>CM066035.1:338008906-338677436 GCA_033557465.1 Ichthyophis bannanicus
AGTACCTAGGTGGTAAGATGTATGGATTCTTGAATACCCTTGTGAGTGATACTCTGGATCAGCCAATCGTCCAGATAGGGAAACAAGTGCACATCAAATCTGCACAGAGACGCTGCGAAAACTGCACAGTATTTTGTGAATATGCGAGGAGTGGGAGATCTTTATCTTTATTCAGCTTTTAATATACCGCCCACAAGTGGGTATCAGAGCAGTTTACAATAAAAGGTTAAACACTGCTAGGAAAGGAAAAAGAACGCCAATGGTCAGACAGGAAAGAAATACGACAAAGATAAAGAAGAGGTAAAGGAGGTGCCTTAGGCAAAAGAGGGGCAAGATATCACTGTGGAAGAGGGAAGGGGTGAGATCAAAGGCAGTATAGAAAAGATGAATCTTTAACCTCGCTTTAAAACTGGTAAGAGAGGATTCCATACGGAGGGTCAGCGGGAGTGAATTCCAGAGTTTGGGGCCAAGAAAAAAGAAAGCAGAAGAAGGGGTGGACTCCAGATGAGCCAGGGAGGAGGAAGGGAGGGGCATGCGGTTGGAGTAAATGGACCTGAATGAACGCTGGGGGGCGTGGATGAGGACCAAGTTAGAAAGGTATTGTGGTATTCCAGTGTGAACTGCTTTGTGGATGAAGGTGAGGATTTTGTATTGGATTCTGGAAGCCACAGGGAGCCAGATAAGGAGGGGGGGGGGGGGGGTGATATGGTCCGAACGGGAGGCGTGTGTAAGAATGCGGTCCGCCGTGTTCTGTACAAGTTGGAGTTTGCAGTATTGAGGGAGGCCAGCTATAGAGGCGTTACAGTAATCCAAGCGAGACACAACGAGGGAGAGAAGCAGAGTAGTCAAGGAAAAAATAGGGAGAAAAGGACAAACAGCACGAATTTACCTTAATGAATAGAAGAAGCGTTGGACTATAGATGATATGTGATCTTGAAATGACAAAGTGGAATCAAGGGTGACACCGAGATAGCACACAGTAGAGACAATAGGGATGGGGGAGGAGGAGAACAAGGGGGCTATAGAAGGTGGGGACTGCAGAAAGTGATCCAAATAGCCATGGTTTTAGAAAAGTTAACATGAAGGAAGTTAGAAGACATCCATGAATCAATATAGGACAGACAGGTGTTGAGAGAGGTGATATCAGGGGTGGAGGAATCAGTGTGCTGGAGAAGAATGATATCGTTCGCATAGTAATACGTGGAGATACCATACTGCTGAATCAAAAGGGTGGGGGGTGGGCAGGAAACTGTTGAACGGAAGAGGGGCTAATACGGACCCTCGAGGGACACCACAGCAGAGCGGGGATGAGGCCAAAGGGCAGTGCATAGTACTGGATATGGTATGTTCCTATAACGAATCATAGATGCTTCTTCTGACTGGAATGTATCTGTATATGGATGCAAATGTTCTTTAGATCCAGAGAACATAGCCAGTCCTCTCTTTTGAAGAAGGAAAGCAAGGCTCCTAGAGAAACTACTCTGAACTTTTCCATGAAGAAAAACTTGTTAAGCTCCCTTAGGTCTAGGATGGGATGGTGTCCCCTGTTTTTTTTTGGCACCAAGAAATACCTTCAATAGAATTCCAGCACTTTCTGACCTGGCAGAATGGACTCAATCACATTTAATACTACTACTACTACTACTATTAATCAGTTGTACAGCGCTACAAGGCGTATGCAGTGCTGTACATATAAATATAAGATACAGTTCTTGCTCATCAAAGCTTACAATCTAATCAAGATGAAAAAAGAAATAGCAAAACTGGGGACGAGAGTAAGGTAAGATGCACGTTAAGTAGTGGACAAGAGAGGAAGGAGCATCAGGATCCAGAAGCAGCCTCAAAGAGATGGTTTTTTTAGCCTGGATTTGAATAGGTCTAGAAAAGGAGCCTGATGCACTGACTCAGTTTGTTCTAGGCATATGGAGCAGCAAGGTGGAAAGCGAAGTGTGGAATTGGCAGTGGCAGAGAAGGGCACAGATAAAAAGGATCTGCCAGATGTGCAGAGCTCCTGAGGAGGGGTGTAGAGTGAGATAAGAGAGGAAAGGTAGTGAGGAGCCACATAATGAATGCACTTGTAGGTCATTAGAAGTTTGAACTGGATGTGGAAACGAATAGGGAGCCAGTGAAGTGGCTTGAGGGGTTAAATGAGCATAGTGGCAGTGGCGGAAGATAAGTTATGCAACTGAGTTTTGAACAGATTGAAAGAGAGAGAGATGAAAGAGAGAGAGATGATTCAGAGGGAGACCAGTGAGAAGCAGGTTACAATAGTCAAGAAGACAGATGACTACTGAATGGATAAGGGTCTTGGTGGTGTGTGTAGAGGAAAGGACACATTTTTCTGATGTTATAAAGAAGTGACAGATTTTAGCTATCTGTTGCATGTGTGCAGAGAAAGAGAGAGGGTTGAAGATGATCCCAAGGTCGTGAGCTGAGGAAATAGGGAGGAGTGTAGTGTTACACACAGAAATAGAGAAGGAAGGAAGGGGGGAGGTGCAGGGAGACTTATTTGCTTATCTCAAGGGAGAAGGTGGTCCTACGTCCGGTGCCTTCCTTTCTTCCCAAGATGGTGTCCAGCTTCCCACCTCAATCAAGTGGTGGCCTTGCCCTCCTTCTCTGCGGTGTGCGACTCGGAGGAGGGTCGTCTTCTACATAAGCTGGACGTCTGTAGGATGCTTAAACGGTACCTTAAGGTAACTCAGGCCTTTTGGTGATCTGAGAGGCTCTTTTTGTTGTTTGGTGGCCCCTGCAAGGGTGAGTATGACTTGTTGCTCTTTCGGGCACACTGAAAGGACTGCGACTTTTGGCCAAAGCGATTAGAGGAAGAAAGAAGTGCCGATCTACCAGGCCAGTATTCTAAGGCCTCTATTTCCAGGTGGATCCAGGAGATCATTGTGTCGGTGTATTTGTTGAAGGGGCGCCCTGTGCTTTCAGGAATGCGGGCACATTCCATGTGGGCGCAGGCCTTGTCCTGGATGGAATTCAGCTTGATTGCCCCTCAAGAGATTTGCAGGGCGGCGACAAGGTTGTCCCTTCATTCCTACGTACGGCATTACCACCTGGATGTTCAGGCCTGGCAGGATGCGGAGTCTGGGGCCAGGGTCCTACAGGTGGGGGTGTCTGTTCCTTCCTGGCATTAGTACTGCTTTGCTATGCCCCACTTGTCTGGACTGGACTGGAGCGATGTATTGGAAAGTGAATTTAGAACTTCTCTGCTAATTTTCTTTCCTGGAGTCTCTCCAGTCCACTCCAGATCCCACTCGGAGTTTGGTGTCTGTGGGCATCCTTTGCATGTCTTGTCTTAGAGAGATATTTTTGATGGATGCGTAAGGAGAGGCACACAATCTCGTTTTCAGGTAACTGTCTGATTGACTTTGGCTTCCAGGTTATGTGCTTTTTTGTTTGGTGTTCTTATAACTCACCTGGTTAAATAAAAAAAAGAAAATTAAGAGGAGGTAAAGAAAGGAGGTGAATCTAGGAATTGAATACAGACAAGGAGGATGTACGTCTAGAATACCAAACCTTTGATTGATACTGTGATTGGAGAGTCTAAGCTCCTTGGGGTTTATTCTGTCGGATTTTGTGATCTACCCCTTCCTTTGTTTTTTGTGCTAAATTTTAAGGAGCCTTGAGTTGCTGGAGAATTGAGGTTTGAACTCCTTTTTTCTCCTGCTTTGTGATGTTTACACTGACTTGCTCGGATAGCACAGGCTGCTTATAGCTCACTTCAAGCTGTGTTCTCAGTCTTCACCTGCTGGAAGAGAAGCATAACCCACTTGTCTGGACTGGAATGGTGGGATTCCAGGAAAGAAAATTAGCAGGTAAGGTCTAATTTCACCTTTGCACTGTTTCTATTGACCCTGGAACCCTCTCCTTGTCATCTGTGAACACAAAACACAAAGAGGCGGCTCATGGTCCAGCCCAAAGCACTACAGGTACGATATGGATATGTCTTTAATAGACATGTAGGGAGGAGTGGTCTAGTGGTTAGGACAAGGTACTTCAGGCCGGAGGGCCGGGGGTTCAAGTCCCACCTGGGGACAGCAATCTCAGGCCGGAGGGACTGGGATTTCTAGTCTTATAGACAATCCCTTGTGGTCTTGGGCAAGCCACTTAACCCTCCAATGCCCATGTTCCCTATAAGTATTAGCATATGTGTCTCATATCCCCTCGTGTTAAATGTATCCCCCAATTGACCGCTTTGACCTGGTGAAAAAGCGGGATATAAATACAGCTAAATAAATAAATAGTCCTGAGGCATTGGATACACTTTTTAGGGACATATTGCTTGGAAAAATAGCCACAGTGAAAGAAAATAAAACTACAGCTACTGTAAAGGCCTGAGGCCTAAATGCTTCCCATAGTGGCATTGAGAGAAAAAGAAAGGAAAAGTTAAACAACCAGAAATACTAAACTAAGGAAAATTAAAGGGAAGAAGCATGCAATAACAGAAGTAGAGCATGCCACTTACAAAAAGCTGAAAACCAATGAAAATAATGATCAATGAAGAATACCATAGGCTGACACCAAAACATCTGTGGTGATCTGTGGAAAATTGAAAACTAAGGAGATGAGGTGCAGTGGTGGCAGGTGGGAATTTGAACACATGCACAGAAGAATTACTCTAAAAGCTTCTAGGTCTAGAAGGAGCCAAGAGAAGCTCCCATGCAGGACTCTGTTGGTGATGCCACCCACATATGAGCACTTATTCTGCTTGTCCATGGAGAAATACACACACACAAACCAAAAACATACACATACATGGATAAAACGGATTGTAAATAATTCAATTTCCCTGATAGGCTTCATTTTAATTATTCTAATGTATGGAGAAATTTCACTTACTGTTAATTTCCTTTCCTGGAATCCTGCTAGACCAGTCCAGACAATCGGGTTTATCTCCCCCTACCAGCAGATGTTGGAGACAGAGAAAAAAATTCTACCAGAAGCTGATTGGCTGGGGTCTGGTAGACATACAAGCATGCCTCTAGGGGTCACCCTCAGTATACTCTGACAAGCAACAAGGAAATCAAGAGAACGAGAACATAACTAAACTATGTACAGCGGAAATAAAGTCAGGAAAAGCAGAGGAGAATACACTGCTCGAGATGGCCGCTGAGACTCTGTTGCAAAACTGGGAGGGTCCTGGACTGGTCTAGCAGGATTCTAGGAAAGGAAATTAACAGTAAGTGAAATTTCTCCTTCCAAGTCATCCTACTAGACCAGTCCAAACAATCACGTAGTACCTAAGCTAACTGCCCTCCGGGTGGGAAGACAGAGCCATTGCAATCACGTTGGCCCCGAATCGGGCCTCCTCCCACGCCTGGAGATCGAGCCGATAGTGTCGGGCGAATGTGGAGAGGGAGGACCAGGTGGCCGCCCTACAAATGTCGAGAGGGGCGACTGTGAACGCTCTGCCAACGAAGCGGCCTGGGCCCTCATGGAGTGCGTTCGTAACCCCGGGGGTACGGATTTGCCACGGACTATGTAGGTGACTCAGTAGTCTGACAAAGCCACCTAGAAATGGTAGACTTTGAAGCCGCAAGTCCTTTCCGAGGACCCGCGAACAGAACAAAGAGATGGTCAGACTTGCGGAACAGATTTGTGACCTTCAAATAATGATAGAGAACTCTCTTGAGATCTAGTCTCTGGATATCCTTATGCCGGCCGGAAGACTGGTCTTTGGGGAAACACGGTAAGAAAATAGGTTGATTCAAATGAAAAGGTGTAATAACCTTCGGTAAGAAGGAAGGGACCGCACGCAGGGAAACACGGCCCTCCGAGAACATAAGATATGCCATACTGGGTCAGACCAAGGTCCATCAAGCCCAGTATCCTATTTCTAAAAGTGGCCAATCTAGGTCATACGTATCTAACAGTTTCCCCAAAAGACAAAGGTTCCACAATGCTTGTATTGGGTCAAGCATTGATATCCTGGGTCCCTTTTTAATAATGGTTTATGGACCTTTCCTCCAGGAACTTCTCCAAACCTTTTTTAAACCCAGCTACACTAACAGCCTTTACTACATCCTCCGGTAACAAATTCCAGAGTTTGATAACACGTTGAGTGAAAAAATATTTTCCCTTATTAGTTTTAAATAGGTTACCCTGTAGCTTCATTGCATATCCCCTAGTCTTTCTATATTCTGATAACGTAAACAGTAAATCTACATTTACCCGTTCCACTCCGTTCATTAATTTATAGACTTCTATCATATCTCCCCCTCAGCCGTCTCTTTTCCAGGTTAAAGAGCCCTAACCTTTTTAGCCTTTCTTCATAGGGGAATCCTTCCATCCCCTATACCATTTTGGTGGCTCTTCTCTGAACCTTTTCTAATAACGCTATATCCTTTTTAAAATACGGCGACCAGAATTGCACACAATATTCAAGGTGCTGTCGCACCATGGAACGATACAGAGGCATTATAATATCCTTTGTGTTTTTTTCCATTCCTTTCCTTATCATACCTAGCATTCTATTTGCTCTCTTGGCCGCCGCTGCACACTGAGCGGGGGGTTTTAACATGTTATCCACAATGACGCGTAAATCTTTTTCCTGGGTGGTGGTTCCTAATGTGGAACCTTGCATCGTGTAACCATAGTTTGGGTTGTTCTTCCCTAGGTGCATAACTTTGCACTTGTCCACATTAAATTTCATCTGCCATTTTGATTCCCACTATTCCAATTTAGCAAGATCCTCTTGCAATTTTCCACAATCCTCATAGGTTTTAACAACTTTAAATAGTTTTGTGTCATCTGCAAATTTGATAGCCTTGCTTGTTATTCCCTTTTCCAGGGTATTTATGAATATGTCAAAAAGCAGCAGACCCAGCACAGATCCCTGTGGTACTCCACTAGTCACTTTTCTCCATTGGGAAAATTGGCCATTTAGCCCTACCCTTTACTTTCTATCTTTTAACCAGTTCCTTATCCACAACAGTACACTGCCTCCTATCCCATGATTTTTTAGTTTTGCCAAAAGTCTCTGATGAGGGACCTTGTCAAAGGCTTTCTGAAAGTCCAAATACACTATATCAATCGACTCACCTTTGTCTACCTGTTTATTCACACCTTCAAAAAAACATATCAGATTAGTACGACAAGATCTTCCTTGTCTAAAGCCATGTTGGGCGTCTCCCATTAAGCCATGACTATCTACATGTTCAGCAATTTTGTTCTTTATGATGGTTTCTACCATTTTTCCCGGTACTGATGTCAGGCTCACCAGTCTGTAGTTTCCCGGATCACCCCGGAACCCTTTTTAAAAATTGGCGTTACATTGGCCATCCTCCAATCTTCAGGTATTACAGATGATTTTAATGATAGTTCACAGATTACTAATAGCAGGTCTGCAATCTCATATTTCAGTTCTTTCAACACCCTTGGATGTATATCATCCGGTCCAGGTGCTTTGCTACTCTTCAGTTTATCTAACAGTTGTAAGACATTTTCCCGATGTATCGATATTTCCCTCAATTCTTCTGTACCTTTAAATACCACTTCAGTCATGGGTAACATCCCTACATCTTCCTCAGTAAAGACCGAGAAGGAGAGATAGGGGTCTCAGCACGATAGGGCCTGCAACTCTGATACCCTACGGCCGGAGGTCATTGCTACCAAAAAAGCTGTTTTAAGGGTCAGATCGCAGAGCGAAGCTCCCTTAAGCGGTTCAAAAGGTGTGTCCATGAGAACTCTGAGGACTAAGGAAATATTCCAAGGCGGTACTACTGATCGGATAGGAGGACTACTACCTTAGCACCCTTGAGAAAACGTGCCATGTTGGCGTGAAACGCAAGGGAGTAGCCGCCTATCGGCCCCCTGAAGCAGTTAAGGGCCGAGACGTGAACTTGAAGAGAGCCGAGAGCTAAGTCCTTGTCAAGACCCTCTTAAAGAAAGGCGAGAACTTGAGGTATATGAGCGCGCCAAGGTGAAAGTCGACGCCGCCAGCACCAGGTCTCAAAGATACGCCATACCCGGGCATAAGCCCGCGATGTAGAGGGCCGCTGAGCTTAGAGCAGGGTAGCCATCACTCAAGGAGAATAGCCCTTATGGCTCAGCTGGCAGCGTTCAAGAGCAAAGCCGTAAGCGAGTAGGGAGCAGGGTCATCCATTGCAATCGGTCCCTGCCGTAGGAGTCCTCTGCAAGCACCGAACCGCCGAGGAGCAGCTTGGGCTAGCCGAATGAGCTCAGCATACCAAGGCCTCCGAGGCCAATCCTGAGCCACAGGAGTCACGGTTCCTGAGTGTGTTTTGATCTGCTGGAGAACCTTCTCGACAAGTGGCCACGGGGGAAAGACGTATAGTAGTGCTGTCCTTGTGACCCGTACTCCCTTCGGTGGCTGAAAAAAGCCGGGGCTTTGGAGTTGGTTGACGACGCCATGAGATCCATCACAGGTCGACCCCACATTTGCACAATCTTTTGTAATGCCCAGGGAGCTAACTCCTATTCGCCGGGATCGAGGGCGTGACGGCTGAGGAAATCTGCCTTCACTTTGGATGTGCCGGCAATGTGCTCTGCCGACAAAGTCTGCAGATGTCGCTCTGCCCACTGGAAGAGAAGAGCCATTTCCCTGGCTACTCCGAGGCATTTGGTACTGCTTTGGCATTTGAGATAGGCCACCGTCGTTGCATTGTCGGAGAGAATCCAAACCGCCTGAGAACAAAGTAGCGGCAGGAATCTCAGTAAGGCCAATCGAACCGCCTGGGGCTCCAGTCGGTTGATGGTCCAACGTGCTTCGCGAGGCGACCAAGTGCCCTGAGCCATGCGATTCAGGCAATGCATTCCCCAACCGGAAAGTCTCGCATCTGTTGTCACCAAGATCCAGTGAGGAGCCTCCAGGGAAACACTCCTGAATAGATGAGACGGCAAAAGTCACCAGCGAAGATCGCGCCTGGTCGATGAAGGTAGAGGAAGACGATGGCTGTAATCTTCAGACACAGGGGACCATCGAGCGAGCAGGGCCCATTGTAGCCTACGCATGTGCGCCCTGGCCCATGGTACCACCTCGATGGTAGCCGCCATGGAACCCAGGATCTGAAGGTAGTCCCATGCGTGCAAGCAATCTTGACAAAGAAAATTGCGAAGCTGAGATGAAAGCTTGACGAACCAGTCATGGGTCAGGAAAACTCTGCCCTGAGCAGTGTTGGAACAGGCCCCAAGGAACTCCAATTGCTGGGAGGGCTGCAGGGAACCTTTGCCACGATTGATGACCCAGCCGAGGCTTTCTAAGAAGGAGACCACATGATTCACCGTCTCATGGGCCTCCAAGGGGGAGTCCGCCCGCATGAGCCAATCATCCAGGTACAGATGTACCCGAATTCCTCGTCTGCGCAAGGCTGCCGCCACTACTACCATGACTTTGGAGAACGTGTGTGGCGCTGTGGCAATGGCATGGCACAAAATTGAAAATGTTCGCCTAGGATGGCGAAACGCTGATGGTCGCTGCGGATGGGAATATGGAAGTATGCCTTCGCGAGGTCGAGAGAGGCAAAGAATTCCCCCTTGCAGACCGCTTGGATAACCGACTGCAGTGTTTCTATCCGGAAGCGTGACACGCAGAGGCAGAAGTTGACACTCTTGAGGTCGAGGATCGTGCGAAAGGAACAGTCTTTTTTGGGCACCACGAAATAGATGGAATATTGGCCCGTACCACGCTCGGTGGGAGGAACGGGGCAGATGGCGCGCAGGAGAAGGAGACGGCAAACTGTGGAGAAAATGGCCGCTCTCTTTCGAGGTGCTCCTCCTTGAGAGACGAGAAAGGCTTCGCGAATGGGCCGATAAGTCTCGAGAGCGTAGCCCCGAGACACAATCTGGAGGACCCAATGATCAGAGGTGATGACTGGAGGTTGCATCTCGGGTGGGCTGTCCTCCACATCAGCAGGAGCAGCACATGGCTCCGGAGAACTTGTTTGGACCTGAGTATGACTTGTTGCTCTTTCGGGCACACTGAAAGGACTGCGACTTTTGGCCAAAGCGATTAGAGGAAGAAAGAAGTGCCGATCTACCAGGCCAGTAACGACGAGTGTCAGGGGATCTAGACATACGCCGAAAGGTCGGAACATAAACCCGTGGCGTATGGCGCACTGAGGATTTTGGTTTATCCTCCGGCAGGCGTTGAGGTTTGATCTCACCGAGATCCTTGACTAACTTGTCGAGGTCCTCGCCAAAGAGGAGCCTACCCTTAAAGGGCAGCCTAGAGAGACGCATCTTAGAAGCAACATCCGCCGACCAGTGGTGCAACCAGGGCCATCGCCGAGCTACGGTGACAGCAGCTATTGAATGAGCAGAGAGACGCAGCAAGTCATAAAAGGCATCTGCTAAGTAGGCCGTGACCGACTCTAAGCAACCCAGTGCCGGATCCTCCGGCAATCGCTGAATCTATTCCAACAAAGCTCGGGCACCAAGACAGCCACAGATGGTGGCTTGGAGAGCCAGCGACGAAGATGAAAAGGTGGTTTTAAGAAGACTCTCGACTTTTCTGTCCTGTTGATCGCGCAGCACTGCTCCTCCAACTGTAATGGTGGTGTGTTTCATGACGCCTGTCACAAGCATGTCCACTTTCAGATACGCGAGCCACTTCTCCCATTCTGTAGGAGACCACAGATAAAGTTGGCCGAGATGGTGAGCTGTCCGCAAGGAAGTGTCCGGTGCCTCCCATTCCTGACACACCATCTGCTGCAGTTCCGCTGGAAAGGGGAATGCCCTGGAAGGCTTCTGAATGCCCTGAAGAATGGGGTCTGCCTGCGACTGTGATTGAGACTCCTGAGTCATGGGAGGGTCAACCAGGCGCAATGATTCCACCACCTGCGCAATCAACGCTGGTAACTCGTCCTTGTGGAAGAGACGAATATCTTGCGCATCCCCTTGGCTGTCAGCTGAGGCTGCCGATGGAGAGTATTCGCCATCCTCCCAATCAGAGCTCTCAGCCTCCGAAGATATGTCCTCCTCTGGGACCACTGGCCATGTATCCGTTCCCCACAGGACCTCTTTGGGAGGATAACTACTGTCTTTTGCAGCCAAATCACTGTGGTGATGCTTTCGAGAGGCTGTGGCAGCTTTCACACTGCTAGGAGGAGAAAAATGCCCTCCTGAGTCCAAAGGCTGCGCGTCCTAGCGCCAGATGGACCAGGCTTGCTTAAAAAGGGACAAAAACTGCGCATCTGATGACGGGGAAGGTGCTTCTACAGCCAAGACTGTGGAGGCCGGAGGCTGAGGTAACAGGAGAGGAGGGTCTGTAAGCCCCTCCACCACAGGCACTGAGCGAGGGGCTCATGGAAGGAGCAGGAGCCGAGGAAGAAGTATCCTTAGAGGGGGGCCCGGAAACTGCTGCAGAAGATTCCCCAGGGTGAGAGGAGCAGGCTACACACACCATATCTTTTAGATCTTTTTGCTTCCTGATGCATACGATGCACCTCTGAGATGAGGAAGGCATCATGAGAAGAGTGGCTGAGGCCGATAAAAACCCCCAAAATAAATAATCAATAACAGGACTGTGTCTGCCACTGAAGGTCTGAACACGCTGAGCAGCCCCACAACCGCGGGAATTTTCACCGCAAAATGGCCGCCATAATAAAGCCTCGAGGGAGATTAAAATGGCTGCCAAACTAAAAACCCACCAAAAAACCTTGTTAGAAGAACATGGATTCCGGCCCTCTCAGTCAGCCCGATGCAACCCGCTGCTGTCCCGGATAGCTCCTAAAAGAAAAACGCGATCTACATAAAAAAGTATGATGCCATGCAAGCGGCGCGTTAAACATGCCTAGGACCGTGGATCCCGTTGTTTCCAGCCAGCCCAGTGTCCCGGTAGCCCCCAGAGAGAAAAACGCGATGTAGATAAAAAAAACTACAATGCCATGCAAATGGCAGCGGCAGGATGGGGGGGGGGGGGGGGCAGCGGAAGGCAGGCCCTCATGGCCAGGAAAAGATCCTCCTCGATGACGGGAGCTCAACTCATCTTCGAGACCAGGAGCTCCCAAGTGCTGTGGGCCTAAGCAGAGCTATTGATCTGGGAAATCCAGAGGGTCAACCTCTTGTGTGCCCTGGAACATCCAGTTTCCGGTAAGAACGCTAACTCAGAGAGACTTAAACAAAAGCACCATCATCTGCTGGAGACAGAAAAATACTGAGGGTGACCTCTAGGGGCATGCTTGTATGTCTACCAGACCCCGGACAATCAGCTTCTGGTAGAATTTTTTTCTCTGTCTCCAACATCTGCTGGTAGGGAGAGAGAAACTGGACTGGTCTAGCAGGATGACTTGGAAATTTCATTTTCCATGTTGTTATTTTTACTGTGAAAACAGCTGATCAAATCATACAGTTTTCTTATTGTTTGCCATGTGTGCTGCCACCTAATATCTGTTGCTGTGGGCAGGGCCAGATTAAGGCATTGGCAAACCACACATCTAATTTGGGCCCAAATGTTTAGGGGAGGGGGGTCTTGTGAAATGGCTCAGGTCTCAGGAGGCTAAGGTTGAAAACTGTTTGGCTTCTTTTAGGATTCAACAATTTTTGTATTACTATCCAGAAACAATGTCCGGACATGTTTCAAAGTTTAAAACCTCTATCTGCAGTTCTCCAATCCTCCCCTCTGTTGAAAGCGTAGTTACTCACCTGTAACAGGTATTCTCTAGAGACAGCAGGAATCAGTCCTCACATATGGGTGAAGTCGGTGCCGACGGAGCCCCCAGCCCCTGCAGAAGCATCTCCCCAGCTTTCAAAGAAAGCCTTTGGGAGATGCCACCATGCATGCATGGTCCTCTTCCCTCCTAAGGGTGCCATCTTAGTCAGATGACATAGCTAGAGCAGACAAAAGAAGATGGCAAATATTGTACAGCAACTCCAAGGGGGAGGAGGGAGGGTTGTGAGGATTGATTCCTGCTGACACTGGAGAACACCCGTTACAGCTGAGTAAATGCGCTTTCTCCAGAAATAAGCAGGAAGTTAGTCCTCACATATGGGATTGCCTAGCTACAGGCTACTGAGAACCTGTAGAAAAACACGGCACAGCGATAAGGAGCCACAAACGAGTCAGAGGCAAGACTCTTAAGGACCCCAGCGTCCAGGGAGAACCATTGCTCCGGTAGCCTGAACAAGAATGGTCGGAGAATAGGAGCTGCCTAAACCCTGAACAGATTACAGAGTATGGCCTGGCCGAAGGTGCTGTTCCGTCGGGACTTCATCTCCAGGCAGTAGTGAGCAGCAAAGATGTGAAATGAGGACCAGGTGGTGGCCTGGCAGATGTCTGCCATAGGGACAGAGCGCAGGCTTGCAACCGAAGTCGCCATAGCCTTGACGTTGTACACCCTGACCCGGCGCTCCAACGAGAGCCCAGTCTGATCATGGGCGAAGGCGATGCAGTCCGCCACCCAGGTGGACAGGGTCTGCTTGGTAACAGCCTCCCCCAGTCGACTGGGGTCATAGGAAACGAAAAGCTTGGAGGCTTTGCGGTGGCACTGGGTACATTGCAGGTAGAAGGACAGGGCCCTCTTACAATCTAGAGTATGGAGAACGCCGACGCCTTGTCGGCGTGGGGACTTGGAAAGAAGATGGGGAGCACCACCTCCTGGTTGAGGTGGAAGGTGGATACCACATTCAGAAGGAATTTAGGGTGGGTGCGAAGCATGACCCTATTCTTGTAGAACCTAATGTAAGGTGGCTCGGCCACCAAGGCCTGAAGCTTGCTGACTCTGCGGGCAGAGGTAAGCACCACCAGAAAGACCACCTTCTAGGAAAGAGAATGCAAATGGCAGGTAGCAGAGGTTCAAAAGGCGGCTTGGTGAGCTGCATCAGAACCACGTTGAGGTCCCATTCCGCTGGGGGCAGATGGACGGGAGGCTTAGAGAGAGAAGGCCCCGCATAAATCGGGTAATGAGGGGCTGCACAGAAAGAGGTTTGCCCTTTATGATGCTGTGCCGACAGCGCGCTCAGGTGCACTCTGATGGAAATGGACTTGAGTCCAGTTTGCGAAAGGTGAAGCAAATACTGTAGCACCATGTGCACCTGGCAAGAGAATGGGTCAATCCGTTGCTCTACACACCATACTGAGAATCTGTGCCACTTGAAGGCATAGATCCATCTCGTGGAGTTCTCATGAGAGGCCAGGAGGACTTCCTCCACCTCCCTTGGGAAAATGAAGGGTGCTAAAGCTACCCGTTCAGCAGCCATGCTGTTAATGACAGGAACCCCAGGTTGAGGTGAAGGAGGCCTTCCTCCTGGGACATTAGCCCCGGGGCATTCCCCAGAGGGGCCGGAAGCTCTGTTGAGAGGCAGAGCAACAGGGTAAACCAAGGCTGCCTGGGCCACCAGAATCATGGAGGCCATGTCCCGTAGGATCCTAAAGAGGGTTTGGGCGATTAGTGGCGTGGGAGGGAAGGCATATAGCAGGCCCTCCGACCACGAGATGAGGAAGGTATCCGCCACTACCTGGAACAAATGCGTTTGGGGATAGCAGAAGTAGGGCAGCTGAGCATTGGTCGGGCTGGCGAAGAGGTCCAAACTTGGGTTCCCCAGAGTCAGCTGTGCCACCCTGGGCTGGAGGACCCTGCTCAGCCTGTCCGCTATGGCACTGTCTTGGCCCGGAAGGTATACCACCCTGAGGAGCATCCCCTGACCGACTGCGTACGAGCAGAGGGCTACAAAACCCTGTGCCCCCCTGCTTGTTCAGGTAGAACATCATGACCTGGTTGTCCGTTTGGACTAGCACTGACTGGTTCCGCAGGCAGTGGTGGAAGGCTTTGATCGCCAGAAAAATGGCCTTGAGCTCCAGCAAGTTGATCTGTTGCCGACTCTCCACTAGGGACCAGTTGCCCTGTGTGCGCAGTTCCTTGCAATGAGCACCCCAGCCCAGTAGGGATGCATCTGTGGTGAGGACCCTCTGGGGATTTGGGGATTGGAAGTGCATGCCCTCCTGCAGATGCTTTCTGCCCTACCACCAGTTGAGCGACTCCGCTAGCTGACCACTAAGACCTTGTCCCAGAGCCTGCCTGTGGCTTGTGTCCACTGTGAGCGGATACACCACTGAGCTGTCTGCATGTGGAGGTGGGCATTGGGAACCACATGGCCTGTGGATGCCATGTAGCCCAGTAAGCGGAGCATGGACTGCGCCGGCACTGTGTGATGGCATTGCATCTCGGTGGCTAGGGCCCTGAGGCAATATGCTCTGTTCAAGAGAAGAAAGGCCCTGGCCTGGAGAGTGTCCAGTCAAGCTCCTATGAACTCCAAGTCCTGTGTTAGAGCGAGGTGAGACTTGGGGTGGTTTATCACGAACCCCAAATGCTGCAGGACCTTGATGGTGGCAGGCCGTGACCTGTTGCACCTTGGTGGCCATGTCCTCCTTTACAAGCCATTCGTCCAGGTATAGGAAGTTGAAGGCCCCTTGGAGACGGAGGTAGGCGGCCACCACTGCCAGGCATTTGGTGAAGACTCTTAGTGTGGAGGCTAGGCCAAAGGATAGTACCCTGTACTGGTAGTGGTTGCCCTGACATGAACTTTAAGTACTGTCTGTGACTCGTATGAATAAGGATGTGGGTGTAAGCATCCTTTAGGTCCAAGCAGCATAGCCAATTTCCCTGCTGGAGATAGGACAGCAATGTTCCAAGGGAGAGCATCTTGAACTTCTCCCACACCAGGAACTTGTTCAGGTTTTGCAAGTCCAAAATGGGTCCTAGGACCAACCTGTTCTTTTTGGGACCAGAAAGTAACGGGAGTAGAATCCCTTGCCCCTGAGGTGGAGGGATACTGGTTCCATGGCTTCATCCCTGATGAGGCCTGCGAGTTCCCGCAGTAGCAGGGCTTGGTGCAGGGGAGTCTTAAGAGGCTCTCCTGGAAAGAACGGGGAAGGCATCCAGTCCAAGTGAAGGGGGTAGCCTTCTCTGACCACCTAGAGGGCCCAGGTGTTAGTGATGATGGCCAGCGTGGATCAGACGTTCCCCTGTTAGCAGCTGCTCCCCCCCAGGAGGAGAGCTATGCTCAGGAAGTCAAAACCCTGGCCCAGCCTCGGCAGGAGCCAGTGTTTGGGGCTTAGAGCCCTTAGGTTTGCGTTGGCCTTGGCCCGCTCCTTTGCCCTGGTGACATAGCTGTGGAGTCTGGAGGGTCTGGTGTTGGGGATGGCCTCGGTAAGGCTGGTCTTTCTCTGTGAAAAGGAGGCCTCTTCCCTGATGGTTTCTTCTTGGGAAGGGTGGCGGTCTTCCTGGAGAGATGAGTCCTTGTGATGAACTCGGTCTTGATCGCCGCCACCTTTTCATCCATCGGTTTGCCGAAGAGGTTTTCAATGAGACAGGAGATGTCAAGGAGTTTCTCCTGGACCCACTGCTCGAAGTCTGATGCCTGTAGCCAGGCCTGGCATCGGGCACCGAAGCCTGCAGCAGCCACTCTCACATTGTACTCAAAGCCGTCATAGGCGGCTCAAGACATGTACTTCAGGCACTCCCCGACGCACTTCGTGAGCGTTTGGAATCATTGGAGTTGATCTCCACTGAGACCTGCTGAGAAACCTGCGAGTTCTTTTGCTAGGTCTCGGAGATACATCCTGATATACAGCTGGTAGGCTTGGATTTGGAAACCCAGCATTGAGCTCTGGTAGCATTTGCATCCAAGGGCGTCGAGGGCGCAGGACTCCCTGTCTAGGGGCACAGATGAGTGAGTCTTCGGGCTTTTCTGCCGGCGCATGGTTGACTCAACCACCATAGAGGGATGTGGGAGTTGCACTTTCCGAAAGCCGGGGCCCCACTAGACCCGGTACATGGTGTTGAGGTGTTGGCTAACTATTGGTATAGACATTGGTGTCTCCCATTTACGGAGGAGTTGTTGCCCGAGGATGGCGGGGACGGGGACCGTCAGGGCCTCCTTAGGTGGAGCCTCATACTGGAGGATTTCAAGCTCCTCTGTGCGAGAGTTTCCCTCCGACTCCGTGGTGAGAGACAAGACTTTCACAATGTCCTGGACAACCTCGAGGAACAATGTGTCTTCGGGTGAGGACTGGCGCCGTGACGCCGGGGCAGACGGGTCTGAGAGGAGATTGCGATGTTTACGCGTCTCCGGGGAAGCCTCGCCCTCGGACTCCCCGTCTGAGTAGTTGGTTGAGGACTCGAGGCCAGATGGTGCTTGAGGTGCCAGGCTCAGGTCGGGTCTTCGGGATCCATGGTGGCTGCTTGGCTGGAGCCACATGTACTTGCCGGGGAGGATCTTGCTCTTGAGTGTCAAATCCTTCAAGGTAGCATACTTTAATGGTTCAAAGAGGGACGCCATTGGGGCACTGAGCACTAGAGACAGATCCCAGGAAGGGATGCAGACTATAAACCCCTTGGAGAAAACGTGAGACATCCAAGTGCAAGGCCAAGAACTTGCCCGCCATTGGACCTCTCGATTAAGAGGCAGAAACGCATTCACCTGAGTGGAATCAAGGACAGCGCCAATGAACTCCAGTTGCTGGGTGGGCCAAAGGTGAGACTTCTGAAAGCTGACCACAAATCCCAGGCTCTGGAGTAGCCCAATGATGTGTTGTAGTGCACTGTGGGCTTCCCCCGGTGTGGTGGCTCGAATGAGCCAATCATCTAAATAAGGGTAGACGAATACCCCCAGGAGGCGGAGGCGAGAGGCATTTTGTTAATACTCTGGGAGCCAAGACAAGGCCGAAGGGGAGTACTCGATATTGAAAATGTCATCTGCTGATGACAAACCGGAGGTACTGACGGTGCCTCTGGTGGATCAGGATGTGGGTGTAGGCATCTTTGAGATCCAAGGAGCACAGCCAATCTCCCTACAGGAGGTAGGACAGCAAGGTTCCAAGGGATACCATCTTGAACCTTTCCTTAACCAGGAAGCAGTTTAGGTTCCGTAGATCTAGAATGGGCCAGAAGCCCCCGGTCTTCTTGGGGACAAGAAAGTAGCGGGTGTAGAACTCTCTGCCCAGAAGGTGCAGGGGGATAGACTCTACTGCTTGATCTTTGAGCAAACCCTCAAGCTCCTTCAGCAGAAGCTCCATGTGCAAGGGGTCCATTGGTAATTCCCCGGGCAGCTGTGCAAGTGAATGAGATAACTTTCCCTGACCACCTGCAGCACTCAGGTCTCCGTAGTAAGTGAGCAAAGTGGACCAGCTGTCATCCTGTGAACCCTGTGCCCTGCATCTCCTGGGGAAGAGAGGCTATGCCCAAGAAGTCAAAATCCCCCCCAGGCTGCGGCTGAGGCGCTGTCTGGGGGCCTTCGGCCTATGGGAGGGGGGGGGGCGCCATGCCCCTGGTCCTTGGCCTGGGGCCCCTGCGGGGGAGTGTGATAGGCCTGAAACTTAGGGAAGTTTCCATAAGCCTTCTTGGTTTTTCGGTGGAAGGATTTTTTCCGCAAAGCCTTTTTATGGGAAGGCTCAGACACTTTCTTGGACAGCCTGGTTCTGGTCATGAATTCCTTCTCCAGCTTGTAAGCCTTAAGAACATAAGATATGCCATACTGGGTCAGACCAAGGTCCATCAAGCCCAGTATCCTGTTTCCAAAAGTGGCCAATCTAGGTCATACGTACCTAGCAGTTTCCACAAAAGACACAGGTTCCACAATGCTTGTACTGGGTCAAACATTGATATCTTGAGTCCCTTCTTAATAATGGTTTATGGACCTTTCCTCCAGGAACTTGTCCAAACCTTTTTAAACCCAGCTACACAAACAGTCTTTACTACATCCTCTGGTAACAAATTCCAGAGTTTGATTACACGTTGAGTGAAAAAATATTTTCTTTTATTAGTCTTAAATAGGTTACCCTGTAGCTTCATTGCATGTCCCCTAGTCTTTCTATATTCTGATAACGTAAACAATTGACCTACATTTATCCGTTCCACTCCGTTCATTAATTTAAAGACTTATTTTATTTATTTACATTCTCTTATATACCGCGCTATTCAGCATCAGTGCGGTTTACATTGAACAAACTGAAATTACATTGAACAGGGCATTATAACTTGGAGATAACTATTTTACAGGGAACATGGGCTATGGAGGGTTAAGTGGCTTGCCCAAGACCACAAGGAGCACCTGTGGGACTAGAAACCCCAGTCCTTCCGGCCGAAGGTTGCTGTCCTCTAGTGGGATTTGAACCCCCGACCTTCCGGCCTGAAGTACCTTGCCCCAATCACAAGGCCACTCCTCCACTCCTATCATATCTTATTTATTTAATTTATTTATTTATTTTCATTTCTTATATACCACGCTCTTTTAATCAGTGCGGTGTACATATGAACAAAAAAACCAAACACAATGTACAATGCAACATTGGTTTTTACAATGAACAGTGTAAACTAACATGGAGATAACTGGGGGAACTATATACATGGTATGATAATTAATTACATGGTTGTAGTAAATACATTACGAGTGCAAGCGCTGTATATCAAAAGGGGTAAAAACAGGGCGTGGTGAGTGTAAGGGTCGTGTCGATTAACCGTTTTCTGAAGGGGTCATCTTCTATCATATCTCCCCTCAGCCATCTCTTTTCCAGGTTAAAGAGCCCTAACCTTTTTAGCCTTTCTTCATAGGAGTATCCTTCCATCCCCTTTACCATTTTGGTGGCTCTTCTCTGAACCTTTTATAATAACGCTATATCCTTTTTAAAATACGGCGACCAGAATTGCACACAATATTCAAGGAGCGGTCTCACCATGGAACGATATAGAGGCATTATAATATCTTTTGTTTTATTTTCCATTCCTTTCCTTATGGTACCTAGCATTCTATTTGCTCTCTTGGCCGCCACTGCACACTGGGCGGAGGGTTTTAACATGTTATCCACAATGACGTCTAAATCTTTTTCCTGGGTGGTGGTTCCTAATGTGGAACCTTGCATCGTGGAACCATAGTTTGGGTTGTTCTTCCCTAGGTGCATAACTTTGCACTTGTCCACACTAAATTTCATCTGCCATTTTGATGCCCAGTCTTCCAATTTACCAAGATCCTCTTGCAATTTTCCACAATCCTCTTGGGTTTTAACAAGTTTAAATAGTTTTGTCTCATCTGCAAATTTGATAATCTCACTCGTTATTCCCTTTTTCAGGTCATTTATGAATATGTCAAAAAGCAGCGGACCCAGCACAGATCCCTTCTCCGTCATGGGCTTGCCGAAGAGATTCTTCCCCTGGCATGAGACATCGGCTAACTTGTCCTGTACCCACTGCTCCAAGTAGGAGGACTGCAGCCAGGCAAGGCGTCAGGCACTAATGCCCACCACAGCTACCCGAGCCACTGACTCGAAGCCGTCGAAGGCTGCTCGAGTTTGAAACTTGGAGTGAGTCGAGGGCTCCATACCCGGGTCCCTGTGGTCTTATCTCCCAAGCCCCTGAGGTCTTACCTCCCAGGCCGGGGGTCGGACCTCGACTTAGATGAAGTCTTCTGCCGGGGACGAGCCTTCAAGGATGACGCCGACCGTGCCTGGGAGTATGACACTGGGGTCGAAGGCAGGGATTCCACCCCCCGATGCCAATCCTGGGGCCAACTTGCTGAACAGCTCTCCCTGCCACCATTCATGTTCCTTCCAGGTCTTAGCCAACATCAAAAGGTACAACAGGCAGGAAGACGCATCATGGTCTGTCCTGAGGCAATAAATGCCGGAACTTTGGCGGTCCGTACGGGACATAGTGCGATTGCACTGGCCACACTGCTTGAAGCCGCTGGTCGAAGACAAAGCGGGAAAAACAAGTTCTGTGAGGTTAAACTCGGACATCTTAACCAGCTAGGCTGCGAGTGAAAAACCCACGGGCCAAAAGAGAAGAGAAAAGAAAAGAAAGGTACCCAAGTGAAAAGCATGATGCCGAGGCGTTGGACTCGGGCACAGAAAGGTGATCAATTATCGAAAAGAAGAAAATATTACCAATACTGATGGAAAAAAATCAACTTTATCAGGTGCACAGACAGCAGGTCTGCAGGGTTCCACGGAAAAAAGAAGACTTGATGTAAGATGGCACCTTTGGGAGGGAAGATCACCGAGCATGCGCAGTGTAGATCCCAAAGGTTTTCTTTGAAAGCTGGGGATTGGATCCTCACTGGCTCCATCAGCGCTGACATCACCCATATGTGAGGACTGACTTCCTGCTTGTTCCCAGAGAACAAGCATTGTGGAATCTATGTGCCTTTTTGGGAACCTGCCAGGTAACCTGTGACCTGGACTTGCCACTGTTGGAAACAGGATTCTGGGCTTGATGGACCTTAGTCTGACCTAGTATGGCATTTCTTATGTTCTTATGACTGGTTGGAGAAGAGTCAAGATGAGGTGCTTTTTTAAGTATTTGAACGTATTATTATTCACCAAGAATTGTACATGTTGGATGGTGGGCATTTTTGTTCTTCATGCTTAAATAGGACTACTGGGTTTTTTTGGTTAAAAAAAGGTTGAATAAAAGTTTAAAAAAAAAAAGCTTCTGGAATAAGTAGAGTTCCCTCATATAACTCCTCTTCTCAAGACTCTTCACTGGCTCCTTATTCCTTTTCCGTATCCAGTTCAAACTTCTCTTACGGACTTATCACTGCCCTCATTCTACTGCTCCTTACTACCTTTATTTTTTATTTATTTACATTCTCTTATATACCGCGCTATTCTACATCAGTGCGGTTTACTTTCCTATCTTTTCCTATCTTGTCTCTCCCTACACCCCCTTCCTTGGGAATTCCACTCTTCTGGTAGATCCCTCCTATCTGTACCCTTCTGATGCCAACTCCAGACTTTGATCCTTCCACCTTGCTTCTCCTTATACCTGGAACAAACAGAGTTCTTACTCACCTGTAACAGGTGTTCTCCAGGAGCAGCAGGAATCAGTCCTCACATATGGGTGACGTCGGCACCGACGGAGCCCCCGTGTGGAGCATTTCCCCAGCTTTCATAGAAAGCCTTTGGGAATACAGCGCGCAAGGGTACCTTCTTGCTCAGTCTGATGACATAGCTAAAAGACAGCAAAAAGAGCAAAAATAAATCATATGACTGCAACTCCAAGGGGAGGAGGGAGGGTTGTGAGGATTGATTCCTGCTGCCCCAGGAGAATACCTGTTACAAGTGAGTAACTACTCTTTCTCCAGGACCAAGCAGGAAGTCAGTCCTCACATATGGGACTCCCTAGCTTAGGGCTACCAGAGGCCCCAAACTGAAAAAATGAGCTCCCTCTAGAGCCTCAGCATGCAAGAACAGAATCTTCTCTGATAACGCCCCCGACAGGTAGCCCAACACCAGGGCCGGAGGGTAGGAGTTGCCTAGACCCCAAAGAGATTATGAAGTACCGCTTGCCCGAAAGAACTGTCCCTGCGGGACTCCCTCTCAAGGCAGTAGTGGGCCGCAAAAGTCTGGCTTGAAGACCAAGTAGGGGCCCGGCAGATGTCTGCCAACGGAACAGAGCGGAGATGAGCCACTGACGCAGCCTTCGCCCTGACACAATGAGCCGTAACTCGACCCTGCAATGAGAGACCGGCTCTCCTGTAAGCACAGGCGATGCAGTCAGCCACCCATATGGACAACGTATGCTTGGAGACAGGTAACCCCAACTTATTGGGGTCATAAGAGACGAAGAGCTGCACCGCCCTCCGGTGCTCCCGCGTATGGTCAAGGTAGAAGGACAACGCCCTCCTACAGTCCAGGGTATGCAAGACCATCTCATCCCGGCTAGCATGAGGCCTGGGAAAGAAAGTCGGAAGAACCACCTCCTGATTGAGGAGGAAGGAGGAGACAACCTTTGGGAAGGAACTTAGGATGAGTCCGTAAGACTACCCTGTTCCTATAGAACCTAGTATAAGGTGCCTCTGATACCAGGGCCTGAAGCTCACTTACTCGCCTGGCTGAGGTAAGCGCTACCAGAAATAGCATTTTCCAGGACAGAAAACGCAGAGGGCAAGTAGCCATAGGTTCAAATGGTGGGCAAGTAAGCCGTTGCAAGACCACATTTAAATCCCATTCAGTGGCAGATGGACGCACTGGAGGCTTAAGCAAAAGCAGGCCTCTGAGGAAGCGAGCCACCAAAGGATGACTGGAGAGAGACTGGCCCTCCACCTGTGAGTGGTGTGCTGAAAAAGCACTAAGATGAACTCCAGCAGAATTGGACTTAAGGCCTAGGTTGGAGAGGTGAAGCAAATACTGCAGCACCACAGGTACCAGGCATGAGAAGGGATTCTCGTTGTGCTGAGTACATCAGGTAGAAAATCTACGCCACTTAAGGGCATAAGACTTTCTGGTGGACTGCCTCCTAGAGGCCAAGACTACGTCCTCCACTTCCCTAGGCAGTAGTAAAGGTGCTAGGACTACCCTTTCAGCAGCCAGGCCATCAAATTGAGGGACTGGAGATTGGGGTGCAAGAGGGATCCCTGCTCCTGAGACAGGAGATCGGGTTGCATCCCCAGAGGAAGAGGAGTGTCCACTGCCAGTTGCAACAGTAGTGGGAACCAGGGTTGCCTTGGCCACCTTGGGGCCACCAGAATCATTGAGGCCTTGTCCCGGGCCACCTTGAATAGTGTCTGGGACACTAGAGGCGTGGGAGGAAACGCATATAGTAGGCCTGTAGACCATGGAATGAGAAACGCATCCGCTGCTACTCTGAGAGGATGCGGTTGTCTGGAACAGAACCTGTTGACAGTTCAGAGGACTGGCAAAGAGGTCTATGGTTGGAAGACCCCATCTCAGGAAGATCTGTTGCACCACTAAAGGGTTCAACTGCCATTCGTGTGGCTGCAGGATCCCGCTCAGTCTGTCCGCCAGGTAATTCTCCTGACCTGGAAGGTAGACTGCTTTGAGAAGGATGCCACGATTGACTGCCCAGGAGCACAGTTTCTGCGCTTCCTGACAGAGAGGCGGGACCCTGTGCCCCCTTGTTTGTTCACATAGAACATAGCCACTTGATTGTCCGTCTGAACCAAGACGGACTGGTGAGAGATGAGATGAGAGAAAGTTCTCAGGGCTAAGCGGATAGCTCTCAGTTCTAATAGATTGATCTGCTGTGCGGCCTCCCAAGGAGTCCACAGGCCTTGAGTACATGCTCCTTGGCAATGTGCACCCCAATCCTGAAGAGAAGCATCGGTTGTCAGCACCTGAGAGTGTGGAGGTGCCTGAAAAGGCACCCCTTGCACTAGATTTGGAAGATGAAGCCACCATTGCAGAGAAGACTGAAACAGGCTGGACACCCTCACTTTGTCCGTGAGGCTTCCTGTGGCCTGGTGCCACTGAGTCCTGAGGCCCCATTGAGCTGGCCTCATGTGTAGATGGACATTTGGAGTTACATGGACCGTGGATGCCATGTGGCCTAAGAGCCTCAGGAATTGTCTGGCGGAGACCAGTGAGAATTGCTGTGGAATAGCCTGCCTAGATCCATCAATCTGTGGGCTCTGTCCACTGGTAGAAAGGCCTTTGCCTGAAAGGTGTCCAGTCGAGCTCCTATGAACTCCATGTTCTGGGAGGGTTGCAAACTGGACTTTGCGAAGTTTATGACAAACCCCAGGTGCTGAAGCAGAGCGACAGTGCGAAGGGTGGCTTGATTGGCCTCTTGCGGGGATTGACCCCTGATGAGCCAATCGTCCAGACATGGAAAGACAAAGAGGCCTTGAACCCTGAGGTAGGACGCTACCACCGCCAGGCACTTGGTGAATACCCTGGGGGCGGATGTAAGGCCGAAGGGCAGTACTCTGTACTGATAATGGTTTCCTCCCACTATAAATCTGAGATATTGTCTGTGGTCTGGATAAATGAGGATGTGAGTATAAGCATCCTTTAGATCTAAGGAGCATAGCCAATCTCCCTGCTGGAGGTAGGGCAGCAGGATTCCAAGGGTAAGCATCTTGAACTTTTCCCTCTCCAGGAACTTGTTCAGGTTTCGCAAGTCTAGGATGGGTCTGAGGCCTCCTGTTCTCTTTGGTACCATGAAGTACCTGGAATAGAAGTCGTGACCTCTCAGGTGGTGGGGCACCGGTTCCACTGCCTGTTCCTTTAGAAGACCTGCCAACTCCTGCAGGAATAAGTCCCTGTGCAGAGGGAGTCTGGGAGGCTCCCCTGGAAAATAGGAGGGGGGTACCCGGTGGAAGTGGAGGAGATAGCCCTTCTGGACTATACTGAGTACCCAGGTATCCCTTGTGACGGCTGACCACCTGTGGGCGAACAGGGCCAGCCTGCCTCCAGTGCTGATGGGGGCCAGCTGAGGAGGAGAGGCTATGCCAATGCAGTCAAAACCCCCCTCCCTGCTGAGCAGGAGCCGGAGTAGGAAGCTTGGGGGCTTTCTGCCTACGGGGCCCATGACCCTGCCCCTTGGCCTGCTGACCCTGTTGGGGAGCTACAGAGGCCTGATAATGAGGGTACTGTTTATAGGCAGATGACTTCCTGTGGTAAAAGGTCTTTTTTCCCGAGCCCTTCTTCTTTTGAGAAGGGGCAGAGGTCTTTCTGGACAGCTTTGTCCGGGTAAGAGTCTCGGTCTCGTGTTCGGCAGCCTTGTCAGCCATGGGCTTGCCAAAGAGGTTTTCACCTCAGCAGGGGACATCGACCAACTTGTCCTGCACCCATGGCTCGAGGTCCTATGACTGTAGCCAAGCCTGACGGCGTGCACCGATGCCGGCCGCGGCTACTCGGGCGAAGCCTCTAAGCCATCATAGGCTGCTCGAGATATAAACTTCGAGCACTCACGAATACCCGAGGACAGAGCATTGAACCTCTGCAAAGGCTCCTCTGAGAGACCAGCAGAGAACCCGGCAATCTCCTTTGCCAGGTCTCGAAGGTGCATGCCCATGTACAACTGGTAGGTCTGGACACGGCAAGCAAGCATAGAGCCCTGGAAGCACGTCTTACCGAGGGCATCCAGGTTCCAGGCCTCCCGACTGGGAGGCACCAAGGAGTGCATCATCTGACTCTTCAGACGATGCATGCCGATTCCACAACCATGGAGGAGTGCGGTAATTGCGCCTTTTGGAACCCGGGGCTCTTGTGGACTCGATAGATGGAATCGACCCGCTTGCTCAAAACCGGCGTCGAGGCCGGTGCCTCCCACATGCGGAAGAGCAACTGTTCCAGCATCGGAGGAACCGGAACAGTAAAGGCCTCCTTCAGAGGAGAGTCATACTGTAGGGCCTTGAGCTCCTCGGCTCGAGGCTCCTCCTCGGGATCCGCGGGGAATGCCAAAGCCTTGGCCATGTCCCGCACGAAGTCCGAGAACCGGGTATCCTCCGGGGGGGACCTTCTCCGAGGCTCGGACTCGGGTGAATCCGAAGGAACGCTCCGAGTCCGAAAGGTGTCGGGCGACTCCTCATCCTCTGGCTCCCAGCCGGACTCCTCAGAGGAGGAATCGAGCGGCTCCGGTCGGGCAGGCATCGATGCCATCTGCCCCGACGCCGAGGGTACCGGCGTCGACGACCTCAGTCCCAAACGGGAGGTCGAGGGGGACCTTGGCCGAGGATCGACTCGAGCTCGCATGGACTCGAGGATCGGCACGGCCTCCGGGGTTGACTTGGACGTCGATGTCCCGGTGGTCGGGGCAGATGCACCGGTGAGACCGGCGATCAGTGCCCACTGCTGTTCCATGAAGGCAGCCAAGCTGTTCTCCAAGGCCGGCAACCTGAGGCCGAGCTCAGGAGACTCAGCAGCCCCTGACTCGGGCCCCGGCAGTGCCGGGCCCGACGTCGGCTCCCCTGGAGGCGAGTCCACGAGGACTACAGTACTCACATGACCTGGGGACTCCATCTCCACACGAGGTTGTTTTGCAGGCCTCTCCGACTCCGAAGACGCTCGGGGCTATGCGACTTGACGCTCGAGGAGCCAAGTGCGTCCACCGACACCGCCCTCACGGGTTTTTTCTTCTTACGATGCTCCCGCAAGGAAGACCCCCTTTCAGAGGAGCCTCGACGCTGCTCGGGGCCAGAGTCCCGTGATGTCTAGGCCTCTGATGAGGTCCGGGCCCTACCAGATGCGGAGTCAGAGAAGATTCTTTCCTTTTGGTGCTGCCGACTCCTTAACGCCTTCGAGGACATCTTCCCACACGGACCACAGATCATCGGATCATGATCGGGTCCGAGGCACCGGAGGCAGCAGTCATGTGTGTCGGTGAGAGACATAAGTTTCTTACACCGATCACACATTTTAAACCCGCTGGCAGCCATCGGGGAAAAAAGGGCCCCTGCAAGGTCAAAAGACAGGGCTGCCAGTGAAAAAATAAAAAATTGCGCGAATGCTAGTCACTAAGGACAAAAACCGAAAAAGAGATCCGGGCTCGATACCGACGTATCGGGCCGGCGTCGAACCGAAGAAAAACAGGTTAACGCAGGGAAAATCAACTTCTTCCTCGGGTGAAACAAATATACATCCGTCGGGCTCCATGGAAAAAAGAAGACTGAGCAAGATGGCACCCTTGTGCGGGAAGGGGACCACGCATGCGCGCTGCATTCCCAAAGGCTTTCTATGAAAGCTGGGGAAATGCTCCGCACGGGGGCTCCGTCGACGCCGACGTCACTCATATGTGAGGGCTGACTTCCTGCTTGGTCCTGGAGAATACCTGAGTCTGTGCGTCAGGCTTCATTTCTGGCCCTTTTCCTGGCCCTTGAAACCTTGCTTCAAATCCAGGTTGAAAACTCACCTCTTTGAGGTAACTTTTGGATCCTTATCCACTTGGTCTCCTAGGAGTTTCCTCACCATTCCCCTAGATATATCCTTGCCCTCAGCTATTGTGTTGTCTGTCTCGACTAGATTGTAAGCGCTGATGAGCAGGGACCGTCTTTCACATGTGTCTGTACAACACTGCGTACACTTTGTAGCGCTATACAAATGATAAGTAGTAGTAGTAGTAGTTCCCGCAGGGGCTCCGTCATTGATGTCACTTAAATGTGAGACTTATCCTGCTTGTCCACAGAAAACAGTCATAATACAAAACAATGATAACACTGAAAATGATGCTTTTCAATTTTGGCCTCATTGAAAATTACCTTAACCTTACTACATCAGGTTAGTTTTAATAGGACAAGTTCTGGACTTATGCTCCATCTTCCCTCCAAGTTTAGACCCCAATTTTCTTTCTTACAGAAGTGACGGTGTTCCCAGAGATCCAGATGGATAAAATCACTACTATAGTACATTCAGCCCTGGTTGAAAGGCACCATACTGGCGTTCAACCCAGGTCCCAATTTCTTTTGTGCACAAAAATTCTTCTCTCAATAGTATACACCATTCTCTTGGGTTTTTGTAATCCAAATTCACAACCATGCATTAAATCTTAACTTTCAGACCTTAAACCATTCTTCAATAGATCCCTTCTCATGTTATCCTTGCCTTCCAGTGTGTCTACCATCCTTTTGCAGATTTTGCTATCATTCGCAAAGAGGCAAACCTTGCCTGACAGCCTTTCTACAAAAATGTTGGAATGGCAATGCCCCTATCCTCAGGATGAACTCTATTTACTGCAACTTTTTGTCTCCTCCTATTCAATCAGTTTCTAACTCAGTCACTTTAGGACCCACAACAAGGGTGCTCCATTTGTTTATGAGTAGTCCATACAGGATGATGCTAAAGGTAGGACGCCGCTTTGTCATTTAACTTGTACTATGGGTTTCATGATTTGCAGTCTTGTGACTTGCGAGTGTGTCATATGCTTTATTGTGTTCAATTTGGTTCTATCATTTCTTATCCACTAAGAATTGTGGATATAAGTAAATAAGCAAACTTTGCCAACAAAGGATATTATGCATATAGATGCAGTTTTCACCTTTGGTGCAATATCCTTGTATATAAAACTTGCATATCTCCTTTTTCTTTTCCAGTTCTGCATCATGATCAAATTTACACTGGTCTCCCTGTGTGGAAAAAAAGAAAAAAGCCCTCAAAACTGACATTAACACATCCAATGTATTTTCCATAGATGATATGCATAAATTAAATTGTTTACCTTAATGCAACGCCCCTCAAGGAAATATTTACATATTTGTTTTCCTTTATGTTCCACTGTATGTTGATTTATGAATTCCTGACTCATGTTCACCCATTTCTTCACTGGTTTACCATCCTAGAAAGAGAAAAGCTGCACATTATTGTCAGCAAAGTAAAAATGTTGTCTGAGGAGAGCACGATAGAAGTCTTCACATATGATGACATCATCCGATGAAGTTCAGATGGTAAGAGGTATTCTAAAGCTCAAAATTTCAAGAGCTTTTCAGAGTAGTGTACCCTGCACATGCATTGGTTACTGCACTGGTGCCATTATATGGAGACACCTTAGTTTTGAATATAGCAAAACGTTGGTAGAAATCAATTCCTTTGGGAGGAGGGTAGGTACTGAGAGAACTTCTACTCCGCTCTCTTTGGGAGACAGCTGCTATAGGTAAGTAGTTTTAAGAAGACACACAGGATAGTAAGTTCTCACGCATGTGAATTCCTAGCTATCTGTTTGCATTTAACAAAAAAGGTGAAAACTATGCTTTTGTTAGCAATAAGCTGCTGGTTTTTTTTATGAAGGAGACTTGGAAATAGAAGAATAAGTCCTAGGAAAGATAGAGCTGGAGTCATAATCTCAGAGATTTCTCAAGACAGACTGACCATACTGTTGCATCAGGAATACCTCTCTCTAATCGGTAATGTGTGGACTGAAATCCATATTGCAGTTTTGAAGATCTCGTCTATGGAGATTGATCTCAGTTGGACTACTGATACTGATATGGCTCTAATACTGCGAGCCTCCTAGGGTCAATATACCTCAGCATAAGTGAAAGAGATGCAATCTGCTAGCCAATTACTGTAGATAGGATACACTTGGCTACAGCAAATCCAGCATAAAACACTAGATGCTGTATATATTTGATGTAACCTTACCGGAGTCAGGTAGCACCTATAATAAGCTTTGTAATAATTCTCCATCAGACTAGTTGATATTAAACCAATCAGACTAGTTGATATTAAACCAACTTCATACCATTGATTAATGTTCCAATTTACCTCCAAATCCTTTTCCTAATCCATAACAAATTTGGGCTTAATACTTGTACTTCCAAATAGAACAGACTGCCCCTTTGGTAAAGTTCTTTTTGCTACACAGATGTTCAAACAGGACTTTACCTTTTGATAACTCTTCCTTAACCTTCTTAGTATTAAGAAAATACCTGAGTAGTAGGTATTTATATTGCCCAATCTCCTCCAAGTTATCAAATATTCATTTTATGCTTTAAGAGTATCATAATCCAGGGGAATACCTTGCATAATTTGACCCAGAAAGCATAGATTATTGTGTTCCCATTTCTTAAACTCCATAACGGTGATTACTGGGAGAAGAAAGAATTAAAATGTATGGAAGCGAAGCGAAATAGAAGCTTCCCGTGCAACAGTTGAACACTGTGTCACTTCCATATCTCTACGGTCAATTTAAGAAAAGGGTTACTAATAGTAACTTGTGCCTTTGGCAGACCGGGGACATAGTATAAAGATGGGCATTACATAGCGAGTTGCTCTAGACCAGTGATGGCTAACCTTTTTGAGCCCGAGTGCCCAAACTGCCACACAAAACCAAAGAATTTCCTCAAAGTGCCAGCACGTCAATTAAACCTTAACAACAAGATTTTAGTATCTAAAAACTCTTTATAAAGTTGCCTGAACTATGTAACATCATTTGTAAAGGTTGGAATCTTTGTATTGTCAGAGAATCAATTTGATTCACAATCCTTTGGTTTTCATTTCAATTTATTGGCAATTTATAATGTTTTAATGATTTCATTCAATTTAATGAATTTAGGAAGAATTTGATTCAGTTACACAATATATTTTAAATGTATTATTCACATAACATGTCAAATGTATCCTGAGTAAAAAAAAGATAAACTTCTTAAAACTGTTAACTGTGTCAGGACTCGGTGTGTATTCCCAAAGAATCTATACATGAAAAAAATTAATATGATGTTTGTTGTTGCATGCATGCTGATAACTTGTCAAAGAGATACTTTCTACCTTTTGTGCATTTTTTTTCAGTTGCAATTGCTCCAGCCACTTTCTTCTGGTTTCTTCATGTTTTCTGCTAACTCTCCATCATCTGCTGTCCATTTGTCCTTTCTTCTCTCTTCTAGTTTTTTTTTTCCATTCTCTCTCTCTACATCCGCTTTAACATACTAATCTTTCTCCTTTTGCTCTTTCCTCATTCCTATTTCATCCACTCAAATTTTACCCCTCCATCCTCAATCCCCACTTACTCTCCCAATACCCGGCCAATTGTAGATTTTTTATCCCTCCCACACAAAATATTTTTCCCCTCTCCATTTTACTCTCCCAGCCCCATCCCATTCTAATCCTCCCCCAACATCAGCTCCCTTCTAGTTCCAGCCTCACCCAGCATCCATTCCCTTCTAGTCCCTGCATCAGCCCATTTCCAGTCCTAGCCCCCCATCAGCCCATTTCCAGTCCTAGCAACCCCCCAACCCAATACCAGTCCTAGCCCCCCCCATCAACCCACTTCCAGTCCTAACCCCATCAACCCATTTCCAGTCAGCCCCCCATAGCCCATTGCCAGTCCTAACCCCCCCCATCAGCCCACAGCCCATTACCAGTCCTAACCCCATCAGCCCACCTCAAGTCCTAACCCCTCCCTATCAGCCCATTTCCTGTCCTAGCCCCCCCCATAGCCCATTATCAGTCCTAACCCCCCCCCCCATAGCCCATTACCAGACAGCCCCCATCAGCCAACAGCCCATTACCAGTCTTAACCCCCCATAGCCCATTACCAGTTCTAACCCCCCCAACAGCCCACAGCCCATTACCAGTCCTAACCCCATCAACCCACCTCAAGTCCTAACCCCTCCCCATCAGCCCATTTCCTGTCCTAGCCCCCACATAGCCCATCAGCACTCCTAACCCACCCCCCAGCCCCCCCATAGCCCATCAGAACTCCTAACCCCCCCCCATAGCCCATCAGCACTCCTAACCCCCCCCCCAGCCCCCCATAGCCCATCAGCACTCCTAACCCCCCCAGCCCATCAGCACTCCTAACCTCCCCCAGTCCCCCCATAGCCCATCAGCACTCCTAACCCCCCCAGCCCATCAGCACTCCTAACCCCCCCAGCCCATCAGCAATACTAACCCCCCCCCCCAGCCCAGCCCAGCCCAGCCCAGCCGAGGGAATTTTTTTTTTTTTAAAAGCTGTATTCTCCCGCTGCCGGGGCCGCCGCGGCAGAATCGAGTGTGCCGCGGGGCCCCCCCTGCCCAGCACAGCCTGCCCTCCCCCTCTATCCGCTCTCTCGTCGCAGCTCACAGTGACACGCGCCGGCTTTCAGAGCGCGAAGGGATTCGTTTCCCTTTCGCGGCTCTGTTAAGCCCGCGGGGGCTGATGGGAACTTCCCATCAGCCCCCGCGGGCTTAACAGAGCAGCGAGGGAGAAACTCTTCCCTCGCTCTCTGAAAGCCGGCGCGTGTCACTGTGAGCTGCGACGAGAGAGCGGATAGAGGGGGAGGGCAGGCTGTGCTGGGCAGGGGGGGCCCCGCGGCACACTCGATTCTGCCGCGGCGGCCCCGGCAGCGGGAGAAGACAGCTTTTTTTTTTTTTTTAATTTTACTTGCGGACCTTCCCGCGTGCCAGCTGCAAGGCCTTCGCGTGCCACAGCTGGCACGCGTGCCATAGGTTCGCCATCGCTGCTCTAGACCTATAGTTTATGGTTTAACAAACATTTAATATATCACTTTACGTCACTAGAAATCAAAATTTTGTACCACCTACGTCAATCTGCCTACAGAAATCTAACATTACAGTAAAAAAGAGGTGAAATACTTAGGCGTCACACTGGACCAGACCCTCAGTATGGAATCTCACATCAAAAACACTGTGATAAAAATACATTATAAGCTAAAACTGCTAAAACAGCTCCGTCCACTGATCCATCTAAATGACTTCAAATCTGTTATACAATCTATCATCACTCCTCACTTTGACTTCGCTAACTCCATTCTACAGGGCCTATCAAAACACACTCTCAGAAGGTTTCAACTAGCCTTAAATGTGGCAGCCAGATCAGTCCTAAACATTAGTACCACAGAACACATCACAACCATATTATCAGAATTACACTGGCTGGGGGCGGAGCCAGCCGCAGAGCAGAATGGACGTGTGAATCTGAACTCCCGTTGCCAGGCAAGAATCCTGAGTTAATGCTACTAAAGATAGTCCCCAAATGTTAATACTGGACTAGTACTGAACAATAGAAGATGTCAGCAATAAAGCCTGCGCGATTAGAGTTCCCGCAAGGTACTGGTTCAGCGCCAAAACGATCGAAGCAAGAGGCCGGATCCCCGCACAAAATGGCCGCGGCTGAGAAGGAAGCAGCGGGAGAAGGTATAAAAGAGATTTTAGCAGAGCTGAGAAATGTGAAGGAGCTGATTGTCGCTAACACATCATCTTTGGAAGCAATACAGGAGGATTTGAACGAGGTGAAAGGCAAAGTACAAGACACGAACAGTCGATTAACTGCAGCAGAAGGAATAGTGCAAAAGCATGACGCCATGCTTGAGTGCGTGGGGTCTCTATCAAAGCGCGTCAAGGTGATTGAGAATCAACTGGAGGATCAAAACAATCGAGTGAGACGCAACAACGTTCGCTTGGTAGGGGTCTCTGAAGGAGCTGAAGGGGCAGACATGATAGAGTACCTGGAGAAGATGATTCCGGAGCTCCTACAGATATCTTTCGTGAGATATGAGATTGCAGACCTGCTATCAATAATCTGTGAACTATCATTAAAATCATCTCTAATACCTGAAGACTGGAGGATTGCCAATGTAACACCAATTTTTAAAAAGGGTTCCAGGGGTGATCCGGGAAACTACAGACCGGTGAGCCTGACGTCAGTACCGGGAAAAATGGTAGAAACCATCATAAAGAATAAAATTACTCAGCATGTAGATAGTCACAACCTAATGGGAGACAGCCAACATGGCTTTAGACAAGGAAGATCTTGTCTTACTAATCTGTTATGTTTTTTTGAAGGAGTGAATAAACAGGTGGACAAAGGTGAGTCGGTTGATATTGTGTATCTGAACTTTCAGAAAGCCTTTGACAAGGTCCCTCATCAGAGACTTTTGGCAAAACTAAAGAGTCATGGGATAGGTGGCAGTGTACTATTGTGGATCAGGAACTGGTTAAAAGATAGAAAGCAGAGGGTAGGGCTAAATGGCCAATTTTCCCAATGGAGAAAGGTGAATAGTGGTGTACCCCAGGGATCTGTGCTGGGTTCGCTGCTTTTTGACATATTCATAAATGACCTGGAAAATGGAATAACGAGTGAGGTTATCAAATTTGCAGATGACACAAAACTATTTAAAGTTGTTCAAACCCAAGAGGATTGTGAAAAATTGCAAGAGGATCTTGATAAATTGGAAGACTGGGCATCAAAATGGCAGATGAAATTTAATGTGGACAAGTGCAAGGTTATGCACCTAGGGAAGAACAACCCAAACTATGGTTACACGATGCAAGGTTCCACATTAGGAACCACCACCCAGGAAAAAGATTTAGGCGTCATTGTGGATACCATGTTAAAACCCTCGGCCCAGTGTGCAGCGGCGGCCAAGAGAGCAAATAGAATGCTAGGTATGATAAGGAAAGGAATGGAAAATAAAACAAAAGATATTATAATGCCTTTATATCGTTCCATGGTGAGATCGCACCTTGAATATTGTGTGCAATTCTGGTCACCGTATCTTAAAAAGGATATAGCGATTTTAGAAAAGGTACAGAGAAGAGCCACCAAAATGGTAAAGGGGATGGAAGGATACTCCTATGAAGAAAGGCTAAGAAGGTTAGGGCTCTTTAACCTGGAAAAGAGACGGCTGAGGGGAGATATGATAGAAGTCTATAAATTAATGAACGGAGTGGAACGGGTAAACGTAGATCGATTGTTTACCTTATCAGAATATAGAAAGACTAGGGGACATGCAATGAAGCTACAGGGTAAACTATTTAAGACTAATAAAAGAAAATATTTTTTCACTCAACGTGTAATCAAACTCTGGAATTTGTTACCGGAGGATGTAGTAAAGGCTGTTAGTGTAGCTGGGTTTAAAAAAGGTTTGGACAAGTTCCTGGAGGAAAGGTCCATAAACCATTATTAAGAAGTGACCGAAGATATCAATGCTTGACCCAGTACAAGCATTGTGGAACTTGTGTCTTTTGGGGAAACTGCTAGGTACATATGACCTAGATTGGCCACTGTTGGAAACAGAATACTGGGCTTGATGGACCTTGGTCTGACCCAGTATGGCATATCTTATGTTCTTAGGCATTTGAGTTGGAGCGGGCGCACCGGGTGCCTGTACACAGGACAGAGAATAGTAAATACCCGCGGCCAATCGTGATGAAAGTACTTCGCTACCTGCAAGTGCTTCAGATTCTGCAAGCTTCAAAGAGAGCGACATCACTGAGACTGCAGGGGCAGAAGATTGCCTTCTTTCCTGACTTGAGCAAGCCAACAATGGACCGCAGGAGGGAACTACTGGCGTGCAGACCGCTTCTACAAAAATTGCAGGCAAGATTCGGTCTATATTATCCCAGTACAATGCGGGTAACGCTGAACAACTCTACAAGGAATTTTGAAGACAATGGATCGCTGAAAGCATTTCTAAAGGAGAGCAGTGCTATGGAGACGTGATATGCTAAGTTGGGACTCATTAGAGAGGAGTCTGACTGATAAGTATCTGGAAGTTCATTCCAAACAAGAGTGTAGTATACCCTGGCTGGGTGGGGGAATATTGCATATGTAATTTAGGATAAGTAACATAAGAGAGAACTTTTATGGTAGTCTCTGTAGAGTAAAAAACTGTTGTGCTATAACACCATGTGCATTTAAGTGCTGTGATAGTGTGGAGAACTTGTGTGGCAATGTTCAGATCTTAATAGATAATGGGATAGGACTACATAAAGTTATATTAGGCAACGTTGGCTGTAACTAATAAAGATATTCTGCCAATAAAGATATTCTGCCAATCCGGGCGGCCCAGCTGACACAAATAAAGAGCGCCATCGGGCGCAGGCTCCTTTTGCTGCCCGCTCCATCTCCTGCCCAGCCGCAGCTCTCCCAGGAGGGATCGAGCACGCGGTGAAGAACAGGACGCCCTCCGGTCTTCCCTGCCCAATCCGGGCGGCCCAGCTGACACAAATAAAGAGCGCCATCGGGCGCAGGCTCCTTTTGCTGCCCGCTCCATCTCCTGCCCAGCCGCAGCTCTCCCAGGAGGGATCGAGCACGCGGTGAAGAACAGGACGCCCTCCGGTCTTCCCTGCCCAATCCGGGCGGCCCAGCTGACACAAATAAAGAGCGCCATCGGGTGCAGGCTCCTTTTGCTGCCCGCTCCATCTCCTGCCCAGCCGCAGCTCTCCCAGGAGGGATCGAGCACGCGGTGAAGAACAGGACGCCCTCCGGTCTTCCCTGCCCAATCCGGGCGGCCCAGCTGACACAAATAAAGAGCGCCATCGGGTGCAGGCTCCTTTTGCTGCCCGCTCCATCTCCTGCCCAGCCGCAGCTCTCCCAGGAGGGATCGAGCACGCGGTGAAGAACAGGACGCCCTCCGGTCTTCCCTGCCCTATCCGGGCGGCCCAGCTGACACAAATAAAGAGCGCCATCGGGCGCACCCGCGCCTTGCGGGCCCGCGCCTGAGGGCCTCGCAAGAGGGCCCTTTGGCGTGGCCCTTAGGCGGGGACCTCCAAGAAAGCAACAGCCTATTGATTGGTCTTCCGCACGCTGAACCCCTGCACCCCGGCTTTATTCACCTCTGCCCACCCGCACTCCGGTTCACCAACAGCTCTCCCGGCCGGGATCGAGCTGCCGGGATTACAGGGCCTGCCTCCAGCTGAAGTTACCCAATCGGGGCAATCAACAATCTGCAATCTAAAGAAAGCACCTGCAGTTGGCCCAGATACCGCAACGGACACATCCCACAGAACCAACGCAAGACTTCCCGCCAATTTGAACTTTCTTAATGTATGCTCACGCTGCCTTCCGCAAGTAATAATCTCGTTAATAGAGCCACTGCATATCAGGTCCATGTTATTTAGCTACTATACTGTTACAGCTAACGTTAATAGTTAGTCACCACTGTGCCATTGGTAGTATCCAAAGCACTGCTGTAAGTAATGTTCCTTTGCAAACCAACCGCTTTACTGTTGTCAGTAGCCAGTATCTATACTGTTATCAGTAGCCAGTCTCCATACTGTTGTCAGTAGCCAGTAATATCCCATGCAAATCAAACTCTATACTGTTGTCAGTAGCCTTATTAACTCCAGTCACCATCGTAGTGCTAGCAATAACCTACTATTGTCAGCAATCTACTTTACTGTTGTCAGTAGTCTCACCAGTTCCAGTCAGCAAGTTATTGTACTAGTTAGCTAACTTTAACCATTGCCTGCGATCATACTGTCTGCTGTCACACAGTATACCACACTAAATACCAAGAGTTTGGTCAATAACTTCCTGTTAGCCTAACCAGACTGACCCACCCCCTTTCACATAGTGCTCTGACAAGATGGGTTCCCTCATTACCACCATAATAGGATGCTATTTCGTCCTTTTAGGCTGGTTCTCCAACTCTCTAGCCTCAACCACAGCATCCAACCAGATTCCAATATTACTGAGCCATGGGAGAAGGTGGTCTAGTGCTTCCCATAACAACATAACTTGGGACTCCCGCTCACACCACCCCCATCTGTTACACATTGCTCTTCAACACAATATGAAACCGAAACAAATTCAAAACTCCTACCCTCATAACCTAAAATGTGCCCTCATCAATGCCCGTTCTATCCGGAAGAAGTGGCCAGCCGTCACTGACCTAATTGCCAGCCACGGCCTTGATATACTCATGGTTACGGAGACGTGGTTATCTGCTGAAGACAACGTAATACTCAACCAGCTCCTCCCTCAGAATTTCACCATACATTCAAGTCATAGGCAAGAAAAAAGAGGAGGTGGCGTGCTCATCCTCACCAGGACAGACCTCCATTTTCGAACAGTGCACACCACCAATACAAACTACCTTGAGACCGTCACCATCTCCAACAAACGCTGCATAATCAACCTGCTTTACAGAGCACCTTCAGCTTCCCCAGATGATCTCGCAGCTATCATCGATTTGGCATCCAACACTCATAACCCAGGCCTCCCAAATTGGATCCTAGGCGACTTCAACCTGCCTACATTGCAAGATCATCAAGCAACAGCCTTCTTGGATGCCCTGGAAAATCTTGGTTTCAAGCAACTAGTTAATGATTCTACTCATATTAAGGGAAATATCTTGGACCTTGTATTCGCCCCACAAACCTCTCTTAACCCAGCCCAGGATCCCATAACCTCCATAACTTCTGTTCCTTGGTCAGATCACAAACTGATCATCATTCAGATCCCCTCTTACAAAGCCTACACAAAAACCAACAAAATCCAAAGCAACACCGCAAAACCGCCCTCACGATCTTTCAAGCCTTACAACAGAGATCTTATCCTTGCTGAAACGCAGCAACTCATCTCTGAATCCACCCAGAACCTTGACAACCTAATTTCTCAATGGAACAACTGCCTCAGCTCAATTGCCCTACGTACAACATCCAACAGGCCTCCAGGTAAAAGAGTAAGTGCCCCATGGTACTCAGCTGAGCTTAAAGCATCACTTAACTACTTACGGAAACTGGAGAAACGCTGGCGCCGATCTCACTCTTTAAATGACCTGTCAGCATACAACGGTCATCTGGCTGCACACCGCAACGCAATCACTAACACAATGAAGCAGTACTACTCTGACACCTTAATGAGATCACTTAATAAACCACATGACCTCTTCGACCTAGTCAAGACTTTATCCAAGGAACCATCCTCTGGACCTCCATTTGAGCTACACCCACAAGATTTTGCAACCTATTTACAATCCAAGATATGTCAGACCAACAAAACCTCTACTATAGCCTCTACCACAGAGCAAAATTGCCAAACAACCCTAACCATGTTTTCTACCCCCTCCAAGAGAGGAATTGAAGACACTATTGCAGCCCTTAACACCAGTACTGCTCAGACTGATCCATGCCCAGCCTTCTGGATCAAGGAGCTTCGCAGTCACTTCAGCTCAGTACTGGCCAAAATAACGAATCTCTCCTTCTCAACTGGCTCCTTCCCTTCATCCCTTAAACACACCTCTATCAGACCTCTGTTAAAAAACTGCAAGCTTGACCCCCAACAGGTGGAATCCCACAGACCCATATCTAGTATTCCACTACTCGCGAAGATCATTGAAAAGGAGGCCCAAAAGCAACTGCAGGATCACAGTGACTCCGCTGCACCATTAGACCCCTGCCAACATGGTTTTAGGGAATTCCATGGAGTGGAAACCCTCCTTACCACCCTCTTCTGCAAAATAATCACTGGCATTGACGACATCCGTCAAGGATTTGCACTCATCTTTCTGGACATCGCTGCAGCTTTCGACTCAGTAAATCATGAGCTTCTACTAGGACGTCTGATTGACAAAGGCATTAATGGAAAAGCGCTTGAATGGTGCAGATCCTACCTGGCCGAAAGATGGCAGCATGTCCGTTCTGGAGGGATAAAGTCTGAACCTTTCCACCAAAGCCAAGGAGTACCTCAAGGATCCTCCCTTTCTGCGCTCCTTTTCAATATTTACATGCAGCCAATTTGTAACATCATTCGGTCTTTCAATGTTGACTGCATGTTATATGCAGACGATGTCCTGCTCTACATTCCCTTCTCTACCGAGCATCTCGACCTCTCCCCACTGACGAGTTGCTTCAACGCAATATCTGACTGGCTCCTGTCTCAAAATCTCAGAATACAACATAAGAAAACTGAAGTACTCTTCATAACAAGGAATCCCAGTTTTACCCCCCCAAAATATCTTAAAGTAAAAGAAGCGGAGTTGCAATCTAAATCCTCAATTCGATATTTGGGAGTCACACTAGATCAACGCCTAGACATGAAAGCCCACATAGGAAACATAGTCAGATCGGTTTACTACAAGATACGCTCACTTAGACACCTACGTTCCATGCTTGATCCAACTGATTTCCGGACAATCTTCCAGGCGTTGGTTATACCACATTTCGACTATGCCAACGTCATATTACAAGGTCTCCCCCAATCTACATTAAACCCACTTCAGCTAGCCATGAACGCGGCAGCAAGAGTCATCCATGGAGCCTCCAGGTACGACCACATTACGCCCCTGCTGATACAGTTGCATTGGCTTCCTATTCAAGCTAGAATAGTCTTCAAGACCTTGATAATTACTTTTAAAGCTGTCAATAATCTCACATCGGCATCCTTATCCTCGCTTATCCATAGCACATCTCCAAATAGAGCAAGGAGATCCATGGCTATAAACTCCCTCAACATCCCGAGGGAACTTACTACTTGCACTAAATCGACAGCCAACAGAGCATTCAGTCTCAATGCCCCAATATGCTGGAATGCACTACCCCCTGATATCCGGGCTATTAAGAGCCTGACACAGTTTAGGAAAGCCCTCAAAGGCCACCTTTTCAACAAATACCTTATAGAACCCAATGGCATCACCTAGAGCCCAATAACACCCACTGATACCAGCCCCAGATAAATCTAGGGTATATCAACAACTCACCAAGTGTGATATTCATTCCTATAGTGGCTGGTTTCCCTATGTATCTTCTGTGCATATGATCCCATGTAGTATGTTTTGTAGATAGTTACCCCGGTTATCCAAGTTATTTATACCCTGTTACCTGTAAACTCATACGTGTTAAATGTACTGAGCATTTTGTTCCATGTGAACCGCGCTGATGCTGAATAGTGCGGTATATAAGAGACTGTAAATAAATAAAATAAATAAATAAATAAGGTAGGATGGTTTTCACCAAAAGATGTTTAATTGTACAGTTTAAATGTTATAATAGGGCAATCCAATCCAATGAGATGCTGAGGATGCAGAGGTCCATTAAGGACAGTTACCGTAGAGCTGTCATGTTTAGATTTATTCAAATTGACACCTCCTATGAGTAGACTGGTATTTCTTACCCTGAATGTAAAGGGTGTAACAAACCCAGTTAAACGCAAGAAGATTCTCACATATTGTCAACAAAAGCGCGCTGACATAGTGTACTTGCAAGAGACGCACCTGACCGAAAAAGAGTCCTGGAAGGTAGTCTCAAGTTTTATCAGATAGTTACTGCTGCACCCGCAGTCAAAAGAAAAGGAGGAGTTTTAATATTATTGCGGAAGTCCCTGACCGCAATGGTTAAGGAAACGAAAGTTGACACGGAAGGAAGGTGGGCTAGAGCCACCCTAGAAATCTCGCAGAGGTCCTACACACTAATGAATATATATGCCCCAACGACAGATGATTCTTCGTTTTACAAGGCAATAGCTACAGAGCTGGTGGACAAGTCACACACTGAAATAGTGCTAGGAGGGGATTTCAATTTGATTTTGGACCCTCTGATGGATAGGACCCCATATCGTCCGGTTTACAAAGTGAAATCATTTGCAGTAGTACAGAGTATGATGAAGGAATTGCAACTCACCGATGCATGGCGTCTCCTAAATCCCACAGACAAAGAATATACATTTTATTCTCCCCCACATGCTACCCAGACGAGAATTGACTACTTTCTTGTAACGAGTGGGCTGGTTAGAAAACTCGTAACATCAGAAATCAGTGCGGGGACAGTTTCAGACCATTCAGCAGTCATTTTAGTCCTGGATACAGGACAGATACATCAGGCACCCCGTCGGTGGACGTTCAACAAATCCTTGTTAGCTGACGATGACTTTGTGGCCTACATGAATAAAGAGATTGAGGCATATGACACAGTCAATGATCATTCAGAAATGTCGACATGGGCCTGGTGGGAGGGTTTCAAGGCGACCATCCAGGCGCACATAACAACCTTTTCGATTCAAAAGAACAGAGCTAAAAAGAAAGAGCAAAAAGAATTGGAAGATCAGATAAAAGCAGGAGAGCGCCTGTTGACAAAGAGAGGTGATCCCATGATATTGCTAAGGCTGCAGAAATTACGAAGTGAATACAATACTATTCTCTCCGCGCAGGCACAAGCTTGTATCAGAGTGCAGCAAAGTACGTATTATCATGAGAATAACCGAGCTGGATCGCTCCTGGCGAAATTGCTGAAGGCAAAGAGAGATATGACCCACATAGCGGCGCTGCGCAGTGGAGATGGAGATCTCCTGATGCAAAATGAGCAAATACTGGGACGTTATTATTATTTACAATCTCTTATATACCGCGCTATTCTGTATCAGTGCGGTTTACATTGAACAAACTGAAATTACATTGAACAGGGCATTATAACTTGGAGATAACTATTTTATAGGGAACATGGGCTATGGAGGGTTAAGTGGCTTGCCCAAGACCACAAGGAGCACCTGTGGGACTAGAAACCCCAGTCCTTCCGGCCCAAGGTTGAAGTCCTCTAGTGGGATTTGAACTCCCGACCTTCCGGCCTGAAGTACCTTGCCCCAACCACTAGGCCACTCCTCCACTCCACTGTAAAGAATTCTATGAGAAACTCTACTGCTCTGAAGTAGTCTGAGACAATACAGGCTTCCAAGAGTTTGTATCAGATGTAGTAGGCCCCAAGCTGTCAGTCGCTCAGGCACGGATGTTGGAAGAAGACCTCACTATAAAAGAGATACAAAAGGCGATCGGTCACTTGGCCAAGGGGAAGGCGCCAGGGCCAGATGGAATCCCACTCGAGTTTTATCAAAAATGTCAAGCAAGACTAGCTCCTATGTTGTACACATACTTTAGTGGGCTGTCTGCAGAAGATCCGAAAGTCAGTGCCTTTGCAGAGGCAACTATTGTGATCCACCCAAAGCCTGGGCGAGACCCTCAAAGAGTTGAAAATTATAGGCCCATCTCTTTGCTCAATGCAGATTACAAGATTTACGCAAAGATACTGGCAAATCGGCTCACTGAAGTCCTTAGCTCTTTAATACATACAGATCAATGCGGCTTTATGGCCGGCCGGTCTACCTCTGACAACGGAAGGTTGCTCGCCCATGTTTTGCTTGAAGCGCAGATGATCCCTGAGCCGTTGATGGGGCTGTCATTGGATGCCGAAAAGGCCTTTGACAGACTGGAGTGGTCCTTCCTGTTTCAGGCCCTTCGTTGGTTTGGAATCGACGAAAACTTCCTCAAGAGGATTGCACTCTTGTACGCTAACCCCATTGCTCGGATAGCAGATAATTCCGAGGTATCTGGACCCTTCACGCTTCAAAGAGGTATTAGACAAGGATGCCCTTTATCCCGTTACTTTTCAACTTAGCCCTGGAGCCGCTCCTGATCTCAATTCGACAACACAATAGGATCAGGGGAATAACCCTTGCAGATGGTCAATGCAAGTTGTCCGCATATGCGGACAACCTTATATTGTTTTTGCAACCTGCCTCCTTGCCCACGGCCCTGAGCATGATTGACAAATATTCGGCTGTGTCTGGCTACAAAGTTAACCTGACCAAAACAACAATAATTCCTTTAAACTCTTGGGTGAAGGCAGATATGTTTGCCAATTACCCATTCCAGTTTGCGCACTCCTCTTTCAAATACCTGGGAATCAATTATGGACACACAATGGCGGAGACTGTGAGTCGGACTGCTGACTTCTGCAAAGAACTTGTGAGCGCTTGTGCCAACAGCTGGTCTCCTCTAAATTTAACCTGGTGGGGAAGACTGGAGACGATTAAAATGGTGCTGGTCCCTAAGCTTAGTTACATGTTGGGCATGGTTCCAATAATTTTTCCTCAAGGATTCTACAAAAAACTAAACAGCATGCTAGTATCATTTCTTTGGAATGCGAAAGTCCCCAGAATAGCAACGTGGAAACTTAAGCTTCCTAAAGAGAAAGGGGGAGTACATTTTCCTGATGTTGAATGGTTGCATCTGTCCTCCCTGTTAAAGCAAGGAGCGCAATGGGTAGTAGAAGGGGACAGTAAAGAATTTCCTAGGTGGCGGCGGGTAGAAGAAGCTATGAATGATTTGTCGGAAATGAGTATGGTGATTGGAACTTCCAGTTTGCGGCAAAACGATATTATACTGGCAACTCAACAAGCATGTTGGCTTGTGACACCGTGCATTGAAGGGGGTGAAGATTTCGCCTTGGAGACGCCGTTATGGCTGAATCGCAGATTTGTCATAGGTGGCAAACTTCTCTTGTGGAAGAAAGCACAGTTACTTACCTGTAACAGGTGATCTCTGGGAACAGCAGGAATTAGTCATCACATATGGGTACGTCGGTACCGACGGAGCCTGCGTGGGAAAGCTCCCCAGCTTTTCAAATGAAAAGCTTTTGGGGCCTCCCACTGCACATGCGCGCTGCCTTCCCGCCTTCCTGACCAGCTCTCCTCAGTTCGAGTTTAAAGCTGAGACAATAGAGAGAGAGAGGACAGGAAGATAGAGGAATAGAGAGACAACTCCTAGGGGAGGTGGGTGGGTTGTGATGACTAATTCCTGCTGTTCCCAGAGATCACCTGTTACAGGTAAGTAACTGTGCTATCTCTAGGAACAAGCAGGAATAAGTCATCACATATGGGGACTCCCTAGCTGAGATGCCTGGGAGATCCCCCTCCAAGGGTAACCATCTTCGGATGGATCTCAGGCATCCATTCTGGGAAGGTGGGCAGGAGTTGTTTAAGTATGGAACAGGTGTTTGAGGACAGCCTGACCAAACAAGGCATCCCGGCGGGAGTCCTTGTCCAAGCAGTAATGGGCTGTGAAGGTATGCACCGAGGCCCAAGTGGCTGCTCGACAGATCTGATCTATGGATACAGAGTGGAGATGAGCCATAGAAGTGGCCATGGCTCTCACATTGTGAGCTGTGACATGGCCTTCCAGAGAAATGTTCTTACTCTGGTAAGCAAAGGAAATACACTGAGCAATCCAGTTGGAAAGTGTGCGTTTGGTGACTGGAAGTCCCAAATGAGAAGGATCAAAAGCCACGAAAAGCTGAGAAGACTTTCGATGTGGCTGAGTTCTATTGAGGTAAAAGGCGAGAGCTCTTTTACAGTCAAGAGTATGAAGGTTCCTCTCTGCACTGGATGCATGAGGAGCCGGAAAAAAGACAGGTAGATATACCTCTTGATTAAGATGAAAAGGCGAGACCACTTTAGGCATAAAGTGGGGATTCGTCCTAAGGACCACCTTATCATGATGAAATCTGGTATAAGGTGGATTCGCCACCAAAGCTTGCAGTTCACTGATGCGGCGAGCCGAAGTGACTGCAATAAGGAAAAGGACCTTCCAAGAAAGAAATTTCAGGGAGGTAGATACCAATGGTTCAAAGGGTGGCTTCATAAGTTGACCCAGAACTAAATTCAAGTCCCATGCTACCGGAGGAGGCCGGATGGGAGGCTTAGTGAGGGTTAGGCCTCTCATGAATCTTGCAATAAGAGGATGAGAGGAAACAGATTGTCCATTTATAGGTTTTAAGGATGCTGTAATAGCACTTAAATGGACTCGTACTGAATTCGTCTTGAGGCCTGCATTGGAAAGATGCAGGAGATAGTCTAGTAGAGAATTCAAAGGAAGTGCCAGAGGGTCAAGACCCTGTTGAGCACACCAAATGGAAAAACGTTTCCATTTGAAAGCATAGGAACGCCTGGTAGAGGGTTTCCTAGAGGCATAAAGGATATCTTTCACTGGTTGAGAAAGATTAAACTCTTGAAGGCTTAAGCCTTCAGTAACCAAGCTCGGAGATGTAGGGACTTGGGGTTTGGATGCCACAAAGTCCCCTGCTCCTGAGACAGAAGGTCTGGTGCAGCTCCCAGGTCCAGGGAGGAGCCCTGGGAGAGCTGTAGAAGGAGAGGGAACCACACTTGGCGTGGCCAGCGTGGAGCAATGAGGATCATGGATCCGTGATCCCTCTGAAGTTTGAACAGAGTCTTGGGAATCAAAGGAATGGGTGGAAAAGCGTACAGGAATTCCCGACCCCAATGCAGGAGAAAGGCATCGTTGGCCTGAGCTCCCTGACACGGAGTCCTGGAACAGAACCGGGGAAGTTTGGCATTCCACGGACTTGCAAAGAGGTCTATGTCCGGGGTCCCCCATTCCTGAAAGATTCTGCGTATTTGGTCCATATGTAGGGACCATTCGTGTGGGAGCAGAACTCGACTGAGTCTGTCTGCTCGAGAGTTTTGAACTCCTGGAAGATATACTGCCAGAAGATGAATTTGGTGCTCTCTGGCGAAGGCCCATAATCTGAGAGCTTCGTTGCAAAGCGACAGAGAGCCCGTCCCTCCTTGTTTGTTGATATAAAACATGGCCACCTGATTGTCTGTCTGAACTAGGACAGTCAGGTTGGCAAGGAGGGTATGGAAGACTGTGAGGGCAAGGAAGATTGCTCGCAGTTCCAGAAGATTGATATGAAGGGTGGTCTCTTGGGGAGACCAGATTCCCTGAGTGGAGAGATGTTGAAGATGAGCTCCCCACCCTGTTTGGGAGGCATCTGTTGTGAGGGTTGCTTGGGGCAACGAAGGTTGGAAGGGGGTCCCCAACAACAGATTTTTGGAGGATGTCCACCACTGGAGAGACCAAAACAGACGTTTTGAGGTGAGTACCTGGTCTGACAGCAGTCCCGATGCTTGAGACCACTGGGTGGCCAATGTCCATTGAGCTGCTCTCATATGGAGACGAGCATAAGGTACCACATGAACCGTGGAGGCCATGTGGCCGAGAAGTTGCAGCATTTCTTTGGCTGATAAGTGACTTCTGGACTGAGCCTGGGAGGCCAAGCTTATTAGCCTTTGGCCTCAGACCAGAGGGAGGTAGGCCCTTGCAGTGGTGGAGTCCAATTGGGCCCCTATGAATTCCAGGGACTGAGTAGGGATGAGTTGGGACTTGGGAATGTTTACCACAAGTCCCAGATATTGAAGAATACGCCTTGTGCGGTCCAGAGAAATCTGGGCTTCTGATTGAGATGGAGCTCGGATGAGCCAGTCGTCCAGATATGGGAAGACAAAGATTCCCATGCCTCTGAGAAATGCGGCAACGACTGCCATGCATTTTGTGAATACTCTTGGAGCAGAGGCCAGACCGAAGGGTAGTACTCTGTACTGGAAATGTTTTCCCTGGAACAGAAATCTTAGATACTTTCTGTGGGATGGATGGATGAGGATATGAGTGTACGCATCCTTGAGATCTAGAGAACAAAGCCAATCTTGACTCTGAAGGTATGGAAGGAGAAGGCCCAGAGAGAGCATTTTGAATTTCTCCTTGAATAGAAACCTGTTCAATTCTCTCAGATCTAGGATAGGTCTGAAGCCCACTGTCTTCTTGGTTATGAGAAAGTAAGGGGAGTAGAAACCTAACCCCTGTTGTGGAGGAGGAACCTCCTCTATTGCCCCTTGGGCAAGACGAGAAGAGACTTCCTGACCCAACAGGGTCAGAAGAGATGGGGGAGAACTGAATTGCCTCACCATGGTATGGGGAGGAAGGCTGGAGAAATGAAGTTTGTAGCCTTCTCGGATAATAGAGAGGGTCCATTGCTCTGTTATTTGCTCCCATCTGGGAGCAAAGTGAGCTAGCCTTCCAGGAATGGTGAGGGGCTCTGGCTGTGCTAGAGCCAGAAACGGCAAGTTCTCTAGAGGGAAGTCAAAACCCCTGAGGGGGCTGAGCCTGCTGGGATGTAGCAGACACTGCAGGCTTTGACTTTACCTGCTTAGATTGTTGACGCTTAGCCGCAAGGCGAGGCTGAGCAGATTGCTGGCCAGTATTTGTGGGAAATCTGGTCTTTTTATAGTAAGGCCTCTTAAAAGGCTTCTTTTTGGTAGGGGTAGAAGTAGACTTGGAAAGTCTATCTAGAGTGGCATTTTCTGCATCCATTTGAGCAGCTTTAATCTGCCAGTCTTCCCCAAATAAGTTCTCACCGGTACAGGGCAGATTCCTGAGGCCTTCTACAACCCAGGGTTCTAGGTTAGAAGCTTGGAGCCAAGCGAGACGTCGGGCTGCAATAGCAATTCCCGAAGCTCTGCCTGCAACCTCGAAGGAATCAAAGGCTGCCCTGTTGGAGAACTTGGAGACCTCTGAAAGTTGTGTCACCATAGAAAAGAAGTCCGCCCTTTGATCATCAGGGATAAAGGGGGCAAAATTCTGTATTTTTAGGGCAAGTTGCCCAAGATACATGCCCATATAAAGGCTATAAGAGTTGATCCTGGCTATAAGCATACTAGCCTGGAACATCTTTCTTCCAAAAGAGTCTAGGTTCTTACATTCTCGCCCTGGAGGGGTAGAAGAATGCCTCTTAGGACTCTTTATTTTCTTCATAGCAGACTTCACCACAATGGAGTGGTGAGGCAGCTGAGTTTTTTGGAACCCAGGCGAAGGAGGGACCCGATACATGGTGTCCAACCTGCGGGAATGGGGAGACAGTGTTAAAGGAGTCTCCCACAAATCCATCAAGTGTTCTTGAAGGATTTCATGGACAGGCAGAGTGACTGCCTCTTTAGGAGCTTTTGAGTATCCTAAAATGTCCAATTTTTTTGATCTGGGTTCTTTTTCAGAAGATGTAGTAATAGAAAGTGCTTTAGCTACATCAACAATGAAATCCTGAAAGGATAAATCCTCTGGAGGAGACATCCTCCTCTTGGGAGAAGAGGGCTCCTCAGGAAGAGTAAGCTCAACAGAGTCATCAGAGGAATTAAATTCATCAGAAGAATCTGAGTACTCTTTCTGTGCTTCCAATGTACGATACGCATACCGATCGGTATCGACATCGGGCGTATCGGGCATGGGATCGGTACCGGGCGAAAGCCGGAATCCGGTATGTGAAACCGATCGACGTTTAGAAGTCGATGGTCTCGGTTCCGGTGTAGATACCGGAACCGGGGTTGGTACCGATGAAATCGGTACCGAGGGCGTCGCAGCCTTAATGAAGGCCAGTACGGCCTGCTGCATGGTCTGGACAGTACTGCCCATAGACGCCACTACTGCCTGGATGTCGGTACCGGTATGGGCCGGTACCCCAGAGCAGTCCAACAGGTGATCTGTCGAGGCCGTGCCATCGATGTCAACCTGTGACCCCATGATTGCTTTGGAGGCCGGAACCTCCCGCCGGGGTTTTTTGGCCTGGGCAGAATCCTCGAACTCAGAACTGAGAGCCTCTCGATCTTTAGAAAGAGATTTGCTTTTAGAGGATTTGCCCACAGAAGTTTTGGTTACCTGAGATCCATCCGGAGAGGAAGACCTGGACGACTGTGATGCTTCTGAAGGAAACAGCACATGGAGCTTGTTAGCCCGGTTCTGCAAACCGCGTTTAGACATCTGGGTGCAGGATGGGCAGTCCGGTATGGAGTGCTCAGGTCCCAAACATTTGAGACACCATTCATGGGTGTCTGTGACAGAAATGACAGCACTGCATTTGGTACATTTTTTGAAACCAGGGACTGGCTTCTCCATGAGGAGAAATTGTGTAGGCCTTAAGGCCTAACACCGGGTACCAAGCTGTGCTGAAGAAAAATAAAAAAGTCTTTTTTTTTTTTTTTTTTTTAATATAGAAAGAAAGAAAGACCGGCGATACCGGTATCGGTATGGGGAAGGCAGGTACGCGGTCTAAAGAAACAAACAAAAGTAACAAATTCTTCAGCGGTGACAGGAACACGACCTGCTGGCTCCGCGGAAAAAGAAGAACTGAGGAGAGCTGGTCAGGAAGGCGGGAAGGCAGCGCGCATGTGCAGTGGGAGGCCCCAAAAGCTTTTCATTTGAAAAGCTGGGGAGCTTTCCCGCGCAGGCTCCGTCGGTACCGACGTACCCATATGTGATGACTTATTCCTGCTTGTTCCTAGAGATATGGATGAATTGTGGTATCAATGTCCTAGGACATCTAGTACAGGGGAATAATTTCAAAGCTTTTGAAATGTTGGTAAGTGAATTTGGCTTACCCAGTGCCTGCTACTTTCAGTGGTGCCAGCTCCGATACTGTTTGAGCAAAGCAGGAGTATCCCCATTGCTTCTGAGACCAAGTGGGCCCTTACTCCAGAAATTTAGTGAAATACAATCGGGAACCCGAGCTATGTCGAAATTTCTGGAACTCTTCAGGACAGGGTCCAACAAATTCTGCGATGGTGTACAAGCAGCTTGGATAAGAGAAGCAGGGAACCATATGCAGCAGGAACATTGGGATGCCTTTTGGGCTCTCACACGAGTTACTAGAGCACGAGTTATTATTGAGTTGTAACTTCTTTTTCTTTCTGGCCCTGAGCCTTGCTGTATTGTTTTTTGTTTTTTTTCCATTGTACACCGCTCTGTTTACCCTGAAGGGTGGTTAAGTAAATAATAAACATAAACATAAACATAAGCATCCCTTACACAGTCGCTATACTTCCTTTCGCATCGGGCATATCTGACTCCAGTGAAGATAATGAAATGGGCACCACATGCTGGAAATAGATGCTGGTCCTGTAACATGGCAATGGGGACGTTAGATCATATGCTGTACTATTGTGAATATCTTCAGAGATATTGGGAATGTGTAATGAAACGAATATCGAAGATTCTTGGCTTGATAATACCCACCTCATATCAAATAATCATATACAAATCCACGATGGATGGTCTCATACTGGGGAAACCAGACAGCCGACTGCTAGATGTCTTGCTCAGTATAGCCATCAAGGTAATCTTACTTAACTGTTCTAATTTGAAGGAATTTAAAATAGCGTAACGTAGTTTGACAAGTAACTTTTTAGCTCGTGGATATCCTGCATGCACAATACGAAATGCTTATAAACGCACGTTAAATAATAATCGTGAACTTTTATTGAGTCATCGTGGGACTCCACAAACACAAGATGCCGACCTTCACATCAACCTCATTACTAAGTATTCCCCCTTGAGCAGATCTATACAGCGGATATTGCGGAAACACAGTAATATACTGGGGACCGTAACGGGATTGGCAGGTAAAAAAATTCGATGCGTCTGGCAACGCAGTAGGAACCTAAAGGAGTTCCTCAGTCCAGCGAGGTTAAAAACTCCTGAGGACATTCACAGTTTGTTTGCAGAGCCATTGGGTCATAAAAAATGTGGGGAATGTGGAATTTGTTCTATCACCAAAGAAACGTCAGAATTTGCATATAATGGTAAGAATTATACTCTACGATACCGCACCACATGTGCTTCGCAAAATGTAGTATATTTAATCAGCTGCCCATGCAATTTAGCCTATGTTGGCAAAACCAGTTGGGAGTTTCGGACTAGGATGGGCGAACATAAAAGTCGATTAAAACACAATGTTCTGGAGGCTCCCATTGTGCAACATTGTCTCCAGCATAAACACCGTTTTGAGGATCTGATATGTTTTTGCATCGACAAAGTCGAAATTGGAAAGACTGGCAAAACCCTTGACCAATGTTTAATCCGTAGGGAGCAATGGTGGATATTTGAACTAAATTCTTTGATACCGTCAGGCCTCAACAGTTACATAGATTGGAAAGCATGTTTTTAATCAATGAAATCTTCAGACATCAGTGCTTAAGTCTTTTTCTGATTCTAATTGTAAGGACAAGTTAGGTTATAAGATTGCACGGAAGGGATCCCTTTAGGACCTGGTACCATCGGGGTTCTTCTTTTTTAATATGGACGTCATGGACGAGCTGACGTCACCTTTGAGGCTCCCAGTGTTTAAATGCCATAGAGAAATCATCCCCGCATGCGCGGCATTTCTGAACGTTGAGAAGTATTACAAGGAATCTCAAACGTGGGCAGCATCATCTACAAGTCTCGTTATTTCAGTGTGGTCAGTAGAAATGAGTTTAACTTATACATTTCAGCGTGGTCAGTAGAAATGTAGGGAGAAGTATATAGAATATATTATTAGTAGCTATGTCATTTTTAGACTTGTGTGCATTTCTTCATGTGTTGTTTTTGTCCATAGATTGCTTTTAACTTCGATTGAGGATGGTCTATACTCTTGGATATTTTACCCCTGAAGAAACGCAGAGTGAAACGTGATAGCAGTACTCAGGATCGGCGTTGGGGAACCATTTTTTTCAGACCACATCACACTCCTCAATTAAAGATAAGCAGATTTTTTTATTGTTTTATGGCAAACAAGAGTTATTAAAAACCAATCAAAAAATTGAATGAGCACTACTGGGAAGCACTATATATTTTTGAAAAATATAGGGAGGTTGTTGATGCTATCAGACTTTGCTCTCTTCCTCTGGGAGACAAGCTAGTCATCAGTCTGAGACCTGCCCTTAAGCACAAATTTATTGTTTGCTTCTTCAGTAATAAGCATAAATATATTTAGCTACAATTGGTTAAAATCGGAGTGTATTGTAAATACTATATTTAAGTGGAGCAGAACCTGGGCAGCTGCCGGTTCAGGGGACTGGCAAAGAGATCTATGGATGGAAGTCCCCATTGCAGGAAAATTTTCTGAACCACTAAGGGGTGCAGTTGCCATTCGTGGGGCTGCAGAACTCTGCTCAACCTGTCCGCCAGGAGGTTCTCCTGGCCAGCGAGATAAACAGCCCTGAGAAACATGTCGTGCCTGAGCGCAAAGAAGCAAAGGGCCTGTGCCTCCTGACACAGGAGCCGGGACCCAGTGCCTCCCTGTTTGTTCACATAGAACATGGCCACTTGACTGTCCGTCTGTACTAAGACAGACTGGTGAGCGAGGGTCTGAGAGAAGGTTTTGAGGGCTAAGCGAATAGCCCGGAGTTCCAGTAGGTTGATCTGTTGCGTGGCCTCCCATGGAGACCACTGGCCCTGGGTGCACTTGTCCAGACAATGTGCCCCCCCAGCCTTGCAAGGAGGCATCGGTGGTTAACACTACTGTGAAAACAGGTACCTGAAAAGGCACCCCCCGTAGTAAGTTGGGGGGGGGGGGGTGCAGCCAACACTGTAGGGAGTTCAGGAATGGTTTGGACACCCGTACTCTGTCTCGGAGGCTTCCAGTGGCCTGTTTCCACTGAGTTCTGAGGCACCATTGGGCAGGCCTCATGTGGAGGCGGGCATTTGGAGTTACATGAACCGTCAATGTCATGTGGCCCAGAAGCTTCAGACAGAGTCTGGCGAAAACCAGTGGCATGCTGAGAAACTGGTGTGCTAAGTCTATCAGCCTTTGCACTCTGTCCTCTGGCAAGTAAGCCTTTGCTTGCAGGGAGTCCAGCCGCGCCCCTATGAACTCTAAGTTCTGGGAGGGGAGCAAAGTGGACTTTGCAAAGTTTATGACAAAGCCGAGGTGCTGAAGGAGAGAGACAGTTCGGAGGGTGGCTTGCCTGGCCTCCTGGTAATTCTGACCCCTGATGAGCCAGTCGTCCAGGTAGGGGAAGACAAAAATACCTTGATTCCTCAAGTAGGCCGCCACCACTGCCAGGTATTTTGTAAAGACTCTTGGGGCGGAGTTTAGGCCAAAAGGCAGTACTCTGTACTGATAATGGTTTCCTCCCACAATGAACCTGAGGTACTTTCTGTGGTCTGGATGAATAAGGATGTGAGTATACGCATCCTTTAGATCTAAGGAGCATAGCCAATCTCCCTGCTGGAGGTAGGGAAGTAATGTTCTAAGAGTAAGCATCTTGAACTTCTCTTTCTCCAAGAACTTGTTGACGTTTCTGAGGTCGAGAATAGGCCTGAGGCCTCCGGTTCTCTTTGGTACTAGGAAGTACCTGGAGTAGAAACCGTGACCTTGTAGGCGGGGAGGTAAAGGCTCCACCGCCTTGTCTAGCAGCAGACCTTGAAGCTCTTGAAGGAGGAGGTCTGTGTGCAGAGGAGGCCTTGGAGGCTCCCCTGGGAAGTAGGGAGGAGGCAACTGCTGGAAATGGAGCATATAGCCCTTGTGGACTATGCTCAATACCCAAGCATCTCCTGTAATGGGTGGCCACCTGTGGGCAAACAGAGCTAGTCGACCTCCTGTGCAGGGATGGGACAGCAGAGATGGAAATGCTATGCTGTGGGAGTCAAAAAACCCCACCCTGCTGAGTGGGAGCAGGAGCCGGAGGCTTGGGGGCCTTCTGCCTACGGGGCCCATGTCCCTGCCCCTTGGCCTGCTGACCCTGCTGGGGAGGCCTGGTATTGTGGGAAAGGTTTGTAGGCAGCCGCCTTCCTCGGGTAAAAGGACTTCTTACCTGAGCTCTTCTTCTTATGAGAAGGGGCAGAGGTTTTTCTGGACAGCCTTGTCCTAGTGAGGTGCTCGGTTTCGAGCTCAGCAGCCTTCTCGGCAATGGGCTTGCCAAAAAAGGTTTTCACCTCGGCAAGGGACATCGACCAACTTGTCCTGCACCCAGGGCTCGAGGTCTGATGACTGCAGCCATGCCTGGCGTTGGGCCCCGATGCCGGCTGCCGCTACAAGGGCCGAAGCGTCGAAGCCATCATAGGCCGCTCGGGACATGAACTTTGAGCATTCCCGAATCCCCGAGAACAAGGTCTTGAACCTCTGCAAAGGTTCCCAGGACAGGCCAGCAGAGAACCCGGCAATCTCCTTCGCCAGGTCCCGTAAGTACATGCCCATGTACAGCTGGTAGGACTGGACACGGCAAGCAAGCATCGAGCCCTGGAAGCACTTTCTGCCGAGCGCATCCAGGTTCTGGGCCTCCCTGTCGGGGGGCACCGCGGAATGCATCTTCTGGTTTTTCAGACGATACATGGCCGATTCCACCACCATGGAATGGTGCGGCAGCTGCGACTTTTGGAATCCAGGGCTCTTACGGAGTCGATAGATGGAATCGACCTGCTTGCTCAGAACCGGCGCCGAGGCCGGTACCTCCCACATCCGGAAGAGGAGCCGTTCTAGCATCGGAGGAACCGGCACAGTAAAGGCTTCCTTTGGAGGAGAGTCATACTGGAGGACCTCGAGCTCTTCGGCTCGAGGCTCCTTCTCGGGGTCCGCGGAATCGCCAAAGTTTTGGCCATATCCCTGACGAACTCCGAGAACCGGGTGTCCTCCGGGGGGGACCTACTCCGGGGCTCGGACTGCGGTGAGTCCGAAGGGACGCACCGAGTCTGAAAGGTATCAGGGGACTCCTCGTCCTCCGTCTCCCACGCGGACTTGTCCGAAGAGGTGTCGGGGGGCTCCGACCGTGCGGGTCTCGGTGGCACCCGCCCCGACGCCGAAAGCACCGGCGTCGATGCCCTCAGTCCCAAGCGGGAGGTCAAGGGTGACCTTGACCGAGGACGACTTTGAGCCTTCATGGTCTCGAGTATCAGCTCGGTCTCCGGGGTCGACTTAGACGTCGATGTCCCGGTGGTCGGGACAGATGCACCAGCGAGGCTGGCCATCAGCACCCGCTGCTGATCCATGAAGGCAGACAATCTGCACTCCAAGGCTGTCAGTCTGAGTTCAAGCTCAAGAGACTCAGCAGCCACCGACTCGGGCCTCGGCGGCGGCTCCCTAGGAGGAGAGTCGAGGACAACAGGACTTATGTGCCCGGCAGACTCCAGCTCCACGCGGGGTATCTTGGACGGCTTCTCTTGTTCCAAGGGCCCAGGGCGGCAGTGGTCGGGGGTCCGAGACATGGCCCTCGAGGAACCAGGGACCTCCTCCGACGCCGCCCTCGCAAGCCGCTTTTTCCTCTTACGTCCCCGATCGGGGGACCCCCTGTGCGATGAACCCCGGCGATGCTCGGGGTCAGACTCCCATGACATCGAGGCCTCAGACGAGGTCCCGGCCCGGCTGGAGGCAGAGTCAGAAAAAATTTGTTCTTTCTGATGCTGGCGGCTTCGAAGTGCCTTGGTGGGCATTTTGCCACACGGGACACAGATCTTAGGATCATGATCTGGTCCGAGGCACCGAAGGCAGCAGTCGTGTGTGTCGGTGAGAGACATCAGTTTCTTATACCGATCACACTTTTTGAAACCACTGGAAGCCATCGGGGGAAAAAGGACCCCCGCAAGGTCAAAGGACCGGCCTTCCAGGGAAAATAAAAAAAGGGCGCGAATGCCAGCCACGAAGGGCAAAAACCGAAAAATAGAAGACGGGCTCGATACCGGTGTACTGAACCCGGCGGGAAGGGGAATCGGCGTCGAACCGGATAAGAACAGCGAAGAAATCGCAAGAAAAAAGTCAACTTTTCCGGTTGACACGGACAGACGTCCATTGGGCTCCTCGGAAAAAGAAAGACTGAGCAAGATGGCACCTTTAGGCGGGAAGGGGACCCCGCATGCCTGCAGTATTCCCAAAGGCTTTCTTAGAAAGCTGGGGAAATGCTCCGCAAGGGGCTCCATCGACGTCGATGTCACCCATATGTGAGGACTGACTTCCTGCTTGGTCCTGGAGAAATGTTTCTTATAAAGAAAAAAATGTAATAAAAAATAATTCTTCTCACTCCAGTCTGGTTTTTAAGACCTGGAAAAGGGAATAACGAGTGAGGTTATCAAATTTCCAGATGACACAAAGCTATTTAAAATTGTTAAAACCCTTGAGGATTGTGGAAAATTGCAAGAGGATCTTGATAAATTGGAAGACTGGGCATCCAAATGGCAGATGAAATTTAATGTGGACAAGTGCAAAGTTATGCAACTAGGAAAGAAAAACCCAAACTATGGTTACACGATGCAAGGTTACACAGTAGGAATCACCACCCAGGAAAAAGATTTAGGTGTCATCGTGAATAACATGTTAAAACCCTCCACCCAGTGTGCAGCGGCAGCCAAGAGAGCAAATAGAATGCTAGGTATCATAAGGAAAGGAATGGAAAATAAAACAAAGGATATTATAATGCCTCTGTATCATTCCATGGTGCAACCGCACCTTGAGTATTGTGTGCAATTCTGGTAGCCGTATCTTAAAAAGGACATAGCGTTAATAGAAAAGGTACAGAGAAGAGCCACCAAAATGGTAAAGGGGATGGAAGGATACCCCTATGAAGAGAGCCTAAAAAGGGTAGGGCTCTTCAACCTGGAAAAGAGACGGCTGAGGGGAGATATGATAGAGGCCTATAAATTAAAGAATGGAGTGGAACGGGTAAATTTAGATCGATTGTTTACATCATCAGAATACAGAAAGAGTAGGGGACATGCAATGAAGCTACAGGGTAAACTATTTAAGACTAATAAGAAAAAATATTTTTTCATTCAACGTGTAATCAAACTCTGGAATTTGTTACCGGAGGATGTAGTAAAAGCTGTTAGTGTAGCTGGATTTAAAAAAGGTTTGGACATGTTCCTAGAGGAAAGGTCCATAAACCATTATTAAAAGGAACCCAGGATATCACTGCTTGACCCAATACAAGCATTGAGGAACCTGTGTCTTTTGGGGAAACTGCTAGGTACTTATGACCTAGCTTGGCCTCTGTTGGAAACAGGATACTGGACTTGATGGACCTTGGTCTGACCCAGTATGGCATATCTTATGTTCTTATGAGTTGACAGTAAAGAAGGAAATACATAAAATAACACATAGTCACTCACTCAGTCAGACTTAAAACTTCGGAGAGAAAAAAAATAAAAGAAATGAAACAGAATAAAATAAAATAAAATAAGACCACTACTGTTTGACAGGAGCACTAGGAATCCCTAGTCACCGAATGCCAGCTAGTTCAGAGCAAAAAGAAGCAGGAATATTATTCCACAAATGAGGGCCTAAGAAGAATACAGCCTTGGCATGTGTAGAGTCTAACCATGCAGTTTGCCAAACAAATAGAATGTAAAAAACGACCAGGCACAACACGCAAAACAGTTAGTAAGAAAAGATAAGAAGGTATACCCGTAAATAGCGAGTTGCATACTAGAACTGCAAACTTGTGTTCTATTCAGAACTGTAAAGGATGCCAATGATAGTGCATAAGAAGAAGTGTAATGTGATTCTGTGCCTTAGCTAGAATACGCACAGTGGTATTTTGAATTGTTTGAAGGCATTTGAGAAGATATAGTATAGTAACCCAGTCCTCACATATGGGTGCCGTTGACGCCAACAGAGCCCTTATAGAATCATTCCCCCAGCTTTCAAAGAAAGCCTTTGGAGATGCCACTACGCATGTGTGGTCCCCCTTTCCACCCAAGGGTGCCATCTTGCTCAGTCAGATGACATAGCTGAAAGACAGCAAAAAAATAAAAGATATTAAAGGAGCAACTCCAAGGGAAGAGGGAGGACTGTGAGGACTGATTCCTGCTGTCCCCGGAGAACACCTGTTACAGGTGAGTAACTATGCTTTCTCCGGGAACAAGCAGGAAGTCAGTCCTCACATATGGGACTCCCCAGCTACAGGCTACCGAAAGCCCATAGCTAAAATAGGGGCTCCCTCACGGGGCGATACAAGCAGCAGCAATTTAGTTCGTGTACATAGACCACAGTAGAACCCCTGTGTCCGATGAGACTCACTCCAGTAGCCTGAACACAGAAGGGTCGGAGGGTAGGAGTTTCCTAAACCCTGAAAAGGTTACAGAGCATAATCTGGACGAAGGCACTGTCCCATCAGGATTCTCTTTCCAGGCAGTAATGGGCTGCAAAGGTATGGACTGAAGACCTGGTAGCGGCCCGGCAGATGTCCGCCATCGGGAACAGAGCACAAGTTTGCCACCGAGGCTGCCATGGCCCTGACACAGTGCACCGTGACGCAGCCTTCCAGCGGGAGCCTCGCCTGCTCATAAGCAAGGGCGATACAGTCCGCCACCCACGTGGACAGCGTATGTTTGGTCACCGCCTCCATCAGCATACTGGGGTCATAGGAGATGAAAAGCTGAGCAGCTTTGCGGTGGCCCTGAGTGCATTGGATATAGAAGGACAAGGCCCTCTCACAGTCTAAGGTGTGAAGGACCGTCTCCGCCCAACTAGAATGAGGTCTTGGAAAGAAGATAGGAAGCACCACTTCCTGGTTGAGAAGTAAGGGCGACATTACCTTCGGCAGGAATTTGGGGTGAATGCGAAGCACCTCTCTGTTCTTGTAGAACCTGGCATAAGGCACCTCCGCCAAAAGGCGCAACCAAGAAAACCACCTTCCAAGAGAGGCAGCGAAGGTGGCAGGTAGTCAAAGGCTTAAAGGGTGGGTGAGTGAACTGCCCCAACACCATGTTGAGGTTCCATTCGGTTGCCGGAGGTTGAACCGGGGGTTTTGATAAGAGCAGACCCTGGAGGAAACGGGTCACCAATGGCTGGACCGAGAGGGGCTTACCATCCACCGGATGGTGGTGTGCCGCCAGGGCACTTAGGTGCACTCAGACGGAGTTAGATTTGAGCCTAGATTGAGAGAGGTGGAGAAGGTACTGTAACACTAGAGCCACCGGGCAGGAAAAAGGATCATCCCCATGCTCAGTGCACCAAGCAGAGAATCTGCGCCATTTGGGGGCGTAAGCCTTCCCAGTAGAGGCCTTGCGAGAGGCCAGCAGAATGTCCTCCACCTCAACCGGAAGGCTGAAAGGGGCCAAAGTCACTCTCTCAGTAGCCATGCTAACAGCGACAGGGACCCCAGGTTGGGGTGCAGGACAAAGCCTCCTCCTGAGATAGGAGACCCAGGGCAGTCCCCAAGGGGTTGGGGGTCTCCACCATCAACCTTAGAAGCAGCGGGAACCATGGTTGCCTGGGCCACCGAGGAGCTATCAGGATGAGCAAGGCCCTGTCACGGAGGCTTTTGAACAAGGTCTTGGCGATCAGTGGAGTCGGAGGGAAGGCGTACATGAGGCCTTCCGACCATGAGATTAGGAACGCATCAGCTGCCACCCTGGAGGGCTGGGCCTGCCAGGAACAGAATTGGGGCAACTGAAAGTTGTCCGGACTGGTGAACACGTCTATCACGGGCTCTCCCAGAGCCGGAAAAGCCAACTGGCTACCCCGGAGTCCAGCTGCCACTCGTGCGGTTGCAGAACTCTGCTGAGTCTGTCGGCCAGCAGGTTGTCCTGGCCTAGCAGGTACACTGCCTGCAGGAGGATACCCTGTCGGATTGCATACAAGCAGAGGGCTATAGAGCCTCCTGGCAAAGGGTCCGAGACCTCGTGCCCCCTTGTTTGTTCACGAAGAACATTGCCAACTGGTTGTCTGTCTGGGCCAGAACCGGCTGGTGACGCAGGTGGTGACGGAAGACGCTCAGGGCTAGGTATATGGCTCGGAGCTCCAGGAGATTGATCTGCTAGATGCTCTCGTCTAGTGACCAGTTGCCCTGGGTGCAGAGATCTCCGCAGTGGGCTTCACAGCCGGGCAGGGAGGCATCCGTGGTGAGGACCCTGGAGGGGCTTGGGGTCTGAAAAGGCATGCCCGCCTCAAGATGCTGGTGCGACTTGCATCAGACCAGGGAGTCCACCAACTGGTGGGTCACAGAAACTCTGTCTCTGAGGTGGCCTGTGGCCTGGGACCACTGGTCTCGGAGACACCACTGCGCCGCCCTCATGTGGAGGGGAGCGTCTGGGGTGACGTGGACTGTGGAGGCAATGTACCTGAGGTGACACAGGAGAAGCTGGCGGGCACCGAGGGATGACACTGTACATCCCAAGCTAGAGACCTGAGACGATTAGCTCGGTCCCTGGGCAAGAAAGCCTTCGACTGAAGAGTGTCGATCTTTGCCCCAATGAACTCCAGACTTCTATGTTAGGAGTTGAGACTTGGGATAGTTATGACAAAGCCCAAGTTTTGCAGAACCTGGATGGTGCATGCGGTGGCCTGCTGCATCTCTGAGGCTGTGCATCCCTTTATGAGCCAGTCATCCAGGATGGGAAAGAAGAAGACCCCCTGGAGCCGGAGAAAGGCGGCCACAACTGCCAGGCAGTTTGTGAAGACTCTTGGGGCAGAGGTTAGGCCAAAGGGGAGCACCCTGTGTTGAAAGTGCCTGCGCCCCACTATGAACCACAGGTCCTGCCTGTGGTTGGCGTGGATGAGGATGTGGGTATAAGCATCCTTGAGGTCTAAGGAGCATAGCCAGTCTCCCTGCTGGAGGTATGGCAGCAATGTCCCAAGGGAGAGCATTTTGAACTTCTCCCTCACCAGGAATTTGTTGAGGTTGCACAGGTCGAGGATGGGCCTTAGGCCCCCTGTCCTCTTTGGCACGAGGAGGTACCTGGAGTATAACCTCTTGCCCTTGAGTTGGTGGGGCACTGGTTCCACCGCTTTGTCCTTGAGAAGACCTGCCAACTCCTTCAGAAGGTTTCGATGGAGGGGAGACCTGAGGGGCTCTCCCGGGAAATAAGAGGGAGATGTCTGAGTCAGGTGGAGGAGGTAACCCTCCCTGACTACCCTTAGTACCCAGGAATCGATGGTGATGGTCACCCACCTCTGGGCATAGAGGGCCAGCCATCCCCCTATGGGTTGCTTATCTCCTTGGGGTAGAGAGGCTATGCTCAAGGAATCAAAAGCTCCCCATGGCTGGGCCAGTGCCTGGGGTTTTGGAGCCTTCTGCTTATGTGGGCCATGCCCATGTCCCTTGGCCTGCTAACCCTGTTTGGGAAGCCTGATAAGGTGGGTAGTTTCTGTAAGCAGCTCCCTTCCTTGGGTAGAAAGGCTTTCTACCCGAGCCCTTCCATCAGGGAGGGGCAGCGGTCTTCTTATAGAGCCTGGTCTTCGTTATGAAGCTCGGCAGCCTTGTGGGTCATGGGTTGGCCAAAGAGGTTCTCTCCTTAGCAGGGGACATCGATCAATTTGTCCTGAACCCACTGCTCGAGGTCGAATGACTGTAGCCAAGCTTGGCAGTGTGCACCGATGCCATCCGCCACTACTCAAGCCGCCGACTCAAACCCGTCATAGGCCACCCGAGACATGAATTTGAAGCATTCATAGACTGCTTTGGCCAGGTTCTTGAACTGCTGCCAAGGTTCCTCGGAGAGACCATCCGAGAACCCAGAAAGTTCCTTCGCCAGGTCTCTCAGGTACATGTCCATGTACAGCTGGTAGGCCTGGATGCGGCCGATGAGCATTGAGTCCTGGTAGCACTTTCTGCCGAGGGCATCCAGGGTCTGGGCCTCCCTGCCGGAGGGGCACTGAGGAGTGCGTCTTCTGACTTTTCAGCCGACATATGGCCGACTCCAACACCATAGAGTTATGTGGCAGTTGTGACTTCTGGAAGTCTGGGCTCCGGCGGACTCGATACAAGTCGAGCCGTTTGCTCACCATCGGCATCAAGGCCGGTGTCTCCCACATTCGGAGCATCAGTCGTTCCAGGATGGGAGAAGTGGGCACCTTGAGCGATTCCTGCGGAGGGGCCTCGTATTGAAGGATTTCCAATCCATCTGCCAGAGGATCCTTCTCCAACTCCGTCGGGAATGCCAGGGCCTTGGACATGTCCTTGACAAAATCAAGGAAGCCCAAATCCTCGGGTGGAGACATCCATCGAGGCTCCGAGATGGGAGAGTCAGATGGGATGTCACGGTGGCGATGGGTATCGGGGGACTCCTCATCCTCCGTCTGCCACTCGGAGTAGTCCGTCGAGGACTCGTAGAAGGGCTGCTCTGCAGGCTTTGGGGCTCCTGATGCCCTGAAACTGGTGCCCGGCAGACTTGCTGCGGAGGACCGCAGTCCCGTTGAACGGGACTCAGATCGCTACCTCGGACAGGGATCGACTCAAGGCCGAAGGACCTCGAGGATCAGCTCGGTCTCCGGGGACGTCTTGAAAGTCGAAGGCCCAGTGGTCGGGGTGGATGAACTAGTCATACCAGACAATAGCGCCTGCTGCTGGTCCATAAAGGCAGACAAACTGCGCTCCAGGGCCGCCATTCTGGATTCCAGACCAGAAGACTCTGCAGCATTTGGCGCGGGCACTGAAGGATTTGGGCCCAACGCCAGCTCCCCTGAAGGGGAATCCTCCACGAGAATAGTGTCTGGGGACTGAGGCCGGTCTGTGGTTGGATCCTTTCGGGGGACCTTCGCAGGCTGCTCCTTCTCTGATGCCTCAGACAAACGTCTCGGACTGCAGGACCAGGCACAGGAAGCCACCGGCCGGTCGGAACTATCCAAGGATGCCAACTTCGAGGGTTTCTTCTTCCTGGGTTCCCTCGAGGGAGACTCCCTTTCTAAGGACCCACGACGAGGCTCGGGTTCGGAGGGTTCCGCCTGAGATGTCGGGCTCTTAGACGAGGCCCTGGCCTTCGGAGGCACCGAGGACTCAGGGAAAAACATATCGTGCTTCTGCTGCTGCCGGCTCTTGAAGACCTTACTGGACATCCTCTTTCAGATACCGTAGGCTGCTCCAGGCAGCGGAGACAGCAGTCATGTGTGTCAAAGACATAATTTTGGAGCACCAATCACACTTCTTAAAGCCACTGGTAGCCATGGGGGAAAAAAGTACCCCTGCGAGATCAAAGTCTCTGGGCTGCCAGCGGAAGAAAAAAGGTGCAAAGACGCCGAGAAAAGAAAAGAACAAAAAAGCTACAAAAACGGACTGAACTCGAGGTCGACAGGTGGGAACAGTACTGGTGCGATACTGGAGGTGAATATGAAACTTGGAGAGAAAAAAATCAACTTTTTTCCAGGGACAAGCCAGACAAACGTCTGAAGGGCTCCGTGGAAAAAAGGAAACTGAGCAAGATGGCACCCTTGGGCGGGAAGGGGAACACACACGCATGGTGGCATCTCTCAAAGGCTTTCTTTGAAAGATGGGGGAATGCTTCCGCGAGGGCTCTGTCTGCATTGACGTCACTCATATGTGAGGACTGACTTCCTGCTCGTTCCCGGAGAATGAGGAAGACCAGTATAAACAATACTGCAGCAGTAAAGGTGTGATGCAACAAAAGCATGCATAAGCATATGTAACAAAGGAGTATCCAGAAAAGGGTGCAAAGACCGAAGTTTACGAAAGCAAAGAAGACACTATGAACAAGCTGAGAGACCTGTTTCTGCAATGGTAATTCAGAATCTAGAATTATTCCCAGATTAATGAAAAGAATCTGTCAACGTTAAGTGAAGCACCATTAATAAATGGTGAGATACTAGGAACAAAGGTAGTCCCTGTAAAGCAAGTAGCAGTGGTTTTTGATAAGTTCAACTTAAGTTTAAAAGTCTGTAGCCATTGATCGACATCAGATAGGCATGAATTTACTGAAGAAAGGTCAGGTGAGTTATAGCTGGTGAAAGCAAGCAGCAAAATATTATCCACGTAACAATACATTACAATGCCATGTTCCTGAATAACTGTGAACAAAAGACTCAAAAAAATGTAAATAAAAGAGGGGCCAAAACAGAGCCTTGAGACACTCCACAGGCTAAATTGTAGGACTCAGAAGATTCAGAACCAAGAGAAACTGAAAAAATGCAATGAGAAAGAAATGATGAAAATCAATCTAAAACATTTCCACATAAACCAATCTGCTGTAGACAAGTAATAAGTAAAGCACAGTTACTTACCTGTAACAGGTGATCTCAGGGAACAGCAGGAATTAGTCTTCACATGTGGGTACGTCGGCGCCAACGGAGCCCGCAAGGGAATGCTCCCCAGCATCCAATCAGAAAGCCTTTGGGAGCATCCCTCGCACCTGCGCAGTGACTTCCCGCCTTTCCCACTGCCTCTCCCCAGGAGTTTCATAGCTGAGACAGAAGGAGAGGAAGAGGAAAGGAAATAGATAGATACAACTCCTAGGGGAGGTGGGAGGGTTGTGAAGACTAATTCCTGCTGTTCCCTGAGATCACCTGTTACAGGTAAGTAACTGTGCTATCTCCAGGAACAAGCAGGAATGAGTCTTCACATGTGGGGACTCCCTAGCTGAGGGTGCCATGGGAGATCCCATAAAATGCGTATCCCTGGACAGGACGGCATTTTCCCAACCTGGATCCCCGGCATCCCCTGAGGGATGGGGGGTAGGAGTTGAGGAGAGAAGAGTTGCAGAGGAACAACAAAAAACTAAAGACCACAGGGGAGATGAGTCTTTAGAATGCATGTCAGGTATCATTAAAGCATTTAATGAACTAGTACCATATAGAGCTTACCTACTGGATTGTAGGAAGTAGAACTGTGATGGAAGGTACTGTAGACGCAGTAGCGGAATCTTCAAGGGAACTTCACCGCAGTGAGGATGGAGTTCCAAATCTGAAATGGGCAGGTGACCCAGGTGTCAACTGGAGCAGGAGAAGAACGGCAGGTCTTCAATGGAAAGCTTTATGTGAAAAAGCTGAGAACTCTTTTAGGCACAGAGTTATTAACACTGAGGATTAAAAGAAGAAGACTGACCGATCTGGAATTAGCCCAGTCCGGAAGGGAAGAGAAGGTATGGAAAAAAACCCTTTTCCCAGGGAAACAGGAGGGTACTCCGGAACACTGAAGATGTACACTGTCTTTCCTAGCCAATAAGAATAGGAAGACATTGAAGTTTGATACCTCATAGATAAGGAGGTGGATAACAAAAATAGAAGCTGTTGACGCCACAGCAATAATTGTGAGTATAACCGGACCCAGTTACCGAGCCGTATGATAATAGGCAAGCGGACTGTCTGGACCCCTTAGAAAGTAAAAAACTTTAGTACCGACAGTTAGGGAGATAGTGGGTAATACACAGGGTGCTATGACCATCTCCCAAAAGCGCATACCTATATAGATATATAGATATAGATATAGATATGAAACTATATACATATCAATACAGATGTGAATATACATGTCTAGACAAGTGTGACATATATAGCTATATATAGATATAGATGGGCATGGTTTATGCCCACCCAGGGTACAAAAAACATGTATGCATAGGCCACATACATACAGGAAAACAATACTGCCTGCAACTGGGCCACAGAAGAAACATCCACATGGGAAATGTGATGCGAAAAACTTCATCTAATAGTAGGGGGTGAAAACCACCCGAAGAGTATAGAGAATCTATTTCTGTGGTACAGGGATGCAGATGGGGGAGAGGCAGTGGGAAAGGCGGGAAGTCACCGCGCAGGCGCGAGGGATGCTCCCAAAGGCTTTCTGATTGGATGCTGGGGAGCATTCCCGTGCGGGCTCCGTCGGCGCCGACATACCCACATGTGAAGACTCATTCCTGCTTGTTCCTGGAGATTGAATGATCTACAAGATTGAAAGTGGCTGCAAGGTCCAATGATACTGCAATGACAATTTGACCTCTGCTAATGAGCCATTAAGTCCAGCACACTCAACTGTGCAGCACTGTTGCATAACCTGAAATCTGGGACTGACACCCCCCATCTTTTTTGAAGTTAGATATTATAAACCATCTGCACTCGGGGGCCTCTTGCTGCAAATAAAATTAGCTACCTGTCTCTGGAGTTGCTTAAAAAAGTCATTGGTAAATCTATTGGCAAAGCTTGAAAAACACAGAGAAACGTAAGAATCATCATCATCTTAACGGCTAAAATCCAGCCGAACTAGGATAAACAAAGTTTAGACCAACAATCTAGATCTCTAGAGACCCTGAAACAGAGGTCCCACATTCAGTTTATACAGCAGTCACATCCAATGGGATTTATATCCATAAGTATTTTATAGTTCTAGGACCACTTGAAAGGGAAATTATCTTTCAGTCTCACCAGAACATCCTAAGGCAGGTTCATATTCAATGCCTCAGACATATTCACTTTAAAGCCTGCCATCTGCCATAGAGCTGTAACTCCTTAATTAAACTAGGTAAAGATACCTGTAGTTTAGTTATAGCGAACAAAATGTCGTCGGCAAACAGATCCATTTTTACCTGCGTACCTTTCCAGTTGAGACCCTTAAGATTTACTGAATCTCGAATACTGACCGCCAGAGGCTCAAGAGATATTGCAAACAATAGTGGGGATAGGGGACATCCCTGTCTGGTACCTCTCAAGGGTGGGAAATTCTCTGAACACAACCCACTGACATTAACATATGCAGTAGAGATCACATATGACTACTTTACCCAGGTCAAAAAATTGCCTCCCACTCCAATCTTCCATAAAACTTTAAATAAAAAAGGTCAACTGACTATCAAATGTCTTTTCAGCACCAATAGATAGAAGGGTGAGTGGAACCTGATGGGGCTGGGAAACCTTAATAGTATTTGTCTTTCAGATGTTATCCATAGTTTGCCTCAGAATAAACCTAGCATGATCTGAGTGAATTAGGCACAGGATAAAAATTTGGAACCCAAGGGCCAAAATCTTTGCAAATAGCTTTACATAAGTATTAGGTAGGGATACAGGTCTATATGAACTACACTGATTCCAATCCTTCCCTTCCTTTGGGATCATTGTAATTAACACCACTTGCATAGAGTCAGGGATCCCTCCACCCTGTAAGATGACATTAAACAGCCTTGTTAATAGATCAGCCAGAACATTTACATATTCTTTGTAAAGCTTTGCTGTGAACCTGTTCATCCCTGGGGATTTATCTAGCTTTAATGATGCTATAGCTTCTCTCACCTCTTTATCTACCTTAAGGGAGCTGTTGCTCATACTCCCTTAATGTGGAAAGCAGAATACCCTGGAGACAATCCACCATCTCAGACTAAGATACCTGTGTTTACATAAAGTGCCTGCAAAACTGTATGAATCCTTTGGCAATATCCCTAGTTCTCAGTGGCCAAGAAATATTTGCTGAATATGATTACATAAGTGTCTCTCTTTCAGCTGATTAGCAAGCAGCTTGCTGGCTTTGCCCTCAAATTCAAAATAACTTGGTTTCAACTAGACTCAACTTACACGATATATCGTCCGCCATATGGACTTTCAGTTGTGAGTGTAACATCTCTAATTTATTTTCAATATCATTACGCACAGCATTCTTGTGCCTGTGCTCCAATTTACTAATTTGCTCATATAAAGCCACCACCTCTCTTTCCTGTTGTTTCTGTCTGTTGTTTAAATGCCCAGCCAATTAATTCACCATGCAATAATGCATTTCATGCAATTCCCAACTTTCTGGTAGAGAACCTTACCATCATCATTAATTTGGAAATAATCCACAATATCTTGATGTATCCTATTTTGCACCTCCCTGTCCCTTAACAAACTATCATTCATTCTCCAGGCATTCATTCCATTCCTAAATAGAAACCCTATTAAAATAATAGTAATGGGTGCATTGGGTAATGGAGTGGAGTAGCCTAGTGGTTAGAGCAACAGATAAGGATCTAAAGCTCAGGGTTGACTTGACAGCACTTAAAAAATAAAAATGGGTGCAAGGTCAATGTCTTCTCTTTTCATCATGGGTAGAATTCCGGGGTCCACCAGGAAGAGGTCTATTCTAAGCTGGCTATTATGCGGTTTGAAAGAACCGTCTCTCTCCTTCCAGTGTAGCAGCCTCCAAATATCATGAAACGTATGCACCCCCATCATTTCCCTTCACTCCCTTCATGCATGCCCCAAGAATGCAGATGCTTGAAAGTGCAGATACTCGCCCATAACAGGTGAGCTCCAGGAACAGCAGAAATCAGTCTTCACATATGGTTGACGTTGGCACCGACGGAGCCCATGCGGGAATGCTCCCCATTGTACAATAGGAAAGTCTTTGGGAGCCCTCCACTGCCTGCATGCCTTCACACCTTCCCAACTCCTCTCCTCAGTTGAGTTTGTAGCTGAGAGAAAGAGAAAAATAATATAAGAACCCTACTACTTCTAGGGGAAGAGGGCGGGTTGTGAAGACTGATTCCTGTTGTTCCTGGAGATCACTTGTTACAGGTGAGTAACTACGCTATCTCCAGGAACAAGCAGGAATGCAGTCTTCACATATGAAACTCACTAGCACTCAGGAACCAGACTTGTATGGGAGGAGAGCAGTGCAATCCCGGAGGCCAAAAGATTGCAGCTGAAGAGTCTTGAATAGTTGTGGGCATTGGACTCTATTCCAGAAGGCGATACTCCCCAGAAGATAGTCTGGTCTCTTGTAGAAGTCCGGGACAGAGGATAAGAGTTGAGTTTAAGTCCCAAAGAGGTGCTGGAGTACAGCTTAGCCAAAGACAACGTCCTGATGAGAGTCTCTGCCCAGAAAATAGTTAGCAGCAAAAGTATGAATGGAAAGCACAGTTACTTACCTGTAACAGGTGATCTCTGGGAACAGCAGGAATAAGTCTTCACATATGGGTACGTCGGTACCGACGGAGCCTGCACGGGAATGCTCCCCAGCATCCAATCAGAAAGCTTTTGGGAGCATCCCTCGCGCCTGCGCACTGACTTCCCGCCTTTTCCACTGTCTCTCCTCAGTTGAGTTTCATAGCTGAGACAAAAGGAGAGAAAGAGGAAGGAAGATAGATAGATAGATACAACTCCTAGGGGAGGTGGGTGGGTTGTGAAGACTTATTCCTGCTGTTCCCAGAGATCACCTGTTACAGGTAAGTAACTGTGCTATCTCCAGGAACAAGCAGGAATGAGTCTTCACATATGGGGACTCCCTAGCTATAGATGCCAGGGGGAGATCCCATAAAATGCATGTTCCTGGATCAGGAGTGCATTTACCACACAGGAATCTCCGGCATCCCATGAGGGAATGGAGGGTAGGAGTTGAGAATAGAAGAGCTGTAAGGAAAACAGCAAACCCAAGGACTACAGAAGAGGAGTCCATGGCATGTATGATAAGTACCATTAAAATTATTTAATGAACAGTTATAATATGGAGCTTACCTACTGAATTGTAGGAAGTAGAAAGCGTGATGGAGTCTACTGGATATGCAGTAGCGGAATCCTCAAGGTGACCTCACAGCAGTGAGGGTGAAGGTCCAGACCTGGAATTAGCAGGTGATCCAGGTGTCAACTGGGGTAGGATTAGAACGGCAGGTCTTCAATGGAAAGCTTCATGGGAAAAAGCTGAAAACTCTTTTAGGTACAGAGTCATTAACATTGAGGACTAAAAGAAGAAGACTGACCGATTTGGAGAACTAGCCCAGACCTGGAGGGAAGAAGGGGTATGGAAAAAAGCCCATATTCCCAAGGAGAACAATGTGTACTCAAAATAATGAAGATGTACACTGTCCTTCCTAGCTGATGAGAGATAGGAAAGATATTGAAGCTTGAATCTTCAAGGATAGGGAGACCTAGAGCAAAGTGGAAGCTGTTATCACCACAGTAGTGGTTGTGTGCATAACAGTCCCCACATACTAAGGAACAGTATGAAAAAAGGGAGCTCACTGTCTGTAACCTCGAAGAAGGTACAAATTGCTATAGCATAGACAGTGAGGAGATAGTATGTAATACATATCGATCTATAAAAAGTCTCCCAACAGATACATATATATATATATATATATATATATATATATATATAGGGAGCACTGTTCCCTCTAAGCTGTGCGCGTGTGCGCGCGCACACACCTCGCTGAGCGAGCGCACATACTTTATAACAGAACGCACATAAATTACAGTTCTGATTCTGATAGAATACAACACAGACATCTTAAAATTCAAAAGTTGTTGTGTATTTACGGTTTTCACAAGTTCTACAATATTTTCTAGTGCAATCAATGTGGTGTACATACTGTATTCTGACGTGTAGTCAAATTTTAAAGTATAGAACTCCGAGTGTCGTTATGTGCAGCACAAAAATTTAACCTTCCTTCAAAAGCTGCACAGTTGATATTTTATGTGCACACAGCCTACAGAAAATTAGAGGGAACATTGATAGGGAGATATATATACCTATATATATGTGTATATCTAGATATGCAGAAATAACAAGAGGGTGAAACCCACTTGACAGATATACAGAGAATCTATTTCCGTGGGCTAAAAGGATGCAGGAATGCAATCCAGCAAAAATAACCAGGATGGTTGCGTGAAAAACAGAGGAGAATATCAGTCTGTAAAGAGCAAGGCGGGAGTCCTTTAGAACTCTGACATGGCAGATGTACAGAAACGCATAGAGAAGATACCAGGAGGACCCACTGGAGGGACATAGGGGTATCATGCGGTACTAGTAGCCTTGGATATTCACGCAGAAAAGCTTATATTCTGTATTATAACAGGAGACAAGAGGGTGTGGAGAACCCTCACAGTCATGGGAATGATTTATAAGCTTTTTCTACTGTATAGAATAGCCCTCAGAGACAAGTTCAATGCTCTGTAGCAAGGGCCCATAGTAGAAAGCTCCTCTGAAGATTGCAGAGAGCATTGTGCAGGAGAATTATGAGATAAAACTGACTGAAGTCGGGTGTGCTGCCACATCCTAGGAAAAGGAGATGGCCAAAAAGAAGATGATGTGAGAAGCCTAAAGTGAGTAGGAATATCCAAGATAGATGAGGATTAGCTTGGAATCACTACTGAGGCTAGACAAAAATTGTGGAAGATGGACTGGCACTTGTGGAAAAGTACCAGTGGTTCAAACACTGGAACTCCTGCATGCACAGAAGCTGAAAAGACAGCAGAGAGGATCTTCCTGTGCAAAACAGAGAGGAACAGACAAAGGGAGAGGAGATATTCCTGTCCCTGTCTGATGAGTTATCTTGAGAATGTATTCAAGAAAACTAAAAAGGTCTACACTGAAATGAAAGGCTAGAGAAGCTTTTCAGTATGGTACCACTCAGTCAGGGAAAATCCTGGATGAGAGGGTAGAGAAAACAGGTAATTGGAGGGTGACTTACCCATATGGCGAGTCAGCTGAGGGAAAAAATGTTCATGTTGGGCCAGAAACTATCATGGGACAGTTGTAACCTCCCTTCTTAATAGTAAGAAGAGGAGAATTCTGTAACCCATGGACAAGAAAATCCTGACAGCTTAGCATACTGAAAAAGGAAAAACCAGTGTAGCTTTAAGAAAAAACAGTGAACAAACTTCTGTTAAGAAGAAGTTAACTGTAGATTGTAACCTTCAGAACCTATGGTTGCTGGGTATGTTGAGACTGGCTAGAGTTTGGAAACTTCAGACTAGGACGAGGTGTCCCTTGCTTGGGCACCTCTGGATGATGGGCAGGAGAAGAGTGAAACCTTCTTTTCTTAGGGAAAGAAGGCTTGGTAGGACATTTCCTACCTCCTGGGGAAGAAGAAGGCTTAGAATGGTTTCCAGAACCAGGGAAGTCAGTGGAGCAATGAGCAACCTGACGTAAAGCCTCCTTATTGAAGAGATTTTCTCCAGTACAAGGAGAATTACCCAGTGTATGTTGTGCCCATCTGCTCAAGTCTGAAGCTTGGAGCCAGGCTCTACGACGTGCTCCAATGGCAATAGCAGAGGATCTGCTAACAGACTCAAAAGAGTCTAGAGAAGCACGAGAAAGAAACCAAGAGACATTCCGCTTATGACTAAGAAGCAAGGAATAGTCAGCAGCCTTAGGCTCTGACAAAAAAGGAGTCAAAAGAGATAATTTCTTTGTGACCTCCTGGAGTGTTATTTATTTATTTTTATTTAGCATATATTTGTATACCGCTACTTCCAGCGATCAGTAGCGGCTTGATTACAGGCGGGAAATTGACAAATCATGACAGAAAATTTGATGCATATACATATTGATTCGAGAGGGAAAGCACAGCACAGCACACAGTGAATGGGTCTTTAAGGAGGGAGGTCAGACTCATGTTAGACTCATATAAAATATATAAGAAATAATTCTTGATGCCAGCATAGATGTTTGGAAAGTTTGACGTCCAAAGGCATCAAGTGCTCTAGAAGCACGACCTGGCGGATAAGAAGAATGCTTCTTCTTGCTTTTTACCTTCCTCATTGCTGATTCCACTACAATGGAATGATGGGGAAGTTGATTCTTTTGAAACCCTGGAGAGGGGGGCACCTGATACAGAACATTAGTTGCTGTAGAAGGTGAGGGAACCCTTAAAGGTGATTCCCATATTCTCAGAAGAAGATCCTGCAAAGAATGATGTAAAGGAAGCATTATATTTCCCTTTTCTGCAGGAGAGCCTTGGTTAAGATTACAGCCAGGGATAGGAATAGCAAGAAAGGTTGCCATGTCAAGGAGAAATTTCTGAAAAGAAGGATCTCCAATGGGAACCATCCCTGGGAAGGCTAAGGTTGAAGATGCAGCCTGAGCACCAGAGGAAGTACTGGTCTGGTACAGAAAAAGAACCTTACTAGATGGATAATGATACTGGCAGTCACGATTTGAGGCAGTCAGTACTGCATCGTCCATGCCAGGTATCGATTCCAAACTAGGCATAGAAAGGATCGATGGTATCGATGTAACTGCAGGAATCGACATCGATACCGATACCGGTAATGGCATCGAGGCCGTCATCGGAGGCTGCTCAAGCGGTACCGAGGTAACCAGAGAGTCTTGTTGAGTATCCTCGGTACTGCGTATCCGGAAACGATAAGGGTCGGTTCCAAGGCGAGTCGGTACCCAGTCATCTAGACTAGATATCGATTCCAGACTCGGCATCGAAGGGAGCGAGTCTATCGATGCATGTCTAGAGTGCACCGACGTCGGTGGTGGTACCGGCGATGCTGATACAGGGAAGTCACTCTGGGTCGTATCGATCGGTCCCGAAGGTACCGAGGATGCCAGATGACGATCCCTGGTGAAGAGTGGAACACTCGATACCGGTGCCGATGCCAGGGTATCGGTACCACTCGAAGCGGATACCACCCCCGAGCACGGCTCAGGTATGTTCTGTGAGGGGTGAGCCCCAGGAACAACCTGAAACCCCTGAAATGCTTTGGAGCCCGAAGACTCCCGCCGGGGTTTTAATGCCAATGGGGTCTTGAGGGCAAGGCCGGAGCCGTCATCATGCGTGGCATGAGACCTACCACTCAAGGATTGGCAAGTCTTAACAGACTGTTTGTGGGTTACCTGATCCTGTAGAGAAGAAAAACCCGGTGCCCTCACTGCAGGAGGGAAAACGGTATCGAGGGAAACTCAAAAGAGGGAAGGTCTTCTCTCAGTATTGCAGCCTGATAGTTCAGGGGAAAAAGGGGCAGGACCCAAACAGGTTAGACACCAGAGATTGGAGTCTAAAAAGAAAACTGTGTTTCCACAGTGAAGGCACTTCTTAGGAGAAGAAGGCTCCATGATGGAGAGGCCTTGTAGGCCCAAAAAAGTTAAGACAGAAACAGAGGGAAAAATCTCTCTGAGTTTAAGAAAAAAGAAAAGAAAAAACCACCGGCGGTACCGGTGTCGGCGGGAAAAACAGCCGCGACCACAAGAAAACAAGAAATGAAGTATTTAAAGAAAAAAGTTTCTGCGGTGACAGGAGGACGTCCTGCCGGCTCCGCGGAAAAACGAAAACTGAGGAGAGACAGTGGAAAAGGCGGGAAGTCAGTGCGCAGGTGCGAGGGATGCTCCCAAAAGCTTTCTGATTGGATGCTGGGGAGCATTCCCGTGCAGGCTCTGTCGGTACCCATATGTGAAGACTCATTCCTGCTTGTTCCTGGAGATGACCAGGTAGCTGCTCGGCAGATCTCCTCAATGAATACTGAATGGAGATAGGCTACGGAGGTTGCCATAGCCCTCACATTATGAGCGGTGACATGACCCTCCAAAGAGAGTCCTGCCTGTACATAGGCAAAATAAATGCAGTCTGCTATCCATCTAGATAGAGTCCATTTAGTCACAGGAAGGCATGGGTGAATAGGATTAAATGAGATGAATAACTGAGAGGATCTTCTGTGATCCTTAGATCTACTCAAGTAGCAAGCCAGCGCTCGCTTGAAGTCTAAAGTGTGTAGCGCTGTTTCAGCCCGAGACGCATGTGGCCTTGGGAAGAAAATCGGTAGTATTACCGACTGATTCAGATGGAAGGAGGAGACTACCTTTGGAAGGAAATGCGGTTGGGTACACAGAAAGCATAGTTACTCACCTGTAACAGGTGTTTTCCGGGGACAGTAGGAATCAGTCCTCACATATGAGTGACGTCGGTGCTGATGGAGCCTGCTCGGAAGCATCTCCCCAATTTTCAAAGAAAGCCTTTGGAAGATGCACCACGCATGCGTGGTCAACATCTCGCCCAATAGTGTCATCTTGCCTTAGTCTAATGACATAGATAAGACGGCAAAAAAGAAATAAAATACGGTAAAGAAACAGCTCCAAAAGGAGGAGGGAGGGTTGTGAGAACTGATTCCTGCTGCCCCTGCCCCTGTTACAGGTGTTCTCCCAGAAACAAGCAGGAAGTCAGTCCTCACATATGTGACTCCCCAGCTACAGGCTACCGAGAACCTGCAGAACAAAAATGCCATGGCAACCTGGTAAGGGTGAGCTGTGATCAGCAGCAGCTGATTCCCTACTGAGAGACTCTCGCAAGTCCCATGTGTCCTGCAGAGAACCAGCACTCCAGTAATCTGAACACAGAAGGGTTGAAGGGCAGCAGTTACCTACACCCCAAGAGATTACGGAGTACGGCCTGGCTGGCACTATCCCATCAGGACTCCCTCTCCAGGCTGTAGTGAGCTGCGAAGGTATGGACAGAAGACCAGGTGGCAGCCTGGCAGATTTTCGTCACTGGGACGAAGCACAGATTTGCCATGGAAATAGCCATGACCCTTACACAGTGTGCTGTGACTCTATGGTCAAGCGAGAGCCCTGCTTGCTCGTAGGTAAGGGTGATGCAGTCCACCATCCAAGTGGACAGAGTCTGCTTAGTCGCTGGAAGCCCAAGACGGCTGGGGTCATAGCATATGGAAAAGATGTGGTGCTTTGCGGTAGCCCTGAGTCCACTGCAGGGAAAAAGGACAGGGCTCTCTTACAATCCAGATTGTGGAGAACGGTCTCCGCCCTACTAGTGTGAGGACTCAGAAAGAAGGTGGGGAGCACCAACTCCTGGTTGAGGGTGGAATGGGGACATCACCTTTGGCAGAAACTTGGGGTGTGTGCAGAGCACTATCCTGTTCTTGTAGATCCTTGTGTAGGGTGGTTCCGCCATCAGAGCCTGGAGCTCGCTGACCCTGCAAGCTGATGTGACTGCTAGCAGGAAGACGACCTTCCAGGACAGGTACTGGAGGTGGCAGGTAGCCAGAGGCTCAAACGGAGGCTTAGTGAGCTGAGAGAGTAACACATTGAGATCCCACTCCACCGCCGGAGGGTGGACGGGGGGTTTAGATAATATGAGGCCCTGCAGGAATCGGGACACAAGGGGCTGAGCCGAGGCAGATTTTCCCTCAATGGAATGGGGATGCGCTGAGACAGCGCTGAGGTGTACTCTGACCAAATCTAACTTCAGTCCATCCTGCGAAAGCTGAAGTAGGTACTGGAGAACCACCCATACTGAGCAGAACGGGTTTGCCTGCCTTTCTGCACACCAAACCAAGCACTGGCACCACTTGAAAGCATACGCCTTTCGTGTGGAGGCCTCACAAGAGGCCAGAAGAACCTCTTCCACATCCCGTGAAAGGTTAAAGGGGGTTAACGCTACCCTTTTCAGCAGCCAAGCCGTAAGCGAGAGGGACCCCAAGTTGGGGTATAGAAGAGAGCCCTGCTCCTGTGAGAGTAGCCCTGGGGATCGCCCCAGGGGAATTGGCAAAGCCGCCGATAAGGAGAGGAGCAGTGGGAAACAGGGCTGCCTGGACCAACAAGGTGCTATCAGCATTAGCAATGCTCTGTCGCACTGCCCCTTGAGTAGTGTCTTGGCTACCAGCGGAGTTGGTGGGAAGGCATATATAAGGCCTTCTGTCCACAGGATGAGAAACGCATCCGCTGTCACCCAGGAAAGGTGCAGCTAGCGGGAGCATAATTGGAGCAACTGCATGTTATACAGACTGGCGAAGAGGTCCATCGAGGGGATGCACCAAAGACGAAACAGCTGGGAGGCTACTACTGGGTCTAGGCGCCATTCATGCAGCTGGAGGACTCTGCTCGGTTTCTCCGCCAGGGCACTGTCTCGGCCCGGGAGGTAAAACGCTCTCAGGAGCATCCCTCTGCTTGCATCATAGGAGCAGAGAGCAACCACCTCCTGGAAGAGGGGGTACAACCCTGTTTTCCCCTGTTTGTTCACGTAGAATCGGTCTGGATCAGCACAGAGAGATGCTGCAGCTGGTGGCGGAAGGCTTGGAGAGCCAGGTATATCGCCCAAAGCTCTAGCAAGTTGATTTGCATCCGGGATTCCCTCTGGGACCAGCAGTCTTGCATTTGGAAGTTCTCACAATGCACTCCCCAGCCCATTAGAGAGGCGTTCGTGGTGAGGACCTTCTGAGGGTTGGGTGCCTGGAAGGGCATTCCGGCCTGAAGGTGACATGGAATCTGCCACCAACCGAGGAAGTCTGCCAACTGCTGGGTCACCTTTACTCTGTCCCTGAGCCTGCCTGTGGCTTGTGTCCAGTGAGAGTGGAGGCACCACTGGGCTGCTCTCATGTGCAGGTGGGCATATGGGATCACGTGGACCGTGGAGGTCATAAGTCCCAACAGGCGGAGTAGGAGCCAGGCTGGTAGCATCTGGTGCCGGCATACCTCTGCAGCCAGTTCCCTTAGGCGTTCTGACATGTTTATGTTTATTACATTTGATATACCGCTCAAGCCAAAGCATCAGAGTGGTTTACAATATTACATAAAAGTTACAGAAAATATGAAAAGAACGCCATTAATTAGATAGGACAGAATAAGAGATACAGTGATAGTTAAAGGAATAGAAGGGATAAGAAGAAATGCTCCACATAGCATCTGAAGAGGTAGATATCATATCACCAGGTGTTTAAGCTCCCACTCACAACCTCTGCTGTCAACATCACCCCTCTACCGCTCCGATCTCCACAGAAAGCAGAACCAATGTAGCAGCATTTTAAACGGCCCCGCACGGTCCTACGCCAAAGGGCCCTCTGGCGAGGCCCTCAGGCACGGGCTCGCCAGTGGAAGCGACGGTTTTAAAGCTGTTAAAGGCAGCTGGTATGGGCAGGCTGAAAGGAAAGAGGTGGAGCTTCCACTCACACACCTCCGATGCTGGCTGGCTGCTGCTCTCCCCGTCTCTGCGCGCCAGTGGAAGTGACGGTTTTAAAGCCGTTAAAGGCAGCTGGTATGGGCAGGCTGAAAGGAAAGAGGTGGAGCGCCCGCTCACACACCTCTGATGCTGGCTGGCTGCTGCTCTCCCCGTCTCTGCGCGCCAGTGGAAGTGACAGTTTTAAAGCCGTTAAAGGCAGCTGGTATGGGCAGGCTGAAAGGAAAGAGGTGGAGCTTCCACTCACACACCTCCGATGCTGGCTGGCTGCTGCTCTCCCCGTCTCTGCGCGCCAGTGGAAGTGACGGTTTTAAAGCCGTTAAAGGCAGCTGGTATGGGCAGGCTGAAAGGAAAGAGGTGGAGCGCCCGCTCACACACCTCTGATGCTGGCTGGCTGCTGCTCTCCCCGTCTCTGCGCGCCAGTGGAAGTGACGGTTTTAAAGCTGTTAAAGGCAGCTGGTATGGGCAGGCTGAAAGGAAAGACATCTGAGGAAGGAAGGCTTTTGCCCGGAGGGTATCTAGTTGTGCCCCTATGAATTCTAGGCACTGGGCTGGAGTGAGGTGGGACTTGGGGTAGTTTATGGCAAATCCCAGGCGTAGCAGGATGTTGATGGTGTGTCCGATGGCGCTTTGTGCTCCTGCAGCCGTATCCCCTTTATGAGCCAGTCATCCAGATAAGGGAAGGCAAAGACCCCTTGGAGCCTGAGGTTGGCTGCGACCACTGTGAGGCACTTTGGAAGACCCTTGGAGTAGAGGCCAGACCGAAGGACAGTACTCTGTATTGGTAGTGCTGTCATCCACCCAAGAATCGGACATACCTCCTGTGGATGGGATGAATTAGGATGAGAGTGTAGGCATCCTTTAGTAGCCAGTCTCCCTGCTGGAGGAATGGCAGCAGTGTTCCAAAGGAGGGCATCTTGAACTTCTCCCTAAGCAGAAACCTACTGAGCTCTCGCAGCTCCAGTTTGGGCCTGAGGCCCCCAGTCCTCTTAGGGAGGGGACGAGAAAATACCTGGAATAGAAGCCTGTGCCCCAGAGATGTTTCGGCACTGGCTTGAATGCTTTGTTGTTGATTAGACCTGCTAGCTCGGTGAGGAGCAGGGTCTGGTGAAGGAGAGGCCTGGTAGACTCCCTGAAAAGCACAAGGGTGGTGTCCGTTGTAGGTGGAGGAGGTAATCCTCTTTCACCACCTGTAGCACCCAGGTGTCGGTGGTGATGGCTGTCCACCTGTAGGTAAACAGGGCTAGGTGCCTCCCTGTGGACAGCACTGGACCCCCCCTAGGGATAGGAAGTTTGCACTCTGGCAGTCAAAAGCTCCTCCCAGGCTGGATCGGAGTCAGCACCAGGGACTTTTGTTTTCTGGGACCTTGTCCCTGGCCTTTTTGTTGCTGACCCTGCTGAGGGGCCGAAAAGGCCTGAAAGCAGGGAGTACCATTAAAGCCTCCTTTCTTCCTTGTTCTCATCAAGTACTCGGTCTCTATTTCCGCTGCCTTGTCTGCCATGGGCTTCCCAAATAGGTTTTCTTGTATGCAGGGGACATCTGTCAATTTGTCTTGCACCCATTGTTCCAGGTCGGATGACTGCAGCCATGCCTGGTGCCGTGCTCCGATGCCTGCAGCGGCCATCCTGGCCGATGACTCAAAGCTGTCGTAGACTGCCCGGGACAAAACCTTTGGGCATTCTTTTACTGCTGAGGTCAGTGTCTTGAACCTCTGTAAGGGTTTCACATCGAGGCCTGCCAAGAAACCACCAAGGTCCTTTGACAGTTCCTTCAGGTACATGTCGAGCTGGTAGGACTGGATCTGGCACATTAGCATCAAGCCCTGAAAAGCCTTCTAGTAGAGGGCATCAAGGGTTCAGGCCTCTTTGCCAGATGGCACAGACAGCGTAGTTACTCACTTGTAACAGGTGTTCTCCAGGGACAGCAAGAATAAGTCCTCACTTATGGGTGACACTGACACTGACAGAGCCCACGCGGAGCAATTCTCCAGCTTTCAAAGAAAGCCTTTGGGATAGCTGCCATACATGCGTGGTCCTCTTCATGCCCAAAGGTGTCATCTTGCTCAGTCAAGTCCCCTAGCTAGAGCCCTACTAAGCAGATGGCAAGGGAAGAATAAAAACAGCAACTCTTCAGGGTAGGTGGGAGGGTAGTGAGGACTGATTCCTGCTGTCCCTGGAGAACATCTACTACAGGTGAGTAACTACGCTTTCTCCAGGAACAAGCAGGAAGTCAGTCCTCACTTATGTGACTCCCCAGCTACAGCTTACTGAACCTGTAACCCAAAAATGCCTCCGCAAGGCCATGAACAGAAGTCGATGCCCGAAGAAGCCCGAGTCTTCAGGTCCCCGGGGCGAGGCTCTCAGTAGCCGCCGAAGAAGGATCAGAGGGCAGGAGTTGCTTATACCCCAAACAGATTACGGAGTACAGCCTGGCTGAAGGCGCTGTCCCGGCGGGACTCCATCTCCAGGCAGTAGTGCGAAGCAAAAGTGTTCGCTGAAGACCAGGTCGCAGCCCGGCAGATGTCCATTAGAGGCACTGAGTGCAGCGAAGCCACCGAAGTTGCCTTGGCCCAGACACCGTGTGCAGTGACGCGCCGATCTAGCAGGGTGCCCCGCCTGGGCGAAGGCGATGCAGTCCACCACCCAGATGGAGAGGGTGTGCTTGGTGACTGTCTGCCCCAGGCGGTTGGGATCGTAGGCAACAAAGAGCTGATCAGACTTGCGATGAACCTTGGTGCACTGCAGGTAGAAGGCGAGAGCCCTCTTGCAGTCGAGAATATGTAAGATCGCCGATGCCCGGAAGGCATGAGGTCTCGGGAAGAAAGTTGGCAAGACTCTCTCCTGATTGAAATGAAAGTCCGAGACAACCTTCGGTAGGAACTTTGGGTGGGTATGGAGGACCACCATGTTCCCATAGAACCTGGGGTAGGGAGCCTCAGCCATGAGGGCCTGGAATTCGCTGATTCGCCGAGCCGAGGTCAGAGCCACCAGGAAGACTACCTTCCAGGAGGGCCGAAGCAAGCACATTGCCATCGGCTCGAAGGGCAGCTGCGTAAGCTGTATGAGCACGATGTTCAGATCCCACTCTGCCGGAAGAGGCTGGATGGGAGGCTTGAAAAGTAAGAAGTGGGAGACCAGGGGATGCCCCGAGAGGGGTTGATCCTTGATGGGGAAGGTGGTTAGCAGAGATGTACCCTGACCGAGTTGGACTTCAGCCCCTCCTTTGAGATGTGGAGGTGGTACTGGAGAACACACCGGAGAGAGCAGAAGAACAGGTCAATCTGGAGCTCGGAGCACCAGGTCGAGAAACGCCGCCACTTAAAGGCATAGGCTCGCCTTGTCGAGTCCTTCCTTGATGCGAGGAGGACATCCTTGACCTCCCCCGGGAGGTGAAGCGGGGCTAAGGAGACCCATTCAGCTGCCAGGCTGTAAGAGACAACGAGGCCAGGTTCGGGTGGAGCACCCATCTCTCCTCCTGTGTTAGCAGGCTTGGGGCGCAGCCTAGGAGGACTGGAGGCTCGGATGAGAGCCGGAGCAGAAACGGGAACCAAGGCTGTCGAGGCCATGAAGGAGCCACGAGAATCATTGAAGCTAGCTCCTGCTGGACCTTGTGTAGGGTCCTCGCAATAAGAGGAGTGGGGGGGGGGGAGGCATAAAGAAGCCCGGAGTTCCAATTCAAGAGGAACGCATCTGGAGCCACCCTGCTCGGGTGCGGAACTGGTCCGCAGAAGTGGGGAAGCTGCGTGTTCACCAGGCTGGCGAATAGGTCCATGGACTGAGTCCCCCACCGATGGAATAAGAGGCTGGCCAACTCCAGATCCAGGTGCCACTTGTGTGGGCAGAGGATTCTGCTGAGTTTGTCCGCGAGGATATTCCCCTGGCCCGGGAGACAGACCGCTCTGAGGGTCATGCCCTGGCGAACGGCAAAGGAGGACCGCTTCCCAACAGAGGGGGTGGGAACCTGTTTCCCCCCTTCCTTGTTTATGTAGAACATGGCTACCCTGTTGTCGGTCTGCACAAGCACCGACTTTCCCCTCAGGTGGTACTCGAAGGCCCTCAGGGCTGACCGGACCGCCCGAAGCTCAAGCAGATTGATCTTCTGCTGAAACTTTTTGGGTAACCACTGCCCCTGGGTGCGTAGGTCACCGCAGTGGGCTCCCCAACCCAGTAGGGAGGCATCCATCGTTAAGACGAGCATGTGCTGCGGGGTCTGGAAGGGCAGTCCTCGAAGGCGACTTTGGGGATCCTGCCACCAATCCAGGGAAATGTAAAGACTACGGGAGACCCGGACAGGGTCCTGGAGACGGCTGGAGGCCTGGCTCCATTGTGCCTTGAGGAACCACTGAGCCATCCACATGTGCATGCAGGCATGGGGAACGTGGATGGTGGAGGCCATGTGCCCCAGGAGGCACAAAATGGCTCGCGCCGGAATCCGAGTCCTGCTCTGGACCTTGGCCGCCAGGACGGAGACGATCTGCACGGTCTCGAGGTAGGAAGGCGATCGCCCGCTCCATGTTGAGGAGTGTGCCGATGAACTCCAGGGACTGCACCGGTTCAAGGTGGGACTTGGAGTAATTGACCAGGATGCCGAGGCAATTCGAGGAGAATTGTGCACGATGCCGCAAGGCGGGCTTCCCCGGCCAATGCCCCCGTGACGAGCCAGTCCTCTAGGTAAGAGAAAACGGGTATACCCTGCCGCTAGAGGCAGGCGGCGCCACGGAAAGACACTTTGTGAAGACCCACGGAGCAGATGCGAGCCTGAAGAGGAGCACCCTGTATTGGGGCCGCTCCTTATCCGTCTCTCGGGAACGCCAGGGAGGGCTGAGCGACCGAGCGCGAGAACATATGCGCTTATCCGGAGCCCCCGACAGCGACATCGAGGTCTTCTTCTTCTTGAGCCTCTCCACCTCAGGGGACCCCTGATCAGAGTGCCGCCTTGAACATGGGGCCACTGCGGGGGATCCCATAAGCGGAGGGATGGCCGAGGATGCCACAGGGAATTCCGGGGCTGCCTTATGGAAAATGTCGTCGGACGTCTGCTTATGACTTAGCAGGGCCTTGGTGGACATTTTCTTACAGAGAACGCAGAGCTCTGGGTTATGGTCGGCCCCCAGACACCGGAGCCAGCAGTCATGGGTATCTGTGAGCGACATATTTTTGGAGCATCTGTCACATTTTTTAAAACCGGTAGCCATTGGGGAAAAAAGGGCCCCTGATAGGTCGAAGACCCTCGAGACCAGTGGTTGAAAAGTGCGCAAAAGGCCCCAAGAGAAAAATTTTTCCATAAAGGCTTGAATAAAGGACGCCCCATTGCTCGGGGAAAAAATAGCGAAGGGGAGGACGGGAGAGGACCAGTACTACCAGAAAAGAGAGGGCCAGAGGCCAAAAATGAAAACACTTTTTCCGAGGGACGAGGACATGCGTCTGAAGGGCTCTGCGGAAAAAGCGAGACTGAGAAAGATGGCACCTTTGGGCGGGAAGAGAATCACGCATGTGTGGCAGCAATCCCAAAGGCTTCCTTTGAAAGCTGGAGAATTGTTCCACACGGGCTCCGTCAGTGCCGAAGTCACCCATAAGTGAGGACTGACTTCCTGCTTGTTCCTGGAGAAGAATGTTTTTTTTGGCTCTTAAGCTGGCGCATTGCTGACTCCAGGACCATGTAGTTGTGGGGAAGTTAGATCTTTTGAAACCCAGGACTTTGGTGTTCCCGGTACATGGTGTCGAGGTGCCTACTAACAATTAGAATAGAGTTCCCTATCAACCAAGGAATACCACAAGGATCAGCACTCTCGTCTATCTTATTCAACATCTACATCTGACCGATCTGCGACATTATCAAGCGCCACATGCTACAATATCACATCTATGCTGAAGACATTATGGTGTATGACCCAATAGACACACTAAACCCAGAAATGGCCCCCATGACTCACTGCCTCGAAGACAAACAACTGGCTCACTGAAAACAACCTGAGAGTCAACTTCGACAAAACGGAAGCAATGATCATAACCAGGAATCCCAATTTTGATCCACCTACATCCATCAGCATCCTCAACCGATCAATAACAATAAAGGACGAGATGAAATACTTAGATGTCACCCTGGACAGTAATTTAAATCTACAGACACATATAAGCAAAACCGGAGCAAAGGCATACCAGCGAATGAAGCTCATATGGAGACTCAAACCAATCCTCAGCCAGGACCATTTCCGCACTGTGTGCCAGGCAGTCATCATCTCAGTACTAGACTACGGAAACTCCTTACTCCAAGGACTTCATAATCAGGCCACCCATCCACTCCAGCTAGTACAGAACACTGCAGCCAGAATCATAACTGGCACAGCCAAACACAAGCACATTACACCTGTATTCCAGCAACTACACTGGCTACCAATATCTGCACGGGCAAAATACAAAACAATAGTAAAACATATTCAAGATCATATACCTATGCAAGGCAGAGGTCCTTCACACTTTAATAACCAAGGACACAATCAACAGACCCAGGAGAACCAACAGCAACAATAAACTCTGCGTACCCACTGGATATAACAAAACAAAACAAGTGACTTCCAACAGAGCCATATCCCTCTCGGCACCAGCCCTCTGGAACTCCCTCCCAGACGGACTGCGGTCAATAAAGGACCACAAGGACTTCCATAAATCACTGAAAACCTTCCTATTTATGGAATGCTATGACCACACGTCCTGCAGATCCCTCCACTAGCCGGAAAATACAACACCAATCACAAATTATGACAATCACAACAACTATCTACGATAACCCAACCATTATCTACGATAGCCCACCACTAAACTATATGTATGTCCTGTCGTCCCTATTAATGTTATCCCAACCTGTAAACAACCACTTTGACTGAAGGAGAAAGTGGTATACAAATCTGGATAAATAAATAAAAATAAATAAATAAATTAGAACAGACGCCGTTGTTTCCCATATCCGGAGGAGGTGGCGTTCATGGATCGGGGGCATCGGGACCGTAAGGGTTTCCTTCAGGGATGCCTCGTATAGCAGTATCTCTAATTCCTTGGTGCGCGGGTCCTCCTCGGCCTTTGTAGCAAGAGACTTGTCCATGTCCCACACAAAATTGAGGAATGCGATGTCTTCGGGCGGGGAACGGCATCAGGTTGTCGGAGAAGACGTATCCGAGGGTACTTCACGGTGTTGTCTCAGGTCCAGGGACTCTTCGTCCTCGATCTCCCAGTCAGACTCGAAGTCTGAGTATGAGTATGATTCTGAGGGCTCACCTCGGCCGAGGACTGCTCTTGGCGGTCCATAAACTCCAGAGGATCATCGGTCTGAGCTATGGGTGCTCGCTGGGGAGGACGGGTGTCCTGAGGAACGGGATCGGGACCTCATCCGGTGCCGGGGGTCTCTCGAGGCCAATGGCGCTCGAGGATCGGCTCGACATCCATGGAAGTCCTTGATGTCGAGGGTTCCGTCGTCGGAGCAGATGAACCAGAGGAGCCAGACATGAACACCCACTGTATGGCCACTAGGGCAGATATATTGATCTCCAGGGTTGTCATTCTAGTCTCCATACCATTGGCTCTGCAGCCTTCAGTGTGGGTACAGAGAATTTTGGGCTGGGCCCAGCACCGGCACCGTTGTGGGGGAATCCTTGAAGAGGATGGTGTCGGAGGTTCGAGGCTGGTCAGCGGGTGCCGAATACTCCTTACGGGGCAGCTTGGCAGGCCGCTCCTGCCCCAACTCCTCGGATTCATATCTGGGAGTGTGGGTCCTGGGGTGGGATTTCTCCTTTTTCCCGAACCTGTCCTCCAAGGTGGTCTTTCTTCTTCTTGTGCTCCACCCCTGGAGATTTCTGCTCGGAGGAACTACAGCCACGGGACTCCGAGGAAGCTCTGGCTTCGTGGGGCACTGAGGTATTAGAGGGGCCCTGGAGTGTGGTGACACCGGAAACTCCAGTGCGGAGTCGGATTTCTGAAAGAGGTTTTTCTGCTGCTGATGGCGGCTCATCGAGGCCTTAGAGGTCATGGTTCTGCAGAGCTCGCAGTTGGAGTTGTCGTGCTTCGGGCCGAGACATTGGAGGCAGCAGTCCTGTGGGTCAGTGAGTGACATCATTTTGCCACAAAGTCACACTTTTTGAAGCAACCGGAGGCCATCGGAAAAAGGGAGGTCCCTGCCACCCAGCAGGGGTTCGAGGCCTTTGGCTGAAAAAAGGTGCGAACGCCGGTCGAGGGACACCTCGATGAAAAATTGAGAAAAGGAACAAACGAACCCGAGGAGCAATCCCGAGGTGAGCTGGCTTGGGGGCAGGAAGAAACCAGTATGCAAACTGGACAAAACTCAATAACAAAATCTGACTTTTTCCTGGGAAAGTTGGACAGCGTCCGATGGGCTCCACAGAAAAAAGGAGCCTGAGGCAAGATGGCACCCTTCGGCAGGAAGGGGACCACACATGCGTGGTGCATCTCCAAAACGCTTTCTTTGAAAGTTGGGGAGATGCTTCCACGCAGGCTCTGTTGGCACAGACATCACCCATATGTGAGGACTGATTTCCTGCTTGTTCCCAGAGAACTACCTTGTCATGGTGGAACCGGGTAGAAGGTGGATCTGCCACCAGAGTCTGCAGTTCACTGATGCAGTGAGCTGACGTGAGGGCAATGAGGAAGATTACTTTCCAAGATAGAAACTTCAGTGAAGTGATGGCTAAAGGCTCGAAAGGAGTCTTTATTAGTTGAGAAAACACCACATTGAGATCCATAGCCACTGGAGGTAGCCTAATGGGTAGCTTGGACAGCAAGAGACCCTGCATGAAGCATGCTACTAAGGAATGCAAGGAGATAGCTGTCCATCTAATGGTTTGTGGGAAGTCACAATGGCACTAAGGTGAACTCTCACTGAGTTAGTCTTAAGACTTGTTAAGGATAGGTGGAGAAGATATTGTAAAAAGAACTTCACCAGGCAAGAAAAAGGGTCAATACCCTTTGGGGAGCACCAAATTGCAAACCTACGCCACTTGAATGCAAAAGATCGTCTGGTGGAATCTTTGAGTGATGTAAGGAAGATATCTTTGACTGCCTATGGTAGGTCAAGGTCATCGAGAACTAGGCCTTCAGCAGCCATTCTGTCAGATGGGAGTGGAAATTAGAATGGAGAAGCGTCCTGTGGTCCTGAGAGAGGAGGTTGGGCACAGATCCCAGGTTGAGTGGCTGAGTCTGCATAAAGCAAAGAAGCAGAGGAAACCATAGTTGACGGGGCCAAAAGGAGGCTGTAAGAATTATCGAGCCCTTGTCGGCCTGTAGCTTGAAAAGGATGGGGGATGGGTGGAAATGCATAGAGCAGATCCTGTCCCATGTAGAAGGAAGGCATCTGAGGCCCGTTGGTGCAGCAATAGAATCTTGGAGCAGAAGAGAGGAAGCAGTGTGTTTTGCGGAGTAGCAAAAAAGATTTATGAATGGGGTTCCCCACGTCTGGAAGATTCCAGAGGCCGTCTCCCAATGCACAAAGAACATATGATATGTCAAACTGGGTCAGACCAAGGTCCATAAAGCCCAGTATCCTGTTTCCAACAGTGGCCAATCTAGATCATAAGTATTTAGCAGTCTCCTCAAAAGACACAGGTTCCTCAATGCTTGTATTGGGTCAAGCAGTGATATCCTGGGTCCCTTTTAATACTGGTTTATTAACCTTTCCCTCCAGGAACTTGTCCAAACCTTTTTTAAACCCAGCTACACTAACAGCTTTTACTACATCCTCCAGTAACAAATTCCAGAGTTTGATTGCACGTTGAGTGAAAAAATATTTTCTCTTATTAGTCTTAAATAGGTTACCCTGTAGCTTTATTGCATGTCCCCTAGCCTTTTTATATTCTGATAGTGTAAACAATTGATCTACATTTACCTGTTCCACTTCATTCATTAATTTATAGACCTCTATCATATCTCCCCTCAGCCGTCTCTTTTCCAGGTTGAAGAGCCCTAACCTTTTTAGCCTCTCTTCATAGGAGTATCCTTCCATCCTTTTTACCAGATCATCTGTTTTAATCTCCCCTACATTTTCCCTTCATTCCTTGTCAAAAAGGTTTTCTCCAGTGCATAGGATATTGGCCAGTTTATCCTGGACCCATTTCTCTAGGTTGGACAGCTGCAACCAGGCCATCCTACAAGCCCCAATGCAGACTGTTGAGGCTCTGCTGGTGGATTCAAAAGCATTAAAAAAGGCCCCGGTAAGAAACTTAGAAGAATTCTGGCCTTGCTGGATGTGTGTCTGAAATGCACTCCTCTTATCCTTAGGAAACAGGGGGGTGAAAGTTTGACATCCTTAAGAAACATGCCCATCTACAGCATGTAAGAGTTAATTCTGGAGTCTAACATGCATTCCTGGAAGCACTGATGCCCAAAGGCATCAAGAGTCCTGGAGTCTCTGCCAGGTGATGTGGATGAAGTGTTCTTAGAGCTCGTTGTTCGGCGCATCGCTGATTCCACCACAATAGAGTGGTGTGAGAGCTGAGGTTTTTGGAAGCCTGGCCACTCTGGTTATCAGTACATGGTATTGAGTCTCTTTCTGACAGGCAGAACCGAGGGCGGAGCCTCCCACATGCAGAGCATTAGATCCTGCAGGATACGATGCACTGCAGCTTCTTTGGGTGTGGGAGGGTATTGAAGTAGCTGCAATTTCTCTGCCCTTGGTTCTTTCTCAGAGGCAACTGTGATGGCGAGTGCTTCTGCCATATCATGTATGTAGTCCTAAAAGGACATAACTTTTGGTGGAGACCGACGCCGTTCTTGAGAGGACAAATGGTCCGAAGGGATGTCTGAAAGTTCTCAGGAATCGAGTGAGCCCTCGTCATATTCTGAAGAACTGGAATCTGAGTCCAGCAAGAAATTTAAGTATCGGTGGTCTTGAGTTTGACCTCGATGTTTCATGGACCCGACACCAATACCCAGAGGTATCGGAACAGAGAGTCATCTGTTGGACACTGGTGATATCGATCAATTCCAACGATACCAGTTCGAGGGCCAGCATTGGGCCTGGTATGCTTGGCTGTAGGCTCTGCGCTGAAACCTGTACTACTGGAGGTCTCGAAGTTATTGTTACCGAGGCTGCCAGGAGTGCCAACAAACTCCTTTTGAAAGCCAACATGCGCTGGTCTAGGGAGATGGCTGATGTCTGAGTAGAGTCACCTAGGGGCTGTGAGCCACTGTCCCAGAACACAGAACCGGTAGCTCTCTGGAGGTCATTGCCTCGGGAGCATCCCAGAGCCCCACTTGTGCTTTGGAGGCGAGATCCTCCTGCTGGGGCTGTTTGGCTGGCCGGTATGCATCGGAAGCACCCCTAGGGGAGTCGTAATGCTTATACTGGGACTTGTCTCTGGCCTCGGTATCGGTCCTCAATGCCATGTCGAGGATTTAGGCGTGACCAGAGATTGTGACTTACTCTTGCGTTTGGACGTTGAAGAGACTTGCGACCCCTAAGAGGAAATCAATGCCCTCGATGAGGTTGAAACCACTGAAACCAAGTCCAAAGCAAACAACGATCTATACTTGTTGGCTCAGTCCTTGAGGCCTCTCTTTGTCATTTGCTGACACAAAGAACAAGAATTGAGTTGATGGTCAGGGCCCAAACATTTTAAACACCAATATAATATGGCTAAAAGAAAAGGCCACTATCTGAATGGGCAAGTCATTATAGAATCTTGCTTGATCAGCCTAGGGGCATAGAGATTAATTAGCGTCACCCTAAAGTACCAATTGTCAAATTAATCATCAAGTATCATCCTTGCAAGTCTCTTTCCACTCCACGCTCCTGGAATTTTAATCTCTGAGATAGTAATATCGCCAATCTTCCCTTCCAATGCTCCTTTAGGTTGGATACAAAAAATATTGTGGATTAGTGTTTAAGACTCAGTAGCCTTTCATACTTTCTCCAAAAATAGGTTTCTTGTAACAAGCCTATTTCAGGCTGTTTCCTTTGCAATTCTATGATAAAATGTCCAAGTAACAGAACTATATACAGAACACCCTTCGAAAGAAGAACTGTCAAGAGGAATATAGCCCACAGGGCCAAACCGCAGAAGACAGAAAATCAAAACAGCTCATAGCAGATCAGATCAGAACACAGCAGATCATAGCCAGTCACAGAGGCAGGTCCTGGACTGGCCTAGCAGGACTCAAGTAAAGGACATTATCCGGTAAGTAAAATGTCACCTTCCATACTGTCCTACTAGGTCAGTCCAGACAAATGGGATATACCAAAGTTACGCCTCCAGTGGGTGGGAAGAATCATGGCAGCCTGCAAGATAACTGCACCGAAGGCCATGTCTGCCCAGGTGTGGGCATCCAAGCGGTAATGCTTGATGAAGGTGGAAGGTCACAACCACATTGCCGCCTGACAGAAGTCTGACAGCGACCGAGCTACACTCTCCTCTAGGAGGAAGCCTGAACCCATGTGGAATGCCCATACAGATCCTCCTGGACTGGCTGAATCCGTAACAGATAGGCCAGGGCCATTATTTATTTTATCTAGGGACCCAAGGTAGACTTTGTGGCTGCTATGCAGGCCTGCAAAAAGGACCAAAAAGTCAGTCCAACTTTCAAGAGGAGTCAGCTACCTTCAGGAATCAAAGAAGCACCCTCCTAATGTCTGTCCAAGTGAAGGACCTTACCCTTCCACTGACATTGTTCATTCAGAGATGAAGGCAAACAAACAAACTGACTGACAGGGAAAGACACAACTTTGGGTAAGAAGGAAGAAATGGATCATAATACGTGGCCTTTTCCAAAACGACAGATGGGGATCAGGACACGACAAGGCCCGCAATTTTGAGACACATCTCACCAAGCAGAATGTGAGCAAAAAGACCGCTTTCTGCGAAAGATCTTTGAATGAAGCCCTCAAGGAACAAAGAACCAACCTGAAATCCCTAGACGGAACCACTGAACACAGGGGAGGACATAAGTGTTTAACTCCTGGTAGGAAACGGGTCACATCCAGATGCGAGGCCAGGAAGTGCCCCGCCACTAGCTCTCTAAAACAAGCAAAGGCTGCTACCTGAACCCTCAGAAAATTGAGGGAAAGACCCTTGTCAAGTCATCTTGATGTAAGGACAGCAGAGCTGGCAAGTCCGCGGTATTAGCGCGGACTTGGCGTCCATGGCGCCAGTGCTCAAAAACACCAAATGCGCACAAAGGGAAGACAGGAGGAGCCTCTTCTCGCCTTCAGAAGCATGGAAACCTCAACAGAAGAACATCCTTCATGCTCTAAGCATCACCTTTCAAGAGCCAAGCTGCAAGCAAGAAGGGAGCTGGATCTTCCAGAAGGACCAGCCCCTGCCTCTAGAGCTTCCATGCCAACAGGAAGTACAAGAAGGGTCCTGCCGGAAGCACATCAGAGCCACATACTAAAATCTCCTCTGCCAATCCAGTGCCATTAGCCCCACTGGACCCTAATAGCACTCTATGAGAGGCTATGGAGGAAACATGTATAGCAGAATATGCCATGGCCAAGGATGAACTAGGGTGTCCATACCCTTGAAGCTCGACTCTTTGCAGCAGCTAAAGAACTTGTGCACTTTGGCATTGGCGAGGGTCGCCATCTGAACCATCTCGGGGTGACTCCACCTGTTCAAGATCCTCTGGACTTCCAATCGGCTAAATTCCCTCTCTCTGGAATAGAGGGAGTGCTGACAAAAATAGCCTGTCTGTGTGGTCCATTCTCACAATATACTGTGTCGAAAAGGCTAGAGAACCCACTCCACACAGGAGAACAAGAGAATCATTTCCCAAGAAACCCTGTTATCCCAGAAGATCCAAACTACCTTGCCATGGATTGTATTCCAGAACCACAAGACAGCCACACAAATGGACAAATTGTTCTTGCCTCCAGCCATTTGATAGGCCAGGACATATCCTGCTTGTTCCAGAGGTCCTGGGAAGTCTCCTCCCCCCCCTTTCCCGGCAATGGGCTTCCTAGCCGAAACAAACTGGCATCCATCATCAGCAGAAGCCACTGTAGATCATCATAAGAACATAAGAACATAAGATATGCCATACTGGGTCAGACCGAGGTCCATCAAGCCCAGTATCCTGTTTCCAACAGTGGCCAATCTAGGTCATACGTACCTAGCAATATCCCCAAAAGACACAGGTTCCTCAATGCTTGTACTGGGTCAAGCATTGATATCCTGGGTCCCTTTTTAATAGTGGTTTATGGACCTTTCCCTCCAGGAACTTGTCCAAACCTTTTTTAAACCCAGCTATACTAACAGCCCTTACTACATCCTCCGGTAACAGATTCCAGAGTTTGATTACACGTTGAGTGAAAAAATATTTTCTCTTATTTGTCTTAAATAGTTTACCCTGTAGCTTCATTACATGTCCCCTCCTAGTCTTTCTATATTCTGATAGTGTAAACAATTGATCCACGTTTATCCGTTCCACTCCATTCATTAATTTATAGACCTCTATCATATCTCTCCTCAGCCGTCTCTTTTCCAGGTTAAAGAGCCCTAACCTTTTTAGCCTCTCTTTATAGAAGTAGCCTTCCATCCCCTTCACCAATTTGGTGGCTCTTCTCTGTACTTTTTCTAATAATGCCATGTCCTTTTTAAGATACGGTGACCAGAACTGCACACAATATTCAAGGTGCGGTCGTACCATGGAGCGATACAGAGGCATTATAATATCCTTTGTTTTATTCTCCATCCCTTTCCTTATGATACCTAGCATTCTATTTGCTTTCTTGGCCGCCGCTGCACACTGGGCGGAGGGTTTTAACATGTTATCCACGATGACTCCTAAATCTTTTTCCTGGGTGGTGGTTTCTAATGTGGAGCCTTGCATCGTGTAACTATAGTGTGGGTTGTTCTTTCCTAGGTGCATAACTTTGCACTTGTCCACATTAAATTTCATCTGCCATTTGTATGCCCAGTCTTCCAATTTATCCAGATCCTCCTGCAGTTTTCCACAATCCTCTTGGGTTTTAACAGCTTTAAACAGTTTTGTGTCATCTGCAAATTTGATAACCTCACTAGTTATTCCCTTTTCCAGGTCATTTATGAATATGTCAAAAAGTAGCGGACCCAGTACAGATCCCTGGGGTACTCCACTATTCACCTTTTTCCATTGGGAATATTGGCCATTTAGCCCTACCCTCTGCTTTCTATCTTTTAACCAGTTCCCGATCCACAATAGTACACTGCCTCCTATCCCATGACTTTTTAGCTTCGCCAAAAGTCTCTGATGGGGGACCTTGTCAAAAGCTTTCATAAAGTCCAGATACACTATATCCAGGAGAAGGCCTTTCAGGCAGATGACAGGGTCGTTCTCACCATTCCAGGCTGGCTGCTACCAACAGGGGAAGAGGAAACCTGATGTCAAAATCTTGTGAACAAGGAGACCAGCGATACAGTAGGGATCTTGCAGTGGATGCATGTGCGCTCGCGCCCAGAGGTCCATCTCAATCATCACTGCCATCAACCTCTTTCCGGTCAGGAAAAAATCCTTCTGGAGCCAGTGACAAACTGTGCCCCAAGGAACTCTAACTGGGTAGGCTCCAAGTAGTTCTTGTCTTAAGTGATCACTCAGCCCTGAGCTCTTCCGAAACTGCAGCTCTCGGGCCAACATCCGAAGAGATTCTGAATGCAAACAAGCCAGTCACCGGGTAAGGATGCACAAAGATCCCTTTTTGCGGCAGAGTGGCAACAGCTGCAACCATAATCTTGAAAGTCTGCAGTGCAGAGGAGAGGAGAATATTCAGAGGCACTAACACGGATAAAGCCATTGAATATCCCTGAGTAATGTTGCTATACACCCCAACGCTAACCTCTTAGCATCGGGGCGGGTGCTCAGGGATAACTGTGCAGCAGCGACATTCAGCCACTGCCCGGTTATCCCTCAGCAGCGAAGTTAGGTGCGGCAAAAGCTTTTCCTAACTTTCGCCACTGGAGCTAACCAGGCAGCAGATGAATGTCACAGTTGCACAGTTAACTTCTGTGTCATGTGCAGCGACTCCGGATATTCAATGGCAGTGGCCGGATAGGCCTGGAACTGAATATCCTGGGTTAAAGTCTGGCAGTTACAGCTATGCGCCTTAGAGGCACACAGCCGTCGCAAATGCATATCAGGCCCATAGACGTTATGGTTTATTAAAATTTTGATATACCGCTCTTCGAACATTGTATCAGGGCGGTTTAAAACAATAAAATAAATTAGGGAAAAGAAAAGAATGCCATTTAAAATGAAAAGAAATGATTAAAGATAGGGTTGGCATGGGAGTGAAAGAGAGGAGGGGGGAAATGCAGAGTATCAGGGAATTCTAGGTGTGGAAATAGTTGGGTGGCTGTAGTCCTCATCTACTAAGTTGCAGGTAAGGGTATATTAAAAACTTGCTGAAAGATGAATTTTGAGAGCCGTTTTAAAACTAGAAAAAGAGGATTCGAGATGTAGGGATGCAGGGAGCGAATTCCAAAGTGAAGGCCCTAGAAAAAAGAAAGCTGAATTTCGAGTGCCTTCCAGATGTGCATCCGATGAGGATGGTAAATAGAGACAATGCGCATGTATTGAACGAGTGCATGAGTGGGGGCGTAAGGAATTATGTGGGATACCTGAGTTTAGAAACTATACTGGAAGATGATGTGCCTGCTGACTGCCCACAGAAACATGACGGCAGAAAAAGACCACATGGCCTATCTAGTCTACCCTTCCATATCAAATACTAAAGTGCCATTATTTCCTTTAGAGATCTTCTGTGTTTGTCCCATGCTTTACTCCTGAGTTTATCCCCTTTCACCTTCATCATATGTCCTCTCCTAACAGAGCTTGCTTTCAATCGAAAGAGGCTCTTCTCTTGTGCATTTATGCCACGAAAGTATTTAAACATCTCAATCATATATCCTCTATCTCACCTTTCCTCTAACAAATACATATTAAGATCTTTAAGTCTGTCCTCATATGCTTTATAACGAAGACCACCAAACATTTTAGTAGCCAACCTCTGTAGTGATTCCACCCTATTTATTCATTCAGCCACTGCCCCTTTTGGAAGGTGTGGCCTCCAGAATTGCACGATACTCCAAATGAGGTCGCACCAGAGGCATTATCACCTACTTTTTTCTGCTGGCCATTCCTGTCCTTATGCACCCAAGCATCCTTCTGCCTTTTCTACTTATCTAGCCACCTTAAGATCATCAGAAACATTCATGCCCAGGTCCCGCTCTTCTTTCGTGGACAGAGGTACTTTGCCTCCTATACTATACCGCTCCCTTGGATTTTTGCAGCCCAAATGCATGACCCTAAATTTTTTAGCATTAAATCTCAGCTGCCAAATTCTTGCCCATTTTTCAAGCTTAGCTAGATCCCTCCTCATGTTATCTACTCTATTGCAGATTTTGGTATCATTCGCAAAGAGGCAAACCTTACCCGACAGCCCTCTCACACTATCACTAAAAAAAAGATGTTAAAAAGAATCGGACCAAGGACAGATCCCTGCGGCACACCACAGGTAACTCCTTCTCCTCAGAGTGAGCTCCATTTACTTGTACACTTTGTTGCCTCCCACACAACCAATTTTTAACCCAAGCAGCAACTTTACGGTATATCCCTGGGGTGCTCAGTTTGTTTATAAGTTGCATGTGCAGAATGATGTCAAAGGCTTTACTGAAATCAAAGTACACCACATCTAAGGTTTCCATCAGTCCAACTCCCTGGTTGCCCAGTCAAAGAAATCAATGAGACTTGTCTGACAAGAGCTGCCTTTGGTAAACTCATGCTGTCTTGGATCCTGCAATCCACTGAACTCCAGAAACCTCACTATCCTCCCTTTAGCAGCATTTCCAATAATTTACGCACCACGGAGGTTAGACTAACCGGTCTGTAATTTTCAACCAGCGGTGTTGGTGGGAAGGAGTAAAGGAGGCCTTCTGTCCATGAGATGTGGAAAGCGTCTGCTGCCACCTGGAAGGGTGTGGCAGGCGGGAGCAGAACCGGGGCAACTGTGTGTTGTCCGGATTGGTGAACAGATCAACTAGTGGGACATCCAAGAGTTGAAACAGCCGGGAGGCCATTCTAAGGTCCAATTGCCAATCTTGCGGTTGGAGAACTCTGCTTCAGCTTGTCCGCCAGGGCATTGTTCTGGCCCAGGAGATAGACCGTTCTTAAGAGCATCCTGCTGCGAGTCGCATAGGAGCAGAGGGCTACTGCCTCCTGGTAGAGGGAGTATGACCCACGTGTCCCCTTGCTTGTTCATGTAGAACATTGCAACCTGGCTGTCAGTCTGGATTGGCACAGACTGATGCTGTAGCCAGTGGCGGAAGGCTTGGAGGGCCAAAAATATCGCTCAGAGCGCCAGGTTGATTTACATCTGGGATTCTGACTGGGACCAGCTGCCTTACGTCTGAAGGTCCCAACAATGTGCTCTCCAGCCTAGCAAGGAGATGTCCATGATAAGGACCCTCTGGGGGGTGGGTGCTTGAAAGGGTATTCCTGCCTGAAGGTGTCAAGGAATCTGCCAACCTAGGGAGTCTGCCAGATGGCGGGTCACTCTCATTCTGTCCCAGAGCCTGCCCATGGCTTGCATCCACTGGGAGCGGAGGCACCACTGGGCTGCTCTCATTTGTCGTTGGGGTATGGGGACACGTAGACCGTGAAGGCTATGTGGTCAGCAGATGGAGAAGCCGGGTGGGTAGCAACTGGCAGCGTTGCAATTCTGTGGCTAGCTCACTGAGATGTTGTGTCCTTTCCTGAGGGAGGAAGGCCTTGGGCTGGAGGGTGTCAAGCTGAGCCCTATGAATTCTAGGCATTGGGCTGGAGAGAGGTGGAACTTAGTGTAGTTGATAACGAACCCCAGGTGCTGCAGGGCATTGATGGTGTACCTTGTGGCATGTTGTGCCTCTGCAGCTGAGCCTCCCTTTATGAGCCAGTCATCCAGGTAGGGAAAGACAAAGGCCCCTATGAGGCAGAGGAGTGCTAGTGGGAATAGAACCCTGGTCTCTGGGTTCCCGAGCCAGTGTTCTTAACCATTAGGCTACTCCTCCACTCAACTTGGGGTGAGTACGCAGAACCATCGTGTTCCCATAGAACCTCGTTTACGGTGCCTTGGCCATCAGAGCCTAGAGCTCGCTGACTCTCCGGGAGGAGGTGAGAGCCACCAGGAAGGCCACCATCCAGGACAGGTGCTGCAGACAGCAGGTAGCCATGGGCTCAAAAATCAGCCTGGTCAGTTAAGTGAGGACAACACTGAGGTCCCATTCCGCCGGGGGAGAGCGGGTGGGTGGCTTGGAGAGAAGCAGACCCCACATGAAGAGGGAGATGAGCGGTTGCCGCGAGAGGGGTTTACCCTCAATGGGATGGTGGTTCGCTGAGATGGCACTCAGGTGAACCCTAACCATTAGACTTCAGTCCAGCCTGCGAGAGGTGGAGTAGATATTGTAGGACCAATTGGGTAGGGCAGGAAAACGGGTCTGATCAGAGCTCCGAGCACCACATCGAGAACCGGCGCCCCTTGAAGGTGTTCGCCCGCCTGGTCAAGCCCTTTTGTGAGGTCAAAAGAATGTACTCAATCTCCATGTAGAGATGGAGGGGCGCTAGGGGGACCTGCTCAGCCACCAGGCTGTGGGAGATAAAGACCTCAAATTGGGGTGAAGGAGCAGACCCCTGTCCTGTGTCAGCAGCCCCAGCGAGTTCTCAAGAGGAACCAGGAGCTCCATCAAGAGACGGAGTAGCAGAGAGAACCACGGTTGCTTTGGCCACCTCGGGGCCACGAGGATCACAGAGGCCCTGTTCCGCTGGACCTTGAGGAGGGTCTAAGCTATGAGCAGCGTGGGGGGAGAAGGCATACAGCAGGCCCACAAAAGGAGGAAGGCATCGGGAGCCATCCTGCCCAGGTGCGGGAGGGGGCCGCAGAACCGGGGAGCTGCATGTTTGCAGGGCTGGCAAAGAGGTCCAGGTCTGGAGTTCCCCAATGCTGGAAGAGCTGCTGCGCCGTCCGGGAACACAGGCACCACTCGTGCAGCTGGAGGAGTATGCTTAGCTGGTCCGCCAAAGTGTTGTCCTGGCCCGGGAGATAGGTGGCTCTAAGGGTCATGCACTGGCTCATTGCAAAGGAGCACAGGGCCACCGCCTCCAGGCAGAGGCTGTAAGAGCCGGTAACTCCCTGTTTGTTCATGTAGAACATCGTGACCTGGTTGTCTGCCTGGACAAGCACCGCTCGGTGCTGCAGGCGGTGCCTGCAAATCCTAAGCGCGAGGAAGACGGCTCGCAGCTCCAGCAGATTGATCTGCTGCTGGGTCTCCTTGAGGGGCCAAGTCCCTTGCATGCACAGTTCCTTGCAGTGGGCCCCCCAACCCACCAGGGAGGCATCCGTCGTCAAGACCACCTGGTCTGAAAGGGCACGGATCCTGCTTCGAGGTCTGGAAGGGCATGCCTCGAAGCAGGATCCGTGCATCCCGCCACCAGCCTAGGGACTCCGCCAAGCAGGGTGTGACCGAGACGTGTTGAGGCGGGCACTGGGCACAACATGGATCGTGGCGGCCATGTGGCCGAGAAGGCAAAGCATTGACCGAGCCAAGACTGTACTGTGGCGTTTCACGTCAGAGGCCAGGGACACGAGGTGGTCTGCTCTGTCCTGGGGAAGGAAGGCCATGGCCTGCAGAGTGTCCAAGTGAGCCCCGATGAACTCCAGGGAATGTATCAGAGTGAGGTGGGATTTTGGATAGTTTACTACGAATCCCAGGTGCTCCAGAAGGCGAATGGTGCGGTCTGTGGCCTGCCGAGCCTTGGAGGTCGTGACCCCTGTGATGAGCCATTTGTCTAGATAACGAAGGTGCCCTGCAGCTGAAGGTGGGCCACTGCCATGGCCAGGCATTTTGTGAAGACACGTGGGGCCAAAGGGAAGCACCCTGTACTTGTAGTGGTTCCCCTGTACCATGAAGCGGGGGTACTTTCTGTGTTTGGGATGGACGAGGATTTGAGTGTAAGCATCCCTTTGGCCCAAGGAGCATAGCCAGTTGCCCTGCTGGAGATAGGGCAGCAGTGTGACAAGGGTGAGCATCTTGAACTTCAACTGCAAAAGGAACCTGTTTAGGTTCCTCAGGTCAAGGATGGGCCGGAGGCCTCCTGTTCTTTTCGGGACGAGGAAGTACTGGGAGTAAAACCTCTGTCCCTTGAGGTGCGGTGGGACTGGCTCCACCACACCATCCTTGATGAGGCCTGCGAGCTCCTGAGTCAGGAGGGCCTGGTGCAAGGGAGCCACCTTGGCTCTCTGGGGCAGAACGGAGAGGGGAGTTGGTCCAGATGAAGGAGACAGCCCTTCCGCACGACCTGGAGAACCCAGGCATCGGTGGTGATGGATTCCCACCGGGAAGCGAACTGGACCAGACACCCCCCCCAAACAGCAGACAAGAGACTATGCCAATGACGTCAAAACCCAGAGGACGGCTGGGCTGGTGCCGGGGGTTGGAAGGACCCTTCGGCTTGTGAGGGCCCTGGGCCCTGCTTTTGCCCTGGCTGCCCTGAGCCATGGTCGATGCGGGTGGGTAGGGCAGATAGCCTCTATATGGGAGCCCCTTACTGTGGAAGAAAGGCTTCTTGCCCTGTTGTTTCTTCCTGGGGAGGGAGGAGGTCTTCCAGGAGAGGCAAGTACGGGTCATGTGCTCCGTCTCAATCTCTGCTGCTTTGTCCTCCATCAGCTTGCCGAACAGCTGCTCCACGAAGCAAGGGACATCAAGCAGTTTCTCCTGGACCCACTGTTACAGGTCTGAGGATTGGAGCCAGGCCTGCCAGCGAGCTCCGATGCCAGCAGCTGCCACCCGGGTGGAAGACTCAAAGCCATTGTACACTACTCTCTGACCTATTTCAAGAGGACCTGGAAATGCCAGAGGTGGTCTCCATTAAGGCCCGCCGCAAAGCTACTGAACTCTTTAGTAAGGTCGCGGAGGAACATTCCAGTATACAATTGGTAAATCTGAATGCGGAATGCCAGCATGGAGCCCTGATAAGCCTTGCGCCCGAGGTCATTGAGGGTACGAGAATCTCTGCCCGGTGGGTCTTCGGGCTCTTTTATCTATGCATGGCCTATTTGGCCATCATCGAGGTGTGGGGAAGCTGGGCTTTCTGAAACCCCGGTCCCCGCTGGACACTATACATAGCGTCCAGGCATTTGCTGACGATAGGGATGGAAGATGGGGTCTCCCACATGTGGAGAAGGAGCCGGATCAGAATGGTGGGAACTGGAACTGTGAAGGTAAACTTTGGAGGAGCTATATCAAAATGATCGAAATGATAGAGCTGATCAAATTGGTGGAGGGGTTGCGCTCTATGTTAGAGAGGGCATTGAGTCAGAAAGGATTAAAGTTTTGCAAGAAACAAAATTTGCTGTAGAATCTCTATGGATTGAAATTCCATGTAAAAAGGGGAAGGCGATGGCAGTGGGGGTGTACTATCGTCCGCCTGGCCAGAATGAACAAATGGATGATGAAATGCTCAAAGAAATCAAGGAAGCTAGCAAAAGTTACAGTGCAGTAATAATAATGGGTGATTTCAATTACCCCGGCATCGACTGGGTCAGTGTCACAACAGGACATGCTAGGGAGATAAAGTTCCTAGATGAAATAAATGACTGCTTCTTGGAGCAGCTGGTTCATGAACCGACCAGAGGGGAAGCAATATTAGACCTAGTCCTTAGTGGAACACCAGATGTAGTGCAAGAGATAAGGGTGTTGGGGCCACTTGGCAATAGTGATCATAGCATGATCGCCTTTGATTTAATTAGTGGAGGAGGGATAGTAAGGAAATCCACAGTACTACCCTTTAACTTTCGAAAGGGAGACTATGATAGAATGAGGAAAACAGTTAAGAAAAAACTAAAAGGAGCAGTTGCAAAGGTTAAAGACGTACATCAAGCTTGGGTGTTGTTGAAAAATACTATCTTGGAAGCCCAGACCAGCTGTATTCCACGCTTTAAGAAAAGTGGAAGGAAGTCCAAAAAATTGCCAGCATGGTTTAAAGCTGAGGTCAGAGAGGCTGTTGTTGCCAAAAAAGCATCTTTCAAGAAATGGAAAAAAGAGCCAAATGATGAAACCTGGAAACAGCACAAGCACTGGCAAGTCAAATGCAAGGCATTGATAAGGCAGGCAAAGAGAGAATTTGAGAAGAAGCTTGCTGCGGAAGCAAAAACGCGAAATAAAGACCTTTTCAAGTACATTCGTAGCAAAAAACCCGTGAGAGAGTCAGTTGGTCCATTAGATGATAAAGGGGTTAAAGGAGCACTAAGAGGCGACAAGGCGATAGCGGAGAGACTGAATGAATTCTTTGCTTCGGTCTTTACTGAGGAAGATGTAGGGATGTTACCCACGACTGAAGTGGTATTTAAAGGTGTGGAAGAATTGAAGGAAATATCGATACATCGGGAAGATGTCCTACAACTATTAGATAAACTGAAGAGTAGCAAATCACCTGGGCCGGATGGTATACATCCAAGGGTGTTGAAAGAACTGAAATTTGAGATTGCAGACCTGCTATCAGTAATCTGTGAACTATCATTAAAATCATCTCTAATACCTGAGGATTGGAGGATCGCCAATGTAACACCAATTTTTAAAAAGGGTTCGAGGGGTGATCCGGGAAACTACAGACCGGTGAGCCTGACATCAGTACCGGGAAAAATGGTAGAAACCATCATAAAGAATAAAATTACTCAGCATATAGATAGTCATGACCTAATGGGAGACAGCCAACATGGCTTTAGACAAGGAAGATCTTGTCTTACTAATCTGTTATGTTTTTTTGAAGGAGTGAATAAACAGGTGGACAAAGGTGAGTCGGTTGATATTGTGTATCTGGACTTTCAGAAAGCCTTTGACAAGGTCCCTCATGAGAGACTTTTGGCAAAACTAAAGAGTCATGGGATAGGAGGCAGTGTACTACTGTGGATCAGGAACTGGTTAAAAGATAGAAAGCAGAGGGTAGGGCTAAATGGCCAATTTTCCCAATGGAGAAAGGTGAATAGTGGTGTACCCCAGGGATCTGTGCTGGGTCCGCTGCTTTTTGACATATTCATAAATGACCTGGAAAGTGGAATAACGAGTGAGGTTATCAAATTTGCTGATGACACAAAACTATTTAAAGTTGTTAAAACCCAGGAGGATTGTGGAAAATTGCAAGAGGATCTTGATAAATTGGAAGACTGGGCATCAAAATGGCAGATGAAATTTAATGTGGAGAAGTGCAAGGTTATGCACCTAGGGAAGAACAACCCAAACTATGGTTACACGATGCAAGGTTCCACATTAGGAACCACCACCCAAGAAAAAGATTTAGGCGTCCTTGTGGATACCATGTTAAAACCCTCGGCCCAGTGTGCAGCGGCGGCCAAGAGAGCAAATAGAATGCTAGGTATGATAAGGAAAGGAATGGAAATAAAACAAAAGATATTATAATGCCTCTATATCGTTCCATGGTGAGACCGCACCTTGAATATTGTGTGCAATTCTGGTCGCCATATCTTAAAAAGGATATAGCAATTTTAGAAAAGGTTCAGAGAAGAGCCACCAAAATGGTAAAGGGGATGGAAGGCTACTCCTATGAAGAAAGGCTAAAAAGGTTGGGGCTCTTTAACCTGGAAAAGAGACGGCTGAGGGGAGATATGATAGAAGTCTATAAATTAATGAACGGAGTGGAACGGGTAAACGTAGATCGATTGTTTACCTTATCAGAATATAGAAAGACTAGGGGACATGCAATGAAGCTACAGGGTAAACTATTTAAGACTAATAAAAGAAAATATTTTTTCACTCAACGTGTAATCAAACTCTGGAATTTGTTACCGGAGGATGTAGTAGTAAAGGCTGTTAGTGTAGCTGGGTTTTAAAAAAAAGGTTTGGACAAGTTCCTGGAGGAAAGGTCCATAAACCATTATTAAGAAGGGACCCAGGATATCAATGCTTGAACCAATACAAGCATTGTGGAACCTGTGTCCCTTGGGGAAACTGCTAGGTACGTATGACCTAGATTGGCCACTGTTGGAAACAGAATACTGGGCTTGATGGACCTTGGTCTGACCCAGTATGGCATATCTTATGTTCTTATATTGAAGAATATCGAGCTCCTCCGCACAGGGCTCTTTCTCAAACTCGTTGATGAGAACCAGGACCCACACCATATCCTGGATGAACTCCAAAGAGGTGGTGTCCTCGGGAGGGGACTGCCACCTCTGGATCGGCAAGGAGGGGTCCAAGGAGAGGTACCGGTGGACCTGAGTCTTGGAGGACACGAGGTCAGGCGGTTCGAGAGGGGTCAGTGACCCACGCCGTGCTCCCGAGACCGAAGACTGCCTGGAGCCAGAGGCACTCCCCCAAGAAGATCTCGCAACCGAGGACTGGGACGGAGATCAATTTCCTTGCTGAGGACTCTCACGAGGGATCTGGCTCTCGGGGGTCACTGTGGCGGCCAGGGGAGTCCTCAAGGTTCCTGTGGATTTGAAGCGTGTGCCAGCAAGGCCTGGCATCAGCATCTGCTGAGCAGTAAGGAATGCAGAAAAGCATAGTTACTCACTTGTAACAGGTGTTCTCCAGAGATAGCAGGCATCAGTCCTTACATATGAGTAACATCGGCACTGATGGAGCCCTCACGGAAGCAACCCTCCCAGCTCTCAAAGAAAGCCTTTGGGAAATGCCTCCACGTATGCGAGGTCCCCTTCCCGCCCAAGGGTACCATCTTGCTCAGTCAGATAACACAGCTAAAAGACGGCATAAATAAAAGATGGTAAAGGAGCAACTCCAAGGGGAAGAGGGAGGGCTGTGAGGATCGATTCCTGCTGTCCTGGAAAACACCTGTTACAGGTGAGTAACTATGCTTTCTCCGGGAACAAGCTGGAAGTCAGTCCTCACGTATGGGACTCCCCAGCTACAGGCTACCGAAAGCCCATAGGAAAAAGAGGACTCATGGGGAGGCAGCAATGAGTCCGTGTCCATAGACCACAGTAGGACCCCTGTTTCCGATGAAACCAGCACTCTGGTAGCCTGAACACAGAAGGGTCAGAGGGTAGGAATTTCCTAAACCCCGAAAAGGTTACGGAGCACAGCCTGACCGAAGGGACTCTCTTTCCAGGCAGTAATGGACTGCGAAGGTATGGACTGAAGACCAGGTGGCAGCCCGGCAGATGTCCACCATCGGGATGGAACGCAAGTTTGCCACTGAAGCCACCATGGCTCTGACACGGTGCGCTGTGACATGGCCTTCCAGCGGGAGCTTTGCCTGCTCATAAGCAAGGGCAATACAGTCCGCCACCCGGTTGGACAATGTACGTTTGGTCACCGCCTCCCCCAGCCTACTGGGGTCGTAGGAGATGAAAAGCTGAGAAGCTTTGCAATGGCCCTGAGTACATTGGATATAGAAGGACAAGGCCCTCTTACAGTCCAAGGTGTGAAGGACCATCTCCGCCCGACTGGAGTGAGGTTTTGGAAAGAAGGTAAGGAGCACCACTTCCAGGATGAGATGGACTGTCCAACTCACTCCTCCGGGCATACTCTTGACCTTATCTTCACCTCCACCCTCTCCCCTTACACTCCATTTGGTATTCTACCTCTTCCTCTTCCCTGGTCTGACCACCATTGCTTGTTGTTCTCCTTCTCTCTTCCTCCCTTAACAAGCTCCCACCTTGCCTATCACCGATACTTCCTCCCAGGTTCTCAAACGGCACCTTACCCCTCTTACCCTCCAGCGCTTCCCATCAGCCGATTCCCTCTTTCCTTCTGAATTTTTCTCCCTTCCCGTGGATCAGCAGGTCGATACCTGGTCCTCCACCCTCACTTCAACCCTCGATACTCTGGCCCCTCTCCGTCCCATTCCCTACCGCCCAATGTCCCGTCATTCCTGGTATCATCCGGGTCTGTACCTTCAACGTGCCCACTTCCGGCGCGCTGAGCATTGTTGGCGCAAACATCCCTCTGCTACCTCCCTCGCCACATTCCGCCACGCACACCACCTGTACCATTCTATGATCACTGCTGCTAAACGGGCTCACTACTCAAATCTTATTACTTCTTCCTCTAACTCTTCCCATCGTCTGTACCAGGTACTCCATTCTCTGTCTTCCCCCACCACTCTCCCTTCCTTGTCAGTACTTCCTCATGCTGCCCCTAGCCCAACAAGTCTTGCATCCTTTTTTGTCGACAAGATCTAGTCTCTCCGTTCCTCTTTTCATCCCTGTCCCCCTCCTCTCTCCCCCATTATGTGTTCTCCCCGACCTTCTTGTGTCTTCCCCCACACTTGGCACTCCTTTCGATCTGTTACTTCCTCTGAACCTGTCCTCTGAACCTCATCTCACAAAACTACCTGTCCACTGGATCCCCTTCCCTCCACCTGGCTCCTTGATCCCTCTCTCACGCTCCTCCCTTATGCCCTTGCTATAATCCATTCCAGTCTTATCTCCGGCTGTTTTCCCACCCGTTGAAAATACGCCCTGGTCCACCCCCTCCTGAAGAAACCCACTCTCGACCCTTCCCTCCACGCTAACTGGCAGCCCATTTCGAATCTTCCTTTTCTCTCCAAGGTCCTTGAAAAACTGGCATTCACACAGCTCTCTGCACATCTTGACACTACCCTCTCTCTTCACCCTCGGCAGTCTGGTTTCAGGGCCGGTCACAGCACCAAAACTATTCTTCTAGCTCTCCTTAGCGAACACCACCATTCTCACGATCGTGGTGATTTATCTATCACTGTCTCCCTGGAACTCTCCACCGTCTTTGATGTCGTTGACCATCGTACTCTCCTCACTCGTCTGACTTTGGTATCTGCGGCACTGTCCTTCAATGGGTTCGCTCTTTCTCTCGTCCCGCACTTTCGCTGTTCACTCAGGTCCTAACATCTCCTCCTCTTTCCCCTGCACTGTGGTGTCCCCCAAGGATCCATTCTTGTCCCCCTTCTGTTCAATATTTTTCTCGCTCCTCTCGCCCTGCTCATTCAACAGACCGGTATACCCTCATACTTCTACGCTGATGATATTCTTTTCAATCATCACACCAGCTCTACAACTCCTGATCTCACTGCCCTCAATGTTTGCCTCACTCTCATTGCCGGCTGGTTTTTTGATAACTTCCTCTGCGTCAATCCTTCTAAGTCCTCCGCTATTTGGTTCTCCTTCACTGCCACTCCTCCCACTCTAGCTCCCACTATGTCCTCCCTCCCCATTCCACTTGTACCCACTCTCCGCTACCTTGGTGTCACCCTTGATTCCTCAATGTCTTTCCACCAACATATTTCCTCTCACGTACGTAGTTGTTTTTTTCACCTCCGTAGGATTCGGGCTCTCTGGCCATATCTTTCTGCTCCCTCCCTCACCACCCTGGTTCTCTCCCTCGTGATCTCCCAACTTGGACTACTGTAATTCAATTTTCACCGGTCTCCCCAACTCTCAGATTCGTCGACTCCAGCTTATCCAAAATACTGCTGCCCGTCTTGTCACCTACTCATCCTCTTTTGATCACATCACCCCTTGTCTTCTCACCCTCCACTGGCTCCCCATTAAATTCTGATTTGTCTATAAGTACCTCATCACCACACACAAAGTTCTCCACACCAGTATCCCCCAGTATTTGTCTGATCTCATTTACCTCCAGTCCGCTCCTCATCTCCTCCGTTCTGCTCATGGCAATCGACTTTTTCTTCCCTCTCCATCCCAAGCTCACCTCAGACTCACTCATCACTATGCATTCTTCTTTCTAAGTCCTGTCCTGTGGAATTCTCTCCCACACTCTCTTCGCACTGAACCCTCATTTCCTCGCTTCAAAGCTCTACTTAAAATCTATCTCTACTGCCAGGCCTACGACCTCCGCATGATGGTCATGATGCTATACATTGCCTCTACTCCCCCTCCTCCTCTCCCTTCCATCCACTCAGCAGTCAGCAGTGCTTATGTGTCTAGTTCTGCTCCCTTTCTGTCTTCTTCCTATTCTTTCACTACTGCTTTCCTATCAATCCAATGGCGTTCCCTTCCTCCTTTGACTTTCTAGTAGCCAATATGTTTATTATTGTACACCGCCCTGACACGCCGGTATGGGCGATATATCAAGCCTCGCAAATAAATAAAAATAAAAAACGGAAGGGTGCACTACCTTCGGAAGGAATTTGGGGTGCGTGCGAAGCATCACTCTGTTCTTGTTGAACCTGGTATAAGGTGCCTCTGCCACAAGGGCCTGAAGCTTGCTAACTCTGCGAGCGGAGGTGAGCACAACCAGGAAAGTCACCTTTCAAGAGAGGTAGCGAATGTCGCAGGTAGCCAGAGACTCAAAGGGTGGGCGTATGAGCTGCCTCAACACTACACTGAGGTCCCATTGGGTAGCCGGAGGGTGAACTAGGGGCTTCGATAAGAGCAGGCCCCAAAGGAAATGTGTCACCAACGGTTGGACCGAGAGGGGCTTACCATCTACCGGATGGTGGTGCACTCGGACAGAGTTAGACTTGAGTCAGGAGTGAGAGAGGTGGAGAAGATACTGTAACACCAGAGCCACCGGGCAGGAGAAAGGATCAGCCCCGTGTTCAGCACAACAAACAGAGAACCTACGCCATTTGAGGGCATAAGCCTTCCTAGTAGAAACCTTGTGAGAGGCCAGCAGAATGTCTTCCACCTCAACCGGAAGGCTGAAAGGGGCCAGAGTCACCCTCTCAGCAGCCATGCTGTCAGCGACAGGGACCTCAGATTGGGGTGCAGGAGAGAGCCCCCCTTCTGAGACAGGAGTCCTGGGGTGGTCCCCAAGGAGATGGGGGTCTCCACCGTCAACCATAGAAGCAGCAGGAAACACGGTTGCCTGGACTACCGAGGAGCTATCAGAATGAGCGAGGCCCTGTCATGGAAGGTTCTGAACAAGGTCTTGGTGATCATCAGCGTCGGAGGAAAGGCGTACATGAGGCCTTCCGACCATGAGACCAGGAACGCATCTGCTGCCATCATGGAGGGGTGGGCCTGCCGGGAGCAGAAGAAGGGCAACTGAATGTTGTCCGGGCTGGCGAACAGGTCCATTACAGGTTCCCCCCAGAGCCGGAAAAGCTGACCAGCTATCCTGGGGTCCAGCTGCCACTCGTGCCGCTGGAGAACTCTGCTGAGTCTATCGGCCAGCAGGTTGTCCTGGCCTGGCAGGTACACTGCCTGGAGGAGGATACCCAGTTGGATTGCATACGAGCAGAGAACCAGTGCCTCCTGACAAAGGGTACGAGACCCCGTGCCCTCCTGTTTGTTCACGTAGAACATCGCCACCTGGTTGTCCATCTGGACCAGCACTAGCTGGTGATGCAGGTGGTGACAGGAGACTCTCAGGGCTAGGAGTATGGCTCGGAGCTCCAAGAGGTTGATCTGCTGTGTGCTCTCGCCTGTTGACCAGTTGCATTGAGTGCGGAGATCTCTGGAGTGGGCTCCCCAGCCAAGCAGGGAGGCATTCGTGGTGAGGATCCTCGAGGGGCTTGGGGCCTGAAAAGGCATGTCCAACTCGAGATGCTGGGGTGACTGCCACAAGACCAGGGAGTCTGCCAATTGGCGGGTCACAGAAACTCTCTCTCAGAGGTGTGGCTCGTGGCCTGAGATCACTGGTCCTGCAGACACCACTGCTCCGCCCTCATGTGGAGGTGAGCGTCTGGGGTGACATGGACCGTGGAGGCCATGTGCCTGAGGAGGCGCAGGAGAAGCCGGCGGGCACTGAGGGACAGTACTGTACGTCTTGACCTAGAGACCTTAGGTGATCGGCTTGGTCCCTGGGCAAGAAACCCTTCGAAAGTACAGTGTCGATCTTTGCCCCAATGAACTCCAGATATTGTGTCGGGAGGAGGTGAGACTTGGGGTAGCTTATGACAAAGCCCAAGTGTTGCAAAACCTGGATGGTGCTGCACCTCTGAGGCAGTGCATCCCTTTATGAGCCAGTTGTACAGGTAGGGAAAGACGAAGACCCCCTGGAGCCGGAGGAAGGCAGCCATGAATGCCAGGCATTTTGTAAAGACTCTTGGGGCAGAGGCTAGGCCGAAGCGGAGCACCCAGTATAGAAAGTGCCTGCCAACCACTATGAACCGCAGGTACTGCCTGTGGTTGGGGTGGATGAGAATGTGGGTATAAGCATCCTTGAGATCTAAGGAGCATAGCCAGTCTCCCTGCTGGAGGTATGGCAGCAATGTCCCAAGGGAGAGCATCTTGAACTTCTCCCTCACCAGGAATTTGTTGAGGTTGCGCAGGTCGAGGATGGGCCTCAGACCCCCTGCCCTTTTTGGCACAAGGAAGTACCTGGAGTAGAACTCCTTGCCCTTGAGGTGCCTTGAGGTTCCACCGCTTTGTCCTCGAGAAGACCTGCCAACTCCTTCAGAAAAAGGTCCCGGTGGAGGGGAGACCTGAGGGGCTCTCCCAGGAAATAAGGGGGAGGTGTCAGTGTCAGGTGGAGGAGGTAACCCTCCCTGACTACCCTTAGTGCCCAGGAATCAGTGGTGATGGTCACCCACCTCTGGGCATGGAGGGCCAGACATCCCCCTGTGGGCTGCTGATCTCCTTGGGGTAGAAAGGCTATACTCAAGGAATCCAAAGCTCTCCCCCAGGCTGGGCCGGAGCCAGTGCCTGGGGTTTTGGAGCCTTCTGCTTACGTGGCTCATGCCCATGTCCCTTGACCTGCTGACCCTGTTGGGAAGCTGGAGAGGCCTGATAAGGTGGGTAGTTTCTGTAAGCAGTCCCTTCCTCGGGTAGAAGGGCTTTTTATCTGACCCCTTCCATCGGGGAGGGGCAGCGGTCTCTTTAGAGAGCCTGATCCTCATCATGAATTCGGTCTCCAGCTCAGCAGCCTTGTTGGTCATGGGTTTGCCAAAGAGGTTCTCTCCTTGGGAGGGGACATAGACCAATTTGTCCTGAATCCACTACTCGAGGTCAGACGACTGTAGCCAAGCTTGGCGGTGTGCACCGATGCCAGTTGCTGCTACTCGAGCCGCAAATTCAAACCCGTCATAGGCCACCCGAGACATGAATTTTGAGAATTCACGGACTACTTTGGCCATGTTCTTGAACCGCTGCAAAGATTCCTTGGAGAGACCAGCCGAGAATCCAGCGAGTTCCTTCACCAGGTCTCTCAGGTACATGCCCTTGTACAGCTGATAGGCCTGGATGTGACCAATGAGCATTGAGCCCTGGTAGCACTTCCTGCTGGGAGCGTTCAGGTTGCGGGCCTCCCTGCTGGGGAGCACCGAGAAGTGCGTCTTCCACCACCATGGAGTTATGCGGCAGCTGTGACTTTTGGAAACCCAGGCTCCGGCAGACTCAATATATCGAGTCGAGCCACTTGCTCACCACTGGCACTTAAGCCGGTGTCTCCCACATTCGGAGCATCAGCCGTTCCAGGATGGGAGGAATGGGCACCGTGAGCGATTCGCACATAGGGGCCTCATATTGGAGGATTTTCCAACTCATCCACCCGAGGGTCCTTCTCCAACTTCGTTGGGAATGCCAGGGCCTTAGAAATGTCTTTGACAAAATCAAGGAAACCCATATGCTCAGGCAGGAACCGCCGTTGAGGCTCCGAGATGGGAGAGTCAGATGGGATGTTGCGGTGGCGATGGGTATCGGGGGTCTCCTTGTCCCCCGTCTCCCACTTGGAGTAGTCCTTTCTCCGCGGGACTCGGGGTCCCCAGTGCCCGGTAAACTTGCCAGGGATGACCCGTTGAGCGGGACTCGGATTGCGACCTTAGCCAAGGATCAACTCGAGGCCTAAGGACCTCGAGGATCGGCTCAGCCTCCGGGGACATCTTGGACGTCGAGGGCCTGGTGGTCAGGGCAGATGAATCGATCGTGCCGGAAAACAGTGCCCATTGATGATCCATGAAGGCAGACAAACTGCGCTCCAGGACTGCCATTCTGGACTCCAGACCAGAAGGCTCTGCAGCTTTCGGCGCGGGCACCGAGAGACTCCTCTGAGGGACTCCACTGAGGGAGTCCTCAATGAGAATAGCGTCTGGGAACCTGGGCCAGTCCGCGGTCGGATCCTTCCGGGGGACCTTCGCAGGCTGCACTTCTCCGATGCCTCGGGCGAACGTCTCAGACTGCAGGACCAGGACCAGGACCAGGACCAGGACCAGGACCAGGACCGGGCCCGGGGAGCACCAGGCAGGTTGGAACTGTTCAAGGATGCCACCTTCAAGGGTTTCTTCTTCTTCCTGGGTTCCCTCGGGGGAGACCCCCTTTCTGAGGACCCATGACGAGGCTCGGGTTTGGAAGGTTCCGCCCGAGATGTCGGGGGCTCAGACGAGGCCCTGGCCTTCGGAGGCACGGAGGACTTGGGGAAAAACTTATTGTGCTGCTGCTGGCAGCTCTTGAGGGCCTTACTGGAATCCTCTTGCAGAGACCGCAGGCTGCCGGGTCATAGTCTGGCCCGAGGCAGCAGAGACAGCAGTTATGTGTGTTGGTCAAAGACATAAATTTGGAGCACTTATCACACTTCTTAAAGCCATTGGTAGCCATGGGGGAAAAAAGTACCCCTGTGAGGTCGAAGACTCTCCAGGCTGCAGTGGAAGAAAAAAGTCACGAAGATGCCAGGAAAATAAAAAAACAAAAACTACAAAAATAGACTGAACTCGATGCCGAAGCAACGAAGTTGGTAGGTGAGAAGAGTATCTGTGCGATACCGGAGGAGAGTATGAAACTCGGAGAGAAAAATCAACTTTTTCCAGGGACAGGCCAGATGAACGTCTGAAGGGCTCCGCGGAAGAAATGAGACTGAGAAAGATGGCACCCTTGGGTGGGAAGAGGATCACACATACCTGGTGGCATCTCCCAAAGGCTTTCTTTGAAAGCTGGGGGAATGCTTCTGCTAGGGCTCCGTCAATGCCAACATCACCCATATGTGAGGACTCACTTCCTGCTTGTTCCCCGGAGAAAGCTGCGTTCCAAGGCCAGTATTCAGGCCTCCCACTCAGAAGTGGGGCTCTGCGACACCGATGCCGGGGTGACCAGGTCGGGTGTTGAGGAGGAGAAGGAGTCCCCGCCGGGTCGACCCTCGGGAGATTGGGCGCCATCGCCGGAAACCTCCGTATCAAGGTACCTTTCTGGGCTGCTTCCTCTCCGACTCTTGTCTGCCGAGGGGGGCTGAGAGACCGGGCGCATGACGTCTCATGCTTGTCTGGCGCCCCCCACAGAGTCCTCGAGGCCTTCTTCAGGAGGTGGACCGCCCGCAGGAGCATATTGTTTTGAGATGCAAAGGACAGGAGAGCCACTGCCTCCTGGTAGAGGGAGTATGATCCCGTGCCCCCCTGCTTCTTGACATAAAATATGGAGACCTGGTTGTCCGTCTGTACCAGTACTGACTGGTGTCACAGGCAGTGGCGGAACACCCGTAGGGCTAGAGAGATTGCCCCAAGTTCCAGAAGATTGATCTGTAGCAGAGATTCCGCTTGGGACCAGCTATCTTGTGTGCGATAGTCCTCACAGTGCACCCCCCACCTGAGGAGGGAGGCGTCTGTGGTCAGGACCCTCTGAGATGGGGGCACCTAAAAGGGCATTCCGGCCCAGAGGTGGTGGGGAAGTTGCCACCAGTCAAGGGACTCTGCCAGCTGGCAGGTTATCCTGATCTTGTCCCACAATCTGCCCGTGGCTTGCGTCCACTGAGCATGGAGGCACCACTGGGCTGTTCGCATATGTAGGCGGGCTAGCGGGGTCACGTGGACTGTGCAGGCCATGTGGCTCAGAAGGTGGAGATGGGCTGGCGTCGAGTGATGGTGCTGCACCTTCACCGCTAACTCCCCGAGATGGTCTGCCCTTTCCCTGGGCAGAAAGGTCTTGGCCTACCAGGTGTCCAGTTGAGCACCTATGAATTCCAGGCTCTGGGCTGGAGTGAGATGAGATTTGGGATAGTTGATGATAAACCCCAGGTGCTGCATCAGGAGGGTTGCGCGCCCTATGACCTAATGGACCGCTGTGGCCGTGCTGCCCCTGATGAGCCAGTTGTCTAGGTATGGGAAGACAAAGGCTCCTTGCAGGCATAGGTGGGCAGTGACCACTACTAAGCATTTTGTGTAAACCCTTGGTGAGGAGGCCAGGCCGAAGGGTAGCACTCTGTACTAGTAGTGCCCTCCTCCTACCACGAACCTTAGGTACTGCCTGTGGGAGGGGTGGATCAGGATGTGTGTATAAGAATCCTTTAGATCCGAGGAGCAAAGCCAATCTCCCTGGTGGAGGTAGGGCAGCAGTGTTCCAAAGGAGAACATCTTGAACTTCTCCCTCATCAGAAGCTTGTTTAAGTTTTTTTTTTGTTTTGTTTTTTTTTTAATTTAAATTTTTATTAACTTTTGTAACAGTTACATTAGCATGTACTCAACAGCTCCAAGGCATCAAGGATTCAGTAAACAACAACATAAGAGACAACCCTTCAACTAACACACAGTCCCTATTACCTGAATCCCATCCCTGACCCCCCCCCACCCAACCCAATCTCCCCCCTCCTCCCCTCCCCCAATGCTCTAGCTCCAGCTATGTAGCGACCAACTGAGAGGGCCCAACAGCGTACCGCCTATGTGGCCCTCTCAATAGTCAGCTTTCACTGATCATTTCTCCTCCTATCTGCCATCCCCCCACCCCCTCTCTATTTCCATCCCTCTTCCCTCAACCACCTCCAAACCCCTGCCCACCGCTTCTCCATTTGCTCCCCTCTCCCTCCCCGCTCCCCGGTCAATTTATACATGGCATAAAGATGCGACACCCTGCGTGCATAGCTCGCCATGGAGGGTAGAGCTGGTCTATTCCAATACCATGCAATTTCGCAGCGGGCCGCTGTGATACAATACCAAATAATTTTCCAATCCCCCTCCCATTTTCCATCTGGTCTATGCAGGAGACACATCTCAGGGCCAAGCTCGAGGTTCGCCCCCATCATTTTGTTGATGTTTTCCCCTATACGGTGCCAGTACTCTCTCACTACCGGGCACGTCCACCACATATGCAGCCAGGAGCCGCGCTCCCCACACTTTCGCCAGCAGTCATCCGTTTGCAACACCCCCACTTTACACAACCGCTCCGGTGTGAGATACCAGCGACTCAGCACCTTAAACCCATTCTCTCGCAGTGTCGTGGCAATGGAGAATCGTGCTATTCCTAGTGCCACTGTCTCCCACTCCTCCACCCCCCAGCTTACCCCTAAATCCTTCTCCCACGCTTCCATGTATTTCAACTTGCCTTCCCCCCTCGCTGTCAACCCTCTATAAATCCTGGAGAGCATCCCCTGACGTCCCAGGGATCTCAGGCAGGCACCCTCAAACCATTCACCTCCCCCCATCCCCCTTGCTCCCTTCCCTTTGTACTCACTACCGAGCATAGCTGCCTATACGCGAATCTATCTACCTCCCCCAAACGATAAAGGTCCCGGACCCCCTCAAAGCCTCTACAGTGTCTTCCTACCACAATCTGGGACACCTGGGACAATCCTAACGCCGCCCATTTACGGAGCACTGTGGCTCCCGGTCCCCCGCTCTCCGCACAGCATGCTTGTAGTGACATGGTGGCCGACCATCGTTTGTCGCCCACCAGCCGCTTCCTGTACTGCTGCCACACTTGCAAAGTATGCCCCACAATGGGATTCCTCCCCTTCTCTCCTTTCCCCTCCCATACTATCCGTTCAAGTGCACCCGGCCTGAATTCGGCCATTTCCAGCTGAACCCACTGCTTCTGGGGTTCCCGCAACCACGCGTAGACTGCTCTCAATTGTGCTGCCGCATAATATAGTCGGAAATTGGGAACCCCCATCCCTCCTTCCCGTACCGATACTTGCAGCATCCTTGCCGCCACCCGTGGACGCCTCAACCCCCAGATAAACCGCTCGACCTGTTGTTGGATCTTCCTCAGCACTTTCGGGGGGATCGGGACCGGCAAAGCTTGAAACAGAAAGAGGAACTGGGGGAGAAGCATCATCTTAACCGTCGCTATTCGTCCAAACCACGAGTAATACCCCCTGCTCCAGCCTTGTAACCGCGCCTCTACCTGCCCCACCAATTTTTTGTAATTTAAATCATACAACTCCTCCAAGGTTCTACCGAGGTGAACCCCGAGGTACCGGATCGATGTCTTTGCCCATTTGAATGGGAAATTCTGCTGCCAGTCACGCTGTTCCTCCCCCTCCCCCCCTACACTCAAAATCTCCGATTTCCCCCAATTAATCCGGAAGCCCGCCCTTTCACCATAATCTTGAATCTCTCTCATCACAGCCCTCAGAGATTCGCTGGGATTCGTAAGTGTCAGGAGTATGTCGTCTGCAAAGAGGGACGTTCTGCATTCCTGACGTCCCACCCTAACCCCCGTGATATCGGGGCTGCTGCGCAACTTAGCTGCCAACGGCTCTAAGGATAGCACAAAAAGTAGGGGGGATAAAGGACATCCCTGCCGCGCCCCCCTTTCTAAGGGGAAGAACCCAGAGTACCCCCCATTCACGCGAACACATGCCTTCGGCCTAGCATAAAGAGCCCTTATCCACTGTGTGAACCCAGGTCCAAACCCCTGGGCCTCCAACACCGCGTACAGAAAATCCCAGGACACCTGATCAAAGGCCTTCTCTGCATCCAGTGATACTAACAAGGCCCCCGTCCCCTGCCGCTGTGTCGACCACATCACATTTAACACTTTGCGGATGTGATCCGCCACTTGCCGGCCTGGTACAAATCCAGCCTGGTCCTCATGCACCAATTTACCTAACACTCCATTGAGGCGCACCGCTAGTACTTTCGCCAGCAGTTTCGCATCTAAGTTCAGCAGCGAGATCGGACGGTAGGACGCACACTCCTGCGGGTCTTTCCCCTCTTTGTGGATAAGCGTAATACCTGCCCAACCCATTGATTCAGGCAGGGCCTCCCCCCGCCCCGGTCCATTAAATACCCTGGTCAACGGGTTCAGCAAAAGGCTCCCAAAGCGCTTATAAAACTTTGCCGTCAGACCATCAAGCCCTGGGGCCTTGCCATTTTTAATCCCCTGATGGCCTGGCTGACTTCGTCAGCTTGTATTTCCCTGTCGAGCCCCTCTTGTTCATCTCCCGTCAGAGTCGGGAGCCCTGCTTCCCTCACATATTCCCGAATGTCCTCTCCCGACCTTGCAGCTCGGGCTGCATACAAATTACTATAAAAGGCCACAAATTCCTCCCTTATTCGTGGGGCCTCCCGCACTACCCCCCCTGTACTCCTAATCTGTGTAATCCTATTCCACTCCCTCCGCTTCTTCAGTTGTCTCGCGAGAAATTTCCCCGCTTTGTTCCCCCCTTCAAAGAACCTCTGTTTTAACAGCTGTAGGCGGAATTGTATCTTTTCCGCTTCAAGAGCATTCACCTGGGCCCGTAGTGCCAGCACCTCTCCCCGTACCTGGCCAGTTCTGTCCTGACCATCTCTTTCCTCCATCTCCCGCAATTGCCGGCGTAACCGGTCCTCCCTCTCCGCCCTCTCTCGCTTTAGACGGGCTCCCCACTTAATGAGAACCCCCCTAATTACAGCCTTGAAGGCATCCCAGACTGTGCCATCCCTCACTTCCCCACCTCCATTTTGGTCAAAGTACTCCGGGATGAGCCTTTCGATCTCCCGCACCACCCTCTCGTCCTCAAGGAGCCCCTCATTCAACTTCCAGAACTGACGGCCCCTATCCTCCCCTTCCACCTGCACCCGTACCACCACCGGGGCATGGTCGGACCAGGTAATGGGTTCCATCTCACCCCCTAGGAGCCGTCCTGTTATCTCCTTCCCTACCCATATGGCATCCAACCGGGAGTAAGTGCCATGTGCTGCAGAGTAAAAGGAAAATTGCCTCCGCCCCGGGTTTAGGGTCCGCCATACATCTATCAGGCCGTTCTCCCTCACAAAACTATGGTAGTGTTTCCTATCCGTACCTCTCCCCTCCCTGCGCCCGGTCGTGTCTCTCCCCACCTCCCATGCCACATTGAAATCCCCACCACAGATTAGGACCCCATCCCCCATTGCCGCCACTTGCTCACTCAATGCGTCCCAAAATTCAGTTTGAGGGCCCGTAGGGCATACACATTTACCACGCAGAACCACTCCTCACCTATCTTCACCCTCAGCAGGAGATACCTCCCCCCCCTGTCCCGGGACACTACGTGCACCTCTTTGGGGCCTGTCTCTCTGATGAAAACCCCCACCCCGCCTTTCTCTTTCTCATTAAGATTAGAGGCGAACATACGGTGCTTATACCCCCGGGGTTGCACCAATGCCTCATGTTGTCTCAATAGATGTGTCTCCTGCAACAGCACTATGTCCGCTTTATGTCTTGTTAACTCCTTATATAATTTCTGTCTTTTCATTGGTGAATTTAGACCTTTCACATTTAAAGTGAGAATTTTTAACTCCTTTCCTTCCCCCAGGTCCCTACCTCGCCCCCCTAAGTCCCTCCGCCCCCACCTCCCACTTTGACCCCCTCTTCCCCCCCTACCCACCCCCTCCTCCCCCCACCCCCCACTCCCCCTCCCGCTGCTCCCTCCCTGCCTCCCTCTCCCCCCCTTGCTGCTCCCTCCCCTCCTCCCTCTCCCCCCCTCGTAACTCTCCTCTGCGGAGATGCGACTTCCAACTCGGTGACCTTCTCTCCCTCCCCACCTACCCACCTCAACCGTCCCCCACCCCCCCCCATCCCCTGCCTAACCCCCCCCCCCCCCCGCTTCCATCTCTCCCCCCTCTACACCCCCTTCTCTCTCCACCCGCCCTGGGCTCTCTCCCTCTCAGCCTGGTCCCCACCTCCTCCCCCCTCCCTCTCCCCTTGGCCCACTACCCCTCTCTCCTTCCCCCCCCCCCCGCCCACAGCCCAACTTATTCAGAAATACCAGTCCTTTAGAGAGGTGCTTCAGCTCAACCAGTCTCTTGTTCAATGGTCCGGCTCTGGTGCGGGTCCTTGGTGGTTCTTGCCAATCTCCATCCGCTTGCCCTCTGCCATTTCATCTGTGCTGCTCCTCCGGTCCTGGATTCCGTTCTCGGCGAAGTGGAGGAGCCCCCGGCCTGCTCCGGTAGATGCTCGGCACCGAGCTCCCGCAACGCTCTCCACGCCTCCACACTGGATCTCACCATCCTCGAACGTCCTTTCACCGTAATAAAGAGACCGAAGGGGAAGAGCCACTTGTATCGCAGGTCGGCATGTCTGAGATATGCGGTAACTTCTCTTATCTCCCTCCGTCTTTGTAGCGTACCCTGGGACAGGTCTTGGTACAGCTCCACCGTATGCCCCTCCCAGCGGAAATTTTTCAGTTTGCGGCTAGCACCCAGCAGGAGTTCCTTACTCTTAAAGGAGTGCAGGCATACCACAATGTCTCTTGGCCTATTGTCCCGGATGGGCCCCAGACCCCTGTACGCCCTTTCTATTTCGAGGCGGGTCTCCTCTGCAGGTCTTCCTGGGCCAGCTGCTACTAGTAGGTCTCGGAAGATCCGCTGGACTACTTCCTCACAGTTCTTATATTGTGGTTCCTCCGGCACCCCTCTCACCCGGAGGTTACATCTGCGCGAACGGTCCTCCAGGTCTTCTGTTTTAGCTTTCAGGGTCTCCTGCGCCCTCTGGAGCTCTTCCCAGCTGCTCTGGACCTGCGTCAGGGTCTACTCTTGACTCTCCAACTTGGTCTCCACCTCCTCCATACGTCCCCCCAGCTCCAGCAGATCTTGGCGCATGGTCTGCATTACTTCTTTGATTTCATTTTTAACCCCACACATCTCCATCTTCAATTCCTCCTTTAACTCAAGGAGCCATTGTTTAATCTGTTCCGCTGCCGACAGGCCCTCCTCTCCTCCTTCACTCCCCGCCGGGCTCTGTGGGGTCTCTGTCACAGGTTTCCCTGCTTTTTCCGCCTCCTTCCCTCCTTTGGTAGTTGCATATGGGGATCGGAACTCGGCCAGCTTTTTTTTTGCCAGAGTCTCTTTTTTATTATTTTTTTCCATTTTGGGCTGATTAGCCCCTTTCTCCCCGGTCTCCCCGGCTAGTGGATCAGGTATGGCGGCCACTCACTGCTCTACAGCCTCTGCTGGGTACAATTCTCGTGTCTGGCAGTTCTCTGCCTCTGCTCCCCTTTTTAGTGCAGTTGGGGGGGTGTGAAACTCACCACTGCTGGCTGCTTCTGCACTCTGCTCCTTGTGGGCTGCAACTTGGCATAGGTCCCTGCCTCCAACTTCTCCCAGCCACGTGCTAGGCCTTCCCGGCCCCCTCTGCCTCCGGATGCACCTTTCTGCTGGCCACCCTCTTCTGCAGCCTCGTGGTCTGTGAGGATCGGCGGCGCGGTGTCCTCCCGCTGGAACGCTCACTGCCTCTGTTCACCGGCCAGCCTCTTTTGTCCCTGTGGACACTCTCCCAGCAGGGCCTACTCGGCGCAGCCACCGGCCAAGAAGCCCCCTGATGGTCAGGCTATCTCTCCCGTTCGGCTCCCGCCAGATTCGCTGCACCCCCGCACCCGCTTGTTTCGCCGCCGCCGCGGCTTGCCGGCACACTCCGCTCACACCGCCGCTCCTCGGACCGCTGCTCCGTTGCCCGTGGGGGCTAAAAATGCATTAATTATTGCGGGTTGGTGGCGGAGCTCCTCCGCTACGCCGCCATTCCAGTAGGTGACGTCACCGGAAGTCCAGCTTGTTTAAGTTTTGCATGTCTAAGATAGGCCTGAGGCCCCCAGTCCTCTTTGGAAAGCGTAGTTACTCACCTGTAACAGGTGTTCTCCAGGAGCAGCAGGAATCAGTCCTCACATATGGGTGACGTCGGCGCCGACGGAGCCCTCGCGGAGCAATTTTTCCCCAGCTTTCAAAGAAAGCCTTTGGGAATTGCAGCACGCATGTGCGGTCTCCTTCCCGCCCAAGGGTGCCATCTTAGCCAGTCTGATGACATAGCTAAAAGACAGCATAAAAATTTGCAAAAAAACTTAAGCAGATGATTGCAACTCCAAGGGGAGGAGGGAGGGTTTTGAGGACTGATTCCTGCTGCTCCTGGAGAACACCTGTTACAGGTGAGTAACTACGCTTTCTCCAGGACCAAGCAGGAAGTCAGTCCTCACATATGGGACTCCCAAGCTTAAGGCTACCGGAGACCCTAAGCACAAAAATGAGCTCCCTCTAGCTCAGCAGCACCGAAGGAAGGAATCTTCACTGAATTATTACCCACCGGTAGCCCCCATCCGGGATGGAGGGTAGGAGTTGCTCAAACCTCGAAGAGATTTCGGAGGACTGCCTGTCCGAAAGCACTGTCCCTGCGGGACTCCCTCTCGAGACAGTAATGGACCGCAAAAGTCTGGCTCGAAGACCAAGTAGCGGCCCAGCAGATGTCTGCCAGCGGAACAGAGCGGAGGTAAGCCACTGACGTAGCCTTCGCCCGAACACAATGAGCCGTGACTTGACTTTCTAACGAGAGTCCGGCTGCCCCATAAGCCCAAGTGATACAGTCAGCAACCCAGATGGACAGAGTATGCTTGGAGACCGGGAGCCCCAATTTATTGGGGTCAAAAGACACAAAAAGCTGAGCCGCTTTACGGTGCTCCCGCGTACGGTCAAGGTAGAAGTTCAATGCCCTTCTACAGTCCAGGGTATGTAGGACCATTTCAGCTCGGCTGGAGTGTGGCCTGGGAAAGAAGGTCGGAAGTACCACCTCCTGATTGATGTGAAAAGGGGAGACCACTTTTGGAAGAAATTTTGGGTGAGTCCGTAGGACTACCCTATTTTTGTAGAACCGAGTGTAAGGGGGATCAGACACGAGGGCCTGCAATTCACTTACGCGTCTAGCGGAAGTGAGGGCTATCAGGAATAAAGTTTTCCAAGAAAGGAAACGGAGAGAACAAGTAGCCATAGGTTCAAAAGGCGGACAGGTGATCCGCTGTAAAACCACATTCAGATCCCAGTCAGGAGCTGGCGGGCGCAGAGGTGGTTTAAGTAGAAGGAGACCTCGGAGAGACCTCGCTACGAGAGGGTCGCTGGAAAGAGGTCTGCCGTCCACCGGCACATGATGTGCTGAAAGAGCACTGAGGTGAACTTTGACGGAGTTGAACTTAAGTCCCAGATTAAAGAGGTAGAGCAAGTACTGCAAGATCACCGACACCGAGCAGGAGAAGGGATCCTGAGACTGCTGGGCACACCAAACGGAAAAGCGACGCCATTTAAGGGCGTAGCATTTGCGGGTAGAAGGTCGCCGAGAAGCTAGGACGACCTCTTCCACCTCTGCCGGCAGGAGAAGGGGAGCAAGGACTACCCTTTCAGCAGCCAGGCCATTAGATTGAGAGATCTGAGGTTGGGGTGTAGCAGGGACCCCTGATCCTGTGTCAGGAGATCCGGTTGAAACCCCAGAGGGAACGGATCCGCTACCGCTAATTGCAGCAGGAGTGGAAACCACGGCTGCCTGGGCCAGCGAGGAGCCACCAGGATCATGGAAGCTTTGTCTCGGAGAACCTTGAAAAGAGTTCGAGAGACTAGCGGGATGGGAGGAAAAGCATACAGAAGGCTCTCCGACCATGAGAGTAGAAAAGCATCTGCCGCTACTCGAAGGGGATGTGGCTGACGAGAGCAGAAGCGAGGAAGTTGCCGGTTGAGAGGACTGGCAAAGAGATCCATCGTGGGGAGTCCCCACTTCAGAAAAAGTTTCTGAACTACCAAGGGATCCAGACGCCACTCGTGTGGCTGGAGTATCCTGCTGAGTTTGTCCGCCAGGCAATTTTCTTGGCCTGGGAGATAAACTGCCTTGAGAAGAATGCCGTGACTGACGGCCCAAGAGCAGAGCTTCTGAGCTTCTCGGCAGAGAAGGAAGGAGCCCGTGCCCCTTGTTTGTTCACGTAGAACATGGCAACTTGATTGTCCGTCTGGACAAGGACGGACTGGTGAGAAGTCAGGTGGGAGAAAGCCTTGAGCGCCAGACGGATTGCTCTGAGCTCTAGGAAGTTGATCTGCTGAGCAGACTCCCACGCGGTCCAGAGACCTTGAGTACATGCCCCTTGGCAATGTGCTCCCCAACCCAGGAGGGAAGCATCGGTCGTCAGCACTTGAGCCGGCTGAGGTGACTGAAAAGGCATTCCGAGCACCAGGTTCGGCCGATGAAGCCACCACTGTAGAGAAGAGGCCAGCGGCCCGGAGATGCGCACTAAGTTGGCTAGTCCGCCGGTGGCTTGTTGCCACTGCTTGCGAAGGCACCATTGAGCAGGCCGCATATTCAGGCGGGCATTGGGGGTCACGTGGACGGTGGAAGCCATATGGCCGAGTAGTCTCAGGAAGCGCCTGGCGGAGACCAGAGACTGGCTGCGAAAACGGCCGGCTAGGTCCATGAGCCGTTGAGCCCTGTCGAGAGGCAGGAAAGCTCGCGCCTGAGGAGTGTGCAGTCTTGCGCCGATGAACTCGAGATCCTGTGAGGGGAGCAAAGTGGACTTTGCGAAGTTTATGACAAAGCCCAAGTACTGCAGAAGAGTCACCGTGCGGTGTGTGGCATTGGTGACTTCCGGAGAGGACGATGCTCTGATGAGCCTGTCGTCGAGGTACGGAAAGACATAGAGGCCGTGAAGCCGGAGATAGGCCGCCACCACCGCGAGACATTTTGTGAAGACCCGCGGTGCGGAGGATAGGCCAAAGGGCAGTACTCTGTACTGGTAATGATTTCCTGCCACCACAAACCTTAGGTATTGGCGGTGGCTTGGGTGGATGAGGATGTGCGTGTAGGTATCCTTTAGATCCAAGGAGTATAGCCAATCTCCCTGCTGGAGGTAGGGCAGAAGGATTCCAAGGGTAAGCATCTTGAACTTTTCCCGCACGAGGAACTTGTTGAGATTGCGCAAGTCCAGGATGGGTCTGAGGCCTCCTGTCCTTTTTGGTATTAGGAAATACCTGGAATAAAAGCCTTGACCTCTCAGGTGGTGGGGCACCAGTTCCACAGCCTGTTCCTGAAGAAGACTTGCTAACTCCCGAAGGAGTAAGTCCCTGTGCAGAGGGAGTCGTGGAGGTTCTCCCGGGAAATAAGAGGGAGGGACCTGGTGGAAGTGGAGAAGATAGCCTTCTCTTACGACTTGAAGCACCCAGGCATCTGAAGTGATGTTGGACCACCTGTGGGCGAAGTGAACCAGCCGGCCTCCGGTGCTGGGAGGAGCCAGCGGAGGGGGAGAGGCTATGCTGATGAAGTCAAAAACCCCCACCCTGCTGAGCAGGGGCTGGTGGTGCAGGCTTGGGGGCTTGCTGCCTACGGGACCCGTTACCCCGTCCCTTGGCCTGCTGGCCCTGTTGGGGAGCTGCGGAGGCCTGATATTGAGGGTAGTGTTTATAGGCAGCCGCCTTTCTCGGGTAAAAGGACTTCTTTCCCGAGCCCTTCTTTTTCTGGGAAGGGGCGGAGGTCTTCCTAGAAAGCCTAGTCCTGGTGAGAGTCTCCGTCTCGATTTGTGCAGCCTTTTCAGCCATGGGTTTGCCAAAGAGGTTTTCACCTCGGCAGGGGACATCGACCAACTTGTCCTGCACCCAGGGTTCAAGGTCAGACGACTGAAGCCAAGCCTGTCGGCGGGCACCGATGCCGGCTGCGGCCACTCGAGCCGATGCTTCAAAGCCATCATAAGCTGCTCGGGACATGAATTTGGAGCATTCCCGAATACCAGTTGTCAAGGCCAGGAACCTCCGCAAAGGTTCCTCGGACAGTCCAGCGGAGAATCCGGCTATCTCTTTAGCCAGGTCTCGGAGATACATGCCCATGTAGAGCTGGTAGGTCTGGACACGACAAGCAAGCATAGAGCCCTGGAAACACTTCTTACCAAGGCCATCCAGGTTACGGGCCTCCCTGCCAGGAGGCACCGAGGAGTGCATCTTTTGGCTCTTAAGCCTATGCATGGCCGATTCCACTACCATGGAATGGTGCGGCAGCTGTGCTTTTTGGAAGCCAGGACTCTTGCGGACTCGATAGATGGAATCGACCCGCTTGCTTAATACCGGCGACGAGGCCGGACTCTCCCACATGCGGAAGAGTAGTCGTTCCAGCATGGGAGGAACCGGTACAGTAAAGTGTTCCCTGGCGGGAGAGTCATACTGAAGGGCATCGAGCTCTTCGGCTCGAGGCTCCTCCTCGGGATCCGCAGGGAAGGCCAAAGCCTTGGCCATATCCCTGACGAAGTCCGAGAACCGGGCATCCTCCGGAGGGGACTGCTTCCGAGGTTCAGACTCAGGTGAGTCCGAGGGGACACACCGAGTCCGAAAAGAATCAGGTGACTCTTCCTCTTCAGACTCCCAGGCCGACTCCGAGGAGGAATCGGTGGGGTCGGCTCGGGCAGGCGGAGGCGTCGGCCGCCCCGACACCGAGGGAGTCGGCGTCGACGACCTCGGTCCCGAACGGGAGGCCGAGGGTGACCTCGACCGAGGATCGACTCGAGTTCGCATGGACTCGAGGATCGGCTCGGTCTCCGGGGTCAACTTAGACGTCGACGTCCCGGCGGTCGGGGCAGTGGCGCCAGCCAGGCTAGCGATCAGTGCCCGCTGCTGGTCCATGAAGGCAGATAGTCTGCTCTCCAAGGCCGTCAACCTGAGTCCGACCTCAGGTGACCCAGCAGCCCCCGACTCGGGCCCCGACGGCGTCGGGCCCGACGTCGGACCTCTCGGAGGCGAGTCCAGGAGGACTACAGGACTTACCCGAGCAGGCAACTCCGACTCCAGACGAGGTCGCTTCGGGAGGTGCTCCTTCTCCAAAGACCCGGGACGGCTATCGGGGCTATGCGACCTGGCCCTCGCGGAGTCAGGAGCGTCCACCGACGCCGCCCTCGCGGGTTTTACCTTCCGTCGATGGTCCCCGGAGGGAGAACCCCTGTCGGAGGAGCTTCGGCGATGGTCAGAGCTGGAACCTCTGGACGCCGAGGCCTCCGACGAGGTCCGGGTACGGCCGGGGTCAGCGAAGATTCTTTCCCGCTGGTGCCGCCGACTCCGTAACGCTTTGGAGGACATTTTGCCACAGGCCCCACAGATCAGTTCTTCATGATCCGGGCCCAGGCAGCGGAGGCAATTATCGTGTGTGTCAGTGAGTGACATATTTCTGTCACACTGAACACACCGCTTGAAACCACTGGCAGCCATCGGCCGAAAAACGAAACTGACCAAAAATCAGAAAAACCGAAAAATAAGAGAAGGACTCGCAACGGCGTCGCGAGTCCGGGCAGGAAAAAGACCGGCGTCGAACCGAAGGAAAAAAGAGAAATAAATCACTAAAATCAACTTTTTCAGCGGGGACACGACGGGTACGTCTGTAGGGCTCTGCGGAAAAAAGAAGACTGGCTAAGATGGCACCCTTGGGCGGGAAGGAGACCGCGCATGCGCGCTGCAATTCCCAAAGGCTTTCTTTGAAAGCTGGGGAAAAATTGCTCCGCGAGGGCTCCGTCGGCGCCGACGTCACCCATATGTGAGGACTGACTTCCTGCTTGGTCCTGGAGAAGAAGAAAGTACCTGGAGAAGAAGCCTTTGCCCCACAGGGGTCTGAGAACAGGTTTTACTGCATTGTCCCTGAGCAGACCCTCGAGCTCTGTGAGCAACATGGTCTGATGAAGGAGGGGGACGCACCAGCTCACCTGGAAAAAACCTGGGTGGAATCTGCTGTAGGTGGAGGGGGTATCCCTCCCTGACCACCTGCAGTATCCACAGGTCTGAGGCAAATGAGGCCATCTGTGGGCGAAGAGCACCAGGCATCCCCCTGTGCGTTGGTGAAGGTCTCCTGGGGTAGGGGGAGGCTCTGTCCTGGGAGTCCGCTTGGTGGGAGCTGGAGTCTGGGACTTAGGTATTTTTGCCTTCTGAGACCCCTGTCCCTGCCTTTTGGGTTGAGAACCCTGCAGATGGCAAGAGTAGGTCTGGTACTGATGACCCTGTGCAAAGGCGCCCTTTTCCCCTGACGGTTTCTTGCAAGGATGGGATGAGGTCTTCTTGGAGAGCCTCACAAAGTCTGCCTCGATCTCAGCAGTTTTGTTGGTCATGTGTTTGCCTTAGAGGTTCTCACCAGTACAGGGGATATCGAGCAGTTTTTCCTGAACCCACTACTCAAGGTCGGAGGATTGCAGCCAGGCCTGACGCCAGGCCACAATGCCGGCTGCTGTCACTCATGCTGCCAACTCAAAGCCATCATAGGCGGCCCGGGAGAGGAACTTATAACAGTCTTGCCATGCCTGAAGTCAGGGTTTGGAACCGATGGAATGGTTCCCCAACGAAGCCCGCCTCAAACCTTGACAGCTGCTTGGCCAGTGCCTGCAGGTACATGCCTATGTAGAATTCATAGGCTTGAATCCGGCAATCCAACATCGAGCCTTGGTAACATTTGCGCCTGAGAGTTTCGAGGGCCTGGGCCTCCCTACCGGGAGGCACGGAGGAGCGGGTTTTCTGGCTCTTGAGCTTTTACATGGTCAACTCGATGACTATGGAATTGTATAGGAGCTGGGGTTTCTGGAACCCCAGCCCTTTCTGGGTGCGGTACATAGCGCCGAGCTGACAGCTAGCTATTGGCACAAATGCCAGCGTCTCCCACATATGGAGTAACAGTCTCTCAAAGATCGGCTGTACAGGAACTGTGAGGGTTTCTTTGGATGGAGTCTCCTACTGGAGAATCTCAAACTCCTCGGTGCGCGGGTCCCTCCTCCGCCTCGGTCTGCAAAGAGAGGGCCCTGGCCATATCCCCGATGAAGTCATGGAAGGTCACAACTTCAGGAGGAGAGTGGCATTGAGGCATTGGGGGAGATGGGACCGAGGGGATCTCTCAGTGCCTTCTGGTGTTCGGGGACGCCTCGTCCTCCATCTCCCACTCAGAGATGAGCAGCGACGAGTCCGAAGCCCTGTGACTCCTTGTGTTCAGGTTGGGGGACTGTGGAGGACCTGGGGTCTGAGTCACGGACACAGGCCGACAAGGACTGGAGGAAACCTGATGAACAGGACCGGGACCTGGACCTTGACCGGCACCAAGGGCAGTCTCCAGGCGAGGGGCGCTCGATGCTCGGTTCCATGACCGGGGACTCCTTCACAGTAGAGGGCCCGGTTGTCAGGGCAGATGAGGCGGACGAACTCGTCATCATCATAAGAACATAGGATATGCTAGACTGGGTTAAACCAAGGTCCATCAAGCCCAGAATCCTGTTTCCAATAGTGGCCAATCTAGGTCACAAGTACCTAGCATGTTCCCCAAAAGACAAAGGTTCCACAATGCCGGGTCCCTTTTAATAATGGTTTATGAACCTTTTCTCCAGGAACTTGTCCAAACCTTATTTAAGCCCAGCAACACTAACAGCTTTTACTACATCCTCTGGTAACAGATTCCAGAGTTTGGATACACATTGAGTAAAAAATATTTTCTCGTTAGTCTTAAAAAGGTTACACTGTAGCTTCATTGCATGTCCTCTAATCTTTCTATATTTTGATGGCATAAACAATCGATCTAGATTTACCCGTTCCACTCCATTCATTAATTTATAGACCTCTATCATATCTCCCCTCAGCCGTCTCTTTTCCAGGTTGAAGAGCCCTAACCATTTTAGCCTATCTTCATAGGGGTATCCTTCCATCCCCTTTACCATTTTGGTGGCTCTTCTCTGTACCTTTTCTAATAATGCTATATCCGTTTTAAGATACTGCGATCAGAACTTCACACAATATTCAAGGTGCGGTCGCACCATGGAATGATACAGAGGCATTATAATATTCTTTGTTTTAGTCTCCATTCCTTTCCTTATGCTATCTAGCATTCTATTTGCTCTCTTGGCTGCCGCTGCACACTGGGCAGAGGGTTTCAACATTTTATCCATGACGACGCCTAAATCTTTTTCCTGGGTGGTGGTTCCTAATGTGAAACCTTGCATCGTGTAACTATATGTGAGTTTGGGTTGTTCTTTCCTAGGTGCATAACTTTGCACTTGTCCACATTAAATTTCATCTGCCATTTGGATGCCCAGTCTTCCAGTTTATCAAGGTTCTCTTCCAATTTATCAAGGTCCTCTTGCAAGTTTTCACAATCCTCATGGGTTTTAACAACTCTGAATAATTTTGTGTCATCGCCTGCTGAAGGGCCAGGAAAACAGTGATGTTCTGCTCCAGGGCTGCCATTCTGGTTTCTAAGCGGGCACCAAAGATTACAGGCCCTCCGCCAGTTGAGAAATCCTTCTTGAGGATCTTGGTGGGGTGCTTCTTGGAGTCGCCCAAGTCCCTCTGAGGGGTTTTATTAAGTTTCTCCAGTGCAACCTTGGCGGACTTCGACTTCTTCTTCTCCTCCAGCTCCGGGGTCTTCTCTGAGGCCTTGCAGCCATGGGACTCCAAGGACACCCGGGCATCTCGAGATGTGCTGGGCTTGGAGCTCTGTGCCGGGGATGTGGGTGCCAAGTCGGACCTGGTGATCAACCTTTCCTGCAGCTCCGACCGTTTCCTGTTGGCTTTGGTCGACGTGGCCTGACAGAGGTCGCAGGTGTTGTTGTCATGGTCCGGGCCCAGACAGCGCAGGCAGCAGACATGGCTGCCAGTGAAGGACATAGTTTGACTGCAGCAGTCACATTTTTTGAACCCACCAGGAGACATGGTGGGAGACACCCGAACAAGGTCGACAACCCCCAAGGGAAAAAAAGATGCGAATGCTGGTTGAGGAAATCTCGACAGAAAACAAAGGGCCAAGAATGGCACCAACTGAAGGCAGGAAGAGGAACCAGTACGCCTACCAGAAAACAAAGTTTTAAGAATAGTTTTGTCAGGGGAACAGGACATACGTCCGTTTGGCTCCGTGGAAAAAAGGAGACTGAGCAAGATGGCACCCTTGGGTGGGAAGGGGACCATGCATGCCTGGTGGCATCTCCCAAAGGCTTTCTTTGAAAGCTGGGGAGATGCTTCTACAAGGGCTCCGTCAGCGCTGATGTCACCCATATGTGAGGACTTACTTCCTATTTGTTCCTGGAGAAGCAGTTTTCCCTAGACATACCGAGTATTTGTACATCTGTATTTATCTGCTACTGACAGTATCTCCTACAAAGCGAAGCAGTGTGTGAGCTGAGGTGCTCTGGAGCTGGGATGTTCTGGCACTGAGCTGCTGAAGGACAGATGCTCTGTTGTCGGGCAGGAAGGCTCGGGAATTCTTGGTATCCAAGCGAGCCCCAATGAAACCGAGTACTTGATGGGGTTCCCATTTGGACTTTTGAAAATTGATGATGAAGCCCAACGTCTGCAATAATTTTTCAGGACGATGTGCCGAGGTCCAGGCCTGGTCAGGCCTGAGATGAACCAGTTGTCCAGGTAAGAGTAAATGCAGTGTCCACCGCACAGCAGGTGAGCAGCCATCACCGCTAGGCTCTTCGTGAAGACTTGCGAAGCCGAGGAGAGACCAAAGGGTAGTACTTTCTACTGCTAGTGGTGAGCTTTGAAGTGGAACTGAAGATATTTACAATGCTGAGGATGACTGGGGATGTGGGTGTGTGCATCCTTTAAGCCCAGAGAGGCAAGCCAGTTGTTGCGGCATAGCAATGGAAGAATTGTGGCAAGGAAATTCATTTTGAACTTTTCTTGGTTGATGTGGAGATTTAGACCACAGAGGCAGAAGATGGAACGATGGGCTGGTGTCCTAGGGTATGATTAAAAACAATGACGGGGGTAGAATTGCTGGAAGTATTGGTAGTGATATGCCTGTCTGTACTGAGGATACTGCAGATTACAAGATTGCTGAGTGGGCTCTGACAGTTGAGTCGCTAGCTCCCTGACTGTGGTGCAGTGGTCTTTCCAAAGAGGCTGTCGCACTGGAAGGGGGCATCAGCAAGGTGATCGTGGAGATCTTTGCGAAGACCAGAAATTTGAAGCCTCGTTATGCAGCGTGAGAAAATGGCTGTTGCTGTCAACCACACAATCAAGTCATATGCATCATAGGATGCGCAAATGATGTGGTACAGAGGCTTCTGGAGGTGGAGGTAATGCTCTCCTGTGAGACTGTTGGGGTCTCCAATCTGCAGAAGGTGGTCACAGTGGAAAAGAGACTCGAGTTGGTAGGCCAAAATCCTCATGGCCAAGATACCACTGGAAGGATTTTCTCTCTCCAGAGTCCACTGGTCCTTCCCAGGTGGGGTCTGAGTGATTTATTTTGTACTGTCAGCCTTTTCGAAGACCACCTCAAACTATGGACTGGGGCAGGAGCTGTTGGTACTAGTCTTGAGGTAGTATGTACCAAGGCTGGCGTTTTCCAAAAGGATACTTGAAGGATTTCCTTAGGCATGCTGCAGGCGCGCTGGATGGACTGAAAATCTCACTTACTGGAAGGAGTCTGAAAATCACTCAGTGCAAAGGCGTGGGAGATTTTCTGGAGAAATTTAGGATAAGAAAAATCTTCATGTCATTTGTCCGGAATCAGTAGGTCTGGTGATGAAGGGATGTAATGGATGGGTCCGATTCCCAGCACTGAGAGTTGGGAACATCCTCAATGGAGCAGACATCATCTCCCATGGGTTCAGGGGCCCTCCAGTGGGTCAGGGAGGGCAGCCTGTGATAGCCACTGGAGATGGTGGAAGGGTCGGAGAGGGATCCCTGCTGTAGTGAGGGGGATGTCGATCCTCAGTGAGAGAGACACCGAGCAGGGCTTCACTGTCTTGAACGAAGCATTTGAGCAGCAGCAGTAGAGAATCATTGGAAGAGGACCTACCAAGAGCTGCCCAAGTAGTTGGGGAGAGTACAGGCATGGTGGAGGCCTGGACTCATCCCTGTTTGGCTGGGTGTGCCCCAATGTCCTGCAGGTCCTCCACGACCTTTCGTTTTTTGATTCTATGGGTCCTGCGGACTGGTGGAGTCCCCCAGTGTGTCCTTTCTCACATGCTTAGATTTAGATTTATTGTTTGGTCCCTGCTGCGGGAGATCGGCAGCTCCGGATTCGGGAGGAGGTGGTAAAACTACAAGCCTGATTCCTGAGGCTCTGGGCTGAACTGAGACGTGCCAGGGCCGGGAGGAAGTCTGCCTCCAGCCGCACAGCAGCAACTTCTGAACTGGATCGTGCCTTGTCTAGGCCCAATGGCAAAATACGGAGCTGGGAGTCGCTGTGTGAGATCTTGTTAGAGTGCCCCGAGGATGTTATGCACCAATAGAAAAGAAAAAAGCGCGAGTGTAGTGTACGGTGCAGTGGGTTTGAAAAGGCTCCAATATTCTCAACTTGCTGTCTCTTCTTTTTTCTTGTTTTGGTTTACAGGAGTTGAGGGCATCTGTGAGAGAGAAACAGCGCAGTGCAGAGAGCTGTGCAGCCATTGTTTCTCTTTTTTATTTGTTTTGTGAGTCGCCATCTACTGTGCTTGCTTCCGTGGAGTGGAAATGAAGAAGACTGATGATTCAAGCCCTGAGGGAGGAGGGGAGACCCACTGCTGACTGAGGCTGCAATCAGAAAAGACTGACGATGCACGGGAACACAGGCGGGAAGGCAGATGCATGCTCAGAGAAGTTTAAAAGACTTCTCTGAAGTAGGAGAGAGCCCGGCACACTGGTTCTGTCTCAGACATCACCAATTGAGTGTGCCTGCATCCCCCTACTTGTCTCTAAAGAAATGGTAATTTCAACAAACTTACCTGATGTGTTCTTACTACCCAAGTCATTATCTCTAGGCAATGGAATTGGCAAATAGGGATGATTTGTCATTATAGAGAGTCTATTCAATCATCTAGAGGTTAAAGGGCAACTGCAGGCATGGGTTTGTAGAAAGCATAGTTACTCACCTGTAACAGGTGTTCTCCAGGGACAGCAGGAATCAGTCCTCACTTATGGGTGACGTCGGCACCGACAGAGCCCGTGCAAAACAATTCCCCACCTTTCAAAGAAAGCCTTTGAGATTGCTGCCACACATGCATGGTCCTCTTCCCGCCCAAAGGTGCCATCTTGCTCAGTCAGATCCCTTAGCTCCAGCTCTACCAAGCAGATGGCAAGGGAAAGATAAAAATCCAGCAACTCATCAGGGGAGGTGGGAGGGTAGTGCAGGAAGACCTGATGCACGGGGAGTCAAGGAGGCTCCGCTGGGGAGAAGGGAAGCCTGTCGAGGAGGCGGCGATAGCCGTCCCGGATAACCTGGAGGGCCCAGGTGTCTGAGGGGTGAAAGAGGACAGGCGCCCCCCCCCCACCTGTTGCTGAGTCGCTAGGGGGTGAGAGGCTATGCGGCTGGCATCAAAACCCCTGCAAAGGCTGAGGTGGTGCCGGGGTTTGGGCCTAGGTCCCTTTCAGCTTGGGTGACCCTGGCCGGACTTCCTTTGTGCCGGAGTGGTCAGCGTGGGAGTGGGTGGGTACAGTGGGTAGCCACGGTAGGGCAGGCCATTCCTCGGAAAGGAAGGCTTTTTGGTTTGTTTCTTTTGAGGGAGGGTGGGTCTTGCACGAAAGACAGGTTCGGGTGACAAACTCCGTCTCTATCTCCGCAGCCTTGTCCTCCATCGGTTTGCCAAAGAGCTGCTCACTGAGGCAGGGTATGTCCAGGAGCTTCTCCTGTACCCACTGCTCCAAATCTGAGGATTGGAGCCATGCCTGGCGACAGACCCTGATGCCGGCAGCCGCCACTCGGGCCGAGGACTCAAAACCATCATAGGCGGCACAGGAGAGGTACTTTGAGCAGTCTGCGACAGACTTTAGCAGAGTACTGAACCTATTGAGGTGTTCACCCTCGAGGCCCGCGGAGAATCCTCCGAGCTCCTTGGCCAAGTCACGCAAGAACATGCCCATGTATAACTTGGATGCCTGAATATGACAGGAGAGCATGGAAACCTGGTAGGCCTTGCGGGGTACGGTGTCGAGGGCTCTCAACCTCCTGCCTGGGGGAACCGAAGAGTGTGACTTTGGGCTCTTTTGCTTTCTCATGGCCAACTCCACCACCATGGAAGTGTGGGGGAGTTGGGCTTTCCTGAACCCAGGGGCGCGCTGGATCTTGTAGATGGTGTCAAGGCGCTTACTCACAATGGGAACTGAGGCAGGGGCCTCCCAGATGCGAGATAGCAGCCTGGACAGGATGGGAGGAACCGGGACAGTAAGAGATTCCCGAGATGGGGACTCATACTGAAGGATGTCGAGCTCTTCAGCTCGAGGGTCCTCTTCAGCCTAGGTGGCCAGGTTGAGAGCCTGTGCCATATCCTGAACAAACATCAGGAAGGAGGTGTCCTCGGATGGCGAGCACTGCTGAAATGCGGCTGGGGAGGGTCCCGATGGGCACGGGTTTCCGGGGCGGTATACCCATAAACTCCCAGTCTAAGTGGTCGGATGAGGAATCCGAACCGGGCTGGTCACCCCGACCGGCGGCCAAGGCCCGCTTGGAGCCGGAGGATCTCGCCCCCGAGGAACGGGAAGGCGAGCGAGACCGACGTCAAGGACTCTCACGAGGCCCACGGCTCTCGGGGGTTTCCTGGACGGTTTTTGGCATCCCACACGAGGGAGCCACGGTCTCTGGGTGTGAGTCAGCGAAGCTGGCTGTAAGCACCTGCTGTGAAGCGATGAACGCAAAAACATTGCGTTCAAGTGCCAGCATGCAGCATGGGGCCCTGCGACGCTGACCCCGGGGTCACCGGGTCAGGCGTTGAGGAGGACAGGGGGTCACCGGGTCGGGCGTTGAGGAGGAGAGGGGGTCCTCGCCGGGACGGCCCTCAGGAGACTGGGCGCCATCGCCGGAGGCCTCCATATCTGTACTTGGTTACCTTGCGAGGACACTCCTTGTCCAAATCTTGGGAATGCCAAAGGGGTCTAAGCGACAGAGCGTGGGAGCGCTCATGCTTGTCAGGAGCCCCTAACAGCGACTTCAAGGCCTTCTTCTTCTTGCGCTGCTCCACTTCAGGGGACCCCTGGTCAGCGTGCCACCGAGAGCATGAGACCAAAGTGGGGGATCCCACCAGAGGAGAGATAACCAAAGGCACCACCTGGGATTCCAAAGTGGCCTTTCTAAAAATGTCTTCGGACTTCTGCTTATGACTGAGCAGGGCTTTGGAGGACATTTTCTTACAAAGCGAACAGAGCTCTGGATCATGGTCAGCCCCGAGACACCGCAGGCAACAGTTATGGGTGTCCGTAAGCGACATGTTCATAGAGCATCTATCGCATTTTTTTAATCTGGTGGCCATAGGGCAAAAATGGCCCACATGAGGTCGAAGACCCATGCGGCCAGCGGTTGTAGGAAAAAAGGGGCGCAAAGCCCGTTAAAAGGCGAAGAAAAACATTCCCTAATGGCTCTAAAAAGATAGAGAAGGGGAAGGATGGGTAGAGGACCGGTGCATCCGGAAAAGAAGTTGGCCTATAGTCCGAAAAACAAAACACTTTTTCCGAGGAACGAGGATGTGCGTCTGAAGGGCTCCACGGAAAAAGGGAGACTGAGCAAGATGACACCCTTAGGCGGGAAGAGGACCACGCATGCGTGGCAGAAATCCCAAAGGTTTTCTTTGAAAGCTGGGGAATTGCTCCGTGCAGGCTCCGTCGGTGCCAACACCATCCATAAGCGAGGACTGACTTCCTGCTTGTTCCTGGAGAACTATGATATCCCAAACTAGACCTGGAGAGCTCATTTTGCTGACTACATTCACTGCCATCCTACAGATACCAAAGTGCAGCCCTTTGGGAGGAGAGAAGCAGATTAGCTGTGGTTTCCATGAGCTCTGCAGTTGCTTGAAAGTAACCCGTTAGAGCAGCAGAGGCTATTAAGATTCTCAGGAACTGAGCTAGCTTCTTGTGAGCCATAGTGGAGCCTGGAGCCTCATACGTTCCATGTTCAGTAAGCTGGATCAAGATAGCCAGAACTGAGCTAGCCCCTACCTTACTCCAGATTACCCAACTATCACTTACACAGGATTATATGCCTACTGACCTCAAGCACATCTGTACCCCCAATACTAAAAAGCACATCACTGAATCCAGAACTTCCCAACTCTTATAGACCTATCTGTAGCCTACCTTTCCTTGCAAAGATAATTGAAAAGGCAGTACAGTTCCAGCTCCAGGACCATATCAACACACATGCTCCTCTTGACCCATAACATGGTTTCCAGCTCAGTCATGGAATCGAAACCCTCCTAACAGTACCCATTGATAGATTCATTAAGGGCATCAAAAAGCCTTGCCAAGGGTTTATCTTAATATTCCAGGACATCGCTTCAGTCTTTGATTCAGTTCTTCATAATGTTCTACTATCTCGCCTACACTCTCTAGATATACAGGACACGGTATTAAAATGGCTCTGGTCCTACCTAACAGTTGGGTGTCAACATATGAAAATAGAATCACAGATATCTACTTAATACACACAACTACAAGGAATCCCACAGGGCTCTGCATTATCTTCACTCCTATTCAATATCTCAACTGCAAAATTATACAAGCACACAATGCATATTATCACATTTATTCAGACGACATAATGCATTATTCACCTTTCTTACCCACCAAGCCCAACCAGATCTCATTGTCAAAATGCTTCAATGCAGTCACACATTGGCTATCCAAGCACAATCTTTCCATAAAACATAATAAAATAGAAATTACACTTACCTGGTAATTGTCTTTCCTTGAGTGATGACAGTTTAGTCCTCCACCTCTGGGTTGTGCACCTCCTCCTGCAGCTTGGAGACTGGGCATGTCAAAGTCGTGACATCACTGGATATAGCCTGCTGGTATCTCCCATCAGCCCCCAGTGTACTATTGACAAAGCAAACTCAAAGGAACAACAAATAAGTAACTATACCATAACTTTAAATAACTCTCCATTCCTCAACCTGAGAAACCTTCTTAACATCAGTCTTATACTTTTTTTTTTAACTTTACATTCACGTCCCCCCTTTGCAAACACGTTTCCTATACCATCCCCTCGTTTAAATAAGAGAGAAGGAAGAAACAACAGAGAGGGATACTCACTGCGATCTAGAATCTGAAAGGATCTGTCTACTCCTTGAGATTGATGCTCCACTCTGCCTGAAAATAAACTCTGAAGAAATCACACCCCTGGGCGGGAATGAGGACTAAACTGTCGTCACTCAAGGAACGACAATTACCAGGTAAGTGTAATTTCTATTTCCTTATCGTTTCTCCAGTTTAGTCCTCCACCTCTGGGATGTAACAGAGCAGTAATCATTGGGAGGGACCTATCCAGCCAACTCACCACACCGTCGACCCGGAACAGGCATATTTTACTGCCAGAACATTTAGGCAGTAGTGGTTACTGAGGGAATGAAGAGACGACCTGGAAGCTGCTCTAACAATCCCCCCTGGTGGAATGACACAGTGATCCACCCATGAAGCTGCTTGTGTCCTGGTAGCAAGAGTCAGAAAGCCCCCCGGAATCGTACAACCTCGCCACCAAAATGCTGAGGCAACCACCACCTTAACCCAGTGCGAAATGGCCGCCTTCGCTGCTGCTTCCCCTTCGCGGGGACCTCCAACCAACACACAAAAACAAAGAAACAAACGCCGCACCCTGCATTTTACGTTTCCTATCGGCGTAAGCTACGAATAAAAACCTCCCCTTCCAGAAAAACCGAGAACTGGAAGAGAAACCAATAGGCTCAGGAGAAAATTCAGATACCACCTTTTGGAAGGACGACGGGACTGGTCGCAACCACCACCCTCTATCCAGAAAGGGTGAAAACGGCTCATTACATGACAACACCTGAAACTCCGAAACTCGTCGCGCCGAACAAAGAGCTATCAAAGCCACTGTCTATAAAAGCAAATCCTTTACTGACGCCTGCAGTAAAGAATCAAAGGGCTCTTTAGTTAAAGCCTCTAAGGCCCAATCGGGATCCCACGGCGGCACCCAAACTCTCCTTGAGGAGCGCAGTCGGGTCCCAACTTAAGGAAACACCATACATCGATCCGAACACCTAGCGCTATTTCCCTCCACAGAACCTCTACAGCCGGAAACAGTCGCCAGCTGGACCCTCTAAGGAACTGGCTGCTAGTTCCTTCGGACACTGTCCTGCAGAGAACTCAGACCAAGGATACAAACACCTTTGTCGGCCGGACTTGCTGCCGTGAACAGCAGCCTTCAAAAAGGCGCTAAGCACGGACCTATGTACCAGAAGCAGCCTGCCTCCTTGCTCTCAACAAGGTGGCGAAGACTGCCGCAGAATAACCCTTCTTCCTCAGCCCCGCCCAGTCAAAGGCCAAACCGTAGGCGGGCACCGATCCACCTGAGACATTCGTCGTGGACCTAGCCGCAGCAGAACGTCTGCTACCGGCAACTTCTAGGAAATGCCCGTCGAGTAGGCGAATGAGATCAGCCTAGTACGGTCGTCTCGTCTAACCGTGCGCTACCAAGAGTACCTTTCCCCGAAAGCCTCGATACGCTAATTACTTGCCCTATGAGAGCCCACGGGGAAAGGACAAGACAAAGACTTTTCACTGGGAGCTTACTGAGCCTCGACTTGGACGGACCATCAGCCGCCCCATTCCTCCACCAGAGACACCTCCGGGTGAACCCCAAGGAAGCCAATAATATTAGCTAGCGCTCGAATTAAACCATAATGCACATCTGCCACATAAAGCAAATCAGGCTCTAGTCGATTCAACTCCCTGATCCTTTCCTGTTCCAGGCAAGTAGACTGCCGCAAACACTGCGACCACCTGAAGCATGCTCTCACCCCCCCAAGCTCCACAAATGGGAGCTTGTAAGGACAGAGCATTGCCAACAATGATCGCTTCAGTAAACCACCTACTTTCCTATCTTGCGCTAAAGAAGATTGCTAGGGCTCTCTTCCATACAGAGTCCACACCCCCTGGTAGTGCAAGGTGTGCACCCACCCACGTAGTACCCAGGCCTGCCCCTGCTTAGCCTCAAAATGTCAATCAAGAACAGGCAAATTTAGGACAGCTGAATACTTTTTTTTTTTCACAAAGACATCTCTTAACCAAAAATTCCTTCAGCATATGTTAAAAGAAGCTCTTTCCGTGCCAACAATATGAAGTAGAAAGAACTCCCAATCACAGGCATACTAATCCACGGCCTTCCTGCTAGAGTAACACCCCATTCCGTCTGACGGCACAAAGATGGACTTTATATTTTAAGTCCAACTAGCCCCTGGTGTTAAGAAATACAGCTTTCTCATTCCGCAGTGGCAACTGAGTCAGCAATGAAGAAGCCGAGAAACTGCAGACAAGTTCCCATTATACCACCTGGAAAAGACTCCACTTTTGGACCACTGAAGCAAAAAAGCATGTGAGAGTGCATTGTGTCCTGCCAGTAGCCCATCGAATTTAAATGATTCCGTGTATGCAGGGCATTTTCCAGAGAATGCAAGGTCCCTCCATCCAGGCTGCCTCCACATTCACAGTCTAAACCGGCAGCCATCTTGGCTGATGCCGATCAGCGTGGAAGCCATCTTGTAAGCCCAGCATATGATGTATGCCTACTAGAATCTGAGCTGCTGCTATTGCTGCTAGAGAACTAGCCTGGCTGCGTGTTTCTGGCTCCCATTAAGGCATTCGCTGAACACTAGCAGATACTCTCCGTACTGGAGAAGCTCTGATAAATGGAATGGGAGCATAGATAGCCTCAAAGGCCAGAGTTCTATTTTGCAACCTCTCTCCGTTGAGCTGCCTTTTCCATATGTAAAATTAAACCACATATAGCCCAAATTAAGACATTACAAATCTACCGTAAAATCTTATAATTTGGACAAAACCAAACTAAACGGAAATATTTTCCATTAAGAAACCACACAATGATAAAAGATAAAACCCTTCTCATAACATAATGCTTATGGCAGAGCATTCCACATCTGTGGACTGGCCATGGCGCTCACCCAAGCACCTGTTACAACTGTCCAAGAGAGTTATCACCATAATTCCTTTTGACTTGAATATGTTTACAGCGGATCATAGCGCTATATATCACAGCAGCTAAGCCAAAATATTACCCTGCCATATAAACCGACTTTAACGCTTTATAGGACCTTCTATGGATAGCGGAAGGAGATTCTTGTAAATCAACATAGCTATGCCTTTTTTTTTTTTTTTAAAGTATAGGACTCCAAAAAACAAGTTTCTGCCAACTCCAATGAAATCAAAGCAGATCAGCTAAAATTACCCGAACTGCTCCTATAGCTTTGCAAGAAGCTACCAGGCCCCGCTGCACCCAGCTTTCCTTCCCCCTTATCCTGAGGGATTCAGCATTGCAGGACGCATTGCACACCCCCTGCCAGCCTGCTGCGTCTGTCAGGGAGCTGAAGAGCAAAATAGAGAGTAGAACCACTGGAAGCAAACAGTGTCCCGACCTTGGGGTTCAGGACGCAAAAGGCCACCAAATAAATCAACAGTGTTAGCTAGAAATGAACAAGGCTATCTCTCACTAAAGAGAGTTTCTTTTTCTTCTTGAAATCCCACCGAAGTCCGTGGGACCCAAGCCTTCGAACACAGCCCCTTAACGCTGTGCATTAACCATAACCAGAGAAATGAAATTAAATCCTGCTCTAGAAATAGATGACAATTTCCTGGGAAGGGCATGCTAAGTGGAGCTATGAAATACACAGGCACACCCCCCCCCCCCCCGGCCTTCCTGCAGTCAGAGAAATAGCAGTGGGATACACCGACAACCTTGCAAATGGAGGTCATAGAGGTTGCTGCCTGTGTGAACCTGATGAGTAATACGATTTTGTATTTTACCACCCCCCCCCAGCCCCCCAGGGATGGGGGCAGTGAATACTATATGTGATTCATGAGCAGCGCTGCCATCCGGTGGCTTTTAGGGCACCAGAGCCCAACAAACGATAGAGAAGTTAAGAGCTTTAATCCTTTGAAGGTCTACTTTAAATTTTTAATCCACATTCTGCAGCCAGGTTAATTGTTGCATATTTCAGGAAAATTGTACCCGTCTTATTCAATATGTTCTAATAGTGATTTTCCTTCTGCTATGGTCATGTATTATATACCATTTGATAGGAATATTTAGTCAGAATTTTGGATCCCGACAGTTTTGGGCTCGGCCTGGAAAGGGTTTTTAAATCTTGGTCATATAATCTTGATTTGCAGAACATTACAGTTGCCTGTTTAGTCACTAACCCCTGAGAGCCCATGAGGTGGCCCTGTGGTTATTTCTTCCCTGACTTGCAGAGAATGATCAATCTGATATGGCTGCATACACACGGTCACAGAAAGGCACTATTGAGTGTACCAGCTGCCCTCTGGTGGCCATAGACCATAGCACAGGCACTCCTTGGTTGACAGTTAACTGTTATATACTTTTTTATATCCTAAGGTTTCCTAAACCTGTCCCTGTGAAACCACAGGCATTTGAGCAACTTTCACTATAGAATACACAAAGGCACACTTCCAGCCTGTCCCTCCATCCAACTACCAGTTAGGGCTCTGCTCTTAAACCTAAAAGCTGGCAATTTGCCTAATATCCCGGGACTTAACAGATGCTCCTCAGAGACATGATTAGGAGGAAAAGAACATGTGGTATCAGAGATCAATGCCAAAACTGCTGTCCTATAAAACTAAGAATAAACTTAAAAATAAAGAGGACTGACAACAGCCCCCTTAAGGCTGAGGAACCCCCCGAGCCTCAAAAAACCTACTAACAAAAGAAACACTAGGTGCAAAAATCTAGCTATTCTGCCTGTTGTCTTCCTCACACAGGCAGCTCTCTGCAACTCTCGCCATGCGGTCCAAATACCTAGAGAGAAAATGGCCGCCCCTTCACCAATGAATTTTGGCGCCAACAACAGCAGCTGCTGCAAAAAGAAGGCCTCAGCAGACCAACCGAGCCTAAAGGCCTTACCCTGCAGGGCTGAAAGCCACGCAGCCTGCTCCTACCGCCATGAATTCCTCCAATCCTCAAGCCGCGCTGATGCACCTGGCAGCCGCGTCGAAGACCGCTCAGCCGGTTCCACAGAGTAAAATTAAAATCCCGCAGCAACGGAGAGGCTCCGTCTCACACAGCTTCCGTGTGGCTGTACGGGTCCCGGAGCTTTCTCCTGTACCATCTAGGGAGAGAGATCCGCACCGGCGAATGCCTGCAGCAAGTGAAAATAACTGACAAGGAGGGAGGAGAGCTGCTACTAATTTAAAGAGCCAGGCTCAAATTTAAAATTACTGTAAATATAAGGAAATGTGTTCCTAATAACTAAAGGGAACTAATCCCGGATTGCCAATTAACCAAAGGTAACTGAATTAAAAGTAAAATTAAAAGTAAAAATCAAAAGTAAAATCAGAATAGAATTTGTCACACTAAATGCTCCTTATCTGTTCCCCCCAAGTGAGCCCAGAAGCTAGGCTCACTACGTCTTCCTGCTGCATGGAGACTGGACACACACTGGGGGCTGATGGGAGATACCAGCAGGCTATATCCAGTGATGTCACGACTTTGACATGCCCAGTCTCCAAGCTGCAGGAGGAGGTGCACAACACAGAGGTGGAGGACTAAACTGGAGGAACGATAAGGAAACAGAAGTTCTATATATCACTAAGGATACAGCCTTCAATCCGCCAAGGACTAAGACTCCTAGAAGTGGAACTAAATGTTAAAAATGAGGTGCACTACCCTAGGCATAAGCCTGGACCATCGATTATCATTACAGCCACACATTAACATCACCATAAAACTTGTTTATCACAAGATAAGAACATTACAACATTTACGCTCACTACTGGACATTCAGGATTTCCACACAGTTTTCCAGGCTCTTGTGTTTTCACACCTCGACCACTGTAATACGATCTTACAGGGGATACCAAAATATGCTCGCCACCCCTGCAAATAGCACAGAACACTGCAGCCCGCATCCTTTATGGCACATCCAGGACTCAGTCCATAACACCAATGCTAAAACGACAACACAGGCTACCTATAATAAGCCAAATAAAATATAAAGCCCTACTAACCACTTTCAAAGTACTGTATAACACAATCTATCTTTTGACTACCTCCAATCAATATTACATAAAGCACCAGATAACACAGTCAGAAGATTCAATACACAGAAGAGCTTCACTATCCTCTCTCTAAAAGTGAAAAGCAGCCAAACCTTCTCTAACTGAGCCTTCTCCCTGTACACACCAAACATTTGAGCCATTCCTGACCTCATGGAATTTTGCAAAAAGCTTAAGACTCATCTCTTCCTTGAGCACTTCGGCAGCAGACGTTAATGCATCCCATGCTACCACATATGCATTAACCTCACAAACCAAAGACTATCTGTCAGTTAATACCCCTTCCCACTATGCTCATGTTATTCCATGTTCTTTGTTATCTCTTTGATATTAAAGGTACGTGATGTTGACGTTCTACAGTATGTAAAGCTTACGTTCAAGTTATTCTGTAAACCGCTTTGACTGTAAGATTAAGCAGTCTATAAATAAATTAATTAATTCTTTCAGACCATATGTCCACTTTAATGGAAGTCATGTTATTCATTGAATTCCATGTGTATATATATATATGGTGTCTGTGAAAAAATTCAGGTCTGAAAGGGTTAAATAAAGAAGGGTAGCATTGTTTCTTTTCTTGTCATAAGTGTCACTCTGCCTTGAAATACATAATTGAGAGAGAGTAAGAGGGTAGATCTGTTCCTGCTTTATTGGCAGATGAAGCAGACTGAGGAGGAATGGCAATGGTTGCAAGGGAAGGAACTCTGGAGCAAACCTAGAGAGCTTTCTAAGCTCTTCTGGGCTCTGGGATGGCAGATCAGAAACTGGAGCCATCAGGATGACAACACCCATGGCTGACTGCATCCTGCTTGTCCAGACAGAATCCATTTTTCTCTAGGAACAACATGGTTACTGTCCTACTGACACAAGTAACAACTGTATGAAATAACAGCACATATCTTACAGATACAATGAAAAAGAACAGTTGACAAACAAAAACAATTTTTCACTTCTGCCCCATACCTCACGAAAACCATCAGTTCCTGCAAAAGTGTTAGGTCCCTTACATATCGCTCTTCCTCGCCCACGGTCTTTACGCTTTAGCTTCTTTTGCATATCATGTCCATGGCCAATACCACAGCTTTTACCTTTTTGTTCCAGGCCTGTAAAAACATTAGAACCAAGGGGAGATTTACATTGTCAAACTCGATAGGACAGTAACAAATTGTCTAATTTTCCTATTTTGAGACAAACTTGATTAGTCTCTTGTTGCCAAATGAGCATCAAATTTGGTCTACCAAATAAATCATAGTTAGAAATCACGTACATGTTCTTTTTAATTCCTTTGACCCATGCATGCCAAAATGAATACTCCTTTTCAGTGCAGCTAAATATACGTGTGATCAGTTCTATACACACTTTTAGTTACTTGAACGGTAGAATTTTCAGACATACCATTTTCCACAGGTAAATGAACATTTACCTAGATGAGTGGCTTAGGAAATTGCCTTCAATATTCATGGCATGCAACAGTATGAACCAGAACATCATGTAAGTTTTGGCATCTTTACATCCTTAGGGGTAGGGTCAGGGGAAGAATTTAATAATGAAACTTCTTAAAAGAATCTAAAGGATGATAAAGTGTGGTTACTCACCCGTAAAAGGTGTTCTCCGGGAACAGCAGGAATCAGTCCTCACATATGGGTGATGTCAACATCGACTGAGCCCACACAGTAACCTCTGCCCAGCTTTCAAAGAAAGTCTTTGGGAGATCCACCATGCATGCATGGCTGCCTTCATGCCCAGGGGTGCCATCGTGCCTCAGTATGATGACAAAGCTCAAGACAGGAAAAAAGAAAGCAACTCCACAGGGAGGAGGAAGGTTGTGAGGACTGATTCCTGCTGTTTCCCAGAGAACAACTTACAGGTGAATAACCACACTTTCTCTGGGAACAAGCAGGAAGTCGGTCCTCACATATGGGACTCCCTAGCTATAGGCTACTGAAAAAAACTGTACGCCATGGGGACCCAAAAAAACGAACCATGAAGAATAGTAAGAGTACAGTTCGGTCACAACACTTCAGCAGCGACTCCAACGCTGACCAGGGAAGCCAGCTCTCTGGTAGCCTGGACACACAGAAGGGCCAGGGAGAGGAGTTTCCTTAAACCCCAAATGAATGGCAGAGTACTGCCTGGCCAAAGATGCTGTCCTGCTGGGACGACTCCTCCAAGCAGTAATGCGTTGTGAAGGTGTGAAATGAGGACCAGGTGGCGGCCCGGCAGAGCTCCAGCAAGTGAACTGAGCGGAGGTTCACCACAGAAGCTACCATGGCTTCGACACTGTGCGCCATGATGCGACCCTCCAGTGAAAGCTGGGCTTGTATGCAGATGAAAGTGATGCAGTCCACCACCCAGGTGGCCAGGATACACTTGGAGACCGCTACGCCCAGATGATTAGGTTGCAGGAAATGAACAGCTGCAAGAAGCAGCAAAGGGGCTTGGTCCTCTCCAAATAGGCTAAGGCCTGCTTACAGTCTATTATGGATAGCGGCCTCCACCCTACTGGCATGAGGTCGCGGAAAAAAGATGGGAAGCACCACCTCCTGGTTGAGATGGAACGGGAAGACCACCTTAGGAAGGAACTTATGGTGTGTCCAGAACACCGCCCTGTTCCTATGAAACCTGGTGTAGGGGGCATGAGCCACCACAGCCTGGAGCTCACTGACCCTCTGTGCAGACGTCAATACCATGAGGAAGAACACCTTCCAGGTCAGATACTTGAGGTGGCAAGAAGCCAATGGCTCAAAGGATGGAGCCTCACTGAGCTTCGAGAGAATCACATTAAGATCCCACGCTGCCACAAGCGGTCAAATGAGTGGTCGAGAGAGTAGGAGGCCCCTCTGGAAGCGAGGCACAAGAGAATGGGTGGAGAGGGGCTTCCTCTCAATAAGGTGATGGTGTGCCGATAGCTCACTGATGTGAACCCTGATGGAGTTAAATTTCAGACCAGCATTAGAAAGGTGCAGCAGATACACTGCAGCACCAGCTGGACAGAACAGGAGAAGAGGTTGGCACAACTCTCAGCACACCAAACTAAGCAGCGACACCTCTTGAAGGCATACGCCCGCTGGGTGAAATCCTGCGGGATGCCAGCAGGACCTCTTTCTCCTCCCTGGGCAAGTCGAACTAGGCCAGGGCTACCCTTTCAGCAACCGGGCTGTCAGGACCACGGACCCCAGGTTGGGGTGCAGGAGAGAGCCATCCTCCTGTAAGGCAGGTCCGGGTTGCTCCCCAGGAGGATTGGAGGTGCCCAAGACAGGCTGAGGAACAGCAGAAACCATGGCTGACAGGGCCAGCGGGGGGCTAAGAGGATTCGGGTGGCCCGGTTGAGCTGGACCTTGAAAAGGATCTTGGCAATAAGTGGCATGGAAAGGTAGGCATAGTGGAGGCCTTCCATCCATGAGATGAAAAACGCATTGGCCATCACCTAGGAGGTATGTAGCACTGTGGAGCAGAAGTGGGACAGCTGAGCATTGGCTGGACTAGCAAAGAGATCCATCACAGGAAGACCCCAGCAACGGAAGTGTCGGTTGGCCACCCTTGGGGGTTGAGCCACCATACGTGGGGCTGGAGAATGCGGCTCAGTCGATCCACCAGAACACTGTCCTGGCTGGGGAGGTACACAGCAAGAAGCAGCATATTCTACAAACCATATTCTACAAACCATATTCTACAAACTCAAAACCATACAACATCTAAGGCCACTTCTTGACACCCACGACTTTAGATCAGTTGTTAACACACTCATCACCCCACACTTTGACTATTGTAATAGTCTCTTAATTGGCCTACCACAAAAAAGCACATACCTACTTCAAAGAGCCCAGAACATCTGTGCAAAAGTGGTCACTAAAGCCCGCCTAGTAGACCATGTAACCCCAATAATGCTGGAACTGCATTGGCTCCCTATAAACAGCAGAATCAGATATAAAATCCTCCTAACCACATTCAAGCTCCTGAACAACATCGCCCCCTCATATCTATCCACACTATTACATGCCCCATCTGAATTAAGAACTCGCAGACTAAACGCAACACACTCACTTGAAATACCAAATTCATTCAAGAAAACTAAAAAATCCACCAGCACTAGAGCCTTCACATTCACTGCCCCCACGCTCTGGAATGATCTCCCAATAAACCTTCGGATCATAAAAGACCTCACTCAATTTAGAAAGGAACTCAAGACATACCTCTTCTCCGAACACTTTGAAATCCCATACCCCCAAGTCCAACCACACACCATCCCCAGTCACTCAAGCACAAAGCCCTAAAATCACACTCAACTACCCACACACATATACCCACCTCATACACCCACCACAGACACCCCAAAACACTCTCGAGAAATTTAAAAAAAGGAAATAAATTCCTCCACACACACACACATGGCTAAAAAAAAAAAAAAAAAAAAAAAAAAATACAAAATGTAAATAGTTCCGACAATTAATGTACAGTTATCTGTATAAAGTTATAAAGTTATAAAACTCTGTTCCATGTAATATATCTGTATAAAGTTAAAAATCTCTGTTCCATGTAATGTATACACTAGTATACAAATTTGTTTACTTGTTCCATGTAAACCGCCCCTGATCTCTGGAAGGGGCGGTATAGAAGAAATAGATAAATAATAAATAATAAATAAAATAATAAATAACAGCCCTGAGCAGCATCCTAAAGTGCAGAGACGGACGGCTTTCTAGCACAGTAGGGACGACCCCGTGTCCCCCTTCTTGTTGATATAAAATATCACCACCTGGTTGTCTGTCTGAATGAGGTGGTGTTGAAAAGCTTGGAGAGCACAGGCAATGGCTCGAAGCTACAGGAAATTGATCTGTTGAAGGGTCTCCATCGTAGACCACAAGCTCCGACTGCGGATGTTGCCACAGTGGGCCCCCAGCCCAACTTGGAGACATCTGTGGTGAGAAACCTCTGAGCGGTCGGGACCTGAAAGAGCATCCCTGCCAGAAGGTTCCATGGCTGTTGCAACCAGGCGAGGGTCTCGGCAAGGGGACGAGTGACGGTCACCCTATCCTGCAGGCGCCTGTTGCCTGGAACCACTGTGAGCAGAGGGCCCATTTGGCCGGATGCATATGGAGAGAGGCATCGGTCGTGACATGCACCAGGAGGCGCAGCATGAGCCGGGCAGAGGCCAAGTTCTGGCCTTGAACCTCTCTTGCGAGGGCCGATAGGTGCTGGGCCCTGTCGAGGGGGAGGAAGGTTCTGGCCTGGACCATGTCCTGCAGTGCCCCTATGATTTCTAGGCGTTGGGTCGGCTGCAAGCAATGACAAACCTCAAGTGCTCCAGAGTGAGAATGGTGCAGCATGCCGCTTGCTGCACTTCAACAGCTGTGCCACCTCTGACTAGCCAGTCGTCCAGACTGTAGAAGACAAACACCCCCTGCAGCTGCAGGTGCGCGGCGACCACCGTCAGGCACTTGGTAAAAACCCTTGGAGCTGAAGTCAGGCCAAAGGGCAGGACACTGTGTTCATACTGGCATCCTCCAAAACAAACCGGAGGTACTGCTGGTGGCACGGATGGATGGGATTGTGCGTGTATGTGTCAATGAGATCAAAGAAGCATAGTCAATCTCCCTGCCAGAGGTAAGGCAGCAATGTTCTAAGGGAGAGCATTTTGAACTTATCCTTCACCAGGAGCTTGTTGAGATCTTGAAGGTCCAAAATAGAAACATAGAAATATGACGACAGAAAAAGACCACATGGCCTATCTAGTCTGTCCTTCCATATCAACAACTACAACAGTCTCCTTTTTTCATTTAGAGATCCTCTGTATTTGTCCCATGCTTTTTTGAATTCAGTTACTGTCCTCATCTCTACCACCTCCACTGGGAGACTATTCCACGGATCCACCACTCTTTCCGTAAAGAAATATTTCCGCATATCACTCCTGAATCTATCCCCCATCACCCTCATCCCATGTCCCCTCGTAGCAGAACTTGCTTTCAATTGAAAGAGGCTCTCCCCCCTGAACATTTATGCCACAGAGGTATTTAAACATCTCAATCATATCACCTCTATCCCACCTTTCCTCTAAGGTGTACATATTAAGATCCTTAAGTCTGTCCTTATATGCTTTATAATGAAGATCACTAACCATTTTAGTAGCCACCCTACGCACCGACTCCATTCTGTTCATATCCTTTTGAAGGTGCGGTCTCCAGAATTGCACACTATACTCCAAATGAGGTCGCATCAAAGACTTATACAGAGGCACTATCACCTCCTTTTTTCTGCTAGCCATTCCTCTCCGTATGCACCCAAGCATCCTTCTAGCTTTTGCCGTCACCTTTTCTACCTGTTTAGCTACTTTAAGATCATCAGACACAACCACGCCTAGGTCCCACTCTTCTTTAGTGGACAAAAGTACTTCACCCCCTATACTATATTGCTCCCTTGTATTGCTGCAGCCCAAATGCATGACCTTACATTTTTTAACATTAAATCCCAGCTACCAAATTCTAGATGAAATAGGATGAAAAGCCACCAGTCCTCTTGGGAAACAGGAAGCACCAGGAGTAGAATCCCTCGCCTCTGAGGCGAGGCAGGACAAGTTCCACCACCCTGTCGGCCAGAAGCCCAGTGAGTTCTCACTGGAGCAAGTCTCGATGAAAGGGAGAAATCAGGAGTTTCCCTGGAAAGAATGGGGGTGGCATCTCATTGAAATGGAGTTGGCAGCCCTCCCCCACCACCTGGAGGGCCCAAGTTTCGTGATGATTCTGGACTACCAGCTGGCATAGAGCACCAGACGCCCTCAACCTATGTGCTACAGGGATAGACCTACTGTGGAAAAAGAGGCTAGGCCCAAGGTATCAAGAACCCCAACCAGGTTGCGGCTGGAGCGCCGCCTGGGGCTTAGGGGCCTTAGGCTTATGTGGGCCTTGCCCCTGTCCCTTGATCTACTGGCCCTGTTGGGGAGCTAGGAAGGCCGGGTACTGGGGGTAGTTTCCGTAAGCCTTGGAGTTATAGCCAGCTGCACTTTCTGGAACCAAGCGCTCTTGCAGACTCGCTACATGGAATTGAGTCGCCTGCTTACAATCAACACCGAGGCCGGGGACTCCCGCATGTGGAAGAGAAGCCGTTCCAGGATGGGGGAACAGGCAACATAAGTGCTGGAGGATCTCGAGATCCTCTGCCCGAGGTTCCTCCTTGGACTCCGTGGTAAAGGCTATGTCCCTGATGGCTCCAAGAAGGAGAGGCCCTCGGGAGGGGACATCTCGATGGAGGCGGGTGTCGGGGGACTCGTTATTGGTCTCCCATTCTGACTAGGAGTCGGAGGAGACCTCGAAAACCCTCCGGACCTCGGGACCGCACCAGATCACTGGCACCATGAGGCCCCTGTGCACTGACCCGGAGGCGCTGGCAGGGGAAGTCCTCCATCCCGAAAGTGTCCAAGATCGCTGCTGGGAGGCGTCTCGAGGTTTTCTGCTAATTTATCTTGAACCCATTGGCAATGTTCCCTCTAACTTTCTGTAGGCTGTGTGCGCATAAAATATCAGCTGTGCAGCTTTTGAAAGAAGGTTAAATTTTTGTGCGCCACATAACGACACTTGGAATTATAAGCTTTAAAATTTGACTACACGTCAGAATACAGTATGTACACCACATTGATTTTAATCAAATTAAATGAAAATAGATGATTACTAAATGAAGCGCAAAATTTCTAGTAATTACAATCACAACTTTTAAATTTTAAGACGTCTGTGTTTTCTGTCAGAATCAGAACCGTAATTTTTGTGCGCTCTGTTGTAAAGTATGTGCGCGCGCACACGGGCACAGCTTAGAGGGAACAGTGCCCATTGGTCAAGGTTAGATGCCTGTAACCGTCTTGAAGGACTACAAAAAGGGACTGCTAATTCTGGAGAGAGATCTGCAATTGTAAGTATTTACTTCTGGGAATATTTCTACATCTTGGGGAAAAAACAAATTCTTTAGATTAAAGATGATTAATCTGTGTAAATTATAATCCAGTGTATTTGATAAATCAGTCAGGGCCCAGTATCAGCAAGGAGCTTTTAGTTAAATTAAAAACTCAATAGGTAGCTTTCAGTTTAATTTTAAAACCCAGAAGAGAGCTTCTAGTTTAAATTTAATACTCAGTCAGGGCCTAGTATCAGCAAAGAGCTTTAATTTTAATCAAATCAGAGTATACCTTAACATAAAAAGAAAGACAGGGTCAGTATTCTTTGAGCAATAAGAGTAGTTACTCACCTGTAACAGGTGTTCTCCAGGAGTAGCAGGAATCAGTCCTCACATATGGGTGACATTGACGTTGATGGAGCCCCTGCAGAGCATTTCCCCAGCTTTCTATGAAAGCCTTTGGGAATACTACACACATGCGCGGTCCCCTTCCAGCCTAAAGGTGCCATCTTGCTCAGTCAAATGACATAGCTAAAAAACAGCACACAAAAATGTAAAATAAACTATGTACAACCGCAATTCCCAGGGGAGGAGGGAGGGTTGTGAGGACTGATTCCTGCTGCTCCTGGAGAACACCTGTTATAGGTGAGTAACTACTCTTTCTCCAGGACCAAACAGGAAGTCAGTCCTCACATATGGGTGACTCCCTAGCTCTGGGCTACCAGGAACCCAGGCTGAACAAGAGAACTCCCTCTAGTCCCAGCATCAAAGAAAGGCTTTTCACCGAAAGAACCCCCACCAGTAGCTCAACGGAGGGCTGGAGGGCAGGAGTTGCTTAAACCTCAAAGAGATTCCGGAGTACTGCCTGGCCAAAAGCACTGTCCCTACGGGACTCCCTCTCCAGGCAGTAATGAGCTGCAAAAGTCTGGCTTGAGGACCAAGTTGCAGCCCTGCAGATGTCTGCCAATGGTGCAGAGCGGAGATGAGCTACTGAGGCAGCCATTGCCCTGACACGATGGGCCGTGACCCGACCCTGCAAAGGAAGGTCAGCCGCCCTGTAAGCCCAGGTGATACAGTCAGCCACCCATATGGACAAGGTACGCTTGGACACAGCTAACCCCAAATTATTAGGATCAAAAGAGATGAAGAGCTGAGTAGCCCTTCTATGTCCTTGCGTACGGTCAAGGTAGAAGGATAAGGCCCTCCTACAGTCCAGGGTATACAGGACCGCTTCAACCTGGCTTGCATGAGGCCTAGGGAAGAATGTTGGAAGAACCACCTCCTGGTTGAGGTGGAAAGAGGAGACAACTTTAGGGAGGAACTTTGGATGAGTCCTAAGGACTACCCTGTTCCTATAGAAGCGGGTGTAAGGCCTATCACAGACTAGGGCCTGAAGCTCGCTCACCCGTCTGGCCAAGGTTAAGGCTACTAGGAAGAGTGTCTTCCAGGAAAGGAAGCGGAGAGGACAAGTAGCCATCGGCTCAAAAGGTGGGCAAGTCAGTTGCTGCAAGACCACATTCAACTCCCACTTAGGGGCTGGAGGACGGACAGGAGGTTTGAGCAAAAGCAAACCTCTGAGGAACCGGGACACCAAGGGGTGAACCGATAGAGAGTGTCCTTCCACCAGTGAGTGGTGAGCTGCTAGAGCTGAGAGGTGGACCCGAACAGAATTGGACTTAAGGCCCTGATTGGATAAGTGCAGCAGGTACTGAAGCACCACTGGTACAGCACAGGAGAAGGGATCCTCTGTACGCAGCTGACACCACACAGAAAACCTCTTCCACTTCAGGGCATAGGTTTTTCTAGTGGACTGCTTCCTAGAGGCCAGGACGACCTCTTCAACTTCAGGAGGTAGGACCCAAGGAGCCAAAACTACCCTTGCAGCTTCCAGGCCATCAAATTGAGAGATCTGAGATTGGGGTGCAGAAGAGACCCCTGGTCTTGAGAAAGAAGGTCGGGCTGCAACCCTAGAGGTAGTGGAGTGTCCACTGCTAGCTGAAGCAGAAGTGGGAACCAAGGTTGTCTCAGCCACCTGGGGGCTACCAGAAGGACCGAGGCCTGGTCCTTTAGAATCTTGAACAGGGTTCGGGCCACCAGAGGCATGGGAGGAAACGCATATAGGAGGCCTTGGGACCAGGAAATCAGAAAAGCATCTGCTGCTAGTCTCAGAGGATGCGGTTGCCTGGAGCAGAACCTGGGCAGCTGTCTGTTCAGGGGACTGGCAAAGAGATCTATGGCTGGAAGTCTCCATCTCAGGAAGCTCTTCTGAACTACCAAGGGATGGAGCTGCCACTCGTGGGGCTGCAGAATCCTGCTCAACCTGTCTGCTAGGTAATTTTCCTGGCCAGGGAGATAAACTGCCTTGAGCAACATGTTGTGCCTGAGCGCAAACAAGCAAAGGTGCTGTGCCTCTTGACAAAGGAGCCTGGACCCAGTGCCTCCCTGTTTGTTCACATAAAACATGGCTACCTGATTGTCTGTTTGCACTAAAACAGACTGGTGAGCCAGGGTTTGAGAGAAAGTCTTGAGGGCTAAGCGAATAGCCCGAAGTTCCAGTAGATTGATCTGCTGCTGGCCCTCCCAGGGAGACCACAGGCGCTGGGTGCACTTGCCCAGACAGTGTGCACCCCAACCCTGTAGGGAGGCATCGGTGGTCAATACCACTGTGGACCCAGGTGGCTGAAAAGGCATCCCTTTCACTAAGTTGTGGGAATGCAGCCACCAACGTAGGGAGTGCACGAATGGTCTGGACACCCTTACTCTGTCGGTGAGGCTCCCTGTGGCCTGTGACCACTGACTCCTGAGACACCATTGTGCAGGCCTCATATGAAGCCTGGCATTGGGAGTCACATGTACTGTCGAAGCCATGTGGCCGAGAAGCCTCAGGCAGAGCCTGGCGGAGACCAGGACCTGATGAGAAACTGGTTTGCTAAGGTCATCAGTCTTTGGGCTCTGTCCTCCGGTAAAAAAGCTTTTGCCTGCAGAGAGTCTAGCCTTGCACCTATGAACTCCAAGTTTTGGGAGGGGAGCAAAGTGGACTTTGCGAAGTTTATGACAAACCCCAGATGCTGGAGTAGAGAAATCATTCGGAGGGTAGCTTGCCTGGCCTCCTGGCACGTCTGACCCCTGATGAGCCAGTCGTCCAGATAGAGGAAGACAAAGATACCCTGATTCCTTAAGTAGGCCGCCACCACTACCAGGCATTTGGTAAAGACCCTGGGGGCGGAGGTGAGGCCAAATGGCAGCACTCTGTACTGATAATGGTTTCCTCCCACAATGAACCTGAGGTACCTTCTGTGGTCTGGATGAATGAGGATGTGAGTGTACGCATCCTTTAGATCTAAAGAGCATAGCCAATCTCCCTGCTGGAGGTAGGGCAGAAGTGTTCCAAGAGTAAGCATCTTGAACTTTTCCTTCTGTAAGAACTTGTTGAGATTTCTGAGGTCGAAAATAGGCCTGAGATCCCCTGTTCTCTTTGGTACTAGGAAGTACCTGGAGTAGAAACCGTGACCTTGTAGGTGGGGAGGCACAGGCTCCACTGCCTGGGCTCGTAACAGACCCTGGAGCTCCTGCAGGAAGAGGGCTGTATGGAGAGGAGGCCTTGGAGGCTCTCCTGGAAAATAGGGAGGAGGCAACTGATGAAAATGAAGCAGGTAGCCCTTGTGGACTATGCTTAAGACCTAGTTGTCCCCTGTAATGGGTGGCCACCGGTGGGCAAACAGGGCTAGGCGACCTCCTGTGGAGGGATGGGACAGCAGAGACGGAGCGGCTATGCCTTGGGAGTCAAAAGCCCCCACCCTGCTGAGTGGGAGCAGGAGCCGGAGGCTTGGGGGCCTTCTGCCTACGGGGCCCATGTCCCTGCCCCTTGGCCTGCTGAGCCTGTGGGGGAGCGGGGGAGGCCTGGTAAGGTGGGAACTGTTTGTAGGCAGTCGCCTTCCTCGGGTAAATGGGCTTTTTACCCAAGCCCTTCTTCTTGTGTGAAGGGGCAGAAGATTTTCGAGACAGCCTTGTCCTCGTGAGGTGCTCGGTCTCGAGCTCAGTAGCCTTCTCGGCCATGGGCTTGCCAAAAAGGTTCTCACTTTGGCAAGGGACATCGACCAACTTGTCCTGAACCCATGGCTCCAGGTCCGATGACTGCAGCCATGTCTGGCGTCGAGCCGTGATGCCGGCAGCCACAACACGGGCCGAGGCCTCGAAGCCATCGTAGGCCGCTCGGGACATGAACTTAGAGCATTCCCGGATCCCCGAAGACAAGGACTTGAACCTCTGCAAAGGTTCCCCGGAGAGACCAGCAGAGAACCCGGCAAGCTCCTTTGCCAGGTCCCACAAGTACATGCCCATGTACAGCTGGTAAGACTGGACACGGCAAGCAAGCATCGAGCCCTGGAAGCACTTTCCACCGAACGCATCCAGGTTCCGGGCCTCCCTGCCAGGGGGCACCACGGAGTGCATCTTCTGACTTTTCAGACGATGCATGGCCGATTCCACCACCATGGAATGGTGCGGTAGCTGCGCCTTTTGAAAACCAGGGCTCTTACGGAGTCGATAAATGGAATCGACTAGCTTGCTCAGAACCGGCGCCGAGGCTGGTGCCTCCCACATCCGGAAGAGGAGCCGTTCCAACATTGGAGGAACCGGCACAGTAAAGGCCTCCTTCGGAGGAGAGTCATACTGGAGGGCCTCGAGCTCTTTGGCTCGAGGCTCCTCCTCGGGATCCGCCGGGATCGCCAAAGCAGTGGCCATATCCCGCACGAACTCCGAGAACCGGGTATCCTCCGGAGGGGACCTACTCTGGGGCTCAGACTGCGGTGAGTCCGATGGGACACACCGAGTCTTGAAGGTATCGGGGGACTCCTCATCCTCCGTCTCCCAGGCAGACTCGTCCGAAGAGGAGCCGGGCTCCGACCGTGCGGGGCCCGGTAGCACCCGCCCCGATGCCGAAGGCACCGGCGTTGACGCCCTCGGTCCCGACCAGGAGGTCGAGGGTGACCGCGACCGAGGACGACCTCGAGCCTTCATGGTCTCGAGTATCAGCTCGGTCTCCGGGGTCGACTTCGATGTCAATGTCCCAGTGGTCGGGGCAGATGCGCCAGCGAGGCTGGCCAGCAGCACCCGCTGCTGATCCATGAAGGCAGACAGTCTGCACTCCAAGGCTGTCAGCCTGAGACCCAGCTCAGGAGACTCAGCAGCTACCGCCTCGGGCCCGACGTCGGCTCCCTGGGAGGAGAGTCCTCGAGGACAACAGGACTTACGTGTCCAGCAGACTCCGGCTCCACACGAGGTACTTTTGACAGCTTCTCCTGTTCCACGGGCCCGGGACGGCGGTCGGGGGTCCAAGACCTAGCTCTCGAGGAGCCAGGGACCTCCTCCAACGCCGCCCTCGCGAGCCGCTTCTTCCTCTTTCGCTCCCGCTCGGGGGAACCCCTCTCCGAGGAACCCCAACGATGCTCGGGGTCAGACTCCCGAGACGTCGAGGCCTCAGACGAGGTCCGGGCCCGGCCAGAGGCTGAATCAGAGAAAAGCCTTTCCTTTTGGTGCTGACGACTTCGAAGTGCCTTAGTGGACATTTTTCCACACGGTCCACAGATCTTAGGATCATGATCAGGACCGAGGCACCGAAGGCAGCAGTCATGTGTGTCGGTGAGAGACAGTTTCTTACACCCATCACACTTCTTAAAACCACTGGAAGCCATCGGGGAAAAGAGAGTCCCCGTGAGGTCAAAGGACTGGCCTTCCAGGGAAAAGGAAAAAAAGGGCGTGAACGCCAGCCACGAAGGGCAAAAACCGAAAAAATAAGATCGGGCTTGATACCGGTGTACCGAACCCGGCGAGAAGGGGAACCGGCATCAAACCGGAGAAAAAACCGCGAAGAAATCGCAAGGAATTGACGAAAAAATCGAACTATTTTCCGGGGGAACTAGGACACACGTCCGATGGGCTCCACGGAAAAAGAGAGACTGAGCAAGATGGCACCTTTAGGCGGGAAGGGGACCGCGCATGCGTGCAGTATTCCCAAAGGCTTTCATAGAAAGCTGGGGAAATGCTCCGCAGGGGCTCCATCAACGTCGATGTCACCCATATGTGAGGACTGACTTCCTGCTTTGTCCTGGAGAAAAATTGTTTCTAGAGACCATTACAAAGAGGCCTTCTAGATAGGGGGCAAGAGACCTGTGAAATTGTTTTAAATAGATGTTAAATCAAAGTGACAGATCAAAGGGGTATTGAAAGACTCCCTCTATCCAAGCAAGGGCTGTGTGAATCACCCAGGAAATTAGTCACAGATTACCTTAGAAGAATAGGACAGGGTACTGTGTAGCAGTCAGCTTTAATATGTCTTCTTTCCCTCCCTCCCTGACTCCCATCCACCCCTAGGATAATCGTAGCTTAATGTGCTTACAGCTCTTAAAGGAAAGGAGGTGCCATATTTATTTATTTATTTCTTCTATACCGCCCCTTCCAGTGATCAAGGGCGGTTTACATGGAACAAGATAACAAATTAAGTATACTTCTGTATACATTACATTGAACAGAAAGAAACTTTCTAACTTTTTACAAATAATAACAGATGTAGAAATAAAACTGTCCAAACTATTTACATAAGTTATTTACAAGTGGTTCTATACAAATGTGTTATAGAGTAATCGTACAATGTGTTACAGAATAATGGTGTGTCATGTGTAGGTGGTGGAATTTATTTCTATTATTATCATAGGTTTTGTGTGTGTGAAGGGGGAGTGTGTGGGGTTATTTAATTGTGGTTTTGGGGGTTCTGAGTTGGTGTGTCTGTGGATGTTGTGAGACAGGGCATGGGGGGTAGGGAATTTGGAAATATTCGGAGAATAGGTATGATTTAAGTTCCTTCCGAAATTGGGAGAGGACTTTTGTGATGCGGAGGTCTAGTGGGAGATCATTCCATAGCATGGGGGCTGTGACCGTAAAGGCTCTGTCACTTGAGGATTTTTTGGTCTTCGTGAATGATTTTGGCATATCAAGTGAGTGGGCTGCATTTTGTCTGCGAGCTCTTGATTCGGATGGGGTCTGTAGTAGTGTTGATAGATGTGATGGGGCGATGTCATTTAGGAGCTTGAAGGTTGTTAGGAGAATTTTGTATCTGATACGGCTGTTTATAGGGAGCCAATGTAGTTCTAGGAGTATAGGGTTCACATGGTCTGTTAGACGAGCTTTAGTAATTACTTTTGCACAGATGTTCTGGGCTCTTTGTAATAGGTAAGTGTTTTTTTGTGGTAGGCCAATTAGTAGACTATTGCAATAGTCAAAGTGGGGTGTGATGAGTGTATTGACAACCGATCTAAAGTCATGTGTGTCCAGGAGAGGCCTTAGGTGTTGTATGGTCTTGAGTTTATGAAATATGATTTTTACTGTCTGCTTTATGTGTGGTATCATGGTGAGAGTATGATCTATTATTACACCCAGGTATATTCACTCTAAGGTATAGCTCTTTATCCTCATCAGGCATACATTAAGGACCTGAGATTAATTAAGCTTCAGGTGACCAAAGTCCATTAATTAGGTATAATTTTGTTAGTATAAGTATCCTCAGCAAACCTTAGTAAGTAAACAACTTAAATACCTAAATACAACCTTAAAACTAAGATGCAGACAGCAGTCCAGCAGCAAGATGGGGACTTTCCAGTCTTTTGCATTGAGTGTCACATGTATGATTTTCTCCCAGTTGGTGAGAGAATCTTACGTGTGCACTAGATGCAAGGAGCTTTTTGCTCTCAGGGAACGAGTTTGATCTCTGGAGGCTAGAGTAGCAGACTTGGAGGACATAAGGAAGACAGAGAGGTACATAGACAAGACCTACAAGGATATAGTACTGAAATCCCACCTTCAGTCTGGCAGCATCCCTGTTCCCATGGAGAAGAGAGGTCACGTGACAGAAGAACATCACCCTGGTGTGGCAGAAAGTGATCCTGTAGCTAGGACCTGTTCTCCAGGTGATGTAAAACCCTCTCGGACCGAGCTGGTTTCTCCAGGGCCATGTGCCCACGAGGGAAGGGTTAGGACAGTCGTTATAGTTAGTGATTCAATCATTAGGCATGTAGATAGCTGGGTGGTTGGTGGATGTGAGGATCGCCTAGCAACATGCATGCCTGGTGCAAAGGTAGCAGACCTCAAGAGCCACTTAGACAAGGTCTTAGATAGTGCGGGGGAGGAGTCTGCGTCTTGGTAGATGTTGGTACCAATGACATAAGAAAATGTGGTAGGGAGGTTCTGGAGGCCAAATTTAGGCTTTTAGGTAGGAAGTTGAAATCCAGAACTTCCAGGGTAGCATTCTCTGAAATGCTTCCTGTTCCACGTACAGGACCCATAAAGCAGGCAGAGCTCCGGAGTCTCAATGCGTGGATGAGACAATGGTGTAAGGAAGAGGATTTTGGATTTGTTAGAAACTGGGGAACATTCTGGGGAAAGGAGGGGCTCTCCGAAAGGATGGGCTCCACCTTAACCGGAATGGAACCAGACTGATGGCATTAACCATTAAAAAGGAGATAGAGCAGCTTTTAAACTAGATAATAGGGGAAAGCTGACAGTCACCCAAGAGCGCATGGTTCAGAACAATGTATCCTTGAAGGATACTAGCAAAAGACTGAAGTTAGTGCACATCAGCAGAGAGGTTCCAATAAAGACAAAAGCAGCCCAAATGCCCTTGAGTACAGAGCAGATAGAGCTTAACGATTCCAAATTACCCTTGCCTACTGATAGCCAGATTAATATGAATAAAATACAGCCTCTAAAATGCTTGCATGCAAATACTAGAAGTCTAAAAAATAAGATGGGAGAGTTCGAATATATAGCACTAAAATCGAAAGTGTAGTTACTCACCTGTAACAGGTGTTCTCCAGGGACAGCAGGAATTAGTCCTCACTTATGGGTGACATCAGCACCAACGGAGCCCACATGGAGCAATTCCCCAGCTTTCAAAGAAAGCCTTTGGGATTGCTACCACACATGGGTGGTCCTCTTCCCACCCAAGGGTGCCATTTTGCTCAGTCAGGTCCCTTAGCTTGAGCCCTACCAAGCAGATGGCAAGGGAAGGACAAAAAAATCCAGCAACTCATCAGGGGAGGCAGGAGGGTAGTGAGGATTGATTCCTGCTGTCCCTGGAGAACACCTGTTACAGGCGAGTAACTACGCTTTCTCCAGGAACAAGCAGGAAGTCAGTCCTCACTTATGGGACTCCCTAGCTACAGGCTACTGAACCTGTAACCAAAAAACACCTCCGCGAGGCTTTAAGCAGAAGCCGAAGTCCGAAGGAGCCCAAGTCCGCGTGTCCTCAGGGAGGAACCGTCAGTAGCCGTGAAAAAGGATCGGAGGGCAGGAGTTGCTTATACCCCGAACAGATTACGGAGTACAGCCTGGCTGAAGGCGCTGTCCTGGCGGGACTCCCTCTCCAGGCAGTAGTGGATGGCGAAAGTATTCGTAGAAGACCAGGTTGCCGCCCGGCAGATGTCCATCATGGGTACGGAGCGCAGCGAGGCCACCGAGAACGAATTGGCTCAGACCCCAGAGGGACACCCACCTTGATATGGGTGAACGCGATGCAGTCCGCCACCCAAACCGAGAGGGTGCGCTTCGTGACTGACTGTCCCTGCCTATTGGGATCATAGGTCACAAAGAGTCGGTCAGACTTGCGATGAGTCTGGGTACGCTGCAAGTAGAATTTTATTTATTTATTTATTTGTGTGCTTTTCTATACCGCCCCTTCCAGAGATCAGGGGCGGTTTACAGAGAACAAGTTGAAACAATTGAACATTGAATTACATAGAACATTTTGACACAAGAAATAACTATGACACATGGTACATGTTTAACTATTTAGCAATTTAACTATTTACAGAGAACTATTTACAACAGTTGTTTACTACTTACAGAGAGCTATTTAAAAGCAGCATTGATGAGTTGATTATCATATAGCAGGACAATGTACACTGTTATCAATGAAGATATGGAATGGAGAGTGATACTTTGAATTAGGTAGGATAAACTTGTGTCAGTTGCGTCGTGTATTCTTGTGTTATATGATCAAATGTGGGCTGTAAGCTGTAGTAGTGTTGGGCGAAGAGATATGTTTTAAGCTCCTTCCTGAAAGAACGAAGGTCTTTAATCTCTCTTAGGTTAAGAGGTAGCTTGTTCCATTGCCTTGGTGCATAATAAGAGAAGGCAGTATTGGTTGTTATTTGCTTCAGGTTTCTCACAGAGTTAGGAATTTGAAGCATGTTGAGGTTTGCTCTTCTTATTATTCTGTTTTCTAAGGGGGTATGAATTAATGTTGAAAGATGTGAGGGGGCTAGGTCGTTAATGAGTTTAAAAACGGCGACTAGGGTTTTATATTGAATCCTACTGGCTATAGGTAGCCAGTGGAGAGCATATAAAATTGGGGAGATGTGGTCAGAAAGTTTGGCTCTAAAAATGATCCGAGCTGTGACGTTCTGGGCTCTTTGTAGGATGTGTAAGTTCTTTTTAGAAGTACCTTGGAGCAGTCCGTTACAGAAATCTAAATGTGACATTATAAGAGCCTGGACAACTGTTCTGAAATCATTAATGTCAATGAGGGGTCTAAGTTGCTGGATGCAAGTAGAATGCAAGGGCCCGTTTGCAGTCGAGGGTGTGGAGAGTCGCCAACGCCTGATCGGCGTAGGGCTTCAGGAAGAAGGTCGGGAGCACTATCTCTTGGTTGAGATGAATGGCCAATACGACCTTGGGTAAGAACTTAGGATGCGTCCAGAGGACCACCCTGTTCCAATAAAACCTGGTGTAAGGGGCGCCTGAAGCTCACTGACTTTGCGAGCCGAGGTCAGTGCCACCAGGAAGGCCACCTTCCAGGACAAATGCCGTAGCGAATACATCGCCATCGGCTCGAAAGGTGGATGAGTGAGCTGTGTGAGCACCACATTCAAGTCCCATTCCGCTGGAGGGGGACAGATGGACGGCTTGGATAACAGAAGGCCCCGCATGAAGTGGGAGACTAGCGACTTCCCTGAGAGAGGCCTTCCCTTTATAGGGAGATGATTAGCCGATATGGCGATCAGATGAACTCTAACAGAGTTTGACTTCAGCCCATCCCTTGAGAGGTGGAGAAGGTACTGGAGAACCCACCGAACCGGGCATGAGAAGGGGTCTATCTGGTGCTCCGAGCACCAGATGGAGAAGCGTTTCCACTTAAAGGCGTAAGCTCGCCTAGTGGAGTCCTTCCTCGAGGCAAGGAGGATTTCCTTGATCTCCTCTGGAAGGGCCATAGAGGCTAGAGAGACCGGTTAAGCCGCCAGGCTGTGAGGGATAGGGAGGGTAGATTCGGGTGTAGTACCTGACCCTCTTCCAGCGTCAGCAAGTCCCTGGCAGAGCTCAGGGTATTCGGAGGCTCTGATGACAGCTGGAGCAGAAGTGGAAACCAAGGCTGAGGGGGCCACGAGAATCAGCGATGCCCCGTCCCGTTGAGCCTTGAACAGAGTCCTCGCAATGAGGGGGAAAGGAGGGAATGCATAGAGAAGACTGGAGGACCAATCCAGGAGAAATTCATCGGGGCCCTCCCTGCTCGGGTGCAGCACCGGGCCGCAGAAGCGAGGGAGTTGTGTGTTCTGAGGGCTAGCAAAGAGGTCCATCGCTGGAGAGCCCCAGCGTAGAAACAGCCAGCCTGCCACTCTGGGATCGAGGCTCCACTCGTGGGGGCGAAGGATTCTGCTGAGCCTGACCGCCAGGCCATTCTCCTGAACCGGGAGGTACGTCGCCTTGAGGGACATCCTCCGCCGGGCGGCAAAAGAGCAGATGAGGACTGCTTCCCTGCAGAGGGAGCGCAACCTCATGCCCCCCTCTTTGTTGATATAGAACATCGCTACCCGGTTGTTGGTCTGCACCAGAACCGACTTCCCGCTGAGGATATTCTCGAAGGCCCTCAGGACCCACCGGATGGCCCGGAGTTTGAGCAGGTTTATCTGCTGTTGAGCTTCCACCGGCGACCACTGCCCCTGTGTGCAGAGAGACCCGCAATGGGCTCCCCACCCTAACAGGGAAGCATCTGTGGTCAGTACCACATCGTGCTGTGGGGCCTGGAAGGGCAATCCCCACAGGAGGTTGCGGGGGTTTTGCCACCAGTTCAGGAACAAAAGAAGGTCAGGAAGAACCCTCACGGGGTCCCTGAGGTGTCTGAGGGATTGACTCCATTAGGAGCTGAGACACCACTGGGTCGTCCGCATGTGCAGGCGGGAGTGAGGAACCACATGCACGATTGAGGCCATGTGGCCCAAGAGACGTAGCATGGACTGAGCAGTGACCTGGTGGGTGCTCTGGACACGCGCCACCAGAGCCCAGAGACGGGTGGGGCGATCCACCAGCAAGAAGGCCATGGCCTGCCGAATATCAAGGCGCGCCCCGATGAACTCCAGAGCTTGTGCCGGCTCGAGGTGAGATTTTGGGTAGTTGACCAAGAACCCCAAACTCTTCAAGAGGAGGACAGTGCATGACATCGCTTGCCGGGTCTTCTCAACGGAGGAGCCCGTAACAAGCCAGTCGTTGAGGTAGGGAAACACTCACGTCCTGGCGCCAAAGGTGAGCGGCGGCCACGACGAGGCACTTCATGAAGACCCGTGGGGCGGATGCAAGGCCAAAGGGGGGCACCCTGTACTGGAAGTGCTCTCCCTGCACACTGAAACGCAGGTACTACCTGTGTTGAAGGTGGATTAGGATATGGTTATGGTTATGGTAATTTTATTTGATAAACCGCCTTTCTGAAACAAGCAAAGCGGTGTACAAGATACAAAATTAAAGAGGACGGCTCGAGGCCATAGAAATGGAAAAGAAGTTACAATGGTTTCAGGAGAAAAGAAACAGAGAGAGAAAACACAGGACAAGACAGAAGAGGATGCATACAAAAGGGGATAAAGTCTAGGAGAAGTCACACAAGGGGGAGGGAAGACCAAATGCTGTAGAGAAGAGGTGAGTTTTTAGGTCCTTCTTGAAGGTGCTATGGTTAGGTTCAAGACGGAGGGATGAGGGAAGTGAATTCCACAAGGCAGGTCCTATGAAAAAGAAGGCAGAGGATCGTGTAAATTGTAGGTGGGCAAGGGAAGGTGAAGGGAGAGTGAGGCGATTGAGATGGAAAGAACGGGGTGTATGCCTGGGGGAGTGGAAAGATATGAGGTCAGCTAGGTACTGTGGAGTATTAGTGTGGAGGATGTTGTGCACTAGGGAGAGCAATTTGTATTGAGAGCGGAAGGGAACGGGTAGCCAGTGGAGGTGAAGGAGTAGAGGTGTGATGTGGTCCCGGGAAGAGGAGTAAGTAAGAAGACGGGCAGCGGTATTTTGGATCCTCTGGAGGCGGGCAAGTTGGGATTTGGAGAGGCCTATGAGAACCGAGTTAGAGAAATCCACCCGTGACATGACCAGTGACAGAAGTAAAGTAGTAAGGGCTGCTGGGGAAAGGAAAGGATGTATTGCTCGAATTTGGCGGAGGAAAAAGAAGGAAGTTTTAGTAATGTGAGAGACGTGGGCTTTAAAAGAGAGATCTGAGTCGAAGTGGACTCCAAGATACTGGAAGGTAGAGACTAGGGGAACTGGGGTGCCGGAGAAAGAAGGTGCTAGTGAGGGAGGTGAATTACCGTAAGAGAACCAAATTGCGATAGTTTTGGTGAGATTAAGGTGAAGGCAGTTTTGTGTCAACCAGGAGGCTACTGTAGTGAGGCAGGAGTTCAATGGGGAGAGATCTGGACAGGAGGGGGAAGTGTGGTGAAGGAGGACAATGTCATCGGCATAGTAGAATGCCGATATTCCGGATTGCTGAATCAGCAGAGCAAGGGGGGCCAGGAAAAGGTTGAAAAGCAGAGGTGCTAAGACTGAACCTTGGGGAACACCACAGGTGAGCGGAAATGGGTCAGAGGAGGGGGTTGAAGGAGAAGAGGAGAGAACAGTGCAAGACCGGGAGGAAAGAAAAGAATGAAACCAGCGGTGGACAACACTACAGAGACCTGCTTCCCGTAGGCGAAGAAGAAGAAGGGAGTGGTCCACTAAGTCAAATGCAGCAGATAGATCGAGTGCTACAGCTACTGAGATATCCCCGTGCTCATGGGCAACGTGCAGTGCATTGGTGAAGGCAAGTAAGGTGGTTTCTACACTATGACCGGTACGAAATCCTGACTGTCGGGGGTGAAGAAAGTGGATGGAGTCAAGGTGGTGAGTAAGCTGTGCAAAGACTAGTTTTTCAAGAAGCTTGGAGAGGAAAGGGAGATTGGAGACTGGGCGATAATGTGCGGGAACCAGAGGATCCAAGGAGGGCTTTTTTAGAATGGGACGTATTAGGGCGTGTTTCCAAGGACGGGGAAAGGTCCCAGTGGAAAGACTGGAGTGAAAAATAGAGAGAATATAGGGGAGAAGTGAAAGGGAGGGAGTTAGTAGCCAGGAGGAAGGAATAGGGTCAAGAGAGCAGGTAGTTTTCCTGGAGGAGGAGATAAGATGATGCAATTCTGAGGTGGTAGGCAAAGAGAAAGAAGCCCAAGTATGAGAAAGGTGAAAGGTGGGGGGAGGCGATGCAGCAGGGGGGGGTGAATGGACAGGAGCGGGACAGTGAGGTAAAGAGGCTCGCAAGGATGAGATTTTGTCATTGAAAAAGGATGCCAGATGGGAGGGAGGAGGAGAGGGTTGGGATGTAGTAGCGGGAGTTGTGGTATGTATAGAAGAGAGGGATTTGAGGGTAGTATAAAGGTGTCGAGTCTGGTTAGGGGCCTTAGCAATGGAATTGGAGAAGTATGAACGTTTGGCTAAATGAACCTGTGACCGATAGTATGATGAGTTCACTTTGAAAAGAGCAAGAGAGGTTGGGGAGGGAGCCTTGCGCCATGATCGCTCTGCCTTGCGAAGATGGGTGCGAAGGAGACGCAATCCACTGTGGTACCAGGGATGCGCCGGACGATGATGTGGTGGACGGGGATGCAAGGGAGCAAGATGGTCAAGAGTGGCAGAGAGGGTAGAGGACCAAAGGGAGGCTTGAGAGCTAGGGGAAAGGGAAGTAAAGTCAGTAGGCAATAGTTGAGTAGCAGGAGGGAATTGCTGGAGAGTGAGTGGAGTTATAAGACGCGAGTAACGAAGGGGAGGGGACTTAGGTGGGAAGGGGGGAGGGGATGAGGCCCCGGGAAAGGCACAGGAGGCAGAGAGACAATAATGATCGGACCAAGGCAATGGCCGTGAGCAGAAATCATGGAGGGTGAGAGGAAGAGAGGAGGAGGTAAGAAGTAGGTCTAAGGTATGACCGGCAAGATGAGTGGGAAAGGGAGTGTGTTGTGATAAAGATAGGTCCTGCAGGAAGGAGATGAAGGCGTGATCCCTGGAGGAAATAGGGGAATCTAGGCGGATATTGAAATCTCCAGCTATGAGTAGGCGTGGGAAAGCAAGGGAGAGATCAGAAATAGTTAAGAGAAGGGATTCCCATAAATCAGAACGGAGCGCTGGAGGAGAGTAAACAAGAAGAATGTAGATAGAGGGTGAAGTATGCAAGTGAAGCAGAAGGGATTCAGGGTAGTGTAGAAGAGGGGAGGAAACCTGGGTGAAGGAGAGGGATGGGTGCAATATGGCAGCCACACCACCGCCTGAGCGGCCTGGGCGGGAGACAGAAGCGGCAGAGAAACCAGCAGGAAGGCAACGGGCAAGGAGAGCATCCTCTCCCTCCTTCAGCCAAGTCTCGGTGAGGAGGAAGACATCGAGAGACAGCTGAAGGATGAGATCCTGTACAAGCAGGGTTTTTGATCTCAAGGAGCGGCAGTTCAGGAGGCCGAGCTTAAAAGAGAAGGCATTGGGATGGGTGGAGAGAATAGAGGAGGTCGGAGCAGGAGGGGAAGGGGGCATTAGAGATACGCAGAGACGAAGATTAGCAGAACAACGAGAGCGAGGGGGAGAAGGTTTGTCTGGACGTCTGCCCCACCAGACGGGGATCGAAGCCATAAGGCAATAGAGAGGTGAGGTGGGGGAAGCAAAGGTGCAGAAGGAGAGACGTACCTCAGGCAATGTGTGTGAAATCCTGTCAGACGTAAGCGTCCTTTAGATCCAAGGAGCATAGCCAGCCACCCTGCAGGAGGAAGGGCAGCAGCACACCAAGAGATAACATCTTGAATTTCTCCCTCACCAGAAACTTGTTCAGCTTGCGGAGGTCAAGGATGGGCCTCAGACACCCCCCCCCCCCCCCCGTCTTTTTCGGGACGAGGAAGTACCGGGAATAAAAGCCCCGACCTTCGAAGGTGGGAAGGGACCTTCTCGACTACCCATTGGGAAAGGAGGGAGAGTAATTCCCGCTGCAGCAAGAGCTGGTGTGCGGGGAGTCGAGGAGGCTACGCTGGGGAGAAAGGGGGTGGGAGCCTGTCGAAGTGGAAGCGATAGCCCTCCCAGATGACCTGGAGGACCCAGGTGTCCGAGGTGATAAGCGCCCATGCCGGGGCGAGGCAGGACAGGCATCCCCCTACTGGCTGCTGTGCCACCGGAGGGCGAGGGGCCATGCCACTTGCGTCAAAACCCCTGAGGGGGTTGTGGGGGAGCCGGCATCTGGGCCTTCGGGCCCTTTGGTTTACGGTGACCCTGGTTAGGCTTACCCTGCGCTGGAGTGGTCGGTGCGGGGGTAGCCGGGTACAGCGGGTAGGCACGGTACTGCAGGCCTTTCCTGGGAAAGAAGGGCTTCTTGGCAGGCAGCTTCTTCAGAGGTAGCGTGGAGGTCTTGCGGGAGAGACAGGTCCTAGTGATGTACTCCGTCTCAATCTCTGTAGCCTTCTCCTCCATCGGCTTACCAAAAAGTTGCTCGCCGAGGCAGGGTACATCCAGGAGCTTCTCCTGCACCCACTGCTCCAAATCCGAAGATTGGAGCCAAGCCTGGTGGCGGGCTCCGATGCCCACAGCCGCCACCTGAGCCTATGTCTCGAAGTTGTCATAGGAGGCTCAAGAGATATACTTAGAGCAATCCGCCACTGATTTCAACAGGATGCGGAACCTGTCGAGGGGTTCGCCTCCAAGTTCTTTTGCCAAGTCGGAGAGGAACATACCCATATATAATTAGCATGCCTGGATGCGACAGGAGAGCATGGAACCTTGATAGGCCTTGTTGCCCAGAGCATCAAGGGCTCTGGACTCTCAGCCCAGCGGAACCGAGGAGTGGGACTTCAGGCTTTTCTGCTTCCTCATGGCTGATTCCACTACCATCGAGGTGTGTGGAAGTTGAGTCTTACGGAAGCCTGGCCCTTGCTGCACCTTGTACATTGTGTCAAGGCGCTTGCTCACAATGGGGACCAAGGCCGGGGCCTCCCACATGTGGAGCAATAGCCAGGAGAGGATCAGCGGCACCGGCACGGTGAGGGATTCCCTGGGTGGGGCCTCGAACTGAAGAATATAGAGTTCTTCAGCATGAGAGTCTCCTTCGGTCTGGGTGACCAGGTTGAGGGCCCGAGCCATTTTCCAAATAAACACCAAAAAGGAGGTGTCCTTGGATGGTGAACGCTGCTGGAGATCAGGCGGCGAGGGGTCCGACGTAAGATCCCAGTGGGTGTGGGTCTCTGGGGATGTGTCCCCATCGGATTCCCAGTCCGAGAAATCGGTCAAGGGATCTGAGCCAGGCGGTTCACCCTGACCGATGGCCGGCGGCCTGGAGACGGAAGCCCTGACGATCTCGCCCCCAAAGAATGGGAGAGCAAGCGAGACCAACGTCAAGGACCCTCACAAGGCCCGTGGCTCTCAGGGGTTTCCTGGACGGATTTGGGTGTCCCACGTGAGGGACTCGTGGTCTCCGGGTGCATCAGTGAAGCAGACCATGAAGCACCTGCTGGGAAGCAATGAATGCAGAAACGCTGTGTTCTATCTCCAGCATATGGGACTCCCACGCAGGCGTGGGGCCCTGGGATGCCAATACCGGGGTCACCGGATCGGGCATCGAGGAGGATAGGGGGCCCTCTTGAGACTGGACACCTTCGCCAGAGGCCTCCCGTTTCTCTGCGAGGTACCTTGTGGGGCCACTCCTTGTCCGACTCTCGGGAACACCGAATGGGGCTAAGCGACTGGGCACGGGAGCGCTCGCAATTGTCGGGGGCCCCAGGCAACAACTTTGAGGTCTTATTTTTGCACCTCAGGGGACCCCTGGTCCGAATGCCGCCTGGAATGCAGTGCCACAGTGGGAGAACCCACCGGAGGGGAGACGACCAAGGGTGCCACCATGGACTCCGAGGCAGCCTTTTGAAAAATGTCTTCGGACTTCTGCTTACAGCTGAGCAGGGCCTTAGAGGACATTTTCTTACAGAGTGAACAGAGCTCTGGGTCATGGTCGACTCCCAGACAACCTTAGACAGCAGTCATGAGTGTCTGCAAGCGACATGTTCCTAGAGCATCTATCGCATTTTTTAAACCCGGTGGCCATGGGGGCAAAAACGGCCCCTGCGAGGTCGAAGACCCACACGGCCAGCAGTTGGAGAGAAAAAAGGGCGCGAAGCCCGGGAAGAAAAAATTTAGAAAAGGTATCCCCGCAAGCTCGAAAATAGAGCAAGGGGAAGACAGGTAGAGGACTGGTGCAACCTGAAAAAGAGATAAAGCCTGTTAAGGCGAGGAAAACAAAAACTTTTTCCGAGGCACGAGGACATGCATCCGAAGGGCTCCGCGGAAAAACGGAGACTGAGCAAGACGGCACCCTTGGGCAGGAAGAGGACCACACATGTGTGGTAGCAATCCCAAAGGCTTTCTTTGAAAGCTGGGGAATTGCCCCGCGCAGGCTCCGTCGGTGCCGACGTAACCCATAAGTGAGGACTTACTTCCTGCTTGTTCCTGGAGAAATTAGACTTACCTGCTAATTGTTGTTCCTTGAGGAACTCCAGTCCAGTCCTGAACCTCTGGGTAGTGCACCTCCCCCAGCAGCTTGGAGACTGAGCATGTCCAAAACTGAAGACACCAGTACAAATACCACTGGCATCGCCCACCAGCTCCCAGTACCTATTGACAAAGCAGACTCAAAGGAGCAACAAATAAGTAGAAATAACACATTAAACTATATATTAAACTATAAATTAAAACATAACTGCCCGGAACTCCCTCCCCCCAAATGTAGAGAACTCCTCCTAACCCAGAAGGGAGAGACATAGCCAGACTAAGCTTAAAGAACTCTTAAAACTGCCATCCGGACAGGAAGCCAGAACAAATCTCAACTGTGTTCCGGAGCCCAGAAACCCCAGAGTGAACTCGGATGGGATACGGGACTGGATTGGAGTTCCTCAAGGAACAACAATTATCAGGTAAGTCTAATTTCGCTTTCCTTATCATCCCTCCAGTCCAGTCCCAAACCTCTGGGATGTAACAGAGCAGTATACGCACTAATGGGAGGGACCCGATAGACTGGCATGCAGAACCGCCGCCCTAAAACCGGCCTCCCTCGCTGCCTGGACATCCAAGCGATAATGTTTAGCAAAGGTATGCAGAGAAGACCTAGTTGCCACCTTGAAAATGTCCACAGGTGGCACCAGACAAAATTCAGCCCAGGGCGCAGCCTGCGCCCTTGTGGAGTGAGCATGTAACCCCAGTGGAACCGATCGCCCGCTAAGGAGGTACGCCGAAGCAATGGCCTCCCAAATCCATCTAGAAATGGAAGCTTTAGCTGCTGCTTCCCCCTTAGGCAGCCCCCAAAAAGTACAAATGCTCCAACTTACAAAACACTGCCGTCTCTGCCAAATAACGCTTGAGCACCCAGTGAACATCCAGTTTACGGAGATCGTGGTCGGTCTCACCGCTTCCAGACCTGCCCAACATTGGCAGAGAGATGGGCTGATTCACATGAAAAACCTGACTACCTTGGGAAGAAAGGAAGGAACAGGCCGCAAGACTACCTTCTCCCGAGAAAAAGAGAGAAAAGGCTCCCGGCATGATAGAGCCTGCATCTCAGAGATCCTATGCATGGAATATATAGCTACCAGAAAAAGAGTCTTTATCGTTAAATCCTTCAGCAAAGTCCGGCTCAAAAGGCTCCTTCTCCAAAGCCCGCAGAACCAGATTGAGATCCCATGACGGAACCACTGCTCTACGAGGCGGGCGAAGCCTAGCCACCGCCCTGAGAAATCGCAAGACATCCGGAAGGGACCCCAGGGGAACCTTGCGGACATTACCTCTATAGCAGGCAATCGCCGACAGCTGTACTTGCAAAGAACTAGCTGCCAAGCCCTTCTCAAAACCATCCTGTAAGAAAGCCAAAACCTCCAGAACAGAAGCCACGATGGGCTGAACCCGTCATTCCGCACACAAAGCCTCAAAAACACGCCAGACACGAATGTAGGCAAGCGATGTAGATCTCTTACGTGCCTTCAAAAAGGTTGAGATCACCGGACCTGAATACCCCTTCTTCCTCAACCTTGCCCTTTCAATAGCCAGGCCGTAAGCGAGAACCGATCCACCTGGGGCATGTGCACTGGTCCTTGCATTAGCAAGTCTTTGCAACTTGGAAGGAGCCACGGCCGATCCTCCAAAAGCTGCATCAGGTCAGCATACAACGGACGACGAGGCCAGTCCGGAGCAATCAGAATGACCCGCCCCCGGTGCGCCTCTATCCGTTGCACCTACCGGCCTATGAGCACCCAAGGGGGAAAAACATAAAGAAGGCTTTCCATTGGCCAAGGTTGTAGTAACGCATCAAGCCCCTCGGACATCTGTTCTCATCTTCTGCTGAAGAAACGACTCGCCTTGGCGTTCTTAACCGTTGCCATCAAATCCATGCTTGGAGTCCCCCACCGATGTAACACCTGCGCAAAGACCTCCGAGTGAAGCTCCCACTCCCCGGGGTCCATCTGCACTTGACTGAGATAATCCGCCATCATGTTGTCGACTCTTGCCACGTGAGCCGCCGACAGGACCTGGAGCTGAGGTTCTATCCAAGCGAACAGCTCCGCTTCTTCCTCTAACGCCATGCTGCCGGTACCTCCCTGTCTGCTGACGTAGGCCACTGCGGTCACATTGTCCGAGAGGACTCTTACCGCCCTCCCGGACACCTGTGACTCGAAGGGCTGGAGAGCTAGGGCAATTGCCTGAAGCTCCAGTCTGTTGATCGACCAACTTGCCTCCAGCTTGTTCCAAGACCCCTGGGCAAACCGCCCCTCGCAATGACCTCCCCAACCCACCAAGCTGGCATCGGTCATCAACTGAATCCACAGAGGGGCTTCGAGCGGCATGCCCGCCAACAAGTGCTCTGGCCGCAGCCACCAGTGAAGCACCCTGCGAACCCCGCAAGGGCATGGGAGCCGCTGAGCCAGCAAAATCCGACTGGTGAGACCAGCGCAGGAGCAGGGCCCGCTGTAAGGGCTGCATGTGCGCCCTCGCCCATGGTACCAACTCCAGCGTCGCCGCCATGGTTCCCAATAGCTGTAAATACTGCCATGCTGTCGACTCTGGCCGACGTAGAAATTCCTGTACCAACCGACGCAGACCCTGGGTGTGCTGCTCTGGAAGAAATACCTTTCCCGTTTTGAGTGTTGAAGCGCACTCCCAGATACTCCAATTCCTGAGATGAAACTAAGTGACTCTTGGCCCGGCTGACAACCCAACCAAGACTCTCCAGGAACTGTACCACCCGTGACGTGACTCGCAGGCTCTCTTCCCTGGACTTTGCCTGAATCAACCAATCATCAAGGTAGGGGTGTACCAGAACCCCCTCCTTTCGGAGTGCTGCGGCAACCACACCATGACCTTGGTGAAAGTACAAGGGGCCGTCGCCAGACCAAATGACAACGCTTGAAACTGGAAGCGTCCCATTGTGACCGTGAACCGAAGCAATCGCTGATGATCTGTTCTTATGGTGATATGAAGGTACGCCTCAGTGAGATCGAGGGATGTAAGAAACTCCATGCGAAAATGCAGCACCCGCAAGCAGCAGTTGAAGCGCTTGAAGTCCAAGATGGGACGAAAAGCGCCATCATTCTTGGGTACCATGAAATAGATGGAGTATCGATCGCACCCGTATTGCTCTCGGGGAACGGGCACCACCGCCCCGAGCTGGAGAAGGCGAGTCAGCATGTCCCTGACTGCCTTTGCGTTGCCCGGGGTTTTGCAAGCTGACTGCACGAAAGCATTGAGCACGGGCTGCACCAGCTCGAGGGCATATCCTTCACGGATTATCTCCAGGACCCACTGGTCGGATGTAATCTGGGCCTAAGCAAAATAGAAATCCCATAGCTGACCCCCTACAGACGGAATCCCTGCTTGGGTCCCCCTCGTTTCATTGTGGCTTCTTAAACCCCGAGGAAGAGGCCGTCGTAAAGCCTTGGCCTGCCCCTTGGAAGCCACGAAAAGCTTGCCCCCGGCCAGGAAATCTACCCCTCTGGAAGGTACCCAGACGAGACAATCGAAAACGTTGAAAATCCCGAGACTGCCCTCGAGAAGCAGAAGCATTGCGGCTCTGCTTTGGCTTGTCCTCAGGGAGGCATCCTCCCTTTGAATCCCCCAAATCCTTGGCCAACTTATCTAGATCTTCGCCAAACAACAGTTTCCCTTTGAAGGGAAGCTTGCTAAGCCTAGCCTTTGAAGAGCTATCGGCTGCCCAATTGCGCAACCACAGATAGCAACGGGCCGCTACTGACGATGCCATACTGTTTGCGAGTCCGCGTACGAGGTCATAGTGGATGTCAGAGAGATACGCTGCACCTGACTCCATCTTTGCAATCTCTGCCAACTGGTCAGGCAACAACACGTCCGCCTGCTGCAGTCATTGTGACCACCGCAGGCAGGCCCTTGCCACCCAGACCCCACAAATGGAGGCCTGCATTGACAGGGCATTGACATCAAAGGCCTGCTTCAACATCATATCCAGCTTTCTATCCTGCGCATCCTTCAAGGCCACACTTCCTTCCACCGGGATGGTGGTCTTCTTTGTAACCGCAGAAACCGAAGCATTGACTTGCGGAGAATTAAACATTTCCCGGTCCTGTTCTGAGAGAGGGTAGAGACGCGACATGGCCCTAACCCCTCTCAGCCCTGCCTCGGGGAGGTCCCACTTGTCCTGAATAATCTGTTTGATCATCCTATGAACCGGGAAAACCGACTGCGTTTTTCGCACTGCTGGATGAGAGGATCCTCCAGAGATTCCTCCTCAACCGGCAAGCTAACCGATAAACCGAGTGCCTTAAGTGACTCTGCGAGTAGTGCCGGCAATTCCTCCCGCCGAAAGACTCAGACCACCCGTGCTTGGTCCTCCGGCTCCAAAATCACACCTTCCTCAAGCTCCTCACTCTGCAACTCTGACTCAAACTCCCAGTCCCCGGTGTCTGACAAAGGAGACTGTTCCGGTCCACCTACCACGGACCTGACTTTCTTGGCTGGCAAATCCTCTGAGCTATCTCTCTTCTCTGAGACCCTCCTCCTGGCCCCCAGCTCGGAGGGAGAGGATAGCTGCGCCGACCATTGCTGCCACAAGCGAAATGCTTGAAGTAATAACAGAACAAACTCCGGGGAGAATTCTTCCATAATTCCCCCAACCAAAGGACCCTGGGAGGACGAGGGTCCAGGCAGAGCAGCCGACGAGTCTATGGAGACTTGAACTTCCTGAGATGAGGAGCCTATAGGCTCTTGCAGCTTGTCCTGTAACACCTGCTCCATCCCCAAAGCCTCTGTCATACAACCTCGACAGACCCCAGCCTGGATAACGTACCACGCCAAGAACCACAGACTAAAAACTGCGGATGTCCCGACATGCAGGGCAGACCATCGGTCCTAGGCCTTTATTGCCTAGGAACACACCATAAGAAAAATAAGCTGAAAACACAGAACAGCCTGTAGCCGAACCAATCCTCAGCCTCCTCTGCAATCACAAAACCTGCAGAGATTGCCCTTTTTCTTTTTTCAAATAACCGGCAGAATCAATAACAAACAATCCCTACCGAAAATTAAACCCCCCAGGAAAAACTACCCGAAGGGCCCTCCATTAAATACATTGAAAACAGCTAAAAAAAACCATGAGAAAGAGCCATCCCCTTGCCTTTCCACGCTTCAGCAGGAGCTGCCTCTGTAACCGCCGGCACCAGACAACATCAGGCCCACCTCACTATGAGCTAAGAGAGGGCTCCCCCGACGTACCTGCAGTCTTTACTAAATCCCATCGATGTCTACAGAACCGGCCACTGAGCTGTCAACGGGAGAGGTGCCAGCCTCGCGCTCAGCCGATCAACGGCTTTGGCGCCGAGGAAGCAGCAACTGGGATCCTTTCACCTGCAGTGCCGAAATAGTGGCTCCTCACCCGATCACGGGATCAGGAGCCGCCAAGCCCTTAACGCAAGTAATAGCCTTAACACTCCCCCCAAGAGTACAAGCAGAGGGGGAGGAAAGTATGAGAGAGGAGAGGGCCAAGAGCAATCCTCCTCCACAGGGCTCACTGCTGCTTAAAGGTTTGCTCCTTTCTTTTTTTTAAATTTAATTTAAATTTTTTTTTTTTACAAACTAACAGCAAAGCAACCAAACAAACAGAAATAAAAACTCCCCCAAAAGAAAACCTAAATCTCTCCTTATTTACTCCTCTGTGAGCCCCTCTGGCTCACCACCTCCAGCTGCTTGGAGACTGAGCATACTGGAGCTGATGGGCGGTGCCAGTGGTATTTGTACTGGTGTCTTCAGTTTTGGACATGGTAAGTCTCCAAGCTGCTGGGGGAGGTGCACTACCCAGAGGTTCGGGACTGGACTGGAGGGACAATAAGGTATGAGTGGTTAGATATGATTGGTATCTCAGAGACATGGTGGAAAGCAGACAACCAGTGGGACACTAATACCTGGGTACAAACTATATTGTAATGACAGAGATCAAATTGGTGAAAGGGTTGCACTCTATGTTAGAGAGAGCATTGAGACACAAAGGATTAAAGTTTTGCAGAAAACAAAATCACTGTAGAATCTCTATGGATTGAAATTCCATGTAAAAAGGAGAAGGGAAAGGTGATGGACGTGGGGGTGTACTATCGACTGCCTTGTCTGAATGAACAAATGGATGATGAAATGCTTAAAGAAATCAGGGAAGCTAACAAAAGTTACAGCACAGTAATAATAATGGGTGATTTCAATTACCCCGGTATCAACTGGGTCAGTATCCTGGAAGGACATGCTAGGGAGATAAAGTTTCTAGATGAAATAAATGACTGCTTCTTGGAGCAGCTGGTTCATGAACCAACCAAAGGGAAACCATTTTGGACCTAGTCCTTGGTGGAACACAAGATCTGGTGCAAGAGATAATGGTGTTGGGGCCATTTGGCAATAGTGATCATAGCATGATCGTGTTTGTTTTAATAATTGGAGGCGGGAAGGTAAGGAAATCCACAGTACTACCTTTTAACTTTCAAAAGGGAGACTATGATAAAATGAGGAAAATAGTTAAGAAAAAACTAAAAGGAGCAGTTGCAAAGGTTAAAGATTCATATTACGCATGGGTGTTGTTTAAAAATACTATCTTGGAAGCCCAGACCAGCTGTATTCCACGCTGTAAGAAAAGTGGAAGGAAGTCCAAAAAACTGCCAGCATGGTTTAAAGGTGAGGTCAGAGAGGCTGTTGTTGCCAAAAAAGCATCTTTCAGAAAATGGAAAAAAGAGCCAAATGACGAAAAAGAGTAGTTACTCACCTGTAACAGGTGTTCTCCAGGAGCAGCAGGAATCAGTCCTCACATATGGGTGTCATCGGCGCCGATGAAGCCCCAGCGGAGCATTTCCCCAGCTTTCCATGAAAGCCTTTGGGAATGCTGGCACGCATGCGCGGTTCCCTTCCCGCCTAAAGGTGCCATCTTACCTCAGTCAAATGACATAGCTATGAACAGCACAAAAAATGTAAAACAAACTATGTACAACTGCAACTCCAAGGGGAGGACGGAGGGTTGTGAGGACTGATTCCTGCTGCTCCAGGAGAACACCTGTTACAGGTGAGTAACTACTCTTTCTCCAGGACCAAGCAGGAAGTCAGTCCTCACATATGGGTGACTCCCTAGCTCTGGGCTACCAGGAACCCAGGCTGAACAAGAGAACTCCTTCTAGTCACAGCATCAAAGAAAGGCTTTTCAAGGACACAACCTCCACCGGTAGCCCAACAGAGGGCAGGAGTTGCCTAAACCTCAAAGAGATTCCGGAGTACTGCTTGGCCAAAAGCACTGTCCCTACGGGACTCCCTCTCCAGACAGTAATGGGCCGCAAAAGTCTGGCTTGAAGACCAAGTTGCAGCCCTGCAGATGTCTACCAAGGGCACAGAGCGGAGATGAGCCACTGAGGCAGCCATTGCCCTGACACGATGGGCCGTGACCCTACCCTGCAAAGGAAGGTCAGCTGCCTTATAAGCCCAGGTGATACAGTCAGCCACCCAGATGGACAAGGTACGCTTGGACACAGCCAACCCCAACTTATTGGGGTCAAATGAGACGAAGACCTGAGTAGCCCTTCTATGTCCCTGCGTACGGTCAAGGTAGAAGGATAAGGCCCTCCTACAATCCAGAGTATGCAGGACTGCTTCAGCCTGGCTAGCATGAGGCCTAGGGAAGAATGTTGGAAGAACCACCTCCTGGTTGAGGTGGAAAGAGGAGACAACCTTGGGGAGGAACTTTGGATGAGTCCTAAGAACTACCCTGTTCCTATAAATCCTGGTGTAAGGTCTATCACAGACCAGGGCCTGAAGCTCACTCACTCGCCTAGCCGAGGTGAGGGCTATCAGGAAGAGAGTCTTCCAGGAAAGCACAGTTACTTACCTGTAACAGGTGATCTCTGGGAACAGCAGGAATTAGTCATCACATATGGGTACGTCGGTACCGACGGAGCTTGCGCGGGAAAGCTCCCCAGCTTTTCAGATGAAAAGCTTTTGGGGCCTCCCACTGCACATGCGCGCTGCCTTCCCGCCTTCCTGACCAGCTCTCCTCAGTTCGAGTTTAAAGCTGAGACAATAGAGAGAGAGGACAGGAAGATAGAGGAATAGAGAGACAACTCCTAGGGGAGGTGGGTGGGTTGTGATGACTAATTCCTGCTGTTCCCAGAGATCACCTGTTACAGGTAAGTAACTGTGCTATCTCCAGGAACAAGCAGGAATAAGTCATCACATATGGGGACTCCCTAGCTGAGATGCCTGGGAGATCCCCCTCCAAGGGTAACCATCTTCGTATGGATCTCAGGCATCCATTCTGGGAAGGTGGGCAGGAGTTGTTTAAGTATGGAACAGGTGTTTGAGGACAGCCTGACCAAACAAGGCATCCCGGCGGGAGTCCTTGTCCAAGCAGTAATGGGCTGTGAAGGTATGAACCGAGGCCCAAGTGGCTGCTCGACAGATCTGATCTATGGATACAGAGTGAAGATGAGCCATAGAAGTGGCCATGGCTCTCACATTGTGAGCTGTGACATGGCCTTCCAGAGAAATGTTCTTACTCTGGTAAGCAAAGGAAATACACTGAGCAATCCAGTTGGAAAGTGTGCGTTTGGTGACTGGAAGTCCCAAATGAGAAGGATCAAAAGCCACGAAAAGCTGAGAAGACTTTCGATGTGGCTGAGTTCTATTGAGGTAAAAGGCGAGAGCCCTTTTACAGTCAAGAGTATGAAGGTTCCTCTCTGCACTGGATGCATGAGGAGCCGGAAAAAAAGACAGGTAGATATACCTCTTGATTAAGATGAAAAGGTGAGACCACTTTAGGCATAAAGTGGGGATTCGTCCTAAGGACCACCTTATCATGATGAAATCTGGTATAAGGTGGATTTTCCACCAAAGCCTGCAGTTCACTGATGCGGCGAGCCGAAGTGACTGCAATAAGGAAAAGGACCTTCCAGGAAAGAAATTTCAGGGAGGTAGATACCAACGGTTCAAAAGGTGGCTTCATAAGTTGACCCAGAACTAAATTCAAGTCCCATGCTACCGGAGGAGGCCGGATGGGAGGCTTAGTGAGGGTTAGGCCTCTCATGAATCTTGCAATAAGAGGATGAGAGGAAACAGACTGTCCATTTATAGGTTTTAAGGATGCTGTAATAGCACTTAAATGGACTCGTACTGAATTCGTCTTGAGGCCTGCATTGGAAAGATGCAGGAGATAGTCTAGTAGAGAATTCAAAGGAAGTACCAGAGGGTCAAGACCCTGTTGAGCACACCAAATGGAAAAACGTTTCCATTTGAAAGCATAGGAATGCCTGGTAGAGGGTTTCCTAGAGGCATAAAGGATATCTTTCACTGGTTGAGAAAGATTAAACTCTTGAAGGCTTAAGCCTTCAGTAACCAAGCTCGGAGATGTAGGGACTTGGGGTTTGGATGCCACAAAGTCCCCTGATCCTGAGACAGAAGGTCTGGTGCAGCTCCCAGGTCCAGGGAGGAGCCCTGGGAGAGCTGTAGAAGGAGAGGGAACCACACTTGGCGTGGCCAGCGTGGAGCAATGAGGATCATGGATCCGTGATCCCTCTGAAGTTTGAACAGAGTCTTGGGAATCAAAGGAATGGGTGGAAAAGCGTACAGGAATTCCTGACCCCAATGCAGGAGAAAGGCATCGTTGGCCTGAGCTCCCTGACACGGAGTCCTGGAACAGAACCGGGGAAGTTTGGCATTCCACGGACTTGCAAAGAGGTCTATGTCCGGGGTCCCCCATTCCTGAAAGATTCTGCGTATCTGGTCCATATGTAGGGACCATTCGTGTGGGAGCAGAACTCGACTGAGTCTGTCTGCCCGAGAGTTTTGAACTCCTGGAAGATATACTGCCAGAAGATGAATTTGGTGCTCTCTGGCGAAGGCCCATAATCTGAGAGCTTCGTTGCAAAGCGACAGAGAGCCCGTCCCTCCTTGTTTGTTGACATAAAACATGGCCACCTGATTGTCTGTCTGAACTAGGACAGTCAGGTTGGCAAGGAGGGTATGGAAGACTGTGAGGGCAAGGAAGATTGCTCGCAGTTCCAGAAGGTTGATATGAAGGGTGGTCTCTTGGGGAGACCAGATTCCCTGAGTGGAGAGATGTTGAAGATGAGCTCCCCACTCTGTTTGGGAGGCATCTGTTGTGAGGGTTGCTTGGGGCAACGAAGGTTGGAAGGGGGTCCCCAACAACAGATTTTTGGAGGATGTCCACCACTGGAGAGACCAAAACAGACGTTTTGAGGTGAGTACCTGGTCTGACAGCAGTCCTGATGCTTGAGACCACTGGGTGGCCAATGTCCATTGAGCTGCTCTCATATGGAGACGAGCATAGGGCACCACATGAACCGTGGAGGCCATGTGGCCCAGAAGTTGCAGCATTTCTCTGGCTGACAAGTGACTTCTGGACTGAGCCTGGGAGGCCAAGCTTATTAGCCTTTGGCCTCGGACCAGAGGCCAATTGGGCCCCTATGAATTCCAGGGACTGAGTAGGGATGAGTTGGGACTTGGGAACGTTTACCACAAGTCCCAGATATTGAAGAATACGCCTTGTGCGGTCCAGAGAAATCTGGGCTTCTGATTGAGATGGAGCTCGGATGAGCCAGTCGTCCAGATATGGGAAGACAAAGATTCCCATGCCTCTGAGAAATGCGGCTACGACTGCCATGCATTTTGTGAAGACTCTTGGAGCAAAGGCCAGACCGAAGGGTAGTACTCTGTACTGGAAATGTTTTCCCTGGAACAGAAATCTTAGATATTTTCTGTGGGATGGATGGATGAGTATATGAGTGTACGCATCCTTGAGATCAAGAGAACAAAGCCAATCCTGACTCTGAAGGTATGGAAGGAGAAGGCCCAGAGAGAGCATTTTGAATTTCTCCTTGAATAGAAACCTGTTCAATTCTCTCAGATCTAGGATAGGTCTGAAGCCCCCTGTCTTCTTTGTTATGAGAAAGTAAGGGGAGTAGAAACCTAACCCCTGTTGTGGAGGAGGAACCTCCTCTATTGCCCCTTGGGCAAGAAGAGAAGAGACTTCCTGACCCAACAGGGTCAGAAGAGATGGGGGAGAACTGAATTGCCTCACCATGGTATGGGGAGGAAGGCTGGAGAAATGAAGTTTGTAGCCCTCTCGGATAATAGAGAGGGTCCATTGCTCTGATGTGATTTGTTCCCATCTGGGAGCAAAATGAGCTAGCCTTCCAGGAATGGTGAGGGGCTCTGGTTGTTCTAGAGCCAGAAACGGCAAGTTCTCTAGAGGGAAGTCAAAACCCCTGAGGGGGTTGAGCCTGCTGGGGTGTAGCAGACACTGCAGGCTTTGACTTTACCTGCTTAGATTGTTGACGCTTAGCCGCAAGGCGAGGCTGAGCAGATTGCTGGCCAGTATTTGTGGGAAATCTGGTCTTTTTATAGTAAGGCCTTTTAAAAGGCTTCTTTTTGGTAGGGGTAGAAGTAGACTTGGAAAGTCTATCTAGAGTGGCATTTTCTGCATCCATTTGAGCAGCTTTAATCTGCCAGTCTTCCCCAAATAAGTTCTCACCGGTACAGGGCAGATTCCTGAGGCCATCTACAACCCAGGGTTCTAGGTTAGAAGCCTGGAGCCAAGCGAGACGTCGGGCTGCAATAGCAATTCCCGAAGCTCTGCCTGCAACTTCAAAGGAATCAAAGGCTGCCCTGTTGGAGAACTTGGAGACCTCTGAAAGTTGTGTCACCATAGAAAAGAAGTCCGCCCTTTGATCATCAGGGATAAAGGGGGCAAAATTCTGTATTTTTAGGGCAAGTTGCCCAAGATACATGCCCATATAAAGGCTATAAGAGTTGATCCTGGCTATAAGCATACTAGCCTGGAACATCTTTCTTCCAAAAGAGTCTAGGTTCTTACATTCTCGCCCTGGAGGGGTAGAAGAATGCCTTTTAGGACTCTTTATTTTCTTCATGGCAGACTTCACCACAATGGAGTGGTGAGGCAGCTGAGTTTTTTGGAACCCAGGCGAAGGAGGGACCCGATACATGGTGTCCAACCTGCGGGAATGGGGAGACAGTGTTAAAGGAGTCTCCCACAAATCCATCAAGTGTTCTTGAAGGATTTCATGGACAGGCAGAGTGACTGCCTCTTTAGGAGCTTTTGAGTATCCTAAAATGTCCAATTTTTTTGATCTGGGTTCTCTTTCAGAAGATGTAGCAATAGAAAGTGCTTTAGCTACATCAATAATGAAATCCTGAAAGGATAAATCCTCTGGAGGAGACATCCTCCTCTTGGGAGAAGAGGGCTCCTCAGGAAGAGTAAGCTCAGCAGAGTCATCAGAGGAATTGAATTCATCAGAAGAATCTGAGTCTTCCCTCTGTACTGCCAATGTACGATACGCATACCGATCGGTATCGACATCGGGCGTATCGGGCATGGGATCGGTACCGAGCGAAAGCCGGAATCCGGCATGCGGAACCGATCGACGTTTAGAAGTCGATGGTCTCGGTTCCGGTGTAGATACCGGAACCGGGGTCGGTACGGATGACATCGGAACCGAGGGCGTCGCAGCGTTAATGAATGCCAGAACGGTTTGCTGCATGGTCTGGACAGTACTGCCCATAGACGCCACTACTGCCTGGATGTCGGTACCGGTATGGGCCGGTACCCCAGAGCAGTCCAACAGGTGATCTGTCGAGGCCGTGCCATCGATGTCAACCTGTGACCCCATGATTGCTTTGGAGGCCGGAACCTCCCGCCGGGGTTTTTTGGCCTGGGCAGAATCCTCGAACTCAGAATTGAGAGCCTCTCGATCTTTAGAAAGAGATTTGCTTTTAGAGGATTTGCCCACAGAAGTTTTGGTTACCTGAGATCCATCCGGAGAGGAAGAACAGAAATGACAGCACTGCATTTGGTACATTTTTTAAAACCAGGGACTGGCTTCTCCATGAGGAGAATTTGTGTAGGCCTTAAGGCCTAACAACGGGTACCAAGCTGTGCTGAAGAAAATAAAAAAGTCTTTTTTTTTTTTTTTTTTATATAAAGAAAGAAAGAGAGACCGGCGATACCGGTTTCGGTATGGGGAAGGCAGGTACGCGGTCTAAAGAAACAAACAAAAGTAACAAATTCTTCAGCGGTGACAGGAACACGACCTGCTGGCTCCGCGGAAAAAGAAGAACTGAGGAGAGCTGGTCAGGAAGGCGGGAAGGCAGCGCGCATGTGCAGTGGGAGGCCCCAAAAGCTTTTCATCTGAAAAGCTGGGGAGCTTTCCCGCGCAGGCTCCGTCGGTACCGACGTACCCATATGTGATGACTTATTCCTGCTTGTTCCTGGAGATAGGAAGCGTAGAGGGCAATTAGGCATCGGCTCAAAGGGTGGGCGAGTCAGTTGCTGCAAGACCACATTCAGCTCCCACTCAGGAGGACGGATGGGGGGCTTGAGCAAAAGCAAGCCCCTGAGAAAGCAGGACACCAAGGGGTGATCTGAGAGAGAATGTCCCTCCACCAGTGAGTGGTGAGCTGCTAGAGCTGAGAGGTGGACCCGAACCGAATTGGACTTAAGTCCCTGATTTGATAAGTGCAGTAAGTACTGAAGCACTACTGGCACAGTACAGGAGAAAGGATCCTCTGTACGAAGCTGACACCACACAGAAAACCTTTTCCATTTTAGGGCATAGGTTTTCCTAGTGGACTGTTTCCTAGAGGCTAGGACAACCTCCTCAACTTCCTGAGGCAGGCCCCAGGGAGCCAAGATTACCCTTGCAGCCTCCAGGCCATCAAATTGAGAGCTTTGAGACTGGGGTGCAGAAGGGAACCCTGCTCTTGTGATAGAAGGTCGAGCTGCAACCCCAGAGGTAGTGGGGAATCCACTGCCAGTTGAAGCAGAAGTGGAAACCAAGGCTTATATATATATACACATATATATATATATCTGTACATAGTTTATTCTGTTATGTTCTGGTTCACATTGTTAGACTTATATTATGACGTTCCTTGTAAATTATATTCTGTTAATTATACTAATATGTCATTCCTTGTAAACAAACTTGCTTTGTTAATTGTTGTTCTCTGTAAACCGCAACTGAACTGTGGATGATGCGGTATATAAATGTGTATAAATAAAATAAATAAATAAATAAGGCTACCTCGGCCACCTGGGAGCTACCAGCAGGACCTAGGCCTTGTCCTGAAGAGTCTTGAAAAGAGTTCGGGCCACCAAGGGCGTGGGAGGAAACGCATACAGGAGGCCCTAAGACCAGGACATCAGAAAAGCATCTGGTGCTATCCTCAAAGGATGCGGTTGCCTGGAGCAGAACCTGGGCAGTTGCTTGTTCAGCGGACTGGCAAAGAGATCTATCCAAGGGAGACCCCACTTCAGGAAGATCTTCTGAACGACCAAGGGATGCAGCTGCCACTCGTGGGGCTGCAGAATTCTGCTCAACTGGTCGGCCAGGCAGTTCTCCTGGCCTGGAAGGTACACCGCCTTGAGAAGCATGTTGTGCTTTAGGGCAAAGGAACAAAGGTCTTGAGTCTCCCGACAAAGGAGCTTTGACCCAGTCCCGCCATGTTTGTTCACATAAAACATGGCTACCTGGTTGTCTGTTTGAATCAAGACTGAGCGGTGAGCCAGGGCCGGAGAAAAAGCCTTGAGAGCTAAGCAGATAGCTCGAAGTTCTAGGAGATTGATCTGTTGGGCTGCCTCCCAGGGAGACCAGAGGCCTTGAGTGCACCTTATCTCATTGGGACTTTTTAATGCTTGAGGACTGGAAAGGCGCAAAACCTCTGCCCGCCCCCCGGAACCCTCAAAATTCCTGGCCACGCCCCGGAAACTTTCCCCGCTGGGGTTGGCCAAAACAAGAGGACCGAAATCTACGAAACTCCCTCGGCGCCCCCCTGGAGCCCACAGTACTTCGGCCCTGCTTAGGCTTATCCTCCGGAAGTCGACCCCCCTTGGACTCCCCGAGATCCTTGACCAACTTCTCTAAATCTTCTCCAAACAAAAGCTTCCCCCTAAACGGAAGCTTACTGAGGCGAGCCTTAGACGAACCGTCAGCCGACCAGTTGCGCAACCAGAGATACCGCCTAGCTGCTACTATGGAGGCCATACTTTTAGCCAGCCCCCGGATGAGATCATAATGAATGTCCGCTAAATAAGCAGTACCCGACTCAAGGCGCGCTGCTTCGTCCAACTGTCCCTCCAATTGGACCTTTTGCAACCTTTGGGACCATCTCAAGCAGCCTCTCGCCACCCACGCCCCCGCTATCAAGGCCTGCATGGAGAGGGCATAAATATCGAACACTTGCTTCAGCAAAGTATCCAATTTCCTGTCTTGCACATCCTTCAACGCCGCAGCACCCTCAACCAGAATTGTAGTCTTTTTAGTAACCGCTGAAACCGCCGCATCCACCTTAGGAGAGCGAAAAAGTTCTCTATCTTGGTTGGACAGAGGATAAAGTCGAGCTAAGGCCCTCAAACCCCTCAGAGCCGACTCTGGCAAGTCCCATTCCTCCTGAATCATGTTCTTAAAGACTCTATGAACGGGGAATACCCGTTGAGACGTACGTACTGCCTGTAACAGTGGATCCTCCAACGCCTCCTCCATCACCAGCCTAACTGAGGGCACATTCAGCGTTTTGAGAGTTTCGGCAATCAAAGCTGGTAGCTCCTCTCGTCGAAACACCCTGACTACTCTACTCTGTTGCTCCGAGTCAGGCAACTCTCCCTCCTCCAACTCGTCTTCTGAGGCCCCCTCTACCTCCGTGTCAACCGCTCTCAACTCCTCTTCAAGCAGAGACGGCGGACTGTCTTCTACCGCCACCTTACTCCTCTTGGCCGGGGCAGCCTCCTCCTCAGATGGGCCCCCAGATCCGGTCCGCTTCTGCCCTCGCGGAACCTGAGGTTGAGCTGCCAACGCGGGCTGCAGCAGAGCAAACGCCTGCTGCATGAGTGAGAAGAAATCCGGTGGCATCACTGGAGCACTGCCCGCCTGGCTGATACCCAGCGGCAGAGTTGCATCTTCCGCAGAGGATGGCCCTGCTACCGGCTCTGTGGGACCCAAGGAAGGTGATAGGGCATCCCCCCCCCCCCCCTCTGGAGGAATCACCCCCTGATCTCCAGCGGTTCCCCCCAGCGCCTTGCCCATGACCGTTGCCTTAAGAGTGCGGGCCCTACAGACACCGGAGTCTAACACCTCGCCGCGCCTCGTGCCACAAACCAAACAGTGAGGCTTCGCCGGCATAGCACTACCTAAAGGAAAAAATCCTATCTGAGCCAAACACACACTCTACTTTATCGCCACAAAAGGATTGAAAGAATTAAGTCAAACTAAATCCGCCTTTTCCTATCTGAAATAGTTGTCCCATTTACTTTTTTTTTAAACATGCACCCCCAGCTGCTTAGCCTGCACTGAGTACACGAATCCGAAAATGAAGCTCAGAAACCTGACAACAACCAAATTCATTCAAAACTAACTGCAGAGCGCTTGACACGCGGCTCCCAAAATGGCCGCCGCCTCGTTTCCCGCTCGGAGACCCGCAGCCCTGCTGGATGGACGAGACCGCGCAACAGCGAGGCTCCCGTTTCTGCCCCCCCTCCTCTGCCAAAAGCAAATCTTGCGGCTTAGCGCCAAACGACTCACCGCTGCCGCCGAAGATGTCAAGAGGAGGCACAACCGGCGCCGGAACTCAGCTGGACCGCGGCTTCCGCTCCGGCATACCTAACACCGCATCAGAGCACCTGCCATTCTCTGTATCAACGGTGCTGCGTTCCTGGCCTTCCACCTGCTCCTCACCCTTAGCTGCGGGTTCGGGAGCAGGGAGGCAAATATATTTTAGTATCTTCCCTTCTGCTCGTTAACGAGATGGGGAAAACTACAGAGGAGGGGATGGAGGGGGAGGAGAGTAGGAGGAAAGAGAGAAGGGAGGGGGGCCAGCGGAACAAGCAGGAACTGTTCCAGCAGCAGCACTCCACCTACAAACAGAAAAAAAAAGAAATCTTACTGACAAAACCCCCCAACTACAACCACTAAACCTGCAGCTGAAAAGGTAACTGTAAAAAAGAAAAAGATAGCTCTGCTTATTTGTGCTAACTGAGCCCAGCCCCAGGCTCAGAAGTCTCTCTAGCTGCTTGGAGACTGAAAGTACTGGTGGAAGGGGGCAGTCCTTGCCTATTTATGCCAAGTGTCATCAAAGCGATGACGTCTTTCAGTCTCCAAGGCTGCTGGAGGAGATTCTAAACTCTATGGTACTGGAACTGGACTAGAGGGACCCAAAGGAATGTACAATTCAGTCTGTATCTAAAAAGATGAACCTTATATTTTAACCTCCACTAGCACCTGGTTTTAGGAAACCCCAGCTTTCTCATTCCTCAGTGGCAATTGAGTCAGCAATGAAGAAGACGAGGAACTGCAGAAAAGTTCCCATTATATCCCTGGTGAAGACTCCACTCTTAGACCACCGAAGCAAGAAAGCTTTCCAGAGTGCACGGTCCGCATGCAACTGATCGGATTTAAAGGATTCAGTGTATGCATAGCATTTTCCAGAAGGTGTAAGGTTTCTCATCCAGCCTGTCTCCACATTCACAGTCTAAACCGGCAGCCATCTTGGCTGTGTAGATCAGTGTGGAAACCATTTTGTATGCTCAGCATATGATGTATATCTTCTAGAATCTGAGCTGCTGCTGCGATTGCTGCTAGAACTCTAGCCTGGCTGCGTGCTTCTGGCCTCCATGAAGGCATTCGTAAGATACAAGCAGATACTCTCCGTACTGGAGACTCCCTGATAAAGTGAATGGGAGCATAGATAACTTCAAAGGTCAGTGTTCTATTTTGCAACATCTCTCAGCTGTGCTGCTGCCTTTTACACATGTAAAAGTAAAACACATACAGCCAAAATTAATATATTACATATATACAGTAAAATATTAAAATTAAAATTTGGTTAACAGCTAAACTAAAAAGGTATATTTCTAACTAAAAAAAACCACAAAACTATAAAATCCTTTTCATGACATAAAGCTTATGGTAGTGCATTCTACATCTGTGGACTGGCCATGGCGATCACACAAGAGCATGTTACAACTTTCCAAGAGAGTTATCGTAATATTTCCTTCTGACTTGAATATAATGCTTACAGTGGAGCATAGCGCTATATCACAGTAGCTAAGTCCGAATATTACACTGCCATATAAACAGAGACTAACGTTTTATAGGAAATTTTATGGATAGCGGATGGAAATTCTTGTAATGCAACATAGCTAAGCCGCCTGACTCCCCCCCCCCCCCCTGCCTTTTTTTTTCTTTTTTCAAAGGGACAGGGCTCCAAAAACTAAGTTTCCGACACCTCCAATTAAATCAAAGCAGATCAGCTAACACTACCCGAACTGCTCCTATTGCTTTGCAAGAAGCTACCTGCCCCCGCTGCACCAAGCTTTCCTTAGCCCCTTATCCTGAGGGATTCAGCGATGCAGGACACGTCCTGCACCCACCACCAGTCTGCTGCGTATACCAGGGAGGTGAATAGAGAAATAGAAAGTAGAACCCCTGGAAAGCAAATAGTGCCTTGTCCTTGGAGTTCCGGACGCAAAAGGCCATAGAAGAAATCAACAGTGTTAGCTAAAATTGAACAAGGATATCTCTCACAAAAGAGAATTTTTTAAATTTTTAAATCCCACTCCAGTCCGTGGGACCCAAGCCTGCGAACACAGCCCCTTAACACTGTGCCCAAACCATAAAATGAGAAATGAAATCAAGACAACCAAATTACAAAAATCAAAATAAATCCTTCCTTAAGGGCCCGAAACATAATAGGGAGCTGCCACTGGACACGGCCTACCCGTGCCACCGAAAGTGTGCGGGAAAACTCCGCTCACCACAACCGCCGTGCCTGATAATCGCCCCCGTGGCATGGACCACGGCCCCGGCCTTACCCCTGTCCGCATCGTGTAGAAGCACAAACAGACTCTGCTGTTCTGATCAGCACCCTCCGGCCTGTTAAGGTCGCGGGCCATTTCCCCCAAGGACCTTTGCCGTCGATATGGGCTGCACTCCCCTCCCAATCTGAACGGAGGGAAGTTATTCAGGAGAGCAGACAGTCTGCCGTCCAGTCCGAGCCTCGCGCTGTGTGGCTGAAGGGCACTACTGCGGCCCGGAATCCCCCTCCGCGCCGTGAGAAACAGCACGGATAGAAAGCCCCTCGGTCACACATCCGAGTCAGAAATAGCACGAGGCCCATTCTCGGAGTCGGGCGCGTCCCAGTGAAGCGCGCTGAGGCTGAAAGGGCCATTCCACTTGTCTCGCTGTTCTCTCTCTTGTTTTTTCTTTTTTTTTAGAAACCAAGAAGACCACCACCAGCAAATTACTTCGCAATGAACACCGAAATGAACATAACTTAACTTTAAGAAATTGAGTGGCAGTCATCCATAAGGTACTCACTGTCCTCCAACGTATACTGCAAAAACGCACCGCTTTTCCACGTGACCTGATAAGCGCGGGAAGCATGCTTCACTAACAGACCAGCTGGGCCTGCTTCCCTCGCTGCACTGTGCACTTGCACCGAAGCTTCCTGATGCAACGGCGCTCCGCGGGGAGAAAATAACTGACCCGATCACCTCCAATCGCTGGCCCTGCTATCCGCGTCGCTGCCTTCAGCTAGGTGCTCTAAGCAAAGGCAGAGAGGACTTTCCGACTGCCGGTTTACTGCCCCGAGGTCTGCCAGCAGTATCAGGGCACTCAGAGCAGTCTATGCTGCTGCTGCACAACTCTCCTCTGTCCCTTCCAGGAGGGGAAAGCAGCTCCACACTCGGGCCGATTCTGGAAGTGAAGGAGAAGCAGCAGCGGCTCCTTTCCCTCCATCACCTTTTTTTTTTTTTTTGCAACCCTACACAAAAGAAACAGAATAAATAGGCAAGCAAATGAAATAAAATAAACTCCTGAAGACTAACTACACTGACTGTTGTTCCTCTAGTGAGTCCAAGAACTAGGCTCACTAAGTCCTCCTGCTGCATGGAGACTGGACACACTGCGGCTGTTGGGAGAGGCCAGCAGAGTACATCCAGTGATGTCACGATTTTGACATGCCCAGTCTCCAAGCTGCAGGAGGTGGTGCACAACCCAGAGGTGGAGGACTAAACTGGAGGACCAATGGTATTTAAAGGTGATGCCGCAGAAGATTTGAAAGAAATATCAATACACAGGGAAGGTATATTACAACTATTTGATAAACTGAAGAGTAGCAAATAACCTGGACCGGATGGTATCATCCAAGGGTGTTGAAAGAACTGGAATATGACTCTGCAGACCTACTATTAATAATCTGTGAACTATCATTAAAATCATCTGTAATACCTGAAGATTGGAGGATGGCCAATGTAATGCCAATTTTTAAAAAGGGTTCCAGGGGTGATCCGGGGAACTACAGATTGGTGAGCCTGACGTCAGTACCAGGAAAAATGGTAGAAACCATCATAAAGAACAAAATTACTGAACATGTAGATAGTCATGGTTTAATGGGAGACAGCCAACATGGCTTTAGCCAAGGAAGGTCTTGTCTTACTAATCTATTATGTTTTTTTGAAGGTGTGAATAAAAAGATAGACAAAGGTGAGTCGGTTGATATAGTGTACCTGGATTTTCAGAAAGCCTTTGACAAGGTCCTTCATGATAGCCTTTTGACAAAATTAAAAAGTCATATTGTGGATCAGGAACTGGTTAAAAGATAGAAAGCAGAGGGTAGGGCTAAATGGCCAATTTTCTCAAAGGAGAAAGGTGAATAATGGAGTACCCTAGGGATCTGTGCTCGGGCCACTGCTTTTTAACATATTCGTAAATGGCCTGGAAATGGGAATAATGAATGAGGCAGGGGTTTTCAACCCAGTGCTCGGGGAACCCTAGGCCAGTCAGGTTTTCAGGATTCCCAGAATGAATATGCATGAAAAAGATTTGCATGTTCTGCCTTCATTGTATGCAAATCTATCTTATGCATATTCATTGTGGGAATCCTGAAAACCTGACTGACCTAGGGTTCCCCGAGGACTGGGTTGAAAACCTATGGAGTGAGGTAATCAAATTTGCAGATGACACAAAACTATTCAAAGTTGTTAAAACCCATGAGGATTGTGGAAAATTGCAAGAGGACCTTGATAAATTAGAAGACTGGGCATCCAAATGGCAGATGAAATTTTATTTGGACAAGTGCAAAGTTATGTACCTAGGAAAGAACAACCCAAACTATGGTTACACGATGCAAGGTTCCACATTAGGAACCACCACCCAGGAAAAAGATTTAGGCGTCATCGTGGATAACATGTTAAAACCCTTGAGGAGTCGTTAGTGGGATGGGAACAGCTGGGGGATGTAGAACAACAGTGGGCAAAACTGAAAGGGGGTATTTTAAAGGCAACCAACCTTTTTGTTAAAATGGTAAATAAAGGCAAAAGGAACAGGAGACCGCTATGGTTTTCGAAGGAAGTAGCTGTAAAAGTGACGACAATGAGGGAGGCCTTCATGAAATACAAGAGATCACAGAGAAAGGAAGACAGGCATCTGTATTTGGAAAAACGTAGAGAAGCTAGCAAAGTAGTCAAGAAGGCAAAGATTCAAAAGGAGGAGGAAATAGCCAATGCAATAAAATGGGGGATAATACATTTTTCAGATATATTAGTGAGAAGAGGAAGGGCAAAAGTGGTATTGTCAGACTCAAGGGTACAGGGGGGGAATATGTAGAAGCTGATAAGGATAAAGCGGAATTGCTTAACAAATATTTTTGTTCTGTGTTCACAGATGAAGAACCAGGAGCAGGACCTCAGAAAACACCCACAAATAAGAACAGAAGCGAGGGACATCTTGAACAATTTTCAGAAGACTGTGTTCGTGAGAAACTAGCTCAACTTAAAGTAGACAAAGCGATGGGACCGGATGGGATACACCCTAGAATACTGAGGGAACTTGGGGACGTTCTAGCAACTCCACTGACTGACCTTTTCAATGCCTCGTTGGAGTCGGGAGTGGTGCCAAAGGACTGGAGAGAGGCTCATGTGGTGCCTTTACACAAAAGCGGAAGTAAAGATGTGGCTGAAAACTACAGGCCGGTTAGTTTAACTTCGGTGGTGAGTAAATTAATGGAAACGCTGTTGAAAGAGAAAATAGTGAGGTTTCTGGAGTCCAGCGGATTACAGGATCCAAGGCAGCATGGATTCACCAGAGGCAGGTCTTGTCAGACAAATCTGATTGATTTCTTTGACTGGGTGACCAGGGAGTTGGACCGAGGGAAAGCTCTAGATGTGGTGTATTTAGATTTCAGTAAAGCCTTTGACACTGTTCCTCACAGGCGACTTATAAACAAACTGAGCACCCTAGGGATGGACCCTAAAGTTACTGCTTGGGTTAGAAATTGGTTGGGTGGGAGGCGACAAAGAGTACAAGTAAATGGAGCTCACTCTGAGGAGAAGGATGTTACCAGTGGTGTGCCCCAGGGATCTGTCCTTGGTCCGATTCTTTTTAACATCTTTGTTAGTGATATAGCGGAAGGGCTGTCTGGTAAGGTTTGCCTCTTTGCAGATGATACCAAAATCTGCAATAAAGTAGACACCCAGGAAGGTGTAGATAACATGAGGAGGGATCTAGCTAAGCTTGAAGAATGGTCTAGAATTTGGCAGCTGGGATTTAATGTTAAAAAATGTAAGGTCATGCATTTGGGCTGCAGCAATCCAAGGGAGCAATACAGCATAGGAGGTGAAGTACTTTTGTCCACTAAAGAAGAGCGGGACCTAGGCGTCGTTGTGTCCGATGATCTTAAAGTAGCTAAACAGGTAGAAAAGGCAACGGCAAAAGCTAGAAGGATGCTTGGGTGCATACGGAGAGGAATGGCTAGCAGAAAAAAGGAGGTGATAATGCCTCTGTATAAGTCTTTGGTGCGACCTCATTTGGAGTATGGTGTGCAATTCTGGAGACCGCACCTTCAAAAGGATGTGAACAGGATGGAGTCGGTGCAGAGGGTTGCTACTAAAATGATTAGTAGTCTTCATTATAAAGCATATGAGGACAGACTTAAGGATCTTAATATGTACACCTTAGAGGAAAGGCGAGATAGAGGTGATATGATTGAGATGTTTAAATACCTCCGTGGCATAAATGTTCAGGGAGAGAGCCTCTTTCAATTGAAAGCAAGTTCTGCGACGAGGGGACATGGGATGAGGGTGAAGGGAGATAGATTCAGGAGTGATATGCGGAAATATTTCTTTACGGAAAGAGTAGTGGATCCGTGGAATAGTCTCCCAGTGGAGGTGGTAGAGATGAGGACAGTAACTGAATTCAAAAAAGCATGGGACCAACACAGAGGATCTCTAAAGGTAAAAAGTGGACTGTTGTAGTTGTTGTTATGGAAGGACAGACTAGATGGGCCTTGTGGTCTTTTTCTGTCATCATGTTTCTATGTTTCTATGTAACCCTCCGCCCAGTGTATAACAGCGACCAAGAAAGCAAATAGAATGCTAAGTATCATAAGGAAAGGAATGGAGAATAAAACAAAGGATATTATAATGCCTCTGTATAGTTTCATGGTGCGACCGCACCTTGAATATTGTATGCAATTCTGGTTGCCGTATCTTAAAAAGGATATAGCGTAATTAGAAAAGGTACAGAGAAGAGTCACCAAAATGCTAAAGGGGATGGAAGGATAATCCCATGAAGAGAGGCTGAAAAGGTTAGGGCTCTTCAACCTGGAAAAGAGATGGCTGAAGGGAGATATGATAGAGATCTATAAACTAATGAATGGAGTGGAACAGTTAACATAGATCGATTGTTTATACCATCAAAATATAGAAAGACTAGGTAACATGAAGCTACAGTTTAACCTATTTAAGACTAATAAAGGGAATATTTTTTTATTCAACATGTAATCAAACTCTGGAATTCGTTACTAGAGGATGTAGTAAAAGCTGTTAGTGTAACCAGGTTTATAAAAGGTTTGGACAAGTTCCTGGAGGAAAGGTCCATAATTATTAAAGGGGACCCGGGATATCCACTGCTTGATCTAATACAAGCAGTGTGGAACCTGTGTCCTTTGGGGAAACTGCTAGGTACTTGTGACCTTGGTTGGCCACTGTTGGAAACAGGATTCTGGGCTTGATGGACCTTGGTCTGACCCATTATGGAATATCTTATGTTCTTATGTTTAGGTCATCCTAGGAGAGCCAATGCAGACTGCTGAAGCTCTGCTGGTGGATTCAAAGGGATCAAAAGAAACCCTGATGAGAAACTTGGAAGTGTTCTGGCTTTGCTTGATGAGTATCTCAAAAGTACCCCTCTTATCATCAGGAAGGAGAGGAGTGAAATGTTCCAGATCCCTGGGTAACATCCTTCAGAAACATGTAAGAGTTTATTCTGGAGGCTAACAGACATGCCTGGAAGCATGTTCACCCAAAGGCATTGAGTGTCCTGGAATCTCTGCCAGGTGGCTTGGATGAATGATTAGATCTCTTAATTCGGCGCATCACTGATTGCACCACCATTGAGTGGTAAGGGAGCTGAGGTTTTTCAAAGCCAGGGCACTCTGGTACTCAGTACATGGTTTCGAGTCTCTTACTAACAGGCAGAACAGTAAGCAGGGCCTTCCACATGAGGTGAGCATTAGAACCTGCAGGATACAATGCACCGTAATGTAGCAGCCTCTGTAGGTATTGGAAGGTATTGAAGTATCTGCAATTCCTCTGCCCTTGGGTTGAGGCTACTGTAATGGCGAGCACTGCTGCCGTATCGCGGATGAAGTCCTGAAAAGACATATCCTCTGGCGGGGATCTGCGCCGCTCTTGAGTGGTGAAGGGTCTGAAGGGATGTCTTGAAGGTCTCAGGAACCGAGTAAGCCCCCATCAGATTCTGAAGAACTAAAATCTGCATCCAGCAAGAAATCAAAGTATTGGTGATCCTTAGTTCGACCTCAATGCTTCATAGATGTCAAAGGTCGATGCGGATACCGATACTTGGAGGTATTGGAACAGAGTGTCTGTTGGACACTGGGGATATCAATTGGTTCTAACCAGGGTACCGATGATGTCATTTTGAGGGCCGGTATTGGTCCTGGTAGGCCTGGTATAGGCCTGGTACCGAAACCTGCACTCCCGGAGCTCTTGATGTTGTTGATATCAAGGCTACTAGTAGTTCTGCCAAACTTCTCTTGAGGGCCAGCATGTGCTGGTCAAGGGAGACTGCCGATGTCTGGGTGGAGTCACCTATGGGGCTGTACGCCACATCCCAGAACATGGCACCAATAGCTCTCTGGAAGTCGATGCCTCGGGAGTGTCCCGGTTCCCCACTTGTGCTTTGGAGGAGAGATCCTCCCGCCGGGGCTGTTGGGCTGGCAGGTCTGCATCAGAAGCACCTCTAGGGGAGTCTCGATGCTTATGTTCTCTGGCCTTGGTATCAGTTTTCAATGTCGATGCCAAGGATTTGGGCGCAGCCAGAGATTGTGACTTAGAAGAAACCTGAGATCCTTGAGAGAAAGCCGATGCCCTCGAAGTTGAGGCTACTGAAAAGGAGTCCAAGGCAAAAATGATCCACACTTGTTCGCTTGGTTCTTGAGGCTTCTTTTTGTCATTTGCTGACACAAAAGACACGGGTTGAGCTGATGGTCATTTTAAACCATCAGTCATGTTTATCAGTTACTGAAACAGTACCGGAACATTTGATACATTTCTCTCCTTCCCACCCAAGGGTGCCATCTTACTCAGTCAGATGACAAAGCTAAAGCCGAAAAAGAAGATGGTAAAAATACATGAACTTCACAGAGAGGAGGGAGGGTTGTGAGGACTGATTGCTGCTGTCCCCACAGAACACCTGTTACAGGTGAATAACTACGCTTTCTCCGGGAACAAGCAGGAAGTCAGTCCTCACATATGGGACTCCCTAGCTACAGGTTATCGAGAACCTGTAGAAGCCACGGTCAAGCCGTGAGCAGCAGCACGCTGAGTCCAAAGGCAGACTGAAAAGACCCCAGTGTCCAGGAGAACCATCACCTAGGAGAGAAGGAGTTGCCTAGACCCCGAAAGGATTATGAAGTATGGCCTGGCTGAAGGCGCTGTTCCGTCAGGACTCCCTCTCCAGGCAGGAGTTTGCTGCAAGGTATGGACCGAAGACCAGGTAGCGGCCCAGCAAATATCTGTGATGGGGATAGAATGCAAGTTTGCAACCGAGGCTGCCAAAGCCCTGATGCTGTGTGCCGTAACCTAGCACTCAAGCAGGAGCCCTGCCTGTTCATAAACGAGAGCAATGCAGTTCGCCACCCAGATGGACAGGGTCCGCTTGGTTTCTGCCTCCTCCAGCTGACTGGGGTCAAAGGAGACTAAAAGCTGGGAGGCTTTGCGGTGGCCCTGAGCACGCTGCAAAAGAAGGACAGTACTCTTACAATCCAAGGTATGGAGGATGGCCGCCACCCTTTTGACGTGAGGCTGTGGAAAGAAGGTGGGTAGCACCCCCTTCTGATTGTGATGGAATGAGGACAACACCTTCGGAAGGAATTTGTTCTTATAGAACCTGGTGTAGGGTGGCTCTGCCACCAAGGCTTGAAGTTTGCTGACCCTGAGAGTGGATGTGAGTGCCATCAGGAAGACAACCTTCCAGGAGAGGTACAGTAGGTGGCAAGAAGCCAGGGGCTCGAATGGCGACCCATTAAGCTGTGACAGTACCACATTAAGGTGCCATTCTGCTGGAGGTGGACAGATGGGGGGTTTCAAGAGAAGGAGGCTCCGTAAGAACTGGGTGACGAGGTGCTGCGCAGAAAGGGGTTTGCCCTTGATAAAGTGGTGGTGCACTGAAAGAGCACTCAGGTGCATCCTAACGGAATTAGACTTGAGTCCAACCTGCGAGAGATGAAGCAGGTACTGCAGCACCATCTGCAGCGGGCAGGAGAATGGGCTGACCCGTCGCTTTGTGCACCACACCGAGAATCTGCACCATTTGAAGGCATAGGCCAGCCTCGTGGCGGTCTTACGAGAAGTTAGGACGACTTTCTCCAGTTCCCTCAAAAGGCTGAAGGGAACCAGGGCTACCTGTTCAGCAGCCACGCTGTTAGTACCAGAGACCCCAGGCTGGGGTGAAGGAGGGAGCCGTCCTCCTAAATCAATAATCCCGGGGCATTCCTCCGAGGGACCGGGGGCTCCGTTAATAGGTGGAGCAGCAGCAGGAACCAAGGCTTCCTGGACCACTTCTCTGATTACCTTGAGTGCCCAAGTGTCGGTGGTGATGGCAGGCCACCGATGAACAAAGTGGACCAGACGTTCCCCTTTGGGCAGCTGACCTCCTGAGGGTGGAGAAGCTATGCCCCGGGAGTCAAAAGCTCCCCCCAGGCTGTGCTAGGGGCTTGGGGCCCTTCTGCTTGTGGGGGCCCTGACCTGTTCCTTTGGCATGGTGACCATGCCGAGGAGCTGGAGGAGCCTGATATTGCGGGTATCCCCAGTAAGCCTGACACTTCCTCAGGTATGGAGGCTTTTTCCCTGGGGATTTTCCTCCTGGGGAGGGTAGCAGTCTTTTGGAGAGTTGAGTCCTCATAAGGAACTCAGACTCGATGTCTGCCACTCTCTCTGCCATAGGTTTGCCAAAGAGATTCTCTCCTTGGCATGGGACATTGATGAGAATGTCCTGCACCCATTGCTCCAGATCTGACGACTGCAGTCACGCCAGGTGTTGGGCACCGATGCCTGTGGCAGCTATCCTCACAGTTGATTCGAAGCCATTGTAGGCCACTCGAGTCAAATACTTTGAGCATTCCCAGATGCCCTTGTCAGGTTCTGGAACCGTTGGAGATGGTCATCCCCGAGGCCAGCGGAGAAATCGTTAAGCTCCTTTGTCAAGTCACAAAGGTACATGCTGATATAGAGCTGGTATACTTGGATCCGGTAGTCAAGCATTGAGCCCTGATAGCACTTCCTACAGAGGACACTGAGGGTACGGGCCTACCTACCCAGGGGCACCAAAGAATGCGTCTTCTGGGTCTTGAGGTGACGCACAGCCGACTCCACCACCAAGGAGTTATGGGGCAACTTCGGCTTCCCGAAGTCAGGGCCTCGCCGGACTCGCTACATCACATTGAGTCGATGGCTGACAATGGACACTGATGCTGTCGTCTCCCACATGTGGAAGAGAAGTCTCTTGAGGATGGCAGGGTTGGGAATCGTCAGTGCCTCCTTTTGCAGGTTATCATATTGGAAAATTTCTAGCTCCTTTGTGCGAGGATCCTCCTCCGGCTCTGTGAAGATGGCTAGTGCCCTCAACATGTCCCATACGAAGTCAAGGAACAAAGTGTCCTCGGGCAGTGACAGATGCCGAGTCCGATGGGATATCACGGTGTTTGCGAGTGTCCGGTGATGTCTCTTCCACAGACTCCCAGAGTTGTGGGTGGAGGATTCGGCGCTGGGTCAGGCCTGTGGGGCAGGACCCGGGTTGGGTGGCCGATGGATCACAGCAGCTTTGTGGCTGGAGCCACGAGCACTCCCCAGTGAGGATTCTTGTTCCTAATGAGCGGGACAGTGATTGAGACCTCTGCCGAGGATCGACTCGAGGCGGTGGGCTCACGAGGATCTACTCGGCAACCGGGGAAGTCCTCGATGTCGAGGTCCCGGTGGCCTGGGAGGATGCACTGGCGGAGCCAGGCACTGGCACCTGCTGCATGGAAAAGAAGGCATTCAAACTGTGCTCCAAGACACCATCATGGTTTCCAACTCAGGAGGTTTTGCAGTCTTAGAACGGACACCGGGGTTACCGGGTCCAATTTCGGCGAGGAGAGAGAATCCGCAACAAGGATGGCCTCAGATGTCCAATGCTGATTGCCGGAGGCCTCTGAATCCTTCCAGGGACCCTTGGCCGGCTGCTCCCACTCCAACTCCTCTGGTTCTCTGTGAAGGCTGTGGAACCTAGCATGGGGCTTGCCCGCCTTGTCTGAGTCCCGAAAGGAGTTCCACAAGGATTTTTTCTTCTTCTTCCGTTCACACTCCGGGGAACCCCTGTTGGGGGCCCTGCAGCCCCGATCAGTAACCGGAGGGGTCACTGTGTGACTCCCAGGAGTCGGATGGGCCCTGGAGTGTGGAGTCACCAGGGACTCTGGGGCAGACTCTGACCTTTTGAAGATCTCGTCTTGCTTCTGCTAGACAATGGAAGCAGCAATCATGTGTGTCGGCGAGGGACATATTTTTGGTGGACCGATCATACTTTTTAAAGCCACTGGCCAGTGAGGTTGAAGACCTGAAGAATAGCCAGCGGTGGGAAAAAGGCACAAATCTGCGCTGAGGAAAAAAACTACAAAAAAACAGGTCCGAGCCGCGATGCCGAAGCAAGTGAACTCGGAGGCGGGAAAAGGAACCAGTCGCAACCGGAAAAAAAAGGAAACACTTCACTGAGAATTTTATCAACGTTTTCCGGGAAAATCAGACACACGTCCTGTTGGCTGCGCAGAAAAAGGAGACTGAGCAAGATGGTACCCTTGGGCAGGAAGGGGACCACGCATGCATGGAGCATCTCCCAAAGGCTTTCTTTGAAAGCTGGGGAGATGCTTCCACGCAGGGCTCCATCAGCGTCAACGTCACCCATATGCGAGGACTAACTTTCTTGTTCCCAGAGAAAAAAGTCATCTTCAAATTGAAAAGAAGGATATGGAGGGCTACAGGCCTAATTTGGCGGCAAAAACCGCTAAGAAAATAATGAAAAAATATTTAAAAAGAAAGATTTATCGGAACAGGCACTGACGGGAAGGCAGAAGCACAATGCTATACCAAAAAAGAAAAGTTTTCAGTGGCGACACGAATGATGCGCCTTGCTGGCTCCACGGAAAACGAAGACCTGAGGAGAGGAATTGGGAAGGCAGGCATGCAGGCGCAGGGTGCAGTGGAGTGTTCCCAAAAGTTTTCCTATTGGACGCCAAGGAGCGTTCCCATGCAGGCTCTGTCGGTGCCGATGTCACCCATATGTGAAGACTGCATTCCTGCTTGTTCCTGGAGATAATGCAGTATTTTCCTGCAGTTTAGTAACTACCTCATAACATGTCATAGCTAGAGGTTTACTCTGTGGGCCAGAAAAGGAGTGGAGGAGTAGCATAGTGGTCAGAACAGTCTGGTGACCAAGAGATGGGGTCTCGATTCCCAATTGCCCTCCGGTCACAAGTTGCCAAGAAAACCCAGAAGCTGTGTCACTAGGCGTCAGTTTTGACTTAATGGCACACATTGAGCAAAGACTGAAAATAAATACCTATTACATAGGATACTATATAATTTCATGTGCATGGCATCTGACTAAAATAACTAACACATTTATCCTTTATAGTCTAATGGTTTCTAAATCAAACATATGTACCTGGCTGGATTCCTTTCATGCTCTGCTTTTGCAATGGTTTACTAAACAAAGTTTCTGAAATAGCAGTTGAGATTTCTTTAGCTTGTCTGTATTGCTTTAACTGATCGGCAAAATCTTCTTCCTCCTCTTCGCTATAGTTAATGTAGTCCTCATATTCCTTATTTTTCATTTGTTTAGTATGTTGACCTTTTAGAGGAGTCCCAAAGTTTCCTGATGAGTACCCATGCTGGAAGAAAGCAGAAAGAGTGACCATTAAACATCATTTATTTAGGGCTGTCAAAATCAATCAGCAGCAAAGATACAACAAAGTTAACTATGGATTTTGCTGAAAATTCTACTAAACGTGTAAAAAACTACATCCAAATTATATTCATAGCTATGAGCTTTGCAATCCAATATGGAGGTAATTTTATAAAACATTTTCCATGTGCACATTTTATATACAGAAAGGAGAAATTTCACTTACCATTAATTTCCTTTCCTGGAATCCTGCTAGACCAGTCCAGACAAGCGGGTTAAGTCCCCCCTGCCAGCAGATGTTGGAGACAGAGAAAAACCCCACCAGAAGCCTGATTGGCTAGGCTCTGATAGGTATAGGCATACCCCTAGGAGTCACCTTTAGTATACTCTGACAAGCAAAATGGAACCATTGAATATGGCCTGCATATGCCAACTATGTACAGAAATCCCTGCAAAGCAAGGCGGACTGCCTGCACTTCCAGACGGTTGATAGTCCAGCGAGCCTCGCGAGGCATCCAAGTACCCTGCGCTGTGAGAATCAGGCAATGGGCTCCCCAGCCAGAGAGACTGGCATCGGTTGTCACTAAGATCCAGCGAGGAGTCTCTAGGGACACCCCCTTCAAAAGATGGGATGGCAAAAGCCACCAGTGAAGGCTGCGTCTGATTGACGGTAGGAACGGGAGACGAACCTCGTAATCCTCCGACACTGGAGACCAATGAGACAGAAGCGCCTGCTGGAGACAGCTCATGTGCGCCCTAGCCCACGGAACCACCTCGATAGCGGCCGCCATGGTCCCCAGGATCTGAAGGTAGTCCCAAGCTCGAGGACAGTCCTGTTGTAGAAACAGACGGAGTTGCGAGGAGAACTTGAGGATGTGCTCTTGCGTCAGAAAGACTCGGCCCTGGCGGGTGTCGAACCGTGCTCCGAGGACGTCCAGCTGTTGAGACGGTTGAAGGCAGCTCTTGGCCCGATTGACCACCCAGCCCAAGTCCTCCAGGAAGGAGACTACCTGGGAGATAATGTTGTGGGCCTCTGAGAAGGAATCTGCTTGAATAAGCCAGTCGTCCAAGTAAGGGTGCACCCGGATGCCCTGCTTGCGTAAGGCCACCAATACCACCATCATTACCTTGGAGAAAGTCCGTGGGGCCAAGGTGAGGCCAAAGGGCATTGCCCGAAATTGAAAGTGCTGCCCGAGAATGGTGAATCGTAGGAAACGCTGGTGGTCAGCCCGAATGGGAATATGAAAGCATGCTTCTGCGAGGTCGAGAGAAGCAAGAAACTCTCCCTTGTGCACCACCTGGATGACCGAGCAGAGCGTTTCCAACCTGAAATGCGGAACTCGAAGGCTGCGGTTGACCCCTTTGAGATCTAGAATGGGGCAAAAGGAGCCATCCATCTTGGGCACCACAAAATAGATGGAATAACGCCCCAACCCTCTCTCTGAGGGAGGAAAAAGACGAATGGTGTTCAGAAGGAGGAGCCGATGAATGGTGGTGCGAACGGCCAACCTCCTTCTGGGCACCCTCCCTGGAGAGACAAGGAAGGCCTTGCAAATGGGACCCCAGCAATTGAGAGAATAACCCTGAGCGACGATGTCCAGGACCCATTGATTGGAGGTTATGAGTGCCCACTGCCGAGAGAAAAGCGTCAACCGGCCTCCTACCAGTGGCTGCGTCTCAGGTGGGCCGCCCGTCCCGTCCCGTCAGCGGGAGGAGCGAGTGGTGCCGGAGAACTTTCCTGGGCTGGGATAGGAGTCACTGCCTTTCCGGGCTCCTCGAAAGGACTGCTATCTCTGACCAAAGCGACTGAAGGGAGCCGAGGAGGCTGCCAGCTTATTGGGACGGTATCTACGGGAATCGCGAGACCTAGAAGAACGTTGCGAATTCAGAGAATAAAAACGAGATGAGCCACGTGAGAAGGCCTTGGGTCTATCTTCCGGCAAACGTTGAGGCTTAACCTCACCCAGGTCCTTCACCAGTTTATCCATATCCTCGCCAAAGAGGAGCCTATCCTTAAAGAGAAGCCTAGAGAGGCACGTTTTGGAAGCGACGTCTGCTGCCCACTGGTGCAGTCAGAGCCACCTCCTCGCCACCGTGACTGCCGCAACTGATCGAGCCGAGAGGCGCAACAGATCATAGAAGGCATCTGCCATATTGATGGAGAATCTCTGTCTGGTTAAATATGGAAGAACTATAGAGGAGGTTTCGTGGAAACTGATATTATATTCTTCACTTATAGGAATAGGACTAGACTTCTTGAAAAGATCTAGCCCCTGAAATAACCAGGTCTCGAGACGTACGTGAATGAGTGCAGAGGAGATCCTTAGTCTTAAGACAGCAAGTCTGGATCCTTCTATAATTTCAAATAGTAGCTGGAGAAAAAGACGCAATATAAGGGGATACCATGTTTGCCTCTTTATGAGGGCAATATGAGTATCATGCGTTTTCTTGATCAACATAAGCTACCATGAAGTATAGGAATTAGAAGGAAAGTAGTGAATAAGGACCAACTGCAGTGAAAAAAATGCATCCCTGATGTGGAAGTTCCAGTGAGATGTGGAACAAACCAGGGAATTGTGCAATTTTCTATGATTTCACGTGGTCTAAACCCTGGTTACCTTTTCTTAAAAGGAAATTTTAAGGAATATGGTAAGAGTAGGAAAAAACCAGTCATGTAGGAGCATGACTGGTAGAATCTACCAGCTGAAGCCCTTGTTAACTATCTGGCCGCTACCTATTAGGAGTAGCTCAGAGGCTCTCTGGCAAAGGCCCACAGTTGCAGAGCTTTGTTGTAGAATTTGAAGAGAGCATGTTGTAGGTTGCTTAGATCTGGCTGTTGAATTGCCAGTGTGCAACCTAATCTATTCTGTTGAAGCCAAAGAAAATTGAAGGTGGCTAAGAATAGTAGACAGGCCTGAAGCCTGCAACAATAAACAGTCCAAATGAGTTCTGGACCTCTTTTGGAGTTATCTGTTATTAAGGCAACATAAAAAGATATCTGAGAAGAAGATGAACCGCAAAGGGGGAGAAAACTCTGTATGGAAACTACTTACTGGAGTAGGTATTGAAGAAAATCCTATGGCTTAGAGAATAAGCCCTCCAGATGAGTAGTAGTACTCTTAGAGACTGAATGTCTGGGCTAAGAGGGATAGAAGTAATACAGAGTTGAGAAGACTTACAATTGGTAAGTCTTTGAAGAGATAAGGTCCCCTTGCAGTTAAAAGTATGAGATATACTCGTACAGTAAACTGACAAGGTGAAGGTATAGCTCACCCTGTTGTTAGTTGTTAGGCCTCCTTTTGTTTTAAAAGGAGGAACCTGTTACCTCTGGGGTATGATAGTCCTTAATAGCTCTTAGAGTTAGAAGGATAGATTTCTCTTGTAGCAAGAGATTCATACCCAGAGTCGAGGATTGAGTCAATGTATGACTGATATCTCAGCATGGATGAGATGAATTTTAGATGTTTCTGTTGAAAAGAAGTAGACTCAAAAGTTCTAAACCTCACACAGAAAAAATTAATAAAATATCAGAAACCCTGCGATTGCTGGGTTTGCTGAGCCTGTTGAGGTTTTGACTTTCTTAGCCTGGTGTGATGTTGCCCATCTTTGGAAACATCTGCAGAATGGGTAGAAGGATAAAACTTGTTTCCCTTGGGGGAATAAAGCTTTTTAGGAGATTTTTTATTAGCTGGGATAGAGGAAAATTTTGACAATCCTCTAAAAGTAACTGCATCAGTGCTCAACTGATTAGCTTGAAATAAAGCCTCCTTGTTGAAGAGATTTTCACCAGTACAAGGAGTATTTCCCAGCCTTTCGTGAACCCATCTGTCCAAGTCTGAAGCTTGGAGCCAGGCTATGCGTCGTGCTCCTATGGCTATAGCAGAAGTTCTGCTAATAGACTCAAAACAGTCCAAGGAAGCACGATTAAGGAAACTAGAGATATTTTGAGCATGATTGACTAATAAGGAATAGACTGCTCTTTTATGCTCTGGAAGAAAACGGTTCAAAAACTTTAAGTTCTTTGTGACCTCTTCAAGAGATAATCCCATATAGAAAATATATGAGATAATTCTTGCTGAAAGCATGGATGCCTGGAAGCATCGACGTCCAAAGGCATCTAAAGTCCTAGACTCACGACCTGGCGGATAAAGCACAGTTACTTACCTGTAACAGGTGATCTCTGGGAACAGCAGGAATAAGTATTCACATATGGGTACGTCGGTACCGACGGAGCCTGCGCGGGAACGCTCCCCAGCTTCCCAAAAAGGAAAGCTTTTGGGAGCATCCCACAGCGCCTGCGCGCTGCCTTCCCGCCTTTCCTAACCGCCTCTCCCAGTTCGAGTTTTAAAGCTGAGACAAAGAGAGAGAGGAAAGGAAAAATAGATAGAGAGATACAACTCCTAGGGGAGGTGGGTGGGTTGTGAAGACTTATTCCTGCTGTTCCCAGAGATCACCTGTTACAGGTAAGTAAGCGTAGTTACTCACCTGTAACAGGTGTTCTCCAGGAGCAGCAGGAATCAGTCCTCACATATGGGTGACGTCGGCGCCGACGGACCCCTCGCGGAGCAATTTTCCCCAGCTTTCAAAGAAAGCCTTTGGGAATTGCAGCGCGCATGCGCGGTCCCCTTCCCGCCCAAGGGTGCCATCTTAGCCAGTCAGATGACATAGCTAAAAGACAGCATAAAAATTTGCAAAAAAACCAAAGCAGATGATTGCAACTCCAAGGGGAGGAGGGAGGGTTGTGAGGACTGATTCCTGCTGCTCCTGGAGAACACCTGTTACAGGTGAGTAACTACGCTTTCTCCAGGACCAAGCAGGAAGTCAGTCCTCACATATGGGACTCCCAAGCTTAAGGCTACCGGAGACCCTAAGCACAAAAATGAGCTCCCTCTAGCTCAGCAGCACAGAAGGAAGGAATCTTCACTGAATTATTACCCACCGGTAGCCCCCATCCGGGATGGAGGGTAGGAGTTGCTCAAACCTCGAAGAGATTCCGGAGGACTGCCTGTCCGAAAGCACTGTCCCTGCGGGACTCCCTCTCGAGGCAGTAATGGACCGCAAAAGTCTGGCTCGAAGACCAAGTAGCGGCCCGGCAGATGTCTGCCAATGGAACAGAGCGGAGGTAAGCCACTGACGTAGCCTTCGCCCGAACACAATGAGCCGTGACCCGACTTTCTAACGAGGGTCCGGCTGCCCCATAAGCCCAAGCGATACAGTCAGCAACCCAGATGGACAGAGTACGCTTGGAGACAGGGAGCCCCAATTTATTGGGGTCAAAAGACACGAAAAGCTGAGCAGCTTTACGGTGCTCCCGCGTACGGTCAAGGTAGAAGTTTAACGCCCTTCTACAGTCCAGGGTATGCAGGACCATTTCAGCTCGGCTGGAGTGTGGCCTGGGAAAGAAGGTCGGAAGTACCACCTCCTGATTGATGTGAAAAGGGGAGACCACTTTTGGAAGAAATTAAGGGTGAGTCCGTAGGACTACCCTATTTTTGTAGAACCGAGTGTAAGGGGGATCAGACACGAGGGCCTGCAATTCACTTACGCGTCTAGCGGAAGTGAGGGCTATCAAGAATAAGGTTTTCCAAGAAAGAAAACGTAGAGAACAGGTAGCCATAGGTTCAAAAGGCGGACAGGTGATCCGCTGTAAAACCACATTCAGATCCCAGTCAGGTGCTGGCGGGCGTAGAGGTGGTTTAAGTAGAAGGAGACCTCGGAGAAACCTTGCCACGAGAGGGTCGTTGGAAAGAGGTCTGCCGTCCACCGGCACATGATGTGCTGAAAGAGCACTGAGGTGAACTTTGACGGAGTTGGACTTAAGTCCCAGATTAGAGAGGTAGAGCAAGTACTGCAAGATCACCGACACCGAGCAGGAGAAGGGATCCTGAGACTGCTGGGTACACCAAACGGAAAAACGACGCCATTTAAGGGCGTAGCATTTGCAGGTAGAAGGTCGCCGGGAAGCTAGGACGACCTCTTCCACGTCTGCCGGCAGCAGAAGGGGAGCCAGGACTACCCTTTCAGCAGCCAGGCCATCAGATGTAAAGATCTGAGGTTGGGGTGTAGCAGGGACTCCTGATCCTGTGTTAGGAGGTCTGGTTGAAACTCCAGAGGGAACGGAGCCTCCACCGCCAGTTGCAGCAGGAGTGGAAACCACGGCTGTCTGGGCCACCGAGGAGCTATCAGGATGATGGAAGCTTTGTCTCGGAGAGCCTTGAAAAGAGTACGAGAGATTAGCGGTATGGGAGGAAAGGCATACAGAAGGCTTTTCGACCATGAGAGCAGAAAAGCATCCGCCGCTACTCGAAGGGGATGCGGCTGCCGAGAGCAGAAGCGAGGAAGTTGCCGGTTGAAAGGACTGGCAAAGAGATCCATCGTGGGGAGTCCCCACTTCAGAAAAAGTTTCTGAACTACCAAGGGATCCAGTCGCCACTCGTGCGGCTGGAGGATTCTGCTGAGTTTGTCTGCCAGGCAATTTTCTTGGCCTGGGAGATAAACTGCCTTGAGAAGAATGCCGTGGCTGACGGCCCAAGAGCAGAGCCTCTGTGCTTCTCGACAGAGAAGGAAGGAGCCCGTGCCCCCCTGTTTGTTCACGTAGAACATGGCAACTTGATTGTCCGTCTGGACAAGGACGGACCGGTGAGAAGTCAGGTGGGAGAAAGCCTTGAGAGCCAGACGGATCGCTCTGAGCTCTAGGAAGTTGATCTGCTGCGCAGACTCCCACGTGGTCCAGAGACCTTGAGTACATGCCCCTTGGCAATGCGCTCCCCATCCCAGGAGAGAAGCATCGGTCGTCAGTACTTGAGCAGGCGGAGGAGATTGAAAAGGCATTCCGAGCACCAGGTTCGGCCGATGAAGCCACCACTGTAGAGAAGAGGCCAGCGGGTCGGAGATCTGCACTAAGTCGGCTAGGCCGCCTGTGGCCTGTTGCCACTGCTTGCGAAGGCACCACTGAGCAGGTCGCATATTCAGGCGGGAATTGGGGGTCACGTGGACGGTGGAAGCCATATGGCCGAGTAGTCTCAGGAAGCGCCTGGCCGAGACCAGGGACTGGCTGCGAAAACGGCCGGCTAGGTCCATGAGCCGAGTCGAGAGGCAGGAAAGCTCGCGCCTGAAGAGTGTGCAATCTTCCACCGATGAACTCGAGATCTTGTGAGGGGAGCAAAGTGGACTTTGCGAAGTTTATGACAAAGCCCAAGTACTGGAGAAGAGTCACAGTGCGGTGTGTGGCTTTTGTGACTTCTGGAGAGGACGATGCTCTGATGAGCCAGTCGTCTAGGTAAGGAAAGACATAGAGGCCCTGAAGCCGGAGATAAGCCGCTACCACCGCGAGACATTTTGTGAAGACTCGTGGTGCGGAGGATAGGCCAAAGGGCAGTACTCTGTACTGGTAATGATTTCCTGCCACCACAAACCTTAGGTATTGGCGGTGGCTTGGGTGGATGAGGATGTGCGTGTAGGCATCCTTTAGATCCAAGGAGCATAGCCAATCTCCCTGCTGGAGGTAGGGCAGAAGGATTCCAAGGGTAAGCATCTTGAACTTCTCCCGCACGAGGAACTTGTTGAGGTTGCGCAAGTCCAGGATGGGTCTGAGGCCTCCTGTTCTTTTTGGTATTAGGAAATACCTGGAATAAAAGCCTTGACCTCTCAGGTGGTGGGGCACCGGTTCCACAGCCTGTTCCTGAAGAAGACTTGCTAACTCCTGAAGGAGTAAGTCCCTGTGCAGAGGGAGTCGTGGAGGCTCTCCCGGAAAATAGGAGGGAGGGACCTGGTGGAAGTGGAGAAGATAGCCTTCTCGCACAACCTGAAGCACCCAGGCATCTGATGTGATGTTGGACCACCTGTGGGCAAAGTGGACCAGCCGGCCTCCTGTGCTGGGAGAAACCAGCTGAGGGGGAGAGGCTATGCCGAGGCACCGATGCCGGCTGCGGCCACTCGAGCCGATGCTTCAAAGCCATCATAGGCTGCTCGAGAAATGAATTTGGAGCATTCTCGAATACCAGTGGACAAGGCTAGGAACCTCCGCAAAGGTTCCTCGGACAGCCCAGCAGAGAATCCGGCTATCTCTTTAGCCAGGTCTCTAAGGTACATGCCCATGTAGAGCTGGTAGGTCTGGACCCGACAAGCAAGCATAGAGCCTTGGAAACACTTCTTACCGAGGCCATCCAGGTTGCGGGCCTCCCAGCCGGGAGGCACCGAGGAGTGCATCTTCTGGCTCTTGAACCTATGCATGGCCGATTCCACCACCATGGAATGGTGCGGTAGCTGGGCTTTCTGGAAGCCAGGGCTCTTGCGGACTCGATAGATGGAATCGACCCGCTTGCTTAATACCGGCGACGATGCCGGACTCTCCCACATACGGAAGAGTAGTCGTTCCAGCATGGGAGGAACCGGTACAGTAAAGTGCTCCTTTGCTGGAGAGTCGTACTGAAGGGCGTCGAGCTCTTCGGCTCGAGGCTCCTCCTCGGGATCCGCAGGGAAGGCCAAAGCCTTGGCCATATCCCTGACGAAGTCCGAGAACCGGGCATCCTCCGGGGGGGACTGTTTCCGAGGTTCGGACTCAGGGGAGTCCGAGGGGACACACCGAGTCCGAAAAGAATCAGGTGACTCTTCCACTTCAGATTCCCAGGCCGACTCCGAGGAGGAATCGGTGGGGTCGGTTCGGGCGGGCGGAGGCGTCGGCGACCTCGGTCCCGAACGGGAGGCCGAGGGAGACCTCGACTGAGGATCGACTCGAGCCCGCATGGACTCGAGGATCAGCTCGGTCTCCGGGGTCGACTTAGACGTCGACGCCCCGGCGGCCAGGGCAGAGGCGCCAGCGAGGCTAGCGATCAGTGCCCGCTGCTGGTCCATGAAGGCAGCCAGGCTGCTCTCCAAGGCCGTCAACCTGAGTCCGACCTCAGGTGACCCAGCAGTCCCCGACTCGGGCCCCGATGGCGTCGGGCCCAACGTCGGACCCCTCGGAGGCGAGTCCAGGAGGACTACAGGACTTACCCGAGCAGGCAATTCCGATTCCAAACGAGGTCGCTTCGTGAGACGTTCCTGCTCCAAAGACCCAGGACGGCTATCGGGGCTATGCGACCTGGCCCTCGCTGAACCAGGAGCGTCCACCGACGCCGCCCTCGCGGGTTTCGCCTTCCGATGATGATCCCCGGAGGGAGAACCTCTGTCGGAGGAACTCCGGAGATGCTCAGAGCTGGAGCCTCTGGACGCCGAGGCCTCCGACGAGGTCCGGGTACGGGTGGGATCTGCGAAGATTCTTTCCCGCTGATGCCGCCGACTCCGTAATGCTTTGGAGGACATTTTGCTGCAGGCCCCACAGATCAGTTCCTCATGATCTGGGCCGAGGCAGCGGAGGCAATGATCGTGTGTGTCAGTGAGTGACATATTTCTGTCACACTGAACACACCTTTTGAAGCCACTGGCAGCCATCGGGGGAAAAAGGGCCCCTGCAAGGTCAAAGGACCGGGCTGCCAGCGAAAAACCGAAAAACGAAACTGACAAGAAAAATCAGAAAAACCGAAAAATAAGAGAAGGACTCGCAACAGCGTCGCGAGTCCGGGTAGGAAAGAGACCGGCGTCGAACCGAAGAAAAAAGAGAAAATAAACGACGAAAATCAACTTTTTCTGCGGGTACAAGAAGACCACGTCTGTAGGGCTCCGCGGAAAAAAGAAGACTGGCTAAGATGGCACCCTTGGGCGGGAAGGGGACCGCGCATGCGCGCTGCAATTCCCAAAGGCTTTCTTTGAAAGCTGGGGAAAATTGCTCCGCGAGGGCTGTGTCGGCGCCGACGTCACCCATATGTGAGGACTGACTTCCTGCTTGGTCCTGGAGAAACTGTGCTATCTCCAGGAACAAGCAGGAATGAGTCTTCACATATGGGGACTCCCTAGCTAGAGATGCCTGGGAGATCCCCAAGGTTATGAGACCCTGGGAAGGGCTCTATCTCCTCCTATGGATCTCAGGCATCCATCCAGGGAAGGAGGGCAGGAGTTGATTAAGCATGGAACAGGTGTTTGAGAACAGCCTGACCAAACAAGGCATCCCGGCGGGAGTCCTTGTCCAAACAGTAATGAGCTGTGAAGGTATGAACCGAGGCCCAGGTGGCCGCTCGACAGATCTGGTCGATGGACACAGAATTTAGATGAGCCATAGAGGTGGCCATGGCCCTCACATTATGAGCTGTGACATGGCCCTCCAGAGAAAGGTTCTTACTCTGGTAGGCGAAAGAAATACACTGAGCAATACAATTGGACAGTGTCCTCTTAGAGACTGGAAGTCCCAAATGAGAGGGATAAAAGGCAACAAAGAGTTGAGAAGACTTTCTATGTTGCTGTGTCCTTTGTAAGTAAAAGGCAAGAGCTCTCTTAGAATCCAGGGTATGAAGATTCCTCTCTGCACTTGATGCATGAGGACCTGGAAAAAAAACAGGTAAATATACCTCTTGATTAAGATGAAAAGGTGAGACCACTTTAGGCATAAAGTGTGGATTGGTCCTAAGGAACCTTGTATAAGGTGGATTAGCCACTAAGGCCTGCAGTTCACTGATGCGGCGAGCTGAGGTGACTGCAATGAGGAAAATAACCTTCCAGGAAAGACATTTCAAGGAGGTGGTGGCTAAAGGTTCAAAAGGTGGCTTCATAAGCGGACCAAGAACCAAATTTAAGTCCCATGCCACTGGAGGAGGCCTAATGGGAGGTTTAGTTAAAGTTAGGCCTCTCATGAATCTTGCAATAAGAGGATGAGAGGAGATAGGCTGTCCATTGATAGGCTTAAGGGATGCTGCAATAGCACTCAAATGGACCCGTACTGAATTTGTCTTAAGGCCTGCATTGGAGAGATGCAGGAGATATTCCAATAGAGAATTCAAAGGTAGTGCTAGAGGGTCAAGACCCTTCTCAGTACACCAAATGGAAAACCTTTTCCATTTAAAAGCATAGGAACGTCTAGTAGAAGGTTTTCTGGAAGCATGGAGGATATCCTTCACCTGCTGAGAAAGATTCCAACCTTGAAGGTCTAGGCCTTCAGCAACCAAGCTCTGAGGTGAAGGGACTTGGGGTTTGGGTGCCACAAAGTCCCCTCTTCCTGGGACAGAAGGTCTGGAGCAGCTCCCAAGTCTAGGGAAGGAGCTTGAGAGAGATGTAGAAGTAGAGGGTACCACACTTGGCGTGGCCAGCATGGAGCTATGAGGATCATGGATCCTTGATCCCTCTGGAGCTTGAACAGAGTCTTGGGAATTAAGGGAATGGGTGGAAAGGCATACAGGAAGTCTTGACCCCAGTGAAGGAGGAAGGCATCCTTGGCCTGAACTCCCTGACATGGAATTCTGGAACAGAACCGGGGAAGTTTGGCATTCCACGGACTTGCAAAGAGGTCTATGTCCGGGGTTCCCCACTCTTGAAAGATTCTGAGTACTTGGTCCATGTGCAGGGACCATTCGTGTGGAAGCAGAACTCGACTGAGTCTGTCTGCCCAAGAGTTAGGGATTCCTGGAAGGTATACGGCCAGGAGATGGATTTGATGCTCTCTGGCGAAGGCCCACAATCTTAAAGCTTCGTTGCAAAGCGACAGAGAGCCAGTTCCTCCTTGCTTGTTTATGTAAAACATGGCTTCCTGATTGTCCGTATGAATGAGGACTGTCTTGTAGTTGAGCAGGGTATGGAAGACCTTGAGAGCTAGAAAAACTGCTTGGAGCTCCAAGTGGTTGATATGTAGAGAGGTCTCCTGTGGAGACCAAGTGCCCTGAGTGGAGAGGTCTTGTAGATGAGCTCCCCAACCTGTTTGGGAGGCATCTGTTGTGAGGGTTGCCTGGAGCAACAACTGTTGGAAGGGGGACCCCAGCAACAGATTTTGGGTGGACATCCACCACTGGAGAGACCAAAAGAGGCGCCTGGAGGTTGCTATTTGGTCTGAGAGAGCTGCTGATGCTTGAGTCCACTGGGTGGACAAAGTCCATTGAGCTGCTCTCATGTGAAGGCGAGCATAGGGTACCACATGCACTGTGGATGCCATGTGGCCTAGCAGTTGTAGCATTTCCCGGGCAGTTAAATGGCTCTTTGACTGAATCTGGGAGGCTAACTGCACTAGGCATAGGCAACGGGCCTGAGGAAGATAGGCCCTTACAGTGGTAGTATCCAGCCAGGCCCCTATGAACTCTAGGGACTGAGTAGGGGTGAGCTGGGACTTTGGGAGGTTTACCACAAGTCCCAGATACTGCAGAATACGCCTTGTGCAGTCCAGGGAAGTCTGGGCCTCTGACTGAGATGGAGCTCGGATGAGCCAGTCGTCCAGGTATGGGAATACAAATATTCCCAGAGTGCGTAGAAATACAGCTATTACTGCCATGCATTTGGTGAACACTCTTGGAGCAGAGGCCAGACCGAAAGGAAGCACCCTGTATTGGTAATGCTTTCCTTGGAAAAGAAAACGGAGGAACCTTCTGTGAGATGGATGGATGGATGAGGACATGTGTGTACGCATCCTTGAGATCTAGAGAACAAAGCCAATCCTGACTCTGAAGGTATGGAAGGAGAGTGCCCAGAGAAAGCATCTTGAATTTCTCCTTGCATAGAAATTTGTTCAATTCTCTGAGATCTAATATGGGTCTGTAGCCCCCTGTTTTCTTTGGGATCAGAAAGTAGGGGGAGTAAAACCCTGACCCTTGTTGAAGAAGAGGTACTTCTTCTATTGCCCCTTGGGCAAGAAGGGCAGCCACCTCCTGACCTAGAAGGTCGAGGAGAGATGTTGGAGAATTGAATTGTCTCACCATGGTGTGAGGAGGAAGGTTTGAGAAATGAAGCTTGTAGCCCTCCCTTATGATGGAGAGGGTCCACTGCTCTGCTGTAATTTGCTCCCATCTGGGAGCAAAATGAGCTAACCTTCCTGGAATGGTGAGAGGCTCTGGCTGTTTCAGAGCCAGAAAGGCTAAGTTCTCTAGCATCAAGTCAAAAACCCTGAGGAGGCTGGGTCTGCTGAGTTCCAGCAGCCCCTGTAGGCTTAGGCCTGGCCTGTTTAGGTTGCTGACGCTTAGTAGCAAAACGACCTGTAGATGATTGTTGGCCAGAAGCAGGATGGAATCTGCCTTTCTTGAAAAAGAGACTTCTTGAAAGGTTTTTTCTTGGCAGGAATGGAGGTTGACTTTGAAAGTCTATCCAAAGCAGAATTTTCTGCATCCATTTGAGTGGCTTTTATTTGCCAATCTTTGCCAAATAAGTTTTCTCCTGTACAGGGAAGATTTCCCAAGCCATCCTGGACCCAAGATTCTAGATCAGAAGCTTGAAGCCAAGCAATTCTGCGTGCAGCTATGGCAATGGCCGAAGCCCTGCTGGCACCCTCAAAGGAGTCAAAAGCTGCACGGTTGGAAAACTTTGAAATATCTTGAGTATTCTTAATCCAAACAAGAAATTCTTCCCTTTTCTCCTCTGGAAGAAAAGGGAGGAAAGTGTGCAGCTTATCTGCAACTTCTTTCAGAAACATACCCATATAAAGGCTATAGGAGTTGATTCTGGCAATGAGCATACTGGCTTGGAAGATTTTCCTACCAAAAGCATCCAAGGTCCTGCATTCTCTTCCTGGAGGAGCAGAGGAGTGTCTTTTTGCACTCTTTATCTTTTTCATAGCTGACTCCACCACAATAGAATGGTGAGGAAGCTGTGTTTTATGAAACCCAGGACAAGGAGGGACACGGTACATAGTGTCCAATCTACGAGAATGAGGAGAGATAGTAAGAGTCGCCTCCCATAAGTCAATCATGTGATCATAAAGAATCTCATGAATTGGCAAGGTGACTGCCTCCTTAGGAGCCTTAGAATAACCTAAAATATCCAATATTTTAGCTCTAGGCTCTAATTCAGAGGTTACTGAAATAGAAAGCCCTTTAGCCACTTCTCTTATGAAGTCTTGAAAGGACAAGTCCTCTGGAGGAGACATTCTTCTTTTTGGAGAAGAAGGCTCTTCAGGAAGGGCTATGGATACTTCAGCAGACTCCTCCGATGCATCAGAATCGTCGGAGGAATCAAAGTATCCACTGTCAGGGTGCTCTTCCAAAGCTCGATACGCGTATCGAGCGGTATCGACATCGGGCGTCATCGGGACCGGTTCGGTACCGATGGGCATCCCTGGACAGGGAACCGCTGCAATCGGCATTCTGGTCGATGTCGATGCAGTCGGTACCGGTACCGACACTGGTGCCGGTACTGGAGCCGATACCGACAACGGAGTTTGTTGTGGTATCAGCGGCGTTGCAGCTTGAATGAAGGCTGTGATAGCCTGCTGCATGGATAGAACATGCTGATCCATCGACGCCATGAATGCCTGGAATTCGGTACCGGAAGGTTGTGCCGGTACCCCAGAGCATTCTAACAGGTGATCGGTCGAGGCCGTGCCATCGATGTCAACCTGTAACCCCATAGGTGGAGCTTTGGAAGCCGGAGCTTCCCGCCGGGGTTGTTTTGCCGGTGCAGGATCCTCGAGGGCAAGCCCAGAGGCATCTCGATGCTTGGAAGGAGATCTACCCTTCGAGGACCGGCTGGATTTATGTTTGGTTACCTGAGATCCATGAGAGGAAGTAGAAGCCCTGGAAGACGTCGATGCCACTGAAGCTGCATCAGAGGGAAACAGCACATGGAGCTTAGCTGCTCGGTTCTATAAACCTCGTTTAGACATCAAGGAGCAGGACGAACAATCCAAAATGGAGTGGTCAGGACCCAAACATTTAAGACACCATTCATGGGTGTCGGTGACAGAAATAGTACCGCTGCACTTAGTGCATTTTTTAAACCCGGAGGCTGGTTTTTCCATGAGGAAAATTTCTCATGAGGCCTAAGGCCCAAAAGAGGAAAAACACACTAAGCGAGGGAAAAATATGTTCTTTTTGTTGTTGTTTTTTATAAGAAAAGAAAGAAAGACCGGCGGTACCGGTCCGACGTCGGGGAAGGCAGACGCGCGACCAAAGAAATAAAATAAAACAAAGAACTTCTTCAGCGGTGACAGGAACACGACCTGCTGGCTCCGCGGAAAAGAAGAACTGGGGAGAGGCGGTTAGGAAAGGGGGGAAGGCAGCGCGCAGGCACTGTGGGATGCTCCCAAAAGCTTTCCTTTTTGGGAAGCTGGGGAGCGTTCCCGCGCCTGCTCTGTCAGTACCGACGTACCCATATGTGAAGACTCATTCCTGCTTGTTAATGGAGATGAAGAGTGCTTCTTTGCACTCTGAATACGCCTCATTGCTGATTCTACAACAATAGAATGATGAGGAAGTTGAGTCTTTTGAAAACCTGGAGAAGGTGGCACCTTGTACATAGTGTCAAGTGTCTTAGAATGTGGGGATACCGTTAAAGGAGTTTCCCACATTCTTAATAGTAGATCTTGTAAGATCTGATGCAAAGGAAGCATGATCACCTCCTTTGGAATCCAGGGGAATTGCAGTGTCTCTGAATTCCCCGGTAGGGATTCTTTACCAGGTATAGAAATGGCAAGTAACTTTGCCATATCAAGCAGAAAAGCTTGAAAAGAAATCTCCCCCGAGGAGGACCCTCTAAAATGAGGGGTAAAGGCTGGAGTTGTAGAAAAATCAGCCTTGGTACCGATGGATTCATCCCAGTCATTGGGATCGGAAGACTTAAAAGGATGAAGCATCGGATTTTCTTTAAAGTGATGTCTTCGGTACCGCCCGAGGTCGGTACCGCGAGGAGTCGGTACCGAATCCTCCATGCTAGAGATCGATTCCAGGCTCGGCATCAAGGGAAGCGATTCTGTCGAAGCAAGCATGGACGGTACCGACACCGAAGCCGATACAGATACTCGAGGAACGGTCTGCAGCAACTCTAGCGGTACCGAAGTAGCCGAGAGTGCTAGACTACGTTCATCGGTGAGGAGTGTTTCATCCATCACCATAGCCAATGCCGGGGTGTCGGTACCGCTCGAAGCGGCCACAACCACCGAGCATGGCCCAGGTATGTTCACCGAGGTAAGAACCCAGGGAACAACCTGGAGCCCCGTTAATGCTTTGGAGCCCAAAGACTCCCGCCGGGGCTTTATTGCCAAGATGTCCTCAAGGGCAAGGCCGAAGCCATCTCGATGCTGAGAAGGAGATCTACCACTCGAGGACTGGCTAGTCTTTACAGACTTTTATTTGGTTACCTGATCCTGTGAAGAAGATATTCTGACATTGAGAGCGATGTGAACCGGGTATCAAGTTGTGCTCGATTCTGAAGACTTCTTCTGTTTGAGCTCCAGCAGGAGAGACACTCCAGAGGGCAATGGTCAGGACCTAAACATTTTAGACACCAAGTATGAGTGTCTGAAAAAATATCTGTACCGCCACACTTTGAGCATTTCTTAAGGATAGTGGCTGGCTTTTCCATAATGGAAGGGTAAAGGCCTAGTGGCCTAGAAACCGTCAGGCACTAAACAGAAGAAAATTTCTAAGAAAAGAAGAAATTCTTCAGGAAAAGAAAGAAAAGCACCGGCGGTACCGGTGGCGTCGAGGGAAGGCAGACGCGACCACAAAAAACTAAGAATAAAAAGAAGAATTTTCTGCGGTGACAGGAATACGTCCTGCCGGCTCCGCAGAAAACGGAAAACTCATGAGAGGGAAGTAAATGGGCGGGAAGGCAGCGCGCATGCGCGTGGGATGCTCCCAAAGGCTTTCTTTTTGGACGCTGGAGAGCGTTCCCGCGCGGGCTCTGTCGGTATCGACGTACCCATATGTGAAGACTCATTCCTGCTTGTTCCTGGAGATGATAAAGTCTCCTGAAAAGTAGAGTATTGAAACCTAGCCTGGAATGAAGGTAGGAACTTGCTCTTTTAAGGGGAAGATACCTGTTGCATGTACATTTGAATGTTTAATGAAGACAAAGGTAAAAAGAAGATATTTTTACTTTGTTGAATGAAGAAGCTGTGTTTTCCTTATCCGTTATATTGATAAGCAGCTGCATATAATTAATGACTGTGAAGCTCATCCAGCTTAAGTTGTAAATAACCTTAAGTGAATGAATGGAGAAGTATCCTGTTACAGTCTACATGGATTTTGTTTGCGTTTGGGGAATAAATTTTATCATTTGCCTTTACTTTCGGTTTCATGACTACACTTCATCTTAGAAGGCCAAAACTACAACTCCCAGCATGCTTCAGTGGAGAAAAATAGTTTATTCAACCTTTTATAAGAGAAGTTAATGGCAACCCTACCCCTCTAAGCCTTAGGCAGAGGGCTGTGGCGTGACAGGGCATTAGGTAAAATAAGGGCAGAATTAGGATATGTATCTGTATCTTATAAAGTAGAGTACATGTAAACATTTAGACCTTCTTCGGAGCAGGTGTAAATTTAGGCAAGAGAATTTGTACATTACTGGGCACATAGGGTTGTTGTTGTTTTTTTTTAACATGCTCTGTTATGAAATTAACCCCCAATACAGAACTGGGTTAAGACATGCAAGGGCCTAGGGCAGAGACAGATTGGAGAGGGGGATCCAAAGCCCACTTGTAAGCTATACTTCCTTCAGATTGAGACAGGCCTCAGGGCCCCCTGTGACATGGGGGCCCAGGACAATTGCCCTGTTTGCCACCCCCTAATACCAGTCCTCCTTATTCAGCCTATGCACTAAAATGCATGCTAAATTTGTTATTCCATTTTTAACATGTCTCCTTGTCTTATCTAGGAGGTAGGAAAAAGATGATATGTAGACCACCTCTATCTCATGTACACACAAAAAAAACCAGTTTGGCACTTGTGCACATGTGCTGGAATGCTATCTGACACATACATCAATATTATTTTATGTAAAAGTTCTGTTCAGAATATTATCGGTGTTAGAAATTCTGTGCACATCCCTTAAGACTGTAAAAAAGCATGGTCACTTTAAATTAACCACCACTTGTTTGAGAAATAGTACAGTAATGACATCCTATGATTGGAGGAAGGTTCTAGTACTTTGTGAACCACTGGCCCATAATCATCTCGCAACAGCTGGGTTCTAAAGACTGTCCAGTTCAGGTACTGATTGTATTTATTCGAGCTTCCACCAAATTGGCCTTTAATATTTCCTTTAAAAATTCTCTACACAAGGATGTGCTCGAACAGGGGCTCTCCTGGATTGGGAGGAGGGTTCTGTACACATCCTCCAATACTTAACATAGTAAAGACTCTCCTGAAACGCAGAGATGACCGAGGGACCATGATCCTTCAGGCTCCATCAATTGTGATTTCTTCCCCTTCTGGAAATCTCAATCAAGGAATCCATCTAATTAGGCACTTCTCTAACTCTAACACTGCAGGGATCAGGGGATACAAAGTAGTTACTCACCTGTAACAGGTGTTCTCCAGGAGCAGCAGGAATCAGTCCTCACATATGGGCGACATCAACGTCGATGGAGCCCTTGCGGAGCATTTCCCCAGCTTTCCAAGAAAGCCTTTGGGAATGCAGGCACGCATGCGCGGTTCCCTTCCCACCTAAAGGTGCCATCTTGCTCAGTCAAATGACATAGCTAAAAAACAGCACACAAAAATGTAAAAATAAACTATGTACAACTGCAACTCCCAGGGGAGAAGGGAGGGTTGTGAGGACTGATTCCTTCTGCTCCAGGAGAACACCTGCTACAGGTGAGTAACTACTCTTTCTCCAGGACCAAGCAGGAAGTCAGTCCTCACATATTGGTGACTCCCTAGCTCTGGGCTACCAGGAACCCAGGCTGAACAAGAGAACTCCCTCTAGTCCCAGCATCAAAGAAAGGCTTTTCACTGACAGAACCTCCACCGGTAGCCCAACGGAGGGCTGGAGGGCAGGAGTTGCCTAAACCTCAAAGAGATTCCGGAGTACTGCCTGGCCAAAAGCACTGTCCCTACGGGACTCCCTTTCCAGACAGTAATGGGCCGCAAAAGTCTGGCTTGAGGACCAAGTTGCAGCCCTGCAGATGTCCACCTACGGTACAGAGCGGAGGTGAGCAACTGAGGCAGCCATTGCCCTGACACGATGGGCCGTGACCCGACCCTGCAAAGGAAGGTCAGCTGCCTTGTAAGCCCAGGTGATACGGTCAGCTACCCAGGTGGACAAGGTACGCTTGGACACAGCTAACTCCAAATTATTAGGGTCAAAAGATATGAAGAGCTGAGTAGCCCTTCTATGCCCCTGCGTACAGTTAAGGTAGAAGGATAAGGCTCTCCTACAGTCCAGGGTATGCAGAACTGCTTCAGCCTGGCTTGCATGAGGCCTAGGGAAGAATGTTGGAAGAACCACCTCTTGGTTAAGGTGGAAGGAGGAGACAACTTTTGGGAGGAACATTGGATGAGTCCTAACGACTACCCCGTTCCTATAGAAACGGGTGTAAGGCCTGTCACAGACCAGGGCCTGAAGCTCACTCACTCGCCTGGCCGAGGTTAGGGCTATCAAGAAGAGTGTCTTCCAGGACAGGAAGCGTAGAGGGCAAGTAGCCATCGGCTCAAAAGGTAGGCGAGTCAGTTGCTGCAAGACCACATTCAACTCCCACTCAGGAGCAGGAGGACGGATTGGAGGCTTGAGCAAAAGCAAGCCTCAGAGAAAGCGGGACACCAAGGGGTGAACCGACAGAGAATGTCCTTCCACCAGTGAGTGGTGAGCTGCTAGGGCTGAGAGGTGGACCCGAACAGAATTGGACTTAAGTCCCTGATTTGATAAGTGCAGTAAGTACTGAAGCACTACTGGTACAGTACAGGAGAAAGGATCCTCTGTAGGTAGCTGACACCACACAGAAAACCTTTTCCATTTCAGAGCATAGGTTTTCCTAGTGGACTGTTTCCTAGAGGCTAGGACAACCTCCTGAACTTCCTGAGGTAGACCCCAGTGAGCCAAAACTACCCTTGCAGCCTCCAGGCAGTCAAATTGAGAGCTTTGAGATTGGGGTGCAGAAGGGAACCCTGATCCTGAGAGAAAAGGTCGGGTTGCAACCCCAGAGGCAGTGGAGGATCCACCGCCAGCTGAAGCAGAAGTGGGAACCAAGGCTGTCTCGGCCACCTGGGAGCTACCAGCAGAACCGAGGCCTTGTCCTGAAGAATCTTGAACAGGGTCCGGGCCACCAAGGGTGTGGGAGCAAACGCATACAGGAGGCCCTGAGACCATGGAATCAGAAAAGTATCTGCAGCTATCCGCAGAGGATGCGGTTGCCTGGAGCAGAACTTTGGCAGCTGTTTGTTCAGTGGACTGGCAAACAGATCTATGGATGGAAGTCCCCATTTCAGGAAAATCTTCTGAACCACCAAAGGATGGAGCTGCCACTCATGGGGCTGTAGAATCCTGCTCAACCTGTCGGCCAGGTAGTTTTCCTGGCCAGGGAGATACACAGCCTTGAGGAGCATGTTGTGCCTGAGAGCAAACAAGAAAAGGTCCTGTGCCTCCTGACAAAGCAGCCTGGACACAGTTCCGCCCTGCTTGTTCACATAGAAAATGGCTACCTGGTTGTCTGTTTGAACTAGGACAGACTGATGAGCCAGGGTTGGAGAGAAAGTTTTGAGGGCTAACCGAATAGCCCTGAGTTCCAACAGATTGATTTGCTGTGCGGCTTCCCAGGGAGACCACAGGCCCTGGGTGCACTTGCCTAGACAATGAGCTCCCCAGCCCTGCAGGGAGGCGTCCGTGGTCAACACCATTGTGAACACAGGAATCTGAAAAGGCACCCCTTGCAGCAGATTGGGTGGGTGCAGCCACCAGCTGAGGGAGTTCAGAAATTGTCTGGACACCCTTATCCTGTCTCTGAGGCTGCCTGTGATCACTGAGTCCGAAGGCACCACTGTGCAGGCCTCATATGGAGCCTGGCATTGGGGGTCACATGTACTGTCGAAGCCATGTGGCCAAGAAGCCTCAGGCAGAGTCTGGCGGAGGCCAGTGACCTGCTGAGAAACTGGCTTGCCAAGTTTATCAGTCTTTTGGCTCTGTCTTGTGGCAAGAACACCTTTGCCAGCAGAGAGTCCAACCTTGCCCCTATGAACTCCAAGTTCTGGGAGAGGAGCAAAGTGGACTTTGCGAAGTTTATTACAAACCCCAGGCCTTGAAGAAGAACAATAGTTCTGAGGGTGGCTTGTCTGGCCTCCTGGCATGTCTGACCCCTGATGAGCCAGTCGTCCAGATAGGGGAAGACAAAGATTCCCTGATTTCTCAGGAAGGCCGCCACCACTGCCAGGCATTTGGTAAAGACCCTGGGAGCGGAGGTGAGGCCAAAAGGCAGTACTCTGTACTGATAATGGTTTCCTCCCACAATGAACCTGAGGTACTTTCTGTGGTCTGGATGAATGAGGATGTGAGTGTATGCATCCTTTAGATCTAAGGAGCATAGCCAATCTCCCTGCTGGAGGTAGGGCAGAAGCGTTCCAAGAGTAAGCATCTTGAACTTTTCCTTCTCTAGGAATTTGTTGAGATTTCTGAGGTCTAGAATAGGCCGAAGGCCACCGGTTCTTTTGGGTACCAGGAAATACCTGGAGTAGAAACCTTGACCTTGTAAGTGTGGAGGCACAGGCTCCACTGCCCTGTCCACCAACAGACCTTGGAGCTCCTGAAGGAGAAGATCTGTGTGCAGGGGAGGCCTTGGAGGTTCCCCTGGAAAGTATGGAGGAGGCAGCTGTTGGAAGTGTAACAGATAGCCCTTGTGGACCATGCTTAACACCCAACTGTCTCCAGTGATGAGTGGCCACTTGTGGGCAAACAGGGCGAGGTGACCTCCTGTGCAGGGTTGGGAGAGCAGGGACGGAGAGGCTATACCTAAGGAGTCAAAAAACCCCCACCCTGCTGAGTGGGAGCAGGGGCTGGAGGCTTGGGAGTCCTCTGCTTAAGGGGCCCATTACCCTGCCCCTTGGCTTGCTGACCCTGAGGGACAGCTTGGGCGGCCAGGTACTGTGAGTACTGTTTGTAGGCAGTGCCCTTCCTCGGGTAAAAGGGCTTTTTACCCGAGCCCTTCTTTTTGTGAGAAGGGCAGAAGTCTTCCTAGACAGCCTTGTCCTCGTGAGGTGCTCGGTTTCGAGCTGTGCGGCCTTCTCGGTCATGGGCTTGCCAAAAAGGTTCTCACCTCGGCAAGGGACATCGACCAACTTGTCTTGAACCCATGGTTCGAGGTCTGATGACTGCAGCCATGCCTGGCGTTGAGCCACAATGCCGGCTGCCGCAACACAGGCCAAAGCCTCGAAGCCATCGTAGGCAGCGCGGGACATAAACTTGGAGCATTCCAGGATCCCCGAGGACAAGGACTTGAACCTCTGCAAGGGTTCCCCGGAGAGACCAGCAGAGAACCCGGCCAGCTCCTTGGCCAGGTCTCGCAAGTACATGCCCATGTACAGCTGGTAAGACTGGACACGGCAAGCAAGCATCGAGCCCTGGAAGTACTTTCTACCAAAACCATCGAGGTTCCGGGCCTCCCAGCCAGGGGGCACCGCGGAGTGCATCTTCTGAGTTTTCAGGCGATGCATGGTCGATTCCACCACCATGGAATGGTGTGGTAGCTGCGCCTTTTGAAAGCCAGGGCTCATCCGGAGTCGATAGATAGAATCGACCCGCTTGCTTAGAACCGGCGCCGAGGTCGGTGCCTCCCACATCCGGAAGAGGAGCCGTTCTAGCATCGGAGGAACGGGAACAGTAAAGGCCTCCTTCGGAGGAGAGTCATACTGTAGGGCCTCGAGCTCCTCGGCTCGAGGCTCCTCCTCGGGATCCGCAGGGATAGCCAACGCAGTGGCCATATCCCGGACGAACTCCGAGAACTGGGTATCCTCCGGAGGGGATCTACTCCGGGGTTCAGACTGCGGTGAGTCCGATGGGACGCACTGAGTCCTGAAGGTGTCGGGGGACTCCTCGTCCTCCGTCTCCCAGGCAGACTCGTCCGATGAGGAATCGGGGTACGACCTCGCGGGTCCTGTGAGCACCCGCCCCGACGCCGAAGGCACCGGCGTCGACACCCTCGGTCCCGAACAGGAGGTCAAGGGAGACCGTGACCGAGGTCGACCTCGAGCCTTTATGGTCTCGAGTATCGGCTCGGTCTCCGGGGTCGACTTCGATGTCGATGTCCCGGTGGTCAGGGCAGATGCGCCAGACAGGCTGGCCATCAGTGCCCACTGCTGTTCCATGAAGGCAGACAGTCTGCTCTCCAAGGCTGTCAGCCTGAGACCCAGCTCAGGAGACTCAGCAGCCCCTGACTCGGGCCCCGGCGGTGCCGGGCCCGACGTCGGCTCTCTGGGAGGAGAGTCCACGAGGACTACAGGACTTACATGTCCAGCAGACTCCGGCTCCACTCGAGGTACTTTGGGAGGCTTCTCCTGTTCCATGGGCCCAGGGCGACGGTCGGGGGTCTGAGACCTAGCTCTCGAGGAGCCAGGGACCTCTTCCGATGACGCCCTCGCGAGCCGCTTCTTCCTCTTTTGTTCCCGGTCGGGGGACCCCCTGTCCGAGGAGCCTCGATGGTGCTCAGGATCCGATTCCCGAGATGTCGAGGCCTCAGACGAGGTCCGGGCCCGGCCAGAGGCCAAGTCAGAGAAAAGCCTTTCCTTTTGGTGCAGACGACTTCGAAGCGCCTTGGAAGACATTTTTCCACATGGTCCACAGATCTTAGGATCGTGGTCAGGACCGAGGCACCAAAGGCAGCAGTCGTGTGTGTCGGTGAGAGAAATTAGCTTCTTGCACCGATCACACTTTTTGAACCCACTGGAAGCCATCGGGGAAAAAAGAGTCCCCGCGAGGTCAAAGGACCAGCCTTCCAGGGAAAAAGAAAAAAAGGGCGCGAATGCCAGCCACGAAGGGCAAAAACCGAAAAAAGAAGATCGGGCTCGATTCCGGTGTACCGAACCTGGCCCGAGGGGAACCGGCGTCGAACCGGAGAAAAAAATAGCGAAGGAATCGCGAAAAAATCTAACTATTTTCCGGGAGGACTAGGACACACGTCCAGTGGGCTTCACGGAAAAAGAGAGACTGAGTAAGATGGCACCTTTAGGCGGGAAGAGAACCGCGCATGCATGCCTGCATTCCCAAAGGCTTTCTTGGAAAGCTGGGGAAATGCTCCGCAAGGGCTCCATCGACGTCAATGTCACCCATATGTGAGGACTGACTTCCTGCTTGGTCCTGGAGAATTTAGCATTCCAAAAGCAAGTTCCTAACCCTCGCACAGCTTGGATGTTGAGTGGCTAGCGCCATCTTCGCTGAACCTGCCAGTTAGGGATAGTTGACATCCTTCTGGTTTCCAAGAGAGATTTCACTATGAGGTCAAAACACTTTCAAATGGAGATTTGACATATGGTGTTACAGAAAGGCCTTAGATCCTTTCACCTGTCCTACACAAAAACTGCTTGAATACCTTCTACATCTATCGGCGTCTAGCTTAAAATTCAACTATGTAATAATACACACACCCCAGTGTAGTTGGTGCACATCACTACCGTGTAGAGCAATGCTTCTCAACTAGTGTGCCTTGGGAAAGTCCTTGGTGTACCTTGGTGGGGATAGCCAGAGATGTGGCTAGGCATGGGCTCATGATGCACTTACCCCATCTCAACTGGACAGTACTTATGAAAAATAGCCATCTGCTTCCTGCTCCATCCCCAAGCAGAACAGAGACCAGGAGAGAATAAGGTAAGCTTAGAGTAGATAGAGCAAAAAAAAAAAGAGATAGTCTGCCTCTTAATCCACCTCTCCCCTCCTGTTATTCCAGGACAGGAGGAGAGGAATGTGACAGATTGAAACTCAGGCACACCAGATCAAAGTATAGCCCCTACTCTCTCTTCTATTCTAGATGCAGAAGAACAGTTTTTATTTTCAGTTTATTGATAGTAATGTGTTATCTAGTAGCTGTAAGATCCCTGCAGTAAGCTTGATGCTCTGGAACCTAGTGCAAAATTTCTGACTTGAACCTCTTACACAGAATTTATATATTGGCAAATGTCTGACTGTGTAAGCTAATTGAATTTTTCTGTGATACATAATTGTCATGTAGAACTCTTTTGCTCCTTTACTGGCTAAATTATATATGGCAACACTTGAGGAATGCTTCGTACTGTCCTTGGAGTATACTCCCTTGACTTATCTTTGGAAAAGGTACATTGACAACATTTTGGATCTGTGGCAAGGTTCACTAGAACAATTAACAATTTTCCATTTGTGGTTAAACAGCTGTAGCTCCTACTTACAGTTTGAGATGTCAGCCGATGACAATGAGATCCATTTTTTAGATGTTTTGGTAATACAAACAGATGAGGGCTTTCAAACACCTATCTATATGAAACTGACTGATCGGAATTCTTTTTTACGCTATGACAGTAGTCATGCCAGACATCTGAAGGATAGTTTATCCTTTTCCCAGATGTTAAGATATAGACGTATCTGCTCTTCTGTGAGAGAATATAAAAAACAAGGACGAAGGTTGAGTGCTAAGCTTCTTCAAAGAAGTTACCTCCGTATAGTGGTGAAGCTACCATATCAATGGGCGCTGTATAATAGGATTGATCTCTTGGAAACATATAATCAAAGACAAGACCTGGATGACTGTATGACCTGTATTCTCAGATATTCCATTATGTCACATAAGATCGCTTCTTTATACGAAAGAATTGGTCAATGCTGTGCTTAAATGAGTGTTTGCCAAAGCGAGTGCTTTTTATCTACAGCAGGAATAAGAATTTGAAGGAATTTCTGAGTCCCTCAGATACTGATTATAAGTTTAAATATCCTGCTAGCTTGGTTGGGCACTTTAACAGGCCGATGCAGAAAACTCTCTGTAGTCGCGCACTACTAACTCTTTATGTCTCTACGATGCGCACCGATAGCATGCGACTTCAGCACCCGCATTCAGAAAGGGGCACATATACTGTGTGACTTTTAAATACAGGCTCTCTGCCTGAGAACTCTTAAGGGGGCTTTTGAACTTCGTTTTTAAAAGCTAATTCTTTTTCTGTATTGCAAGAGGGGAATTTTTTGTGGTGTTGGATAAAGTTCTGCCTATTACTACTACTACTACTACTACTAGAATTCTTTGTTTCTTTTTCCAGCTTTCCATTCAGAGCAAGCTCTTTGAAGCCACTGACCTCTTCAGTTGTTAGATCCCACCTTACCCCCATCTCCCACCCATTCTACCCCATCTCACACCCACCCTATGTGAAAATTCCAGCTTTATAGGGCAACTCCCCAATTAGCTACACAGAGACATAGAACAGTGCTGTTAGGAAGAAAAGTTAGGACTTTGGTAGACCTCTCTCGTTTACTTCAACAGGTACTAAAGCTCCACCAACTGAATGATGGCTGGCAAAAATCGTATTGCCAATGTTGCCCCCACTACAGCTTCTGCCCATGTCCAGACAGACAGCCCGATGCCAGCTGAAGGACTGGTTCCATGTACAGGATGCCTGCAAGCTGAGAGCCTCATGAAACAAATAGAGGAGCTCAGAGAAGAGGTGGCAAGGCTGAGAAGCATTCAAGACAGCGAGAAGCACATTGGTGAGATGCTTCTTGAAACATCCAAGCTCTCCGACAGAGGTGAAGATGGGAGGCTACAGAATGAAGAGAGTTAGACAAGAGTCACCAGAGCCTGCCGAATCAACAATCCAACTCCTCCAACCATTGAATTTAAGAACTAGTATGCAGCCCTGGAAGTGGAGGTGAAAGCATCACAGGAAAGGGAAGAACCAGAGCTTAAGCACCCCAAAGTTGCGGAAACACTGACCACAAGGAAACAAAGGGTAGTGGTGGTGGTGACTCTCTTCTGAGGGGTACTGAGGTATCCATCTGCCAACCAGACTTGATGTTCAGAGAGGTGTACTGTGTGCCAAGTGCCAAAATCCGAGATGTTATGGAGAATTTGCCGAGACTCATCAAGCCTACTGACTATTATCCAATGGTTCTCATCCAGGATGGCACAAATGATACTGCTAGGTATCCCTCAGAGTGTAACAAAAGTGATTTCATGGCTCTGGGACAGAGAATGAAGCAGAGAGGTGTGCAGGTGGTGTTCTCTTCAATCCTCCCTCTTGAGGGTAAAGGCAGAGGCAGAAAAACTAAAGGCTCACCTCTTTCAGGCCGCTTTTGGATCTTAATCCTTTGTTCTCCTTCTGTCTCTTTACCCTTCCCTACTGTATCCTCATTCTCATCTATTGTACTGTCTGTCTTGGAACGGGTAACGTAGATCGATTGTTTACGCCATCAAAATATAGAAAGATTAGGGGACATGTAATGAAGCTACAGGGTAACCTATTTAAGATGAATAAGAGGAAATATGTTTTCACTCAACGTGTAATCAAACTCTGGAATTCATTATCAGAGGATGCAGTAAAAGCTGTTAGTGTAGCCTGGTTTAAAAAAGGTTTGGACGGGGGTCACGTGATGTGGACAGGGTAGTGGTCGCATCCTGAGTGCGCTCCGATACCCTCAGCCCAAGCCGGCGAAATAGAACTGTGTAACACCGCGGCAGCCAGACGAGAGTTTGCCCAGGGTGTGTTGGAGTGCCGGCAGAGTTCCGCAGTGCGGGCTTTGAGGACGAACGGTATGGCGACAGTGGTCAAAACGGCCAGGAGAGACAGAGAGCGTGTGGCCGGCATGAGCAAGATGGCGGAGTCGGTCCCAACGCCAAACTCGCCCAGATCCCCTGCTTCTCTAGATGAGATGTCGGCAGCAGTAGCAGCGGCCCTGTCACCTCAGTTTGAAGCTCTACATGAGAAGATGGATGGGCTGAGAACTTCAGTGGACACCCTGGGGAACAGACTCCGTGAGGCCGAGGAACGCCTGGGTCAAGCGGAAGACAAAGCAGAAATGCTGGCGACGGAGGTGGCAGGCCTAAAAACCCAAATTGGCCTACAAGAGGCAAAGATCGACGATCTGGAGAACCGGTCAAGACAAAACAATTTACGGTTCCTGGGGATGCCTGAGACCGTCTCGGATAAGGACTTGAGGAGCTATTTGGAAGCGCTAATCATACAAATACTGGACGGCGCTGAGCTTGGAGATAAGCTGCGAATTGAGAGAGTGCACCGTGTAGGCAACAAACAGGCACGAGATCGTCGCCCAAGAATCGTGCTTGCAAACTTTCTATATTTCCCTCAAAAAGAAATGATCCTGCGGGCGGCCCGGCAGAAGGGAGAAGTTATATATAATAACATTAAAATCCGAATTGCACAGGATTACTCCGTCGCGCTGAGTCAGAAACGCAGAGAGTATGCCCCCCTATGTGAAAAGCTTATCGGTGCTGGAATTCGGTTCTCCATCCAATACCCTGCCAAATTGCATGTGATGCACGAAGGAGCTCATCGCGCCTTTGTAACGGCTGCAGAGGCAGAGGTCTACGTGAATCAGCTCATTGATCGAGAGAAGATGGCGTCGGTGTCTCCACATTGAAATCCAATGGCGCTGACTGTTGCTTTGTGATGGTCAGGCTCCCCCCCGGGAGTGTGGACCATGGCTGTGTGTGGTAATGACAGGCACAGGATCTGCCAGGTCTTTGTTTTTGGAAGATAGACATTGTAACCAAATTACTTTGTGTTCTATGAACTTCACCACTAGTTACGAGCTTGCCACATTATGACCCCTGTCAGCACTGTTTCAAATCATACAAGCCCATCTAGTAATACTTATTATCAGTTTTGCCTTTCGAACACAGACTGGCTTGAAGACAGCTAAAGGGTCCTGGTTTTCTTGTTCTCAACCTTAGTATTGTTATGTTAAGGCATTGGATGGCTTTAGAGTTACAGAGCCTTTCATGTCACTCCTTCAGATTTAATTTGAGGCCAATAAGAACGGTCATATTAGTTATATTAGCTACTGACTGGCCAGTACCTGCGGTCTTCTTTCAGTTTTAGTTGAACAGATAACAATAAGTTTTACGGGCAATTTGGCCAAAGAATCCTAGCAGATAGTGCAGATTTGGGGGAGTGCTAGAGACATGCTGGGGCATATGGTAACAGGCAGGGCAGGGCTCTGGTGGCATGGCCGTTCCTTGGCACTCGGATGTTTACAGCTGCCGGTGGGTGAGGGGAGCTCCTAGCGGTCAACACACCGGTACCTTGACTGTGCCGTGTTGATTGCTTGTGTTTCCTCCCCCTGCTCCCAACAGCTAGGGCCAAGGTGATGCTCCCGATGTAATTTGTGCAGAACATTGTTGCTGCATGTGGGTGCAATACTGTAGTGCCTCTTGGGTACACAAGCCCCCTGGGGTATCCCCCTCACTTTAGAGACGATGTACGAAGAGCAATACTGAAGGAGACTAGCAGGGGTGCATGGAAAGGTATGTGCTGACATTGCCTTACCTAAGACTTACAGTGATTAAGTGGAAGGCTCTGGTTTCTGATTTTTGGTAGTCTAACATCCTCCAAAAACATCCGAGTGATCGGAGAAATGAAAATGTAGGATGATAGTACTGCAGGCTGTGAACCCAGGAGGCAAAAATATAACCCTTATTTGTGCAGGATTTAGCTACTGGGCCAGTCAGTTGCAATGTAAATTGAATGCCTTAACTATAAATGTATTTGCTTTGAATGTTGTTAAGGAAGTTGATTGGTAGCTATTGTTTTGTTGTTCGGATTGTACTCCTTTTATAATAGAAGAAAGAAACCTTTTCTACTAGGGCATATGAATCACTTTGAAAGAATATATATAGTATTAATTGATACTGGCTCTGCACACTGATTGCCCAGGCTTGACCTGCGGTCATATAGAGCAATGTGAGTGAAGGAGGGGGGTGAAGGGGAAGTTATAATGGAACTGCTAGTGTGGGGTTTGGTAGAACGTAGTCGAATTGCCTTTGCACAGGCTCAATAGCGCGGGACGTCCGGAAGGCCAGAGGGGGCGTGGAAAGGCGCACCCTGTGTCTCTCGCCCCGTGACATTTCAGCGGGGCGGGGTGTGGACGTTCCGCAAACAGACGGGGTAAGGGTTGGGGTACTTGACGCTCCCTCTGCGCCTTTTGTCTGGGTGGTTCCTGTGAGGGGTCAGGGGGGGACCTGGGCCTTATGGGGGCTGTGTTTGCTGGGTAAGGCGGGGAGGGCTCAGCGTACGACAGCCGGTAAAGGAGGGAAGGTGCAGAGTTTGATCGCGGGATCAAAAGTTGTTTTTTTTTCTGGGCGACAGGGAGTGTCAGCCGCGCTCAGAGGGGCCTCCATTGGGCTTTCTCTGGAGAGGTAAGGTGGAGAGAGCCTTAAGGGTTAGAGGAGTAGATTGGGGAGGAGACTGGGTTGGGTAGGGTAGAAAGGGGTGGGGGGATCTTAGGTTTGGGAGGGGAGTGAGACGGGGGGGTGAGGGGGAGGGAGAGGTTGTGGGTGGAATGGGACCATTGGATTATATGGGGTGGGGAGGTAGGGAACCTAGTAGTGTCTAGGGGTGGACCTCAGGCTGAGGGGGTCCACCTGGAGGATGTTTGGTATATCGGATTACTTACTGTGGTGTATTGCGTTCCAAGCTGAAAATCGTCTCTTGGAACGTGTGTGGGATAGGTAACCCTGTTAAAAGATATAAGGTGCTGCAGGCTTTGGCGAGGCTGAACTGTGACATTGCCATCTTGCAAGAAACCCACCAGACTGCTGCAGAGCATGCTAAACTACAGAGAGCTTGGGTGGGGCAGACCTGGGGTGCCCCGGCGATGGGGAAAAAAGGTGGAGTGGTCATATTGATCCATAAGAGGAAGCGTTTTGAACTTGTGAGGCAGTATGTAGACCCTACGGGTAGATATATCTTGCTACATGGTAACCTGGAGGGGCGACCGGTGGTGTTGGGTAACTTGTATGGTCCGAATGTCTTGGATAAGTCCTTATACGCCCACCTGGCCTCTAGAGTTGAACAAATGCCTGATGTTCCCCTGATTTTGACTGGAGATTTTAATGGGGTGTTGGATGTTGAGTTGGACTCATCTGGAGGTAGGCGGGATAGATGGCGGGCCCCGACTACCAGGGCACTTCAAGACCTACGGTGCCGGTTGGGGTTGGTAGACCCGTGGCGCTTGCTTCATCCTTTGGAGCGGGATTTTACCCATCAATCGAGAGCCCATGGCTCGAGCGCAAGAATTGACTATGTATTGGTCTCAGAGCGGTTGTTTGTGCAAGTTGGGGAAGCGCAAGTTGGCCCAACTGCGGTGTCGGACCACGCACCAGTCTGGGTGGACTTGCAATGGGGGGACCCTAGTGCCTCGCAGAGAATTTGGCGGTTCCCCCTGGGGCTCTATACAGATACCGAGTTTCGTACTTATCTTGGACAGCGATGGGGGGAGTTTATGGATATCCATGAGCAGCACAGAGATGAGCCAGAATTACTGTGGGAAACAGCGAAGGTGGTTTTACGTGGCGACATTATTGCATATGTGGCGCGGAAGCGAAAAATGTTGGCGTTGCGAATAGTCCAAATGGAAAAACAAGTAGTAAAGGCCCGGCGGTGGTACGCGGGAGATCCCACAGGGGTTAACAAACGACTGCTTTGGGAGATGCAGTCGTCCCTTAATGAGCTGCTTCATCAGAGAGTTAAGAAGTCTTTGATGTACTATAGGTATCAACTTCACCATTTTGGAGACAAGCCAGGGAAACTCCTAGCGCGTTGCCTTCGGGGCAGTAGGGGGGCTCGTTCCATTGTGGCGTTGCGTGACGAACAGGGTCACTTACATAAAAGCAATCAGGCGATAGCCCAAGTGTTTCGCTCCTTTTTTCAAAAGTTATATAGGGGGAGTAAAGGGTCTACGACATTGATGGAAAGCTACCTCCAGGGGGTGCGGTTGCCCAGGTTAACAGTGGAACAGCGGGCGGCGTTGGATGCACCAGTAAAAGAGGAGGAAGTACATAAAGTTATACTGGGGGCTAGCTGCTACAAATTGCCGGGTCCAGACGGGTTTGGGGCTGAGTTTTACAAGCTATTAGTAGAACTGGTGTCCCCTGCTTTGACAGCAGTGTATCACCGGAGGATGGAGCAGGGGAGATTCTGTTGGGGAACGAATCATGCGTTTATTACTTTAATACCTAAATCAGGTAAGGACCCTACACAAGCGGCTTCGTATCAACCCATTTCTTTATTGAATTTTGATCTGAAAGTGTTGGCGAAGGTTCTGGCCGACTGGCTGGCCTCCGTTCTGGGGGGCCTGTTGCATGAATCAGAGGTTGATTTTGTCAAGGGGCGGTATGCTGTGCGTAATCTGCGGAAAAATTTGGCCTCAATAGAATGGGTGCGCGAGCGGGATGAGCAGTCACTGTTGATCAGTTTTGATGCGGAAAAGGCATTCGACCAGGTTAACTGGGATTATATGAAGTTTCTTTTGCCTCAGTATGGACTGGGCGACTCCTTTAGTAAGATGGTGGAGTTGCTTTATGCAAATCCTACGACCGGCATCTTGTGCAACGGGGTGCTGTCTGACAACTTTAACCTTGAGAGAGGTACTCGCCAGGGTTGTCCGCTTTCCCTGTTGCTATTTGTGCTAACGTTAGATCCCCTGTTAAGGAGAATAGAGGAGTTCAAGGATATACGAGGTGTCCGTATTGGGTCTTATGGTTTCAAGGTGGCCGCCTTCACGGATGACATCCTAGTCCACTTGCGTTACCCGCAGCAGTCACTGCCTTGTTTGCTTGCCAAATTTTCTGGCTACGGTGAATTTGCAGGTTTACGTATTAATAGGGATAAATCGGAAGCCCTGGACATTGGGGGTCGGCTTCAGGGGCATTGGGGAGGGAGCTTCCCCCTGCGATGGGCAGGTGACTCCTTTATTTATTTGGGTATTGAGTTAACTAAAGATATGGCAGCACTGTACAAGAGGAACTTTGAGTGAATCCTTTCTAAGGTACGCTCACAACTACAGGCTTGGGCCCCCCTTCCGTTGTCTTTGTTGGGCAGGGCGGCAGCGTTGGGGATGGTGATTTTGCTGCGGGTGCTCTACTGGCTGCAAACCCTGCCAGTGTGGTTGTTATGCCGCAATCTTCTGTGTATTGAACGTAAGTTCCGTGGGTTTCTTTGGAGGGGGGCTAGAGCACGTATACCGATGTGCCGATTGAGAGGGGGATGGAGATCCGGGGGAATTGGCGTTCCAGATCTCTGGACATATGCCCTGGCATGCCAGGCTAGGCACTTAGGGGACTGGCTAGGAAGCACAGATGTTTATACCCCGAGGGAACTCGAGGAGGCCCTTGTGGCACCGCATTCCCTACTGGCGGTTTTGCACCTGCGGCGTGCGGCTTTGTCGGATCGAGTGATGAAAAGTGTGTTGATTCAGGCAGCGCGGCGTACATGGCAGCAGTTGAATAAATTGTGGGGTAGTTCGCCGGAGATCTCGAGTTGGTTGCCGTTGCGGGGTAATGCCCAGTTTCCGCCGGGGTCGGACTCGGCTCCCTTTCGTCGGTGGGAGCAGGTGGGGATACGGAATTTGGGGCATGTAGTTGATTTGGAGGGGTGGTGTAAAACAATGGAAGTGCTGTGTCGGGAATATGATCTGTGCCCCGGAACTTCCTTGTTTGCGTACTTGCAGCTTTCTCATTATGTGGGCTCTGTTTCGGGGAGGGAATTAATGGTCGAACATTCAGCACGGATTCTAGAATTTTTCGTCCTAGGGGCGGGGTCTCCACCCACTATAGCGATGTTAAAAAAAGCATTAGAGGCTTATGATGTGCCACCAGATTATTCGGCAGAAGAAGCTTCCTGGGCGCAGGAATTAGGCTGCGAGGTAGCTCCCGGCTCTGTTCGTGCTGCACTAGGCCGGATTGTGCGACTGGCGGAAGGGGCTAGATGGCGTGAAGTGCAATTTAAATGTATTATCCGAGCCCACTTCTCCCCGAGGCGTGCATTGCGTAGTCACCTTACCGTATATGGTGGGTGTCCGAAATGTGCCTGTACACTGGCAGACTTGGGTCATATGTGGTGGGGTTGTCCCCATATCCGCCGATATTGGCTGAGGATTGGGAATTATTTAAGCGGCTTATTGCAGCAGCAGCTTTGCTGGACAGGGCTGCTAGTGGCTCTGGATCAGTTAGGACCACTCCACCCGAAGGGAAGATGGCAGAGAATGCTGGTGTGGAAAGCATGTTTGGTGGGGAAGATCCCTTTACTTCGACGATGGCGGGAGCCGGTGGCCCCCTCCTTCTGGGAGTGGCGTAATGGGTTCCACCAGTTTATGCTCTTGGAACGGAGGAGTGCGAAGAGACACCCCCAGAGCTGGGCCTCCTTTCTTCTGGTTTGGATGCCTTATGTTCAAAAACTGGGGCCTAAAGCCCGCAGTGAAATTCTGTGCTTGGGGTAGTAGTGGGTGAGGTTATGGAGGGTTCCCAGAAGACATATCTAGAAGGGTAGGACAGGGTTCCATGGTCCCGGGAGGGAAGGGAGGGTGGGGTGGGGGGAGGGAGGGTTGCAGGTAACACTTTGGGTAGTATAATGACAATTTCTTTATTGGTGTCATTGTAAAACCCCAGGGTGGTGGACAAGACACAGCCCTGCCCGGGGTATGTCTGATATATCTTGGATATACAATGGAAATAATGATTTTGTTCATGTAGTGATGTATTGTACCTTGTGCTTATAAGTTGCATTATCTTTGCACAAAGGGCGCACTGGTCTGTCTGCACTGGCCTATGTGTGTGCTTGCTTTTCCTTTGCTGTTTAAACGTTCGTCAGTCTCTTTTCTGCATTTGGCCTGTCAGAACTTGTGCTTAAAACTTGCGTTATCTTCATGCAAAGGCACGTTGGTCCTTCCTGCATCGGCCCATAAATGCGGAAACTGCAAATTGTGTGAAAATATGGAAGAGTCTGATTAATTTTTGGACCCACAGCATTTGTTTTGAAATTTCATACTACCTGTTTCACTGACTTTATGATTTATTGCACTGGGTGCCCTTGTACTATTGACCATTGAAGGACAGAATTAATGAACATATTACAGTCTTTAGCGTAGGAAGGAATTTGCGAAATTAGTACAACATTGCTTGGAACACTCATATTTTTTCATCATTGCACGTCACAGTAATTGACCACGTCTCTTTCTCTATTTGAGGAGGTGACAGAAATAAATGGCTGCTTCAGCTTAAATCAAAAAGGACTTTTATTCTACGAACAGTTCACCCTCATGGGCCTAATGTAATTGATTATTCAGTGTTTTTATGAGAGGGCAGGAGGGTTTTTCAATGAATTTTGTTAATGAATGTTATCATTGTTGATTTATATTTCATTTTGTTTTGCGAGTAACAAGCAGAGGAAACCAATTTGATTGTCTGGAAAATAGTTGATTGAATGGTCATTTTTTTGTCTAATCATTTGACTATGATGATCTCTCTGCTTTATGACTAACAAGTTGAGGAAACTTAATCGACTGTTTGAAAACAGCTGTCAGAATAGTAACAGTGTTGCCCATTCATCTGATTTTGTTTATGTCATCAAAGCTCCAGTTCCTGTTTGATGAAGGTTCCTCATATATAAAGGATATCTTGATGGGGGAGCATTAATAGCTGATAGAGAAAGAATACCCCAAAAGTGGGCAACAGCAGTTTCACTGCAGGTGTAATTGCAACGTTACCTCCAGATTTGCTACACTTTCAACATTAGCACTGGCCACCCAGCTGTTTCACTGTGGGATGAATCATAAAGGTACTTGGATTCTATTTTTAACATTATATTGACGTTAAATGAAGAGGGCGTGCATTTGATTAGTGGCTTCTTTAATACTGTTGGAGCTACACTTGGCCTTTTTTCTCCCAGTTGGTGAGAGGTCTTATGTGTGCACTAGGTGCAAGGAATTCTGCTTCATGGAACAAGTCTGACCTCTGGAGACTAGACTAGCAGACTTGGAGGACCTAAGGAAGACAGAGAGGCATACAGACGAGACCTACAAGGATGTAGTACTGAAGTCCCACCTCCAGTCTGGCAGTCTCTCTGTTGCCACGGAGGAGAGAAGTCATGTGAAAGGAGAGCATCACCTTGATGTGGGTGGAAGTGATCCTATTGCTAGGACCGGTCCCCTCCAGGTGATGTAAAGCCCTCTTGCACCAAGAAGGTTTCTCCAGGACTATGTGCCCATGAGGGAATGGTTAGGACGGCTATTATAGTTGGCAATTTGATCATTAGGCATGTAGATAGCTGGGTGGCTGGTTGATGTGAGGATCGTCTGGTATGTTTATGTTTATTTAGATTCTTGATATACCGCCCTACAAAAATACATCAGAGCAGTTTACAATAATTCAAAATCTACTGCCAGAAAAAGGAAAAGCACCATAGTCACAACAGGAAAGAGGAAATCAAAGAAGACAGAAGGAGAGATTAGCAGAGAGGGGACAGGACACAAGAAAGAACAATTGGGGAACAGATACCTCAGCCAGGGGCAGGGAGGTCAAAAGAGGTAACATACCTGCCTGGTGCAGAGGTAGCAGACCTCATATACCACTCAGACAAGGTTTTAGATAATGCTGGAAGGAGTCTGCTTCCTTAGTACATGTTGGTAACAATGACATAGGAAAGCGTGGGAGGGAGGTTCTGGAAGCTAAATTTAAGCTTTCAGGTAGGAAGTTGAAATCCAGAAATTCCAGAGTAGCATTCTCTGAAATGCTTCCCGCTCCACGTGCAGGACCAAAACGGTAGGCAGAACTCCAAAATATCAATGCTTTGATGAGAGGATGGTACAAGGAAATGGGTTTTGGATTTGTTAGGAACTGGGCAAAATTCTGGGAAAGGGAGGGGCAGTTCTGAAAGGATGGGCTCCACCTTAACAGGAATGCAACCAGGCTGCTGCCAGTAACCCTTAAAAAGGAGATAGAGTAACTTTTAAACTAGATAATAGGGGAAAGTTGACAGTCACCCAGGAGCGCATGGTTCGGAAGGATGTATCCTTGAAGAATACTAGCAAAAGAGGGAAGTTAGGGCATCCCAACAGAGAGGTTTCAATAAAGATAAAAGTAACCCAGATGTACAGAGAAGACAGAGCTGAAAGATTCCAAATCATCCCTATCAACTGATAACCAGATTAATATGAATAAAATACAAACTCTAAAATGCTTGTATGCAAATGCTATAAGTCTAAATAATTAGATGGGAGAATTGAATATATAGCACTAAATGAAAGGTTAGATATGATTGGCATCTCAGAGACTTGGCGAAGCAGGACAACCAATAGGACAGCCATGTCCAACAGGTAGATCGCGATCTACCTGTAGATCGCGGAGGGGTCAGAGGTAGATAGCCAGCCCCACTTGGCTCCATCTCTCCAGCAGCTCGCCCCATCGCTAGGAGAGAGCTCGTGCCGGCAGGTTGTCTGCCGAGAGCTTGCCACCGCTGCTGATCCTTTGCCTGTCTTTTTTCCCTGCCTGCAGGAATCTTGCCTGTGGGTGTATTTGGGGTGCTTACTGTTTTCATGCCACTAGTTTGTGGGTACCCAGGGGGCCACCACCCGCACCGAGACGCCACAGGCTCGGCATCATACCTGGTCTCCTGCCTCTCAGAATCACCCATTCCTGCCCCCGCCCCAACACCCCTTAGAAGTGTGTTATATACCGGGCGATATCCATTCGCCTGGGATTTACCTGAATACACTTACCGTATTAGTTGTGTTGTGTGCTGGTCGTTGGTCGCTTTATAGTTCGCTTTCATTAAACGTTTTCGGGCAGACACAACAAAGTGTCAAGAATTTGGTGATTTTGGCGAGCTTTTCCAATTTTGTTCTAACTTGCCTATGCCTTGCCTTCGAATTGGTTCAAACCACTGTGACTTTTGCTTGCCTCTGCAATTTTATTTTGCCTAGCCTTTGCATTGATTCTACACTGCAATTTTATTTTGCCTTGCCTTTGCGTTGATTCTACACTCTGTGCAGAATTTATTAAATCCCGTGTGGTGGTATTTGAACTTGTTTGGCGGTATTTGATTTTATCTGGTTGCTGGACAGGTGTTTGAGTTTTTTTTGATGATTGTTTGGTGGTATTTGATTATTGATGCCAGTATGATGAATTCTTATTTTTACTTTTAGAACTGCATGTGTGGTTTTGGCATCTCCAGTCCTTGTATTGCACATCATCCAGAGGTCTTCAGTTCCTGTTGATCTTTAATACTTTGGGACAGTGACAGTTTTGGACCAGATTCAGTCAGTGTTTATACTAACTTAGCAGACTTGGCCTTCTTACATCCAGCCACCCCAGTATAACGAAGATGAGTGTTCCAAAGAAGAGCAAAACCTACCACTTTCAAGATGAATGGGAAATGGACTACTTCTTCATCATGGTCAAAGACAAGTGGTGTTGTCTAATTTGTAATGCCCCAGTATCCTTGCCCAAAAAGGGTAATCTGGAATGTCATTATAAGGCTCTGCATAGCAATAAGTCTGATGCTGATTTTCCACCCAAAAGTGAAATTCGTAAACTGAAGCTCAAAGAACTTAAATCGAAATTGGCTACTCAGCAACAGTGGATGGCGAAGCCAAGGTCACATTCGGTCAATGCAACCATAGCATCCTTCAAGGTCAGCAACCTGATCGCAGAGAAATGCAAACCTTTCACTGAAGGGGAATTTGTAAAAGATTGTTTTCTTGAAGCAGCTGACAATCTTTCTGAAGGATTTAAAAATAAGAAAGAGATCATAGCTGCTATTCAAGATGTACAATTGTCAAGAAGCACCGTCGTGCGGCGGCGAACAGAAAAGATGTGTGGAGACACAACTGAACAATTGTTGGAGGATGTTTCAAATTGTGTTGCTTTCTCACTCCAACTGGATGAATCTACAGACATAAGAGACATAGCCCAGTTACTAGACTTTATCCGGATGGTTTTTGAAGATTTCAGTGTTAAAGAAGAACTACTTGGAATGATTTCTTTAAAAGGGAGAACTACCGGTCAGGAAATATTCAGTTCTTTCCATTCTTTTGTGATAAAGTGTAATCTTCCATTGCATAGACTTGTTTCCATCACTACTGATGGAGCAAGAGCAATGACAGGTGAGGTTAACGGTTTTATAGCCCTTTGTAAACAGCACGACGACTTCCCAGATTTCCCTTCTTACCACTGCATCATTCACCAGCAAGTTTTGGCAAGCAACAGACTCAATACAAAGCCTATCATGGACATCACTTTCAAAATTGTAAATTCAGTTCGTGGAAGATCACTTCAAAGACGGCTTTTCAATATTACTCTTGATGAAGGGGTAGCAGAAATCATTTTGCACACAGATGTAAGGTGGCTAAGTAGGCACAACTTTCTGCAAAGATTTCGTGATTTGCTGAATGAATAAGAAGTTTTTTGAAGGAGAGGGGAGATGACCAAGCAGAGTTGGAAGATGAGGAGTGGTTATGTGATCTGGCATTTATCGCTGACTTTACAGGCAAACTAAGTGATATGAACCTTGAACTACAAGGTAAAAACAAATGCATTGGTGAGATGATGAGTAAAGTTTCATCCTACAAGAGTGCTTTTTTGTTATTCATTATACTTATAATATGACGTTCCTTGTAAAACAAACTTGCTTTGTTAATTGTTGTTCACTGTAAACCGCAACTGAACTCTGGAAGATGCGGTATATAAATGTGTGTAAATAAAATAAAAAATAAATAACAAGAGCAAATTTGAGCTAATGATGACTGACTTTGCAAACAACATTTTTGATCATTTTCCTAATATGCAGGACCATCTGGGACAATATCCAAATTTTGTTTTTCAGAACGAGAAGTATGTGACAGAAATCTGTTCTGTTATCTAGGAATTCGAAAATAGATTCTGTGACTTCCAAAAAATTGGAACAGTTGTGGAGTACTTGTCATACCCATTTCAAAGTATATGTGGACATTAAAGAAACTGCAGCTGCTATCAGTAAAAATTATTCATTGAAAGCCATCTCTTGAAAACAAAATATTAACCCTTAAAAATGACATTTTTCTCAAGACCCGTGCAGAGCAAGAATCATTTTGGAAGCTAGTGCCTAGAGACAAATTTTCCAACTTGAGAAGATGCAGTGAAGCTGCACACTCCTGTTTCGGTTCAGCTTGTGTGAATCTGTGTTTTCCCATCTGAAAATGACAAAGAGTACACAACGTTCCAACAAGACAGATGAACATCTCCAGGATTCCCTGAGACTGGCCCTCACACAATATTCACCCAACTTCAAAAAGCTGGTGGATGAAATGCAGGCTCAGACATCTCACTAATGAGCAAGAGTGAAATATTAAAGATTGTGCAAGATCAGCCTGGATCAATACTCGACCTAAATTTAACACAAATTACTCAATAAAAGTTAAAGAAAGTTATTAAGACAGTTAAAGAAAGTTATTACTCAATAAAACTTTAAGAAAAAATGTACTTCTTTGACTGCAAAGAGTTATCCAACATCTCGTCTTGTCGATGAAGAGCATAAGAGTCTAAAGAATGTTTTGCTAACAATCCTTGAAGAGAAGAACTCTGAGACTCCTGCACAGCAAGTGAAAGATAAAAGTCTAGATTTGTGATTCGACAATTTAACAACAGTTTCCTTGGAGAAATCAGAAATCTTCTGTAGAGAAGCATTTAGAGCCACCTCCATACCTGTAACAATAGCCCATATATCATGCAGAGAAACATCGGACGGTAGGACCTGGGATTCTTCCACAGAAGCAAATGTAACCACTGATGGCAGAGGAGGAGGGAGACTCGGCGTAGGTGAATCAATCTTTAAGAACGAAACAGGAAGCAGGGCTACTTCAGTCCCTAACCTCTCCCCAAGATCCAATGGAACAGTCTCACCAGGACTCTTTGCGGTCAAAGAATTTGCGTCTTTTAAACTTTCCACGAACTCACCATCTTTCTCCGGTAATACTTTTTCAAAAATACCTTAAAGAAGTATTATTGTTTAATGATGCTGATTCTATTGGCCTATCAAAGATTTATTATGTTCCTCTGGGGAAATTAGTTAACGTAGAAGGGGTGGGGGGGTGGGGAAGCCGGGTGTTCAATTTGATAATTTAGCTTCCTCTACTTTAGATATCTCGGGATTTTTGGAATCTGCTAGTGATGAAATACTGTCAAGAGCTACTTTATTGGTTACCTTTATATCAGAGACAAAGATAGAATCTTACGTGCTTATTTCTTAAAAAAAGCTGAGAAATTTTGTGGTCAACCTATTCAGGTTTTCCCAGATGTCTCAAAGGTTACACAAGGGCATCGTAAGGCCTTTTTGGAGGTCCGCCTTCGTGTATTAGATCTTGGGGGTTTGTTCTATTTAAAATTTCCATGTAAATGTCATATTGTGTATCAGGGTAAACGGTATATTTTCTTTGAGGTGGATCAATTGCTAGAATTTTTGAAGAGCAAGGCTTAAAATTGCTTGTTTAATAATATTCCTTGTTCTTATGGCTTTGTTAAAGGAACTTATTATTTAGTAATTACCAATAGCCAATTCAGGGGGTTTTTTTTGCTATTATTCAGCACCTTCTTGATGTGGACTTGTTTAATGCTGTCATGCGTTGTAGAGTTTCTATGATGTATGGGGTTTTTTTTTTCCCTTTTGTAATGTAAATTTCATAAATTAACAGAAAAAGAAAAAAATGTACTTTCCATTTCCCCTCGCAGTTCTTACTGGATCTTCGTCTTTCTGTTTTGTTTTTGCTAAATTGGCTCAACAGCTGATCACATCCAAGTAAATGACAGAAGGTTCATTAAAATGGGGGGGGGGGGGAATCCTCCAACTTTATTGGGTTAAGATTTAATTTGAAACTAATTTGAAACTTAATTTTCATGGTGGTAGATCACCGGCACTTTTGGCCGGAAAAAGTAGATCACGACCTGTTCGAAGTTGGACATGCCTGCCCTTTGGCTTGGCCCTTAGGCGTCGGCCCTTTCAAGAACAGACCCATAACAGCTACAACTATCTTCAAAAGAACGCCTTTCCCCTCTGCGTTACATCTCACATAACTGATATACGAAGTCCCAAGCAGCGATGGCAAACAGAGGACATCTCAACATCATAAGCACACTCAGGTACTATTAATCACCCTACCTAGCTCTCCATCATCATATTCTGCCTCACGACCTATGGACGCTCTCCAGCCCCCCTTTTCCTCCTGCCCAAGGGCTTTTGGCGTTACTCTTTAGAGTGGCAGAATAGCAGTATCAGCCAATAAGGTATGATCTACTCTTATTCAATTCTATAACGTTCAATAGAGTAAATAAATCTGTTCAATTCCTCATATCTCCATGGTTTAATATATTATATAATTTGTCATCATTGTAGTAACTAAACTATATCTCTCCTATCTGCAAGTTTTCTCCCCACTAGCTATAAAACTGCTGTTATTTATTTTATGTTCAAGACTGCAACATTGTAACATCATCATCTAACAAGCTTTTCCAGTGACAATTGAAATTCAGGCTACTTTGTAACGATTTTATCTTGTTCAAGACTGCAACATTGTAACATTATCATCTAGCAACAAGCTTTTCCAGTGACAATTGAAATTCAGGCTACTTTGTAACGATTTTATCTTGTAACAAAGCTATTCTGGTAACAATTGATTTTTTCATCCTCTCTATCCTTTTCTCTATTCAGTTTAATTGACTCCAAACTTATACCCAATAAACTGAAAATTGTAACATTGATATTTCTACTTTCCTCCTTTCTCCCTAGCATTGCTAGACACACTTTCCCTCTCCTTACTGATTTATTATACAGTACTACTACTCAATCAATAAAATTTAATCCAAACCCAATTCAAAATGAAGCTAATGAACATTGTGATGCACTGTCTATACTCCCTAGGTATTATGTCCCTGCTACTTATTTCCAGCTTAAGCCTACAAACACCGCATTCACCCCTAAACCACATTGAAATGGCTCACATACATATTATTCCCTATCAACATAGACAAAAATATCACAATCATTTCAACTCATACTCCTCTACATATAGGAATCCCCCCCCCCCCTAGATCCTCCGCAACACATTAAAACAGATTGATCCACATAAGTTTAAAGCCTGAAAATGAAATCAAAGAAATAAATCGTGTCTCATACACTAAAAATCATCCTTATCAATGTAAGATCTATTAGAAACAAAATCCCACTGATAACAGATCTTGTCACTGATGAAAACCCAGATTATCTTTGCATAACTGAAACCTGGCTAACCACCCAAGACACAGTCCTATTGAACCAAATAAAGATAAAAGGATACACCATATTTAATTGTAACCGGAATTAAAAAAAAGGAGGTGGGGTACTCATACTAGCAAAAACAAACCTAGACTCTTCTTCCACAATCTGTGAAACCAAAGAAAATATAGATATACTAAAGATAGAGAATAAAAACGTAGCCATCTGCCTCTTCTATAGGCCCCCTTCATCTGATGACCAAAACTTAACAACCATCCTAGAAACAACCTGTAAAGCTTCAATGGTTAAACCTCATATCATTCTAGGTGATTTTAATTTAGCAACCCTCAATAACACACAAACCTCGGCTTTCCTAGAATCAATGGCTGACATGGGCTTTAAACAGACAATCAAGCACCCTACACACATCAAAGGTAACACCCTTGACCTAGTATTCATTCCTGAACACCTGATCGAATTACCCCAATATACCCTTCCCACTATAACTCAGATTCCATGGACTGACCACTTTATGATACAGTTTTCTATCAATATACCATACAAAACTAATCCTCACCAAGCTAAATCATACCAAGGACCACGTTTTCGTCCATTTATACCAGAAGAATTCCTTGATACAATTGTCCCCCAGCTCGATATAGAAAACAATCTAAGCAAAGCTATTACAAATTGGAACACTGTAATAAAAGCAGCATCCAAACCACTAACTAGCAAAGCTAATAGACTATATAAAAGATCATCTGAAAAATGGTACACACAGGAGCTAACTTTAATTAAAAGAAAACTTAGAAAATTGGAAACCAAATGGAGAAAAAATAAAACCCCAGAACTCAGTGAATTATATTTTTCAACTCTTAATAACTATAGGTCAGCCACAAACAATGCTAAAAAACAATATCATACGAATATTCTATCAAAATCTATCAACCGCCCTAGGGAATTATTTGAAATTGTAAAATCATTGACTAAAACCCCAACTGCTAAAACAAGCAGGGTACCTATTAACCCACAAGAATTAGCAAGCTATTTTGCTAGTAAACTTAGGTTGACTTCTATACCGATAACCAACCCCCTCTCAAATACAGCCAACCATGGCAATGTTTGGGACTCTTTCCATCTTATCGACAAAAAGCACCTACTTAACATAATCACTAAAATCAACACAACCACATCCATCCTAGATCCTTGCCCGGTATCTTGGATTAAGACTTCTAAAACTGTACTAGCCCCCTTTATATTAGACATAGTAAACAAATCTCTTCAGCAAGGACTATTACCTAAGGAACTCAAAATAACAGCAATCCGCCCTATTCTTAAGAACAAAACACTAAATGACAATGACCCATCGTCATATCGACCGATTGCAAGTATTCCCTTCCTAGCTAAAATTATCGAAAAAGTTGTTCAACTTCAACTGCAGGATTATATAGATACTTCTGCCCCCCCTCGATGATCACCAATATGGGCTTCGCCCTTTCCACGGTGTAGAAACCTTACTACTTGCCCTTCTAGACACTGTCATTAAAGGTCTAGATAACACGAAGCAAGCCTTCATCCTGGTATTTCTTGACATATCCGCTGCATTTGATAGTGTAAACCATAATATACTCTTATCAAGACTCAGTCAGCTAGGATTACAAAAACTAACTCTTAAATGGTTTAAATCATATATCTCGGACCGTTCACAATATGTCCAAGTTGACCAAATGTCATCACCTACATTTCCTCAAGAACAGGGAATACCACAGGGCTCTGCTCTATCCGCCCTCCTATTCAATCTTTATCTACAACCGATATGCACCATTTTCCAAAAATATAAGTTGAACTATCATATCTATGCGGATGACATTATGTTGTTCTCCCCAATAAACACACTTGACCCCAAATATGATCATTTAACATCATACCTCACTGAAGCTGAACTCTGGCTTCGATCAAATAATATGAACCTAAATTTAAAAAAAACAGAAGTATTATTTACCTCAAGAAACACGAATTTCACCCCACCTTCAGAAATCAAACTCTTCAATTTTACCCTCCCAGTTAAAGACGAAATCAAATATCTTGGAGTCACCCTTGACAAAACCCTTAGCTTTACATCTCACATTAAAAAAATATCCAAAACAATTTATTATAAGCTCAGATCAATCCAACAACTAGGACCACTACTAGAAAACAACGATTTTAGATCTATTACTCAAGCATTAATAACCCCTCACCTTGATTACTGTAATGGTATATTGCAAGGAGTAACAAAGAAAAATGTAAAAATCCTTCAAATGGCCCAGAATGCTACGGCACGAGTAATATTCAAAGCAAAACTTACCGATCATATTACCCCAATATTATATGCACTTCACTGGTTACCCATATCAAGTAGGATCCAATATAAAATTATACTGACCACATTCAAATTAATTTATGATTGCCCCATCATACCTATCCACATTGATTCATAACCCACCTGATAACAGAACTAGAAGAAGAACGAATCTCAACACCATCCTCGTGCCTGACTCAATAAGGAAGACTAAACAAACAACAAGCATCAGCACCTTCTCATATATTGCACCAACCTTGTGGAATAACCTCCCGACACAGCTTAGAGAAATAAAAGACCTACAAATGTTTAAAAGAGAACTAAAAACTCACCTCTTCACACTACACTATTCCAATATGGATTGTTATATGGATACGACTTCTTATCCTCCATAATTCAATCTATTCTATTACTCCTACTCAATTTACTCCTACCCACATTCCTATCTGAACTGATATCTACAACCTGTAAATATGTAAACTATGTCGAACCTGTAAATAGTGCTTACCTGTCATAATCTATTCAAGGTTGCTTAAAGTTACATGTATTTTGTTGATAGTTAATTATTGTTTCTCTGTATTTCACATTGTTCTCTGTATTTTGACTTATGTTCAATGTAAACCGCCACTGATCTTAGGAAATGGCGGTATATAAAAACGCTGCAAATAAATAAATAAAATAAATAAATAGGACACTGTAATACCTGTGTACGAACTATATTGCAATGATAGTGTAGATCAAATTGGTGAAGGAGTTATGCTACAGTTAGAGTGGGCACTGAGTCACATAGAATTAAAGTTTTGCAGGAAACAAAATTCACTGCAGAATATCTGTGGATAGAAATCCCACGTAAAAAGGGGAAGGCGATGGCAGTGGGAGTGTACTACTAACTGCCTGGCCAGAATGAACTGATGGATGATGAAATGCTAAAAGAAATCAAGGAAGCTAACAAAAGTTACAGCACAGTAATAATAGATAATTTCAATTACCATGGTATCGACTTGGTCAGTATCACAGCAGGACATGCTAGGGAGATAAAGTTTCTAGATGAAATAAATGACGGCTTCTTGGAGCAGCTGGTTCATGAATCATGAACCGACAAGAAGGGAAGCTATTTTGGACCTAGTCTTTAGTGGAACAGAAGATCTGGTGCAAGAGATAACAGTGTTGGGGCCACATGGCAACAGTGTTCATAGCATGATCGCATTTGAATTAATAAATGGAAGAAGGACAGCAAGGAAATCCACAGTACTACCTTTTAACTTTCAAAAGGGAGACACTGATAAAAAGAGGAAAATAGTTAAGAAAAAACTAAAAGGAGCAGTTGCAAAGGTTAAAGATTTACATCAAGCATTGTTTAAAAATACTATCTTGGAAACTCCGACCTGGATGTATGCCATGCTTCAAGAAAAGTGGAAGGAAGATCAAAAAAGTGCCAGCACAGTTTAAAGGTGAGGTCTGAGAGGCTGTTACAGCCAAAAAAAGCAACTTTCAGGAAATGGAAAAAGGAGCTAAATGACAAATATGGGAAACAACATAAGCACTGGCAAGTTAGATGCAAGGCATTGATAAAGCAGGAAAAGAGAGAATTTGAAAAAAGCTTGCCATGGAAGCAAAAACCCATAATAGAAACTTTTCCAAGTACATTCATAACAAAAAACCTGTGAGTCAGTTGGACTATTGGATGACAGAAACGTAAAAGGGACGCTAAGGGAAGACAAGGCCATAGCGGAGAGACTGAACAAATTCTTAACTTTGGTCTTTACTGAAGATGATGTAGGGAAGTTACCCATGCCTGAAATGGTATCTAAAGGTGATGTATCAGAAGAACTGAAAGAAATATTGATAAACTGGGAAGATGCATTACAACCATTTGATAAACTAAAGAGTAGCAAATCATCTGGACTGGATGGTATACATCCGAGGGTGTTGAAAGAACTAAAATATGAGACTGCAGACCTACTATTAGTAATCTGTGAACTATCATTAAAATTTTCTGTAGTACCTGAAGATTGGAGAACAACCAATGTAACGTGTGATAAGGAAGCTTATCAAAGCTCAGGGAGTAATGACAAAAGAGGAGAATTTACTCTGATTAAGGGACCTGTGCTGGCAGGTTATAGAAATAAGACAGCTTGTTACCCAAAAAGACTACATGTTCCAGAATGCACCAGTATGCAGAAAGTCCCTAGGGGAGCTAGAGTGGAATAGCATGAGTCTAATCAGAGAAAGCATTATGTCATCCCTAATAAAACAGCCTCTAGAAGAATGCTTAATCCACAACACCTGAAGAATGCAAGGGTGGAGTTGCAATCTAAGCCCTTTAAAGCTAGAGGGGAATCTTCAGGAAGACAGGGAGAATCTTCAGGAAGGAGAAGGAGAAGGGGAAGGGGAAGGGGAATCAGAAGGAGAATGAGAACAGAAGGAAGAACAACCGGAACCTGAAGGAACAAGGACAAGGAAGCAGACGGTCCAAGAGAGGAGCTCAGAAAAGTACCTATGCCTGGAGAGATACCTGGGGGAAAGGATCAGAGGACTGGAGAAAGCCAGAGATCTATAGATCCACAGCCAGGGACCCTCAAACAACACCTAGGAAGAGGTCTGTTGCATCTAAGGAGGAAAGGAGTCCAAGTACCTCTTGGAGGACGTCTGGAGAAAAGATCCTGAGGTCCAGAGATACCAACTGGAGGACAGGACACAAAAGTTCTATTGCATACTGGCCAGAATACCAGAAGAAGCAGCCTGACACTTGCCTGGATTCAGGTAGGAACTGTGAACGTTTCTCTAGCTTTGAGCAGTGCAAACAGCAGGGAGACAGTTTCTTTCCGTGCAGAGGTCAGTTCCTAAAGCCCTCTGAGTCAGACAGAGAAACAGAATCTATGCAATTTCAAGAGCAAGGTTTAATATCCGATACAGAGGATAATTATATGGACTGTTCTTTGAGTAAGTTGTTATTTTAGGGAAATCCTAAATATCAGAGCAAACATCAAAAGGAAACATTCTAAATATTAGCTTCCCATAACGTTTTGTTGAATGAAAAAGCTTTTGGGAAAGTTTTGCACGTATGCTGAAATCAAGCTACTGATTGCAGTTAATTGTCACCTGTTGGTGAAGGAGAGCCCAGCACAAGCCGTGCACACGTAGGATTAAAAAGTTCTTTTCTGTATGGAGAAAGTGAGCTATGTTTTAGTATAAAGAAGTTTTCCTCTTTGATTTGTTTTTCCCCAGCACTGCTAAGGAGTTTATTAGCAGTGGCTGAAAGAAGCCTTTCTGTTCTATAAAGGACTTTGATTCTTATTTGCATAAGATATTTCAGTTGCCTTATTTTGTGTTGAATAAACCCTGGAGAAGTTATCTGGAAGGTGTTACCAAGCATATCTGTGTGTGGGATAATCACCCCATAAATAAACTCTAATTTTAGAAGTTATCTGGAAGGTGTTACCAAGCATATCTGTGTGTGGGATAATCACCCCATAAATAAACTCTAATTTTGTCTACACTCGACCAACTACAAGAGTTTTCATTATTCTAAAAAGGCAAGCTTTGCGTGAATGGACTTCATTAACCACAATCCTTTGCAAGACAGTTAATTTGCATACTTGCCAAGATGGTGGTACCTTCAAAACAAGCACCCCCTTTTACAAACACCAATTTTTAAAAAAAGGCTTCCAGGGGTGATCAGGGAAACTACAGGCCGGTGAGCCTGATGTTAGTATCGAGCAAAATGGTAGAAACCATTATAAAGAATAAAATTATTGAACATGTAGATAGTCATGGTTTAATGGGAGAAAGCCAACATGGATTTAGCCAAGGAAAATCTTGTTTTACTAATCTGTTATATTTTTTTGAGGGTATAAATAAACAGGCATATAAATGTGAGCCGGCTGAAATAGTGTATATGGATTTTCAGAAAGCCTTTGACAAAGTCCCTTCATGAGAGATCCTTGCAGAAATTAAAAAGTCATGGGATAAGAGGCAGTGTACGATTGTGGATCAGGAACTGGTTAAGACAGAAAGCAGAGAATAGTGTTAAATAACCAATATTCTCAATGGAGAAAGGTGAATAGTGGAGTGCCCCAGGGATCTGTGCTGGGCCCGTTACTTTTGAAAATATTCATAAATGACTTGGAAATAGGAAACGAGAGAGGTGATAAAATTTGCAGATGACCCAAAATTATTCAAAGTTGCTAAAACACAAGAGGATTATGAAAAATTGGAAGAGGACCTTGATAAACTGAAAGCATGGGCGTGTAAATGGCAGGTGAAATTTAATGTGGACAAGTGCAAAGTTATGCACCTAAGAAAGAACAACCCAAACTATGGGTACACAATACAAGGTTTCATATTAGGAACCATTACCCAGGAAAAAGATTTAGATGTCATTGTGGATAATACCTTGAAACCCTCCTTCCAGTATGCAGCGGCAATCAAGAAAGCAAATAGAATGCTAGTAATGCTCTGGATTGTGTTGGAAAGAGGAGATGGCACTGCCATCCATACTGGTGTAGTCTACAGACCTCCGACTCAAATCAAAGAAATAGATACCAAATTGATTATAGATATTGCAAAGATAGCCACAAAGGGGGAAGTGATCATATTGGGTGACTTTAATCTACCCGATATGGATTGGACTACTCCTTCTGCAAATCTGGAAATAAGTAAAAAAATTGTGGATGCTTTCCAAGATGTGTTTCTTAGACAAATGGTGATGGAACCAACCAGGGAAAGCTCAATGCTGGATTTAGTGCTCACCAAAGATGAATGTCCGGGTAGGTGCCCCTGTGAGCAGCAGCAATCTTCACACTGTGTGATTTGAGATTGTAGGCCGGGTCCACCTACAAAGTCTCCCCAAATATTACCAATTACCAATAAACAGTTCAGACAACAATTGCTCAGCTACAAAGAAACTTTTTATTTGGCACAGCAAACAATTGGTTATAGATGCAGATAGCAAGTGCCTGTCTGAGGGACAGCGGGGCAGCCTTCTCTCTGCAAGGGGAGAAAAGAACTGCCCAAAGACCCTCTAACATTGCTGTCTTATATATACCTCTCTACTTCAAATTCTAAATAGTTTCAGCAAATTCAGCATAAATTCTTAGGTGTTTGCAGGCTTCCTGCAAAGCTCTTTCCCAGGGCCTCCCATGTTTATGCAGCTGGATCTGCTCATCAAGGCTTGCCTATCTATGCAAACCATCATAGCCCTCTGCCTCCTCCTGTGTTTTTCCATCTGCTGGCACCAATTGAAACCTTCAGGGCAAGAGCATTAGTTGAATTCCTGGCTTGACCTGTTTGAACCTAGGCTTATATCCTTGGACACTTCTGTCCAAAGTATAGCTTTTTTTAGGCTTTATAACAGTAGTAAGCTGCATGTACTCTTTTCCTGTTGCCCACCTGTTTTGTGCCAACCATATGTTGCTGTGTATGTTTCAAACAGGCCAGAGTGCAGTTATAAGGCAGACATATATGCAATCATAAGGCAAACATATAAAGCAGATCATCCCTTTATTCCAATTATCCCTTCAAGATAAAAGTCAAGGTGCAGTCCAATCATAGCAAGCTCAAAGTCCTAGACTTCAAAAACTCTGGCTTCAGTAAAATGGCCAAGTACCTGAAGGAGGAGTTGGCAGAGTGGGAGGGGATAAGGGAAGTGGAATTGCAATGGGCTAAACTAAAGGTGGCAATAAAAGGGGTAACAGATAAATATGTAAGGAAAGTAAATAAAAACAAGAGGAGAAGGAAACCTATTTGGTTCTCCAAAGAAGTGGCTGCTCAAATAAAGGCAAAAATCACAGCTTTCACAAACTTCAAAAGCTTGCAAACAGAGGAACACAGAAAGGAATACAGGATCAAACTAAAAGAGACAAAAAGAGAAATAAGGAAAACAAAATCAAAGGCAGAGGAAAAGATGGTTAAAGATGTGAAATGTGGCGACAAAACTTTCTTCAGGTATATTTGGGAGAGGAGGAAAATCAGAGGTGAAATTGCAGGACTCAGAAGTGCTAGGAACAGACTCTGGAAAATGACATTGAAAAAGCAAAATTGCTAAACAAATACTTCTGCTCTGTTTTTACTAAAAAAATCCTGGAGAAGACAGACTTTTCCATTCAGTCCCCGAACACCAGAAGGCACTGAGACATCCCCTCGGACCCTTCCCCCCCAGTGCCTCGACACTACTCTCCTCCCGAAGATGTAGCCTTCCATGACTTCATCGGGGATATGGCCAGGGCCCTCTATGTGCAGACGAAGGAGGAAGAAGAACCCGCGCAGTGAGGAGTTTGAGATTCTCTTGTATGAGACTCCATCCAAAGAAACCCTCATGGTGCCTGTACAGCCGATCCTTGAGAGGCTGTTACTCCAATATGTGGGAGACGCCGGCGTCTGTGCCATAAACCATTATGAAAGAGGACCCAAGGAAATCCACTGCTTACACCGGGACAAGCATTTTGGAACCTGTATACCTTTTTGGGAACCTGCCAGGTACTTGTGATCTTTCGGAGCCTCTGCTCAAGAAGCCTTCTACTGTGTCCTGGGACCGCAATGTGATTTTGACTCATCTAATGAAAGATCCTTTTGAGTGACTGGATACTTGTGAACTGAAGTACCTGATCTGGAAGGTCTTGTTTTCAACATCCATTATTTCAGTACGCAGTTAGTGAGCTCCAGGCTCTAGTAACTAGGGTGATTCTGCATACACATCCTAAGTTCCTTTCTAAGGTGGTGTTAAAATTCCACCTTAATCATCAGTATTGTCTTTCCAATATTTTCCCAGACCTCATGTTCACAAAGGAGAAAGTGTACTGCACATGTTGAACTTCAAGAGAATCTTGGTCCTTTATTTTGAGTGGAGTAAAGCACACAGCAAGTCCACCCAGTTTTATGTTTTCACCCTAATAAGTTGTGGGCTCTCAGTGCCAATGTACTCTTATCTAGTTGGCTAACAAATTACATTTCCTTTGCTTATGCCCAAGCCGGTTTGATTACAGAGGATCATGTCATGGCTCATAATGCCACAGCCATAGCTGCACTAGTAGCCCACTTGAGATCAGCCTTCATGGAGAAAATTTACAAAACCGCAACATGGACTTCTATCCACACATTCACATCTCATTACTATTTGGAAAGGGATTCCCAATGTTATTTATTTATTTATTTAACAACTTTTATATACCGCGCTGTTATCAGTGCGGTTTACATATAACAAAGGTTGCACAGTCAGAGGACTATTCTGTGCTTACATTGAACAGGAGTTTAAACTTGGAGCAACAGGGTAACTATAAACATATGTACAAAAACACAATTAGATTAGGTTGGGATATTCAGGAAGGGCTAAGGCAAGCTCAAAAATATTTGAGACAGGGTTATTTATGTAGAGCATGAAAGGTTTGTGGGCATTGGTGTGTGGGTGAGCAGAGGCGGGGTGGATGCTTGTGCAAAGTGAAGTCGAAAAATGTGGTGTTTGATTGCCTTACGGAACTGAAGAAGGTCTTTGATGGATCTAATTTCTGGTGGAAATTCATTCCAGCATTTTGGGGCGTAGAAGGCGAAGGTTCTTTTCTTGGTCATCTGGGTGCACTTGATGGACTCTTTAGGGATGATCAAGGTGTTGTCAGTTACTGACCTTCTGATTCTGTTTTTCAAAGTGAGGGTCACTGAGTGTCGTGGGGGCTAGGTTATTGATGATCTTGAAGATGAGCAGGATTTTGTATGTTAACCTGCAATGAATTGGTAGCCAGTGGAGTTCCTTAAGTATCGGGGTGATATGGTCTGATCTTGCTAAACCACAAAGCACATGCGCAGCCGCATTCATAGCGAGTTGCAGCGGATTAAGGATGTTCTTGGGGAGTCCATACAGGGCAACATTTGTGTAATCAAAGTGTGGTAGAATGAGGGCCTGGAAAATGGTCCGGAAGTCATTCTGAGGTAACATGGGCCTGAGGTGCCTTAGCGTTTTAATTTTATTGTAGACGGATCTGGTAGTGTTTTGTATGTGCTCCTTAAAGTCGAAATGCTGGTCCAGAGTAATCCCTAGGTAGCGAATGGAGAGTTTACTAAGGAATTCCGCATCTCTTACTCTTAGGGAGGATGGGGGGTAGAAATCTTTGTTTCTTGATATGAACAGAACTTCAGTCTTCTTGAAGTTTATGCGGAGAATTTGAGATAGTAACCAGTCAGTGATGGCGTTGAAACAATTAAGGTTGGTGAAGTCTGGTTGTTTGACTTTGAATGGTGTAAACAGCAGGACGTCATCAGCATAGATTAGAGTGGAGATATTGAAGGAGCGTATGATGTCACATATCGGCTGCATGTAGACATTGAACAGCAGCGCGGATAAAGAGGAGCCCTGCGGAACACCTTGATGTTGGTGGAAAGGTGCGGATGTGGTGGAACCAACTCTTACATGCTGCCAATGATCCGATAGATAAGACCTACACCATTCCCAGGCGAGGCCGCAGATGCCCTTCTCTTGGAGACGAGTGAGAAGTTGATTGTGATTAACGGAGTCAAAGGCAGCAGAGATATCTAGGAAAATGAGAGCGAAGCCGTTTTTGACCTTGTCCAATCCTCTATTCAAAGTGTTGGTTAGGGAGGTGAGGAGATTTTCTACACCGTGAGATTCCCTGAATCCGTGTTGACAGGGGTCAAGAGGTGACACTACATCAATGTGGTGTTGAATCTGCTTCTGGACAACCTTCTCTATTATCTTGGCTAATAGAGGTATACTCGAGATTGGGCGGTAGGAGTCAGATTTTAGTGGGTCAAGTCTGCTATTCTTCAAAAGTGGTCTTATTGATGTTTGTTTGAGGAATGCAGGGAAGGAGCCTGTTGCAAAGGAAAGTCCAATGATGTTGATTAGAATTGGACTAAGTTCAACTCGCAGAGTTCTGACCCAGTATGCTGGACAGGGGTCACTTGGAGCTGTAGAAGTGTTGATGATGGCGATGAGATCTTGGATGTTTTTTTCTGTTGGAGTGGTGAACATTGTGATAGGTGGAAGTGAGGTGTGAGCGTGGCAGGGGGTGGTAACTGAAACTGTGTCAGTTATGGAAGTTTTGGATTGGAGGTAGTCAGCATATGACTGGGGGAAATAGGATTGAGTTGAGTAGGTGAAGGTTCCTTGGTTAGGGATTTTGCTAGGCTGAAAAGGTCTCTAGGTTTGTTTAGAGAGCGGAGAAGTGATAGTTCTTCAGAATCTGTTTGGGCAACAGACACCAACTACATCTCCCCCCCTCAGACCAGTTTATGTTCACGCTCCTGTATGCAAAAAAAAGGCTAAAACACACAAAATCATTCCACAAAAGCCTGCAGTCACCAAAATAGCTGTTTGGTGTCTACTATACGTATTTTATACACATACACAAACACACACTGTGGGGGTTAATTTGGAAGCCCCATTCGTACTTTGGGCATCTGAAAATGGGCATAGAGACATCCAAAGCACAAAGATGTCTCCAGAGCCATTTTAGAAGTTAGTTCTGTGGACGTCGCCAGCACAAGGACGTCCAAGTCTAAATAGGGGCGTAGGGGCGTGGTGACTGTGTGGCCAGGGCATTTCTAAGAACCTAGATGGCCCCACCTGATCTAAGAAACATCCTGGATGTCCACAGTCACATCTTAAACCTGTTCCAGACACAAACAGGCATCTAAAAAGTGCTCATTTTCACTGAAAAACATCCAGAGGGTTTAGAAGAAATATAGAAACAGGACGGCAGAAAAAGACCACATAGCCTATCTACTCTGCCATTCCATATCAACTACAATAGTCCCCTTTTTTCCTTTAATGAGCTTTTGTGTTCATCCCATGCTTTCTTGAATTCAGATACAGTCCTCGTCTCTACTGCCTCCACTGGGAGACTATTCCACACATCTACCACTCTTTCCGAAAAGAAATATTTTTGCATATTATTTCTGAGTCTATCCCCTTTCACCCTCATCCTATGTCCCCTCGTAGCAGAGCTGTAGGGTGTAGAGAAGATAGTACTCCATTATCTCCAATTCTCAGCACAATCTCAATGATAGCAGCAGTGGGATTTGAACCCTGGCTTCTCTGTTCCTAGCCCACTACTTAACCATTAGGCTATTCCTAGATATCCAGGTTCTGAAATACTATCAAGCACATTCACATTCGGGAAATTGTGTCTGTACCTAGACGTGCCTACTTTTTTTTTCAGATATTCTGACTTGGATGTCCTTTCTAAAATCCCCCTCTATACACACACGTACACAAATTTGGGTATCACCTCAGTAACAGCAACAAAGAATCCACCACTGTTAGAAACGTTTGTAAATCAACATAAAAACCTGCCAATAAGTTACTCAGAACTTACATAGCAAACCTTCCATACCATAAGAGCACAAACTCATACGACAAAAGTAGCAATAATTGTACCTTTAAAAAGGCAGCCCCTGAAGATATAGTATACCAGCACACCTCTTACTGAAAAGAGAAAGTTCAACTGCTAGAAATCCCCACACAGAAACTACATGCCAGCATAATCCATCAACTTGGCCATATACAGAACACAGGCCAGCCTTCACCAATTACAGAATAAAGGCCCACCATTTGGAAATGGAAATTTAAGACGTCACAGTCTGTGAGCAGTACAACACAAGGAACAAAAATAAAAATACATTTTCTCTTGTACTGAGCAAATTACAAAGATGCAATAACGCACAGTTACTTACCTGTAACAGGTGATCTCTGATAACAGCAGGAATAAGTCTTCACATATGGGTACGTCGGTACCGACGGAGCCTGCGCGGGAACGCTCCCCAGCGTCCAAAAAGAAAGCTTTTGGGAGCATCCCACGTGCATGCGCGCTGCCTTCCCGCCCATTTACTTCCCTCTCATCAGTTGGGTTTGTAGCTGAGACCAAAGGAGGGAAGTAGACAAATTAGAGAGAAAAAGAGAGAGAGAGAGAGAACACAACTCCTAGGGGAGGTGGGTGGGTTATGAAGACTTATTCCTGCTGTTCCCAGAGATCACCTGTTACAGGTAAGTAACTGTGCTATCTCCAGGAACAAGCAGGAATGAGTCTTCACATATGGGGACTCCCAAGCTAAGATGCCTGGAGGAGGACCCAGCATGTTATGTATTTATTTATTTATTTACATTCTCTTATATACCGCGCTATTCTGCATCAGTGCGGTTTACATTGAACAAACTGAAATTACATTGAACAGGGTATTATAACTTGGAGATAAAGCGTAGTTACTCACCTGTAACAGGTGTTCTCCAGGAGCAGCAGGAATCAGTCCTCACTTATGGGTGACGTCGGCGCCGACGGAGCCCTCGCGGAGCAATTTTCCCCAGCTTTCAAAGAAAGCCTTTGGGAATTGCAGCGCGCATGCGCGGTCGTCTTCCCGCCCGAGGGTGCCATCTTAGCCAGTCAGATGACATAGCTAAAAAAGACAGCATAAAAATTTGCAAAAAAGAACATAAGCAGACGATTGCAACTCCAAGGGGAGGAGGGAGGGTAGTGAGGACTGATTCCTGCTGCTCCTGGAGAACACCTGTTACAGGTGAGTAACTACGCTTTCTCCAGGACCAAGCAGGAAGTCAGTCCTCACTTATGGGACTCCCAAGCTCAAGGCTACCGGAGACCCTAAGCACAAAAATGAGCTCCCTCTAGCTCAGCAGCACAGAAGGATAGAATCTTCGCTGAATTATCACCCACCGGTAGCCCACATCCGGGATGGAGGGTAGGAGTTGCTCAGACCTCAAAGAGATTACGGAGGACTGCCTGTCCGAAAGCACTGTCCCTACGGGACTCCCTCTCGAGACAGTAATGGACCGCAAAAGTCTGGCTCGAAGACCAAGTAGCGGCCCGGCAGATGTCTGCCAGCGGAACAGAGCGGAGGTAAGCCACTGACGTGGCCTTTGCCCGAACGCAATGAGCCGTGACTCGACTTTCTAAGGAGAGTCCGGCTGCCCCATAAGCCCAAGAGATACAGTCCGCAACCCAGATGGACAGAGTACGCTTGGAGACCGGGAGCCCCAATCTATTGGGGTCAAAAGACACAAAAAGCTGAGCAGCTTTACGGTGCTCCCGCGTACGGTCAAGGTAGAAGTTCAATGCCCTTCTACAGTCCAGGGTATGGAGGACCGTTTCAGCTCGGCTGGAGTGTGGTCTGGGAAAGAAGGTTGGAAGTACCACCTCCTGATTGATGTGAAAAGGGGAGACCACTTTAGGCAGAAATTTTGGGTGAGTCCGTAGGACTACCCTATTCTTGTAGAACCTAGTGTAAGGGGGATCAGACACGAGGGCCTGCAATTCACTTACGCGTCTAGCGGAAGTGAGGGCTATCAAGAACAGTGTTTTCCAAGACAGAAAACGGAGAGAGAGAACAGGTAGCCATAGGTTCAAAAGGCGGACAGGTGATCCGCTGCAAAACCACATTCAGGTCCCAGTCAGGCGCTGGCGGGCGCAGAGGTGGTTTAAGTAGAAGGAGACCTCGGAGAAACCTCGCTACGAGAGGGTCATTGGAGAGAGGTCTGCCGTCCACTGGCACATGATGTGCTGAAAGAGCACTGAGGTGAACTTTGACGGAGTTGGACTTAAGTCCCAGATTAGAGAGGTGCAGCAAGTACTGCAAGATCACCGACACCGGGCAGGAGAAGGGATCCTGAGACTGTTGGGTACACCAGACTGCAAAGCGACGCCATTTAAGGGCGTAGCATTTGCGGGTAGAAGGCCGACGCGAAGCTAAGACGACCTCCTCCACCTCCGCCGGCAGGAGAAGGGGAGCAAGGACTACCCTCTCAGCAGCCAGGCCATGAGGTTGAGAGACCTGAGGTTGGGGTGCAGAAGGGACCCCTGATCCTGAGTGAGGAGATCCGGTTGTACCCCCAGAGGGATTGGATCCTCCACCGCCAGTTGCAGCAGGAGCGGAAACCACGGCTGCCTGGGCCAGCGAGGGGCCACCAGGATCATGAAGGCTTTGTCTCGGAGAACCTTGAAAAGAGTCCGAGAGACCAGCGGGATGGGAGGGAAAGCGTACAGAAGGCTCCCCGACCACGAGATCAGAAAGGCGTCCGCCGCAACCCGAAGGGGGTGTGGCTGACGAGAGCAGAAGCGAGGAAGCTGCCGGTTGTGAGGACTGGCAAAGAGATCCACCGTGGGGAGACCCCACTTGAGGAAGAGCTTCTGAACTACCAAGGGATCCAGACGCCACTCGTGCGGCTGGAGGACCCTGCTGAGTTTGTCTGCAAGGCAATTTTCTTGGCCCGGGAGATAAACTGCCTTGAGGAGAATGCCGTGACTGACGGCCCAAGAGCAGAGCTTCTGTGCCTCCCGGCAGAGGAGGAAGGAGCCCGTGCCCCCCTGCTTGTTCACGTAGAACATGGCAACTTGATTGTCCGTCTGGACAAGGACGGACTGTTGGGAAGTCAGGTGGGAGAAGGCCTTGAGAGCTAGGCGGATCGCCCTGAGCTCCAGGAAGTTGATCTGCTGAGCAGACTCCCACGTGGTCCAGAGGCCCTGAGTACGTGCCTCTTGGCAATGTGCTCCCCAGCCCAGGAGGGATGCATCGGTGGTCAGCACCCGGGTCGGCTGAGGTGACTGGAAAGGCATTCCGAATATCAGGTTCGGCTGCCGGAGCCACCACCGGAGAGACGAGAGCAGCGGCTCGGAGACGCGCACTAGGTCTGCCAGGCCGCCTGTGGCTTGTCGCCACTGCTGGCGGAGACACCATTGAGCAGACCGCATATTCAGGCGGGCATTGGGGGTCACATGGACGGTGGAAGCCATATGGCCGAGCAGTCTCAGGAAGCGCCTGGCGGAGACCAGGGGCTGGCTGCGAAAGCGGTCGGCTAGGTCCATGAGCCGTTGAGCCCTGTCGAGCGGTAGGTACGCTCGTGCCCGAGGAGTGTGCAGCCTTGCGCCGATGAACTCGAGATCCTGTGAGGGGAGCAAAGTGGACTTTGCGAAGTTTATGACAAAGACCAAGTGCTGCAGCAGAGTCACCGTGCGGCACGTGGCGTTGGTGACCTCCTGAGCGGACGCTGCTCTGATGAGCCAGTCGTCGAGGTACGGAAAGACATAGAGGCCGTGAAGCCGGAGATGGGCCGCCACGACCGCGAGACATTTTGTGAGGACTCGCGGTGCGGAGGATAGGCCAAAGGGCAGTACTCTGTACTGGTAATGATTTCCTGCCACCACAAACCTTAGGTATTGGCGGTGGCTTGGGTGGATGAGGATGTGCGTGTAGGCATCCTTTAGATCCAAGGAGCATAGCCAATCTCCCTGCTGGAGGTAGGGCAGAAGGATTCCAAGGGTAAGCATTTTGAACTTCTCCCGCACAAGGAACTTGTTGAGGTTGCGCAAGTCCAGGATGGGTCTGAGGCCCCCTGTTCTCTTTGGTATCAGAAAGTACCTTGAATAAAAGCCTTGACCTCTCAGGTGGTGGGGCACCGGTTCCACCGCCTGTTCCTGCAGAAGACCTGCTAACTCCTGAAGGAGCAACTCCCTGTGCAGAGGGGGGCGCGAAGGTTCTCCCGGAAAATAGGAGGGAGGGACCTGATGGAAGTGGAGAAGGTAGCCTTCTCGCACGACCTGAAGTACCCAGGCATCGGCGGTGATGCTGGACCACCTGTGGGCGAAGTGAACCAGCCGGCCTCCGGTGCTGGGAGGAACCAGCGGGGGGGGAGAGGCTATGCTGAGCGAGTCAAAAACCCCCACCCTGCTGAGCAGGGGCTGGTGGTGCAGGCTTGGGGGCTTGCTGCCTACGGGACCCGTTACCCCGTCCCTTGGCCTGCTGGCCCTGTTGGGGAGCTGCAGGGGCCTGATAATGGGGGTACTGTTTGTAGGCAGCCGCCTTCCTCAGGTAAAAGGACTTTTTTCCCGAGCCCTTCTTTTTCTGGGAAGGGGCGGAGGTCTTCCTAGAAAGCCTGGTCCTGGTGAGAGTCTCAGTCTCAATTTGTGCAGCCTTTTCCGCCATGGGCTTGCCAAAGAGGTTTTCGCCTCGGCAGGGGACATCGACCAACTTGTCCTGTACCCAGGGCTCAAGGTCCGACGACTGAAGCCAAGCCTGTCGGCGGGCACCGATGCCGGCTGCGGCCACTCTAGCCGAGGCCTCAAAGCCATCATAGGCTGCTCGGGACATGAACTTTGAGCATTCCCGAATGCCCGTGGACAAGGCTAGGAACCTCCGCAAGGGCTCCTCGGAGAGACCAGCGGAGAATCCGGCTAGCTCTTTAGCCAGATCCCGGAGATACATGCCCATGTAGAGCTGGTAAGTCTGGACACGACATGCGAGCATAGAGCCCTGGAAGCACTTCTTGCCAAGGCCATCCAGGTTACGGGCCTCCCTTCCAGGAGGCACCGAGGAGTGCATCTTCTGGCTCTTAAGACGATGCATGGCCGATTCCACTACCATGGAATGGTGTGGCAGCTGTGCCTTCTGAAAGCCAGGGCTCTTGCGGACCCGATAGATAGAATCGACCCGCTTGCTCAGGACCGGCGAGGAGGCCGGACTCTCCCACATGCGGAAGAGTAGTCGTTCCAGCATAGGAGGAACCGGCACAGTAAAGTGCTCCCTCGCGGGAGAGTCATACTGGAGGGCGTCGAGCTCTTCGGCTCGAGGCTCCTCCTCGGGATCCGCAGGGAAGGCCAAAGCCTTGGCCATATCCCTAACGAAGTCCGAGAACCGGGCATCCTCCGGGGGGGACTGCTTCCGAGGCTCGGACCCCGGTGAGTCCGATGGGACACACCGAGTCCGGAAAGAATCAGGTGACTCTTCCTCCTCAGACTCCCAGACCGACTCCGACGAGGACTCGGTGGGGTCGGCCCGGGCAGGGTGCGGCGCCAGCCGTCCCGACGTCGAGGGAGTCGGCGTCGGCGACCTCGGTCCCGAACGGGAGGCCGAGGGTGACCTCGACCGAGGATCGACTCGAGTTCTCATTGACTCGAGGATCGGCTCGGTCTCCGGGGTCGACTTGGACGTCGACGTCCCGGCGGTCGGGGCAGCGGCGCCAGCGAGGCCAGCGAGCAGTGCCCGCTGCTGGTCCATGAAGGCAGACAGTCTGCTCTCCAAGGCCGTCAACCTGAGTCCGAGCTCAGGTGACCCAGCAGCCCCCGACTCGGGCCCCGACGGCGTCGGGCCCGACGTCGGCTGTCGCGGAGGCGAGTCCAGAAGGACCACAGGACTTACCCGGGCAGGCATCTCCGACTCCAGGCGAGGTCGCTTCGGGATGTGTTCCTTCTCCAAGGACCCGGGGCGGCTGTCGGGGCTATGCGACCTGGCCCTCGCGGAACCAGGAGCGTCCACCGACGCCGCCCTCGCGGGTTTTTCCTTCCGACGATGGTCCCCGGAGGGAGAACCCCGGTCGGAGGAGCTCCGGCGACGGTCCGAGCTGGAGCCTTTCGACGCGGAGGCCTCCGACGAGGTCCGGGTACGGCTGGGGTCAGCGAAGATTCTCTCACGCTGATGCCGCCGACTCCTCAACGCCTTTGAGGACAGTTTGCTGCAGGGCCCACAGATCAGTTCCTCATGATCCGGGCCCAGGCAGCGGAGGCAAAAGTCGTGTGTGTCGGTTAGTGACATATTTCGGTCACACCGACCACACCGCTTAAACCCACTGGCAGCCATCGGGGGAAAAAGGGCCCCTGCGAGGTCAAAGGACCGGGCTGCCAGGGAAACCGAAAACGAAAGCTGACTAAGTCAGAAAAACCGAAAAAAGTAAGCGGACTCGAGACCGGCGTCGCGAGTCCGGGCGGGAAAGCGATCGGCGTCGAACCGAAAGGAAAAAGAATAAAATAATGAAGAAAATCGACTTTTTCGCGGGGACAAGACGGGGACGTCTGTAGGGCTCCGCGGAAAAAAGAAGACTGGCTAAGATGGCACCCTCGGGCGGGAAGACGACCGCGCATGCGCGCTGCAATTCCCAAAGGCTTTCTTTGAAAGCTGGGGAAAATTGCTCCGCGAGGGCTCCGTCGGCGCCGACGTCACCCATAAGTGAGGACTGACTTCCTGCTTGGTCCTGGAGAACTATTTTACAGGGAACATGGGCTATGGAGGGTTAAGTGGCTTGCCCAAGACCACAAGGAGCACATGTGGGACTAGAAACCCCAGTCCTTCCGGCCCAAGGTTGCTGTCCTCTAGTGGGATTTGAACCCCTGACCTTCCGGCCTGAAGTACCTTGCCCCAAACACTAGGCTACTCCTCCACTCCTACAAATCTGTTGCAAATCTAAAGATGGGCCATGCTTATCCCTCAAAACCTCAGGCATCCAAGGGATGGAGGGTAGGAGTTGAACTAGAAAAGAATAAAGAGGTGCTGTGGAACAGCTTGAGTAAACAAGGTATCCAGAGGGGAGTCCTTGTGTAACTCAAATATTAGAAAATGTGGTAGGGAAGTTCTGGAGGCTAAATTTAAGCTTTTAGGTAGGAAGTTGAAATCCAGAACTTCCAGGATAGCGTTCTCCGAAATGCTTCCTGTTCCACGTGCAGGACCCAAAAGACAGGCAGAGCTCCGGAGTCTCAATGCGTGGATGAGACAATGGTGCAAGGATGAGGGTTTTGGATTTGTTAGAAATCAAGGAAGCTAACAAAAGTCACAACAGAGTAGTAATAATGGGTGATTTCAATTACCCCAGTATCGACTGGGACAGTGTCACAGCAGGACAAGCTAAAGAGATAAAGTTTCTAGATGGAATAAATGACTGCTTCTTGGAGCAGCTGGTTCATGAACCGACCAGAGGGGAAGCCATACTGGACCTAGTCCTTAGTGGAACGCCAGATCCGCCATTTGCTTTTCTCTGATCAGAGAAGGGCTGTACTTTTACAGAGCTCTGCTAGTGAGTGGATATTTGCCTCCTGGGACATCTTACTGTGAGTTCTAGCTGTTTGTTTAATTATTTATTGTTTGTCTTAGTGGTGTGCTAGTTCAGCCTTCTCAGCTGTACTTACCTTGCCTCTCTCAACTAACTGGGCTTTGTGTGGTAGCCATTTTGAATTAAATCTCTCTCCCCAGAACCTGCTGTTTGTTAAACTTTTTTCCTGTCCTTGCCTGCCTGAGTGAATCCTGCCCCTCCCCCCTCCCCCTGAGGTATTGTGTAGCCTTCTTCCTGTTTTCTCCACGTGTGCATAGTCTGTTTTAGTTTGCTTTTCTCTGATCAGAGAAGGGCTGTACTTTTACAGAGCTCTGCTAGTGAGTGGATATTTGCCTCCTGGGACATCTTACTGTGAGTTCTAGCTGTTTATTTAATTATTTACTGTTTGTCTAACTGTTTGTTTAATTATTTATTGTTTGTCTTAGTGGTGTGCTAGTTCAGCCTTCTCAGCTGTACTTACCTTGCCTCTCTCAACTAACTGGGCTTTGTGTGGTACCCCCATCCCCCTGCTGAGGGTTCAGGACAGGGTACCTTGTAACTGCCCTCTTTAATAGGACTTATCTCCCTCCCTCCCTCCCCAGCACCCACCCACCCCTGGGGTAATTGTAGTTTTATAGGTACTTGCACATCTTAGAGGAAAGGGGCTGCTCTCCGGTGCAGCTCTTAATCCAAATCAGTCATACACAGAGGACCTGAGATTAATTAAGCTTCAGGTACACAGGGTGTATTAGGGGTATTAGATACACTTTTATTAGTATAAGCATCTACACCAATCCTTATTATATACCGAATTTAAAAGACCTAAACACAAGCTTTAAACTAAGATGCAGACAGAGGTCCAGCAACGAGATGGGGGTTCTCCGGTCTTTTGCATTGAGTGTCACATGTATGATTTTCTCCCAGTTGGTGAGAGGTCCTACATATGCACTAAGTGCAGGGAGCTCTTTGCTCTCAGGGAACGAGTCCGTTCTCTAGAGGCTAGAGTAGCAGACCTGGAAGACATAAGAAAGACAGAGAAGTACATGGACGAGACCTACAGGGATATAGTTCTGAAGTCCCACCTCCAGTCTGGCAGCATCCCTGTTGCCATGGAGGAGAGAGGTCACGTGACAGGAGAGCATCACCCAGGTGTGGCAGGAAGTGATCCTGTAACTAGGACCTGTCCTCCAGGTGATGTAAAACCCTCTCGCACCGAGGACGTTTCTCCAGGGCCATGTCCCCATGAGGGGAGGGTCAGGACAGCTGTTATAGTTGGTGATTCAATGATTAGGAATGTAGATAGCTGGGTGGCTGGTGGACGTGAGGATCGCCTGGTAACATGCCTGCCTGGTGCGAAGGTAGCAGATCTCACGCACCGCCTAGATAGGATCATAGATAGTGCTGGGGGGGAGTCTGCTGTCTTGGTACATGTTGGTACCAATGACATAGGAAAATGTGGTAGGGAAGTTCTGGAGGCTAAATTTAAGCTTTTAGGTAGGAAGTTGAAATCCAGAACTTCCAGGATAGCGTTCTCCGAAATGCTTCCTGTTCCACGTGCAGGACCCAAAAGACAGGCAGAGCTCCGGAGTCTCAATGCGTGGATGAGACAATGGTGCAAGGATGAGGGTTTTGGATTTGTTAGGAACTGGGGAACATTCTGGGGAAAGGGGGGGCTCTTCCGAAGGGATGGGCTTCACCTTAATCAGGATGGGACCAGACTGCTGGCATTAACCTTTAAAAAAGAGATAGAGAAGCTTTTAAACTAGAAAATAGGGGAAAGCCGACAGTCACCCAAGAGCGCATGGTTCGGACAAAGGTATCCTTGAAGGATACTACCAAAAGCAGTGAGGTTCCAAAAGGGAGTATAGTAGCCCAAATGCCCTTGAGTAAGGAGCAGACAGAGCATAAAGATTCCCAATTACCCATGCTTACCAATAGCCAGATTAATATTAATAAAATACAGTCTCTAAAATGCTTGTATGCCAATGCTAGAAGTCTAAACAATAAGATGGGAGAATTAGAATATATAGCACTAAATGAGAGGTTAGATATGATTGCACTCTCAGAGACATGGTGGAAGGAGGATAACCAGTGGGACACTGTGATGCCTGGATACAAACTATATCATAATGATAGAGCTGAACAAATTGGTGGAGGGGTTGCTCTCTATGTTAGAGAGGGCATTGAGTCAGAAAGGATTAAAGTTTTGCAGGGAACAAAATTTGCTGTAGAATCTCTATGGATTGAAATTCCATTTATGAAGGGGAAGGTGATGGCAGTGGGAGTATACTATCGACCGCCTGGCCAGAATGAACAAATGGATGATGAAATGCTCAAAGAAATCAAGGAAGCTAACAAAAGCCACAACAGAGTAGTAATAATGGGTGATTTCAATTACCCCGGTATCGACTGGGACAGTGTCACAGCAGGACAAGCTAAAGAGATAAAGTTTCTAGATGAAATAAATGACTGCTTCTTGGAGCAGCTGATTCATGAACCAACCAGAGGGGAAGCCATACTGGACCTAGTCCTTAGTGGAACGCCAGATCTGGTGCAAGAAATAAGGGTGTTGGGACCACTTGGCAATAGTGATCATAGTATGATCATGTTTGATTTAATCAGTGGAGGACAGATAGTAAAGGAATCCACAGTACTACCTTTTAACTTTCAAAAGGGAGACTATGATAGAATGAGGAATATAGTTCGGAAAAAACTAAAAGGAGCGGTTCCAAAGGTTAAAGACTTACAGCAAGCTTGGGTGTTATTTAAAAATACTATCCTCGAAGCCCAGACCAGCTGTATTCCACGCATTAAGAAAAGTGGAAGAAAGTCCAAAAAACTGCCAGCATGGTTTAAAGGTGAGGTCAGAGAGGCTGTTGCTGCCAAAAGAGCAACCTTCAGGAAATGGAAAAAAAGAGCCAAATGATGAAAACTGGAAACAGCACAAGCACTGGCAAGTTAAATGCAAAGCATTGATAAGGCAGGCAAAGCGGGAATTTGAGAAGAAACTTGCTACAGAAGCAAAAACACGAAATAAAGACTTTTTCAAGTACATTCGTAGCAAAAGGCCTGTGAGAGAGTCAATTGGACCATTAGATGATAGAGGGGTAAAAGGGGCAGTAAGAGGAGACAAGGCTATAGCAGAGAGACTGAATGAATTCTTTGCTTCGGTCTTTACTGAGGAAGATGTAGGGATGTTACCCAAGACTGAAGTGGTATTTAAAGGTGATACTGCAGAGGAATTGAGAGAAATATCGCTACACCAGGAAGATATATTACAACTATTTGATAAACTGAATAGTAGCAAATCACCTGGACCGGATGGTATACATCCCAGAGTGTTGAAAGAACTGAATTATGAGATTGCAGACCTGCTATTGGTAATCTGTGAACTTTCATTAAAATCATCTGTAATACCTGAAGATTGGAGGGTCGCCAACGTAACACCAATTTTTAAAAAGGGTTCCAGGGGTGACCCGGGAAATTACAGACCGGTGAGCCTGACGTCAGTACCAGGGAAAATGGTAGAAACCATCATAAAGAACAAAATTACACAGCATGTAGATAGTCATGGCCTAATGGGAGACAGCCAACATGGCTTTAGACAAGGAAGATCTTGTCTTACTAATCTGATCTGTTTTTTTGAAGGTGTGCATAAACAGGTAGACAAAGGTGAGTCGGTTGATATAGTGTATCTGGACTTTCAGAAAGCTTTTGACAAGGTCCCCCATCAGAGACTTTTGGCAAAGCTAAAAAGTCATGGGATAGGAGGCAGTGTACTATTGTGGATCGGGAACTGGTTAAAAGATAGAAAGCAGAGGGTAGGGCTAAATGGCCAATATTCCCAATGGAAAAAGGTGAATAGTGGAGTACCCCAGGGATCTGTACTGGGTCCGCTACTTTTTGACATATTCATAAATGACCTGGAAAAGGGAATAACTAGTGAGGTTATCAAATTTGCAGATGACACAAAACTGTTTAAAGTTGTTAAAACCCAAGAGGATTGTGGAAAACTGCAGGAGGATCTGGATAAATTGGAAGACTGGGCATCCAAATGGCAGATGAAATTTAATGTGGACAAGTGCAAAGTTATGCACCTAGGAAAGAACAACCCACACTATAGTTACACGATGCAAGGCTCCACATTAGAAACCACCACCCAGGAAAAAGATTTAGGAGTCATCGTGGATAACATGTTAAAACCCTCCGCCCAGTGTGCAGCGGCGGCCAAGAAAGCAAATAGAATGCTAGGTATCATAAGGAAAGGGATGGAGAATAAAACAAAGGATATTATAATGCCTCTGTATCGCTCCATGGTACGACCGCACCTTGAATATTGTGTGCAATTCTGGTCACCGTATCTTAAAAAGGACATAGAGTTATCAGAAAAAGTATAGAGAAGAGCCACCAAATTGGTGAAGGGAATGGAAGGCTACTCCTATGAAGAGAGGCTAAAAAGGTTAGGGCTCTTTAACCTGGAAAAGAGACGGCTGAGGGGAGATATGATAGAGGTCTATAAATTAATGAATGGAGTGGAACGGATAAACGTGGATCAATTGTTTACGCTATCAGAATATAGAAGGACTAGGGGACATGTAATGAAGCTACGGGGTAAACTATTTAAGACAAATAAGAGAAAATATTTCTTCACTCAACGTGTAATCAAACTCTGGAATCTGTTACCGGAGGATGTAGTAAGGGCTGTTAGTATAGCTGGGTTTAAAAAAGGTTTGGACAAGTTCCTGGAGTAAAGGTCCATAAACCGCTATTAAAAAGGGACCCAGGATATCAATGCTTGACCTAGTACAAGCACTGCAGAACCTGTGTCTTTTGGGGAAACTGCTAGGTACGTATGACCTAGATTGGCCACTGTTGTAAACAGGATACTGGGCTTGATGGACCTCGGTCTGACCCAGTATGGCATTTCTTATGTTCTTATCTGGTGCAAGAAATAAGGGTGTTGGGACCACTTGGCAATAGTGATCATAGTATGATCATGTTTGATTTAATTAGTGGAAGACAGATAGTAAAGGCATCCACAGTACTACCTTTTAACTTTCAAAAGGGAGACTATGATAGAATGAGGAATATAGTTAGGAAAAAACTAAAAGGAGCGGTTCCAAAGGTTAAAGACTTACAGCAAGCTTGGGTGTTATTTAAAAATACTATCCTCGAAGCCCAGACCAGCTGTATTCCACGCATTAAGAAAAGTGGAAGAAAGTCCAAAAAACTGCCAGCATGGTTTAAAGGTGAGGTCAGAGAGGCTGTTGCTGCCAAAAAAGCAACCTTCAGGAAATGGAAAAAAGAGCCAAATGATGAAAACTGGAAACAGCACAAGCACTGGCAAGTTAAATGCAAAGCATTGATAAGGCAGGCAAAGCGGGAATTTGAGAAGAAACTTGCTACGGAAGCAAAAACACGAAATAAAGACTTTTTCAAGTACATTCGTAGCAAAAGGCCTGTGAGAGAGTCAATTGGACCATTAGATGATAGAGGGGTAAAAGGGGCAGTAAGAGGAAACAAGGCTATAGCAGAGAGACTGAATGAATTCTTTGCTTCGGTCTTTACTGAGGAAGATGTAGGGATGTTACCCAAGACTGAAGTGGTATTTAAAGGTGATACTGCAGAGGAATTGAGAGAAATATCGCTACACCGGGAAGATATATTACAACTATTTGATAAACTGAATAGTAGCAAATCACCTGGACCAGATGGTATACATCCCAGAGTGTTGAAAGAACTGAAATATGAGATTGCAGACCTGCTACTGGTAATCTGTGAACTTTCATTAAAATCATCTGTAATACCTGAAGATTCGAAAGTCGCCAACGTAACACCAATTTTTAAAAAGGGTTCCAGGGGTGACCCAGGAAATTACAGACCGGTGAGCCTGACGTCAGTACCAGGGAAAATGGTAGAAACCATCATAAAGAACAAAATTACACAGCATGTAGATAGCCATGGCCTAATGGGAGACAGCCAACATGGCTTTAGACAAGGAAGATCTTGTCTTACTAATCTGATATGTTTTTTTGAAGGTGTGCATAAACAGGTAGACAAAGGTGAGTCGGTTGATATAGTGTATCTGGACTTTCAGAAAGCTTTTGACAAAGTCCCCCATCAGAGACTTTTGGCGAAGCTAAAAAGTCATGGGATAGGAGGCAGTGTACTATTGTGGATCGGGAACTGGTTAAAAGATAGAAAGCAGAAGGTAGGGCTAAATGGCCAATATTCCCAATGGAAAAAGGTGAATAGTGGAGTACCCCAGGGATCTGTGCTGGGTCCACTGCTTTTTGACATATTCATAAATGACCTGGAAAAGGGAATAACTAGTGAGGTTATCAAATTTGCAGATGACACAAAACTGTTTAAAGTTGTTAAAACTCAAGAGGATTGTGGAAAACTGCAGGAGGATCTGGATAAATTGGAAGACTGGGCATCCAAATGGCAGATGAAATTTAATGTGGACAAGTGCAAAGTTATGCACCTAGGAAAGAACAACCCACACTATAGTTACACGATGCAAGGCTCCACATTAGAAACCACCACCCAGGAAAAAGGAGTCATTGTGGATAACATGTTAAAACCCTCCGCCCAGTGTGCAGCGGCGGCCAAGAAAGCAAATAGAATGCTAGGTATCATAAGGAAAGGGATTGAGAACTAAACAAAGGATATTATAATGCCTCTGTATCGCTCCATGGTACGACCGCACCTTGAATATTGTGTGCAATTCTGGTCACCGTATCTTAAAAAGGACATAGCGTTATTAGAAAAAGTACAGAGAAGAGCCACCAAATTGGTGAAGGGGATGGAAGGCTACTCCTATGAAGAGAGGCTAAGAAGGTTAGGGCTCTTTAGCCTGGAGAAGAGACGGCTGAGGGGAGATATGATAGAGGTCTATAAATTAATGAATGGAGTGGAACGGATAAACGTGGATCAATTGTTTACGCTATCAGAGTATTGAAAGACTAGGGGACATGTAATGAAGCTACAGGGTAAACTATTTAAGACAAATAAGAGAAAATATTTTTTCACTCAACGTGTAATCAAACTCCGGAATCTGTTACCGGAGGATGTAGTAAGGGCTGTTAGTATAGCTGGGTTTAAAAAAGGTTTGGACAAGTTCCTGGAGGAAAGGTCCATAAACCACTATTAAAAAGGGACCCAGGATATCAATGCTTGACCCAGTACAAGCATTGTGGAACCTGTGTCTTTTGGGGATATTGCTAGGTACGTATAACCTAGATTGGCCACTGTTGGAAACAGGATACTGGGCTTGATGGACCTCGGTCTGACCCAGTATGGCATGTCTTATGTTCTTAAAAATATTGAATTCCAATTTTCTAATGTGGATCTCATTCAAAAATATTGCAAAAATACTTGTTGAGGGTAATATGGATCTGTGGTTGAGAGCCAGTATATTAACCTCAAAGAGATTCCCTCAATGTGAAGTAGAGGGAAAAAATAAATTTTTGCAATACAGGAAGAGATGATAAGCCCTCATGGCCAGAACTAACCCCAGAAGAAGTACTGGGGAAGTTCAATGAGGTTGGACTTTTGAGAAATAGCTAAAGCTTCTGTAAAGTCCCAAAATATATTTGAACTTTCTGTCCTTGGAGCAGAATAAGGTCCTAGGAAAAAGTGGAGATAATCTGACTGGTTTGGATGAAAAGGCAGAAATACCCTTTGCAGAAAAAAGGGAATAAGTCTTTAAGACCCCCTTTATTCCAATGAAAGACAAAAACATTTGTACTAGGCGTTGAGCCCTCAACTTCTTGAGGATCTTTCAAAGTCAGATGTTGAATAGAGATTGACGCAATAACAAGAAGGATTAAGACCTACTTGAGAATATTGATGGAGAATCTCTGTCTGGTTAAATATGGAAGAACTAAAGAGGTGGTTTCGTGGAAACTGATATTATGTTCTTCACTTATAGGGATAGGACTAGAGTTCTTGAGAAGATCTAGCCCCTGAAATAACCAGGTCTGGAGACGTACGTGAATGAGTGCAGAAGAGATCCTTAGTCTTAAGACAGCAAGGCTGGATCCTTCTATAATTTCAAATAGTAGCTGGAGAAAAAGACGCAATATAAGGGGATTGTGTGCCTCTTTATAAGGGCAATATGAGTATCATGCATTTTCTTGTTCAACATAAGCTACCATGAAGTATAGGAATTAGAAGGAAAGTAGTGAATAAGGACCAACTGCAGTGAAAAAAATGCGTCCCTGATGTGGAAGTTCCAGTGAGACGTGGAACAAACCAGGGAATTGTGCAATTTTTTACGCTTTCACGTGGTCTAAACCCTGGTTACCTTTTCTTAAAAGGAAATTTTAAGGAATATGGTAAGAGTAGGAAAAAACCAGTCATGTAGGAGCATGACTGGTAGAATCTACCAGCTGAAACCCTTGTTAACTATCTGGCCGCCACCTATTAGGAGTAGCTCTGAGGCTCTCTGGAAAAGGCCCACAGTTGCAGAGCTTTGTTGTAGAATTTGCAGAGAGCATGCTGTAGTTTGCTTAGATCTGGCTGTTGAATTGCCAGTGTGCAACCTAATCTATTCTGTTGAAGCCAAAGAGAATTGAAGGTGGCTAAGAACAGTGGACAGGCCTGCAACAATAAACAGTCCAAATGAGTTCTGGACCTCTTTTGGAATTATCTGTTATTAAAGCAGCAGAAAAAGCTAGGTCCTATGGATTGGAGTGGACCGAGAGACACAATTTGGAGTAGTGATACCCAACTTCTGTCCGAAAAGCTACCTTAAAAAGATATCTGAGAAGATGATGAACCGCAAAGGGGGAGAAAACTCTGTATGAAAACTACTTACTGGAGTAGGTATTGAAGAAAATCCTATGGCTTAGAGAAGAAGCCCTCCAGATGAGTAGTAGTACTCTTAGAGACTGAATGTCTGGGCTAAGAGGGATAGAAGTAATACAGAGTTGAGAAAACTTACAATTTGGTAAGTCTTTGAAGAGATAAGGTCCCCTTGCAGTTAAAAGTATGAGATATACTTGTACAGTAAACTGACAAGGTGAAGGTATAGCTCACCCTGTTGTTAGTTGTTAGGCCTCCTTTTGTTTTAAAAAGAGGAACCTGTCATCTCTGGGGTATGATAGTCCTTAATAGCTCTTAGAGCTAGAAGGATAGATTTCTCTTGTAGCAAGAGATTCATGCCCAGAGTCGAGGATTGAGTCAATGTATGACTGATATCTCAGCATGGATGAGAGGAATCTTAGATGCTTCTGTTAAAAAGAAGTAGACTCAGAAGTTCTAAACCTCACAGAGAAAAAATGAATAAAATATCAGAAACCCTGAGATTGCTGGGTTTGCTGAGCCTGTTGAGGTTTTGACTTTCTTAGCCTGGTGTGATGTTGCCCATCTTTGGAAACATCTGCAGAATGGGTAGAAGGATAAAACTTTTTTCCCTTGGGGGAATGAAGCTTTTTAAGAGATTTTTTATTAGCTCGGATAGAGGAAACTTTTGACAATCCTCTAAAAGTAACAGCATCAGTGCTTAACTGATTAGCTTGAAATAAAGTCTCCTTGTTGAAGAGATTTTCACCAGTACAAGGAGTATTTCCCAGCCTCTCCTGAACCCATCTGTCCAAGTCTGAAGCTTGGAGCCAGGCTATGCGTCATGCTCCTATGGCTATAGCAGAGGTTCTGCTAATAGACTCAAATCAGTCCAAGGAAGCACGATTAAGGAACCTAGAGATATTTTGAGCATGATTGACTAATAAGGAATAGTCTACTCTTTTATGCTCTGGAAGAAAAGGGTTCAAAAACTTTAAGTTCTTTGTGACCTCTTCAAGAGATAATCCCATATAGAAAATATATGAGATAATTCTTGCTGAAAGCATGGATGCCTGGAAGCATCGACGTCCAAAGGCATCTAAAGTCCTAGACACACGACCTGGCGGATAAGAAGAATGCTTCTTTGCACTCTTAATACGCCTCATTGCTGATTCTACAACAATAGAATGATGAGGAAGTTGAGTCTTTTGAAAACCTGGAGAAGGTGTCACCTTGTACATAGTATCAAGTGTCTTAGAAGGTGGGGATACCGTTAAAGGAGTTTCCCAAATTTGTAATAGTAGATCTTGTAAGATCTGATGCAAAGGAAGCATGATCCCCTCCTTTGAAATCCAGGGGAATTGCAGTGTCTCTGAATTCCCTGGTAGGGATTCTTTACCAGGTATAGAAATGGCAAGTAACTTTGCCATATCAAGCAGAAAAGCTTGAAAAGAAATCTCCCCCGAGGAGGACCCTGTAAAATGAGGGGTAAAGGCTGAACTTGTAGAAAAAACAGCCTTGGTACCGATGAATTCGTCCCAGTCACTGGGATCGGAAGACTTAAATGGATGAAGTATCGGATTTTCTTTAAAGCGATGTCCTCGGTACCGCCCGAGGTTGGTACCGAAATGAGTCGGTACCGAATCCTCCATGCTAGAGATCGATTCCAGGCTCGGCATAGAGGGAAGCGATTCTGTCGAAGCAAGCATGGACGGTACCGATGTCGGTACCGAAGCCGATACCAATACTCAAGGAACAGTCTGCAGCAACTCTAGCGGTACCGAAGTAGCCGAGAACGCTAGACTACGTTCATCAGTGAGGAGTGTTTCATCCATCACCATAGCCAATGCTGGGGTGTCGGTACCGCTCGAAGTGGCCACAACCACCGAGCATGGCCCAGGTATGTTCACCGAGGTAAGAACCCTGGGAACAACCTGGAGCCCCGTTAATGCTTTGGAGCCCGAAGACTCCCGCCGGGGCTTTATTGCCAAGATGTCCTCGAGGGCAAGGCCGAAGCCATCTCGATGCTGAGAAGGAGATCTACCACTCGAGGACTGGCTAGTCTTTACAGACTTGTTTGGTTACCTGATCCTGTGAAGAAGAAGATATTCTAGCTGGTGACATCGAGAGCGATGTGAACCGGGTATCGAGTTGTGCTCGATTCTGAAGACTTCATCTGTTTGAGCTCCAGCAGGAGAGACACTCCAGAGGGCAATGGTCAGGACCTAAACATTTTAGACACCAAGTATGAGTGTCTTAAAAAATATTTGTACCGCCACACTTTTGAGCATTTCTTAAGGATAGTGGCTGGCTTTTCCATAATGGAAGGGTAAAGGCCTAATGGCCTAGAAACCGTCAGGCACTAAACAGGAAAAGATTTCTAAGAAAAGAAGAAATTCTTCAGGAAAAAGAAAGAAAAGCACCGGCGGTACCGGTGGCGTCGAGGGAAGGCAGACGCGACCACAAAAAAAACTAAGAATTAAAAGAAGAAATTTCTGCTGTGACAGGAATATGTCCTGCCGGTTCCACGGAAAACGGAAAACTGATGAGAGGGAAGTAAATGGGCAGGAAGGCAGCGCGCATGCGCATGGGATGCTCCCAAAAGCTTTCTTTTTGGACGCTGGGGAGCATTCCCACGCAGGCTCCGTCGGTACCGACGTACCCATATGTGAAGACTCATTCCTGCTTGTTCCTGGAGATATGCATATTCTCCAAACCGATATATTTCCAATCAATAAAAACTACAAACAAATGGACAGATCGTGACCTGGATTGGCCACTTTTAGAAACAGAATACTGGGCTTGATGGCCCTTGGTCTGACCCAGTATGGCATTTCTTATGGCAGAAGGAGAGTATGTGTGTGGGGGGGCCTCCAGCCATCTCCTTTTTCCCTGCAGCCAGCAATGGCCATGATCTTGGCCAAAGGGGGAAAAGCAGGATGCAGCATTTTCAGCCAGGGCTGTTGGAAACAAACATCGTGATTGGAGCATAGGTTCAGGATGCTGAGGAGTTGATTACCAGTCTCTGGAGGGACTGAGAGAGGAACAGATCTACAACATTTCCAGTTTGAGGCTGGTGGCAGAGGTGATCAGTGGAGGGGGGGGGAGCAGAATTAGGGCGTGGTTATAGCGAATTTCAAGTGCCTGGGACTCCTTGCTTTGCACGCTCCCCAGCCTGTAGACGCACAGGTTGTTAGGAAAGCATGGGCTTGATGTCTATGCCAAATTTTTTTTATGATCCACCAGTGTGCCCCAATACACTGTTTGAGAACCACTGGTCTAGACTATTGTAGCTTGCTCCTCATTGGTCTCTCATTGAATCATCTATCTGTCCTTCAATCTGTTCAAAACTCAGCTGCACAGCTAATTTTATGCCAAGGTCCTTAATGCTCACTTAACCTCTTTTCTCAAGTCACTTCATTGGCTCCCTATCCGGAGAGACCAGACCTGCTTAGTGCGCCGGTGAGAAGATTTAAGGGGCGCATTTCGGCTCTCTGCCGCTGCCTGCCGCCGCTAAAGTGGCGGCGGCAGGCAACGGCAGAGAGCCTAAATGTGTCCCTTAAGTCATTGCGCCCTGTGTGGCCGCACCATTCGCACAGGGCTCAGTACGGTCCTGGTTATGTTTATTTTGATTTTATCCTGTTGCTATAAAGGGATCCACAGTGTCTGTCCCATGCCATTTTGAATTCTGTCACTGTATTTGCCCCCACCACTTCCATCGGGAAGGCATTCCACGCATCCACCACCCTTTCAATGAAAAAGTATTTCCTAACATTGCCTTTCAGTTTAAGCCCTTGCAGCTTCATGTTATGCCCTCTAGTTTTACAGCTTCCTCGTCTTTGGAAGAGGTTTGTTTGTTCAATAAATGGAAATTACACTAACCTGGTAATTGTAGTTCCTGGAGGGTCCAGTTTAGTCCTCTACAATTGGGTAGTGCCCCTCCTCCTGCAGCCGGGAGACTGGACCAATCAAATCTTCTGTAGTATATATGCAGCAGGAGCTCCCAGAAGTCCCCAGTGTACTAGTAACAAAGCATACTTACCGAAGCAACACATTAGATTAATATACAAAATGACCTAATTAAAGAACAATTTGTTCCCCCCCAAGAAATATCCAACCCCCTCCCCAAACGAGGAAGTCAGAACACTGCATTGCGCCGGCACCGACGCCTCAGGAATCAAAACACCGCTCCCCACCAGAAGTTCAGGAGCTGCCTGAACCCCCGAGACAGGGAAGAGCCTCAGCAAAAAACGCGGCTGCAACAGAGGGACCGAACGGCAAGAGGAATCGTCTTATCATCAACCGTTCGGAAAAGCGCACCGCACTACATTAGCAGATAGTCGGGAGGGAAGGAGGACTAAACTGGACCCTCCAGGAACTACAATTACCAGGTTAGTGTAATTTCCATTTCCTGTTCGGTAATCCAGTTTAGTCCTCTACAATTGGGATGTAACAGAGCAGTTAAGACCGGGCGGGACCTTGCCATCCGGCGCGCAGAACCGCCGAACCAAAACAGGAATCCCGAGCCGCTGACACATCTAAGCGATAGTGTCTACTGAAAGCATGCAGAGACGACCAAGTGGCCGCCCTACAGATATCTGCCGGCGGAACCAGGCTATACTCCGCCCAAGAGGTCGCCTGAGCCCTAGTGGAATGAGCCCTCAGACCCTCCGGAACAGACCGCTGTTGCAACAGATACGCGGACGCGATCGCCTCTTTGAGCCATCTAGCAATGGAGGCTTTAGCCGCCGCTTCCCCTTTACGCGCACCCCCGAAGAGCACGAAAAGCCGGTCAGATTTCCGAAAAGACTCGGTAACCTTTAAATAACGATGGAGCGTACGACCCACATCGAGCCGGAGAAGACCTTTGTCCGTTGACACGACAGATTGCGAAGAAAGCACTGGAAGAAACACTGCCTGATTCATGTGAAAGGGAGACACCACCTTTGGCAGAAAGGAAGGAACCGGACGGAGAACGATCCGATCCACGGAAAAAGACAAGAAAGGCTCTCGACAGGACAATGCATGCAGATCTGAAATGCGCCGTGCCGAACAGATGGCTACAAGAAAAACCGCCTTCAGCGTGAGATCTTTCAGAGACGCCCTGCGCAGGGGCTCAAAAGGTTCACGAACCAGGGCCCTCAGAAATAAATTCAAGTCCCAAGGAGGAACGAAAACTCTGCGGGAGGGCCGCAAATGAAAAACAGCCGTAAGGAATCGGCGTACATCCGGATGAGCCCCGAGCAGACGACCCAAAACCTTGCCGCGGTAACACGAGATAGCCGCCAGCTGGACTTTTAGGGAACTAGCCGCAAGGCCCTTATCGAAACCATCCTGAAGAAAACTTAAAACGACGGGCACTGAAACCGTCGCCGCCCGGACTCCCTGCCGGGAGCACCAGTCTTCAAAAATCCTCCAAATCCGAACGTAAGTAAGAGAAGTGGACGTTTTCCTCGCCCGCAGCAGGGTAGAGATCACCGCGGGGGAGTATCCCTTCCTTTTCAGCCGAGCCCTCTCAATGGCCAAACCGTAAGCGAGAATCGATCCACTTGGGGCATCCGCAAGGGACCCTGAAGAAGAAGATCCGGTAGAGCGGGCAGGAGCCAAGGAACCCCGTCGCGCAACCGGACCAGATCGGCATACCAGGGCCTCCGGGGCCAATCCGGGGCCACCAGTAACACGCGACCCCGGTGGCTCTCGATACGTTGTATGACCCGGCCGATCAGAGCCCACGGAGGAAAGACATAAAGAAGACCGGACGTGGGCCACGGCTGAATGAGAGCGTCGAGCCCCTCGGACATGCGCTCCCTTCGCCTGCTGAAGAAGCGCCCTGTCTTGGCTGATTGAAAGGTCGCCATGAGATCCATGATGGGTGGACCCCACCGCCGGACGATTTGTGCGTAAACCTGTGGGTTTAGCTCCCATTCTCCGGGGTCCACCCGCACTCTGCTGAGAAAATCGGCCTGGACATTGTCCACGCCCGCAATGTGAGCCGCCGAGAATGCTGGAAGGCGAGTTTGCACCCAGTTGAACAAGGCCGCCGCTTCTGCCTCCAGGGCCACGCTGCCGGTACCCCCTTGGCGATTGATGTAAGCTACAGTGGACGCATTGTCCGACAGGACTCTTACCGGCCGTCCGAGAACCAGGGTCTCCAGGTCCACCAGGGCTAGCCGGACTGCCCGCAATTCGAGACGGTTGATCGACCAAGAGGCCTCCAGGGGAGACCATTCCCCCTGAGCAAAGCGGAACTCGCAGTGAGCCCCCCAGCCGGTTAAGCTCGCATCCGTCGTGAACGGAACCCACAGAGGAGGCTCCAAGGGAATCCCCCGCGACAGGTTCTCGGCGGAGAGCCACCACCGGAGGGATCGGCGAACCGTCTTTGGGCAAGGCAATCTCTTGTTCAACGAGTCGAACTGGTTGGACCAACGTCGCAGAAGAGCACTCTGCAGCGGACGCATGTGGAAGCGCGCCCAAGGCACCACCTCCAAGGTCGCCGCCATCGTGCCGAGGAGCTGCAGGTACCACCACGCCGACGGAGCTGGCATCCCCCGGAAGAGACGGACCAGAGCCCGCAACGCCAGCACGCGGCGCTCCGGAAGGCACACCAAGCCCCTTGCTGTGTCGAAGCGGACTCCCAGATACTCGAGATCCTGTGTCGGAGACAGACAACTCTTGCATTCGTTCACCACCCATCCGAGGGACCGAAGGAGATCCACCACCCTGCTCGTGACTTGCACACACTCCCGACTGGACTTCGCTCGAATCAACCAGTCGTCGAGATATGGATGGACCAGGATGCCCTCCTTGCGCAACGCCGCCGCGACTACAACCATTACCTTTGTGAAGGTGCGGGGAGCCGTGGCGAGTCCGAACGGCATGGCCCGGAATTGAAAGTGACCCCACGGGAGCGCAAAGCGGAGAAACCGTTGATGGGAGGGCCGGATGGGAATGTGTAAATAGGCCTCTGTAAGATCGAGGGATGTCAAAAATTCCCCTTGACGCACCGCTACGATGACTGACCGCAGGGTCTCCGTGCGAAAGTGCGGTACTCTGAGAGCGCAATTCACGCCTTTGAGATCCAATATCGGACGAAGGGAACCGCCCTTTTTGGGAACCACAAAATAGATGGAGTAGCGACCTGCGCCTCTTTCCAAAGGCGGGACCGGAACCACGGCCCCCAGAGAGAGAAGCCGATCCAGGGTCACGCGGATGTCCCGCGCCTTTTGAGCTCCCTTGCTGGGAGACAGAACAAACGAATCCGGAAGTGGGTGCGCAAACTCTAGGGCATAACCTTCTTCTATAATCTGCAGCACCCACCGATCTGACGTAATTTGGGCCCAAGAAGGAAGAAAGTCGCGCAAACGACCCCCGATGACCGGGTCTTCCTCTAGAGCCCGCCTCGTTTCATTGTGGCTTGCGATTAAAGGAAGAGGCCGAGGAAGAGGCGGCTCCGGAGAAGCCCCTTCCCGCTCCTCTGAAACCACGAAACCCTTGATGACGGGTTCCAAAACGACCGCGCTGCGAAGTCCACAGCCGGGAAGAACGAAATCTGCGCGCATCCCGAAACTGGCCGCGCGCTGAGGTGGACGACCTATTAAGCTTAGGCTTATCCTCTGGAAGTCGACCACCCTTCGACTCACCGAGATCCTTCACCAACTTATCCAGAGCCTCCCCAAATAACAACCTGCCCTTAAAGGGTAGTTTACTGAGGCGAGACTTGGAAGAACCGTCGGCCGCCCAATTGCGCAACCAGATGGACCGTTGTGCCGCTACCATGGAGGCCATGCTATTAGCTAGGGAGCGTATTAAATCATAACACAGATCCGCCAAGTAGGCCGATCCCGACTCCACGCGGGTAACGTCCAACAGCCCCTGTTGGTCCATACCGGACCCCGAGCGCAGGTGCTGCGACCATCGCAAACAAGCTCGAGCTACCCACGCCCCACATATAGAAGCTTGTAACGATAAGGCGTTGGTCTCGAAGGCCTGCTTCAACAAATTATCAACCTTTTTGTCCTGAACATCCCTCAGGGCCGCGGCCCCTTCAACCGGGATGGTGGTTTTCTTAGTCACTGCCGAAACGGCAGCATCCACCCGTGGAGACTTAAACAAGTCCCTGTCCTTGTCGGCAAGGGGGTAAAGACGATTCATGGTCCGAATCCCCTTCAAAGCGGATTCCGGTTGCTCCCATTCCGCATGGATCATCTGCTCAACTACTCGGTGCAAGGGAAAAACTACCTGGGCATCCCTGACCGCCTGAATGAGAGGATCCTCGAGACCCTCCTCCTCCAGCGGCCGCACCGCAGAGAGGTTAAGTGCTTGGAGGGACTCCGTGACCAAAGGTACCAGCTCGTCCCTTCGAAACACCCGAATGATGCGAGCCTGATCTTCCGGCTCTGGAAGCTCTCCGTCTTCTAATTCCTCCGCCTCAATATCTGGATCCCCCTCAGCCTCGGAATCCGGGAGGCAAAGGGCGTCCTGATCCTGGTCCCCCAACCTGGGCCGCTTGACAGCGGGTTGAGAAGACCGCTGAACCCCCCCTGCGGGAGCTGGGGGGAGAGAGGCGGGCCAAGCCTCCGGCAAATGACCAGCCCGGCTTAAGCGGAAGGCCTGATGCATGAGAAGGACAAAATCCGGGGAAAAGTCTATAGGCGACGCCACCATAGCCGCCTGCTGGAGCTCAGGGACCGACGTATTAGACGCCGGGCCCAGACCAGAAGGGAGGATGCTCGGTGAAGGGACACTGTCCCCTGAAAGAGAAGGGTCCCCGGGCACATGCTGTTCCTTAATTTCAATAGGCAGCTCCAGTTCTGAAGAAACTGCAGCACAGCTCTTACAGATTCCAGAGTCAGTCATTGTACCTCTGCGGGAGCCACAAATTACACACTGAGGTTTGGCAGCCATGCCAAGGCCACGTGCTCTCAGGGAAAAATAAGGCAACAGGAACAGGGAAGCCCACACCAAGGGGACTAACCTTATTCAATTCAGCACAGTATTAATTTTAAAACCTTTTTTTTTTTTTTTTTTTTTTTACAGTAAACAAAATACTCCCCAGAATCCTAGGGGTGCCCTGAGCAAAGTCGCCAGCAAAGGAAACTCCAAAAACACCAGGGGAACCCGTGCGCAAGTGTTAAAAAGTGCCCTTAAAAAGCACACATTAGAAATCCAAAATGGCCGCCGCACTTTTTCACCCGCGGTAAAAAAACGGCGCGAAAATACAAAGGTACCCAAATAATATGGAAAAGAAAGAAAACGACCCTCTAATACAGGGCAAGCGAAAAAAGGCAGGAAAAAGTGCAATTTGGAAGCCAGGGGAGCCGACAGAGCCTCTGCCCAAGCAAAGAACAGAGAGCTGAAAGCTTAAAACAAGGAAAATTCCTACCAGCTCTGGGAACAGCAAGAAACTCAGCCCACTTCTCCAAGTGACAGGCAATGTTGCAGCCGGTATGGCTCTTCCCCGAACAGCCTTGGGGAGAGCTCAACCCAGGCTTCAGAGATTTCCAGGCAGAAAGGCAGGAGCCCAAGGCAGGTCTGGCTTTCCCCAGAAAGTCCCCTGTGTCTTTTTCTTTTTTGTTTTTTAAAGATACAGCTACCTAGCAAAAGAAATAGAATATAAAGGGCCAGAAATAAACCCCAAAAGAACTAACTAACTAGTGTTGCTCCTTCAAGTGTCACTTAGCGTGCCCAGCAGGGGCACAGAAGTCCTCCAGCTGCAGGGAGACTGGACACACTGGGGACTTCTGGGAGCTCCTGCTGCATATATACTACAGAAGATTTGATTGGTCCAGTCTCCCGGCTGCAGGAGGAGGGGCACTACCCAATTGTAGAGGACTAAACTGGATTACCGAACAGGAATACTCTTTAAGTATTTGAAGGTCTGAATCATATCTCCCCTGTCCCTCCTCTCCTCCAGAGTGTACATATTTAGGTCTTCAAGTCTCTTCTCATAAGTCTTCTGACACAGGCTCCAAATCATTTTGGTTGCCTTCCTCTGAACCGTTTCCAGCCTTTTTATATCCTTTGCAATATACGGTCTCCAGAACTGAACACAATATTCCAAGCACTGTTCCCTCTAAGCTGTGCGCGTGTGCGCGCGCGCAGACACCTCGCCAAGCGAGCACACATACTTTACAACAGAGCGCACAAAAATTATGGTTCTGATTCTGGTAGAAAACAACACAGACGTCTTAAAATTTAAAAGTTGTTGTGCATTTACGGTTTTCACAAGTTCTACAATATTTTCTAGTGCAATTAATGTGGTGTACATACTGTATTCTGACTTGTAGTCAAATTTTAAAGTATATAATTCCGAGTGTCGTTATGTGGCGCACAAAAATTTAACCTTCCTTCAAAAGCTGCACAGCTGATATTTTATGCGCACACAGCCTACAGAAAATTAGTGGGAACATTGATTCCAAGTGAGGCCTCACCAGCGACTTATACAGTGGCATTAGTACCTCTTCCTTTCTGCTGGTAATTCCTCTCTGTATGCAACCCAGCATCCTTCTGGCTTTTGCTACCGCCTTGTCACACTGTTTCGCAACCTTGAGATCCTCAGAAACAATCACTCTGAGATCCTTCTCCTGGTCCGTGCACACCAACCTCTCGCCTCCTATTGCATAGAATTCCCTTGAATTTCTGCTTCCCAAATGCATGACACTGCACTTCTTCACAATGAATCTTAACTGCCTTTCCTCTCTTCTCTCTCTCTACACCCCTCCTCGTGAACTCCGCTCTTCTACTGGTTTGCTTCTCTCTTTGCCCTTTTCTTCTACTGCCAACTCGACTTCAATCCTTTCATCTCGCTGCCCCTTATGCCGAGAACAAACTACCTGAGCCTGCATGTCAGGCATCATCTCTGCTCCTTTTAAAATCCATGCTAAAGGCTCACCTCTTAGAGGCTGCTTTTGGATCCTGTTCCCTTTTCCTTGTGTCTCCTTACCCTTCCCTATTTTATTCTTATCTTTTACATACTATCATGGTATATGACGGCAGATAAAGACCAGTATGGTCCATCTAGTTTGCTCAGTAAGATGGCTAGAGTGGTTGTAACTGCAGTTCCGTGCAGGTCACTCCCCTCTATTTAAAAATATTTAAGTTTGCTTTGATTTTATCCTCCTGCTATAAAGGAATCCACTGTGTCTGTCCCATGCCAGTTTGAATTCCATCACTGTATTTGCCCCACCACCTCTGATGGGAGGGCATTTCAACATCCACCACCATTTCAGTGAAAAAGTATTTTCTGATGTTGCTTTTAAATTTATCACCTTGCAGCTTCATCGTATGTCCTCTATTTTATTTATAGAAACATAGAAAAATGAAGACATCTAGTCTGTCCTTCCATATCAACAACTACAACAGTTCCCTTTTTTCCTTTAGAGATCCTCTGTGTTTGTCCCATGCTTTTTTGAATTCAGATACTGTCCTCATCTCTACCACCTCCACTGGGAGACTATTCCATGAATCCACCACTCTTTCCGTAAAGAAATATTTCCGCATATCACTCCTGAATCTATCCCCTTTTACCCTCATCCCATGTCCCCTCGTAGCAGAACTTGCTTTCAATCGAAAGAAGCTCTCCCGCTGTGCATTTATGCCACAGAGGTATTTAAACGTCTCAATTATATCACATCTATCCCGCCTTTCCTCTAAGGTATACATATTGAGATCCTTAAGTCTGTCCTCATATGCTTTATAATGAAGACCACTAACCATTTTAGTAGCCACCATCTGTACTGACTCGATCCTCTTTATATCCTTTTGAAGATACAGTCTCCAGAATTGCACACAATACTTCAAATGAGGCCGCACCAAAGTCTTATACAGAGGCACCATTACCTCCTTTTTTCTGCTAGCCATTTCTCTCCATATGCACCCAAGCATCCTTCTAGCTTTTGCTGTTGCCTTTTCTACCTGTTTAGCTACTTTAAGATAATCAGACACAACCATGCCTAGGTCCCGCTCTTCTTTAGTGGACAACAGTACTTCACCCCCTATACTATATTGCTCCCTTGGATTGCTGCAGCCCAAATGCATGACCTTCCATTTTTTAACATTAAATCCCAGCTGCCAAATTCTAGACCATTCTTCAAGTTTAGCTAGATCCCTCCTCATGTTATCTACACCTTCCTAGGTGTCCACTCTATTGCAGATTTTGGTATCATCCGCAAAGAGGCAAACCTTACCCGACAGCCCTTCCAAAGATGTTATTTAGCAACATTTCTACACCATAGTATCTACAAGTTACAGTGGTGTACAGGGAACAATAATGTTAAACTTTACATGAAACAACAGGTTAAATAAACATTGAATGTATTTGAAAACAATTTACAATATCTTAACAGTAGGGAACAAATTCACGAAAACAGCAAAACATGAGATATGCAGCATTGCTAAGGGCAAGAAGGGGGGGAGAAATTGTACACGGGGCGAGCAGAACATATGGCAGACGGGGTATGCTGTTATTTGACAGGGTCATAGTGCTCCAGGAAAGGGTTTTTGGTTTACGCCAAAATTCTTTAATGTCATTTAAAGATCACATTTCTGGTATGAGTAAGGTTCCAAATGGTTTTACTGTGTCCCCTTTTTGAAAAATGTTTCCTTGTTCATTGATATCGTATAAGTACTTAAAGGTCTGTATAATGCCCCCACCCCCCATCCCTCCTCTCCTCTAGGGTATACATATTTAGGTCTTCAAGTCTCTTCTCATACGTCTTCTGGTGCAGGCTCCAAATCATTTTGATCGCCTTCCTCTGAATAGTTTCAAGACTTTTAATATCCTTTTTGAGATAAGGTCTCCAAAACTGAACACAATACTCCAAGTGACGCCTCACCAATGACTTGTACAGGGGCATTAATACCTCCTCCTTTCTACTGGTTATTCCTCTCTGTATGCAGCCCAGCATCCTTCTGACTTTGGCTACCGCCTAGTCACACTGTTTCGTCACCATGAGACCTCAGACACTAGCCCTCCGAGATCCCTCTCCTGGTCCATGCATACTAACCTCTTTCCCCCTATCGCATACAATTCTTTTGGATTTCTGCATGTCAAATAAATGACTCAGCACTTCTTCACATTAAATTGTAACTGCCAAGCATTAGACCATTCTTCGTGTTTTTAGATCTTTCGTCATGTTGTCCACTCCCTCAGAAGTGTCCACACTGTTGCAAATTTTCATGTCATCTGCAAAAAGACAGACTTCCATTCAGTCCTTCCGCAATATCATTCACAAATACGTTGAAACAGTACTGGTCCCAGGACCGATCCCTGAGACACGCCACTATGCACTTTCCTTTCTTCTGAGTGAGTTCCGTTTACCACCACCTCCTGTCGTCTATCAGTCAACCAATTTCAGATCCAGTTCACCACCTATCCCCAGTTGCTCAGTTTATTGATAAGCCTCCTATGAGGAACAGTATCAAAGACTTTGCTGAAATCCAGATAGATCACATCCATCGCACGCTCTTCATCTAATTCTCTGGTCACCCAGTCAAAGAACTAAATTGTTTGGCATGGTCTTCCTCTAGTAAAGTATAGTTACTCACCTGTAACAGGTGATCTCCGGGAACAACAGGAATTTAGTCCTCACATATGGGTATCGTCGGTACCGATGGAGCCTGCGCGGGAATGCTCCCCAGCGTCCAATTAGAAAGCTTTTCGGAAAATCCCACAGCACCTGCGTGCTGCCTTCCCGCCTTTCCCAACTGCCTCTCTCCAGTTGAGTTTTAAGCTGAGACAAAGAGAGAGAGGGAAAGGGGAGAGAGAGGGAAAGGGGAAAGAGACAGAGAGATACAACTCCTAGGGGAGGTGGGTGGGTTGTGAGGACTAAATTCCTGCGGTTCCATGAGATCACCTGTTACAGGTGAGTAACTATGCTATCTCCAGGAACAAGCAGGAATGTAGTCATCACATATGGGGACTCCCTAGCTTTAGATGCCAGGGAGAGACCCTAGAAGTTGTGTGTCCCTGAGAAGGGCTCCACTTCCCCCCCATGGATCTCTGGCATCCTACCAGGGATGGTGGGTAGGAGTTGATTAGTATGGAACAGGTGTTGGAGAACAGCCTGACCAAACAAGGCATCCCGGTGGGAGTCCTTGTCAAAGCAGTAATGGGCTGTGAAGGTATGAACAGAGGCCCAGGTGGCTGCTCGACAGATGTCGTCGATAGACACAGAGTGCAGATGAGCCATTGAGGCTGCCATGGCTCTCACATTGTGAGCTGTGACATGTCCCTCCAGAGAAAGGTTCTTACTCTGATAGGCGAAGGAAATACACTGAGAAATCCAGTTAGATAGTGTTCTCTTGGAGACTGGAAGTCCCAAATGAGAAGGATCAAAAGCAACAAAGAGTTGAGAGGACTTTCTATGTTGCTGTGTTCTTTGTAAGTAAAAGGCTAAAGATCTTTTACAGTCCAAGGTATAAAGATTCCTCTCTGCATTTGATGCATGAGGCCTTGAAAAAAACACAGGTAGGTAGACCGCTTGGTTCAGATGAAAAGGCGAGACCACCTTTGGCATAAAGTGTGGATGAGTCCTAAGGACTACCTTGTCATGATGAAACCTTGTATAAGGTGGATTAGCTACTAGCGCTTGCAACTCACTAATGCGACGTGCTGATGTGATTGCAATAAGAAAGATAACCTTCCAAGAAAGGAATTTCAAGGAGGTAGTAGCTAAAGGTTTGAAGGGTGGTTATATGAGCTGCCCAAGAACCAGGTTTAAGTCCCATGCTACCGGTGGTGGCCTAATGGGAGGCTCAGTTAGAAGAAGGCCTCTCATAAATCTTGCTATAAGAGAATGACAGGAAATAGGTTGTTAATTTATTGGCTTAAAGGAAGCTGTAATAGCACTCAAATGGAGCCTTACTGAGTTAGTCTTAAGTCCTGCATTGGATAAATGAAGGAGATATTCCAGCAATGATTCCAGAGGTATCGCAAGGGGGTTAAGACCCTTTTGCGAACACCATATGGTAAACCTTTAACACTTGAAAGCATAAGAGCGTCTTGTGGAAGGTTTCCTGGAAGCAAAAAGAATATCTTTTACTTGTTGAGGGAGATTAAGATCATGGAGATCTAGGCCTTCAGCAACCAAGCCCTGAGATGCAGAGACTGGGGATTGAGATGCCATAACATTCCGTCCTCCTGAGATAGGAGATCAGGAGCAGACCCTAACTCCAGGGAGGGAGCTTGAGAGAGATGTAGAAGCAGAGGGTACCACACTTGCCGTGGCCAATGTGGAGCTATGAGAATCATATGGCCTCTGTCTCTCTGAAGCTTTAATAGGGTTTTGGGAATTAGGGGAATGGGTGGAAAGGCATACAGGAAGTCTTGACCCCAGTAGAGGAGGAAAGCATCCCTGGCCTGAGCCCCCTGAGCCAGAATTCTGGAACAGAACCGGGGACGTTTGGCATTCCACGGACTTGCAAAGAGGTCTAGGTCCGGGGTTCATAAGAACATAAGATATGCCATATTGGGTCAGACCAAGGTCCATCAAGCCCAGTATCCTGTTTCCAACAATGGCCAATCTAGGTCAAACGTACCTAGCAGTTTCCCCAAAAGGCACAGGTTTTGCAATGCTTGTACTAGGTCAAGCATTGATATCCTGGGTCCCTTCTTAATAATGGTTTATGGACCTTTCCTCCAGGAACTTGTCCAAACCTTTTTTAAACCCAGCTACACTAACAGCCTTTACTACATCCTCCGGTAACAAATTCCAGAGTTTGATTACACGTTGAGTGAAAAAGTATTTTCTTTTATTAGTCTTAAATAGTTTACCCTGTAGCTTCATTGCATATCCCCTAGTCTTCCTATATTCTGATAACATAAACAGTCGATCTACGTTTACCCGTTCCACTCCGTTCATTAATTTATAGACTTCTATCATATCTCCCCTCAGCCGTCTCTTTTCCAGGTTAAAGAGCCCTAACCTCTTTAGCCTTTCTTCATAGGAGTATCCTTCCATCCCCTTTACCATTTTGGTGGCTCTTCTCTGAACCTTTTCTAATAACGCTATATCCTTTTTAAGATACGGCGACCAGAACTGCACACAATATTCAAGGTGCGGTCTCACCATGGAACGGTATAGAGGCATTATAATATCTTTTGTTTTATTTTCCATTCCTTTCCTTATGATACCCAGCATTCTATTTGCTCTCTTGGCTGCCGCAGCACACTGGGCCGAGGGTTTTAACATGTTATCCACAATGATGCCTAAATCTTTTTCCTGGGTGGTGGTTCCTAATGTGGAACCTTGCATCGTGTAACCATAGTTTGGGTTGTTCTTCCCTAGGTGCATAACTTTGCACTTGTCCACATTAAATTTCATCAGCCATTTTGATGCCCAGTCTTCCAATTTATCAAGATCCTCTTGCAATTTTCCACAATCCTCTTGGGTTTTAACAACTTTAAATAGTTTTGTGTCATCTGCAAATTTGATAACCTCACTCGTTATTCCGCTTTCCAGTCATTTATGAATATGTCAAAAAGCAGTGGACCCAGCACAGATCCCTGGGGTACACCACTATTCACCTTTCTCCATTGGGAAAATTGGCCATTTAGCCCAACCCTCTGCTTTCTATCTTTTAACCAGTTCCTGATCCACAGTAGTACACTGCCTCCTATCCCATGACTCTTTAGTTTTGCCAAAAGTCTCTGATGAGAGACCTTGTCAAAGGCTTTCTGAAAGTCCAGATACACTATATCAACCAACTCACCTTTGTCCACCTGTTTATTCACACTTTCAAAAAAACATAACAGATTAGTAAGATAAGATATTCCTTGTCTAAGGCCATGTTGGCTGTCTCCCATTAGGCCATGACTATCTACATGCTGAGTAATTTTATTCTTTATGATGGTTTCTACCATTTTTCCCGGTACTGACGTGAGGCTCACCGGTCTGTAGTTTCCCGGATCACCCCTCAAACCCTTTTTAAAAATTGGTGTTACATTGGCGATCCGCCATTCTTCAGGTATTAGAGATGATTTTAATGATAGTTCACAGATTACTAATAGCAGGTCTGCAATCTCATATTTCAGTTCTTTCAACACCCTTGGATGTATACCATCCGGCCCAGGTGATTTGCTACTCTTCAGTTTATCTAATAGTTGTAATACATCTTCTCGATGTATCGAGATTTCCTTCAATTCTTCCGCACCTTTAAATACCACTTCAGTCATGGGTAACATCCCTACATCTTCCTCAGTAAAGACCGAAGCAAAGAATTCATTCAGTCTCTCCGCTATCGCCTTGTCGCCTCTTAGTGCACCTTTAACTCCTCTATCATCTAATGGTCCAACTGACTCTCTCACAGGTTTTTTGCTACAAATGTACTTGAAAAAATCTTTATTTTGCGTTTTTGCTTCCGCAGCAAGCTTCTTCTCAAATTCTCTCTTGTGCTGTTTCCAGGTTTCATCGTGTGACTTTTTTCCATTTCCTGAAAGATACTTTTTCTTGGCAACAACAGCCTCTCTAACCTCACCTTTAAACCATGCTGGCAGTTTTTTGGACTTCCTTCCACTTTTCTTAAAGCGTGGAATACAGCTGGTCTGGGCTTCCAAGATAGTATTTTTCAACACCCAAGCTTGATGTAAGTCTTTAACCTTTGCAACTGCTCCTTTTAGTTTTTTTTTAACTATTTTCCGCATTTTATCATAGTCTCCATTTCGAAAGTTAAAAGGTAGTACTGTGGATTTCCTTACTATCCCTCCTCCACTAATTAAATCAAAGGCGATCATGCTATGATCACTATTGCCAAGTGGCCCCAACACCCTTATCTCTTGCACTAGATCTGGTGTTCCACTAAGGACTAGGTCTAATATGGCTTCCCCTCTCGTCGGTTCATGGACCAGCTGCTCCAAGAAGCAGTCATTTATGTCATCCAGGAACTTTATCTCCCTAGCATGTACTGCCGTGACACTGACCCAGTCGATACTGGGGTAATTGAAATCGCCCATTATTATTACCGTGCTGTAACGTTTGTTAGCTTCCTTGATTTCTTTGAGCATTTCATCATCCATTTGTTCATTCTGGCCAGGCGGTCGATAGTACACCCCCACCGCCATCGCCTTCCCCTTTTTACATGGAATTTCAATCCATAGAGATTCTACAGCAAATTTTGTTTCCTGCAAAACTTTAATCCTTTCTGACTCAATGCCCTCTCTAACATAGAGCGCAACCCCTCCACCAATTTGATCAGCTCTATCATTACGATATAGTTTGTACCCAGGTATCACAGTGTCCCACTGGTTGTCCTCCTTCCACCATGTCTCTGATATTCCAATCACATCTAACCTCTCATTTAGTGCTATATATTCTAACTCTCCCATCTTATTTTTTAGACTTCTAGCATTTGCATACAAGCATTTTATTATTTATTATTATTATTTATTTATTACAATTTCTTATATACCGCACTATTGTCAGCGCGGTTTACATATAACAAAATGACCATAACAAACTGTTTGGCTTCACATAGAACAGGAGTAACAACTTGGGTAACATGTTTTGCTTTACAGAGAACAGGAATAACAACTTGGATAACATGGGGATGTAAACTGAACTAACTAATTACATATGTACAATGAGATTGATTGCTGAGGATTTAGGGTGTTACATGTGTACAGTAGGGTTGAGATGTTATCTGGGAGGTGAGGGGGGGCAGTTAGGTAGGGGATAGGTTAATCTGGTAGTACTGTGTAAATAAATGGAATTTGAGAGCCTTTCTGAATTGTGTTAAGTCAGTAATTGTACGGATGCCTGGTGGTAATGCGTTCCAACATTTTGGGGCATAGATACTGAAAGCCCTGTTAGATGTTGCGATAGTGTACTTTGTTGAAGCCTTTGGGATTAATAGTGCATTTGTGGATAGGGATCTCCTTGTTCTGTTGGGAGGAGTGAGTTGGATGATATTAGTTAATGAAGGGGAGGTGATGCCATGGATGGATTTGAAAGTGAGCAGCAAAGATTTGAATATGAGCCTTCCTTGAATGGGGAGCCAGTGTAGCTGTATTAGGATGGGTGTTATATGGTCACATCTTGCTGCTCCCACTAAGACTCTAGCTGCGGCATTCATTTTAGAGACTGTATTTTATTCATATTAATTTGGCTATTGGTAGACATGGGTAATTTGGGATCTTTAAGCTCTGTCTGCTCCATACTCGAGGGCATTTGGGCTACTTTACTCTTTTTTGGAACCTCTCTGCTTTTGGTAGTATCCTTCAAGGATACATTCTTCCGAACCATCTGCTCTTGGGCGACTGTCGGCTTTCCCCTATTATCTAGTTTAAAAGCTGCTCTATCTCCTTTTTAAAGGTTAATGCCAGCAGCCTGGTTCCATCTCGGTTAAGGTGAAGCCCATCCCTTCGGAAGAGCCCCTCCTTTCCCCAGAATGTACCCCAGTTCCTAACAAATCCAAACCCCTCATCTCTGCACCATTGTCTCATCCACGCATTGAGACTCCGGAGCTCTGCCTGCCTTTTGGGTCCTGCACGTGGAACGGGAAGCATTTCGGAGAACGCTACCCTGGAAGTTCTGGATTTCAACTTCCTACCTAAAAGCCTAAATTTAGCCTCCAGAACCTCCCTACCCCATTTTCCTATGTCATTGGTACCGACATGTACCAAGACAGCAGACTCCTCCCCAGCACTATCTAAGACCTTATCTAGGTGGTGCATGAGGTCCGCTACCTTCGCACCAGGCAGGCATGTTACCAGGCGATCCTCACGTCCACCAGCTACCCAGCTATCTACATGCCTAATGATCGAATCACCAACTATAACGGCTGTCTTAACCCTTCCCTATATTGAATAAGACGAGTACAATTTTCCTGAAATATGAAAAAATTAACCCGGCTGCAGAATGTGGATTAAAAACTTAAAGTAGGCCTTCAAAGGGTTAAAGGCCCTGCCAGAACCTCTCTGAGCTCCTTCAAGCTAGGATGCTTCCCAACCAGTCCCATAGCCTTGTCCACTTTTCGTTTTGCAAGCTATTCAAACACATCATCTTCTGTGAATGGTATAGTATCTACTCCCTTCTCATTTGCATGTTTGTCAATCTTACAGTCTTTTCTCCAGGATTTTCTTTTGTGAACATAGAACAGAAGTATTTGCTTAGCATTTTTGCACTTGGCACTTTTGAGTCTTCTCCTGAACATATGTGAAAAAGTTTTGTCTCCATACTTCACATCTTTAGCCATCTTTTCTTCCGCCTTTGTTTTTGCTATCCTTATTTCCCTTTGTCTCTTTTAGCTTTATCCTGTATTCTTTTTTGCGTTCCTCTTTTTGTGATGTTCTGAATTTTGTGAAAGCTAAGTTTTTTGTCTTTATTTGTGCAGCCACTTCTTTGGTGAACCATATAGGTTTCCTTTTCCTCTTGTCTTTATTTAGTTTCCTTATATATGTGCCTTGTGAAAGTATTCATCCCCCTCGTTTTTTGTCCTGTTTTGTCGTATTACAACCTGTAATGAAAATGGAGGTTCATTTGGATGTTATGTAGGTAATGGATCTAATAATATAGTCCAAATTGGTGAAGTGGAATGATAATAAAGTACCTTGTATATAAAAAAACAAGTAAAAACTAAAATGTTGTGAGTGTATGTTTATTCATCCCTTTTGCTATGAAACCCCTAAACAAGATCTGGTCCAACCAATTAACCTCAGAAGTCGCATTAATTAGTTGATTAGGGTCCACCTGTGTGCAATCAGTGTCACATGATCTGTCACACCTGTTCTGAAAGGCCCCTCACTCTGCAACACCACTAAGCAAGCAACATGAAGACCAAGGAGCACTCCAAACAGGTCACAAAGTTGTGGAGAAGTATCAGGGATGGGTTATAAAACAATATCCCAAATTCTGAATATCCCATGAAGCACCATTAAATCCATTATAACAAAATGAAAAGAATACGGCACCACTACAAACCTGACAAGAGAAGGCCGCCCACCAAAACTCACAGACCAGGCAAGGAGGGGATTAATCAGAGATGCCACAAAGACACCAAGGATAACACTGAAGGAGTGGCAAAGATCTAGAGCGGAGATGGGAGTATCTGTCCATAGGACCACTTTAAGCCATACACTCCACATAGCGAGGCTTTATGGAAGAGTGGCCAGAAAGTGTAGTTACTCACCTGTAACAGGTGTTCTCCAAGGACAGCAGGAATCAGTCCTCACATATGGGTGACATCAGTGCCGACGCGCTCACATGGAAACATCTCCCCTGCTTTTAAGAAAGACTTTAGGAGATGGACCATGTATGCATGGCCCACTTCCCGCCCAAGGGTGTCCATCTTACTTCAGTCTAATGACATAGCTAATCAAGAAGTAGGCAGTACTCACGTTAGTAGCACAAACACAGTCCAAGACGTGAGGAGTGTGGAAGACAAATTTATTAGCTCACAGACCTAGGCAACCCGACACAGGCCGTGTTTCGTAACCTTCGTCAGGGGTTGTAAGGCAAAATTACTATAAACATAGAAACATAACATATTAAAAGTGAAGGAACAAACAAATTCATCTAACAGATACATAAAAGACATAATAAAAAACATAATAAAAAAATGTGTCATAAAATTAAATAAAACAAATCATATAATAAATATGTAATAAATATAATATGTAATAAATATATAATATAATAATAAATACATAATGTAATAGTGTTGGAACGCTATAAATCTAATGATATCATAATTAAATAATAAAAATTAATATTAATAAAAATTAAATTAAAAACTAGGTACATATAACCAACATCATATAAGTGTGACAAGCAAAAACATATCCATAAAGTTAAAAGAGTGGACCTCTGTATATACTAATTATAGTATGATAATACCAATGCTAACATATATATATATACATAGAAAAAGATAATAATAATAATAAAAATAATAATAATAATAAATGTAATAAAAATAATAATATTACCCTAAAACCATAATACCAGGGAATATCTGAATATCTAATTATAAAATGATAACTACAAAGAGATAATTAAAAGAGAGCAGCAGGAGCGAACAAATCTTAAATAAATAGATACGAATATCCAATTGAGGAGGTAGATATTTATAAAAACAATTATAAATCATCAGCAGTTTCTAAAATTTAAACCATATAAAATAATAAATAATCATAATTAAATAAGATAAAAAGATAAAAAAAGAGGGAAATAAAAATATTAATATGAATCATTGAAATATATTCAAAATGATCAAAAAACATTAACAAAGTATAAAATTATAATACATAAAAACAAACTTTATTATAAATAATCAATATAAAATAAAAATTAAAGGATTAATTAATAAATTAAGATCATGAAGTAAATTAACTTCATAATTTTAATATGTTATGTTTCTATGTTTATAGTAATTTTGCCTTACAACCCCTGACAAAGGTTACGAAACACGGCCTGTGTCGGGTTGCCTAGGTCTGTGAGCTAATAAATTTGTCTTCCACACTCCTCACGTCTTGGACTGTGTTAATGACATAGCTAAGACAGCAAAAGAAAAATAACATATGGTAAAAAGCAACTCCAAGGGGAGGAGGGAGGGTTGTGAGGATCAATTCCTGCTGTCCCCGGAGAACACCTGTTACAGGTGAATAACTACGAGTTCTCCGGGAACAAGCAGGAAGTCAGTCCTCACATATAGGACTCCCCAGCTACAGACTACCAAGAACCTGCAGAACAAAAATGCCACGGTGATCTGTAAGGGTGAGCCATGATCAGAAGCAGCTGAGTCCCTACTGAGAGACTCTCACACAACCCAAGTGTCCGGCAGAGAGACAGCACTCCGGTAGCCTGAACTCAGAAGGGATGGAGGGCAGGAGTTGCCTACACCCCAAAGAGATTACAAATATGGTCTGGCCAAAGGCGCTGCCCTTCAGGACTGCCTCTACAGGCAGTAGTGAGCTGCGAAGATATAGACCAAAGGTGAGGTCGTTGCCCAGCAGATTTCTGTCACTTAGACAGATCACAGATTTGCCATGGAAGTAGCCATGGCCCTGACAAGGTGTGCCATGACCCTCTGGTCCAGCACCACTACTACTGAGCAAGAGAACGGGCTTGATTGCCTTTTGGAGCACCACACCAAGAATCGGCACCATTTGAAGGTGTATGCCCTTTGTGTGGAGGCCTTACGAGAGGCCAGAAGAATCTCTTCCACGTCCCGTGGGAGGTTGAAGGGGGCTAAAACTACTTTTTCAGCAGCCAAGCCATGAGCGAGAGGGATCCCAGGTTGGGATGTAGGAGAGAGCCCTGCTCCTTTGAAAGTAGCCCCAGGGCTCACCCAGGGGAATCAGGGATGCCGCTGATAAGGACAGGAGCAGTTGGAACCAGGGCTGCCTGGGCCATCGAGGGGCTATCAGCATTAGCAATGCTCTGTTGTGCTGGACCTTGAGTAGTGTCTTGGCTACCAGCGGTGTCGGTGGGAAGGCATACATGAGTCCTTCTGTCCAAGGGGATGAGAAGAATCAGGGCAACTGCGTGTTGTCTGGACTGGCAAAGAGGTCCATCGAGGAGATGCCCCAAAGACGAAACAGCCGGGAGGCTACTACTAGGTCCAGGCACCATTCATGTGGCTGGAGGATTCTGCTCAGTATGTCCGCCAGGGCATTGTCTTGGCCCAGGAGCAGAGAGCTACCGCCTCCTGACAGAGGGGGTATGATCCTGTCCCCCCCCCCCCCCCCGTTTGTTCATTAGAACATAGCGACCTGATTGTCAGTCTGGATCAGCACCGAGTGGTGCTGCAGCTGGTGGTGGACGGCTTGGAGAGCTAGGTATATTACTCAGAGCTCTAGCAGGTTAGCTTACATCCGGGATTCCCTCTGGGACCAGCAGCCTTGCGTCTGGAGATTCTTGCAATGCGTGCCCCAGCCCAATAGAGAGGCATCTGTGGTGAGGACCTTCTGGGGGTTGGGTGCCTGAAAAGGCATTCTGGCGTGAAGGTGATGTGGAATCTGCCACCAACCGAGGGAGTCTGCCAACTGCTGGGTCACCTTAACTCTGTCCCTGAGCCTGCTTGAGGCACAACTGGACTGCTCTCATGTGCAGGCGAGCATATGGAGGCCATGTGTCCCAACAGGCAAAGTAGGAACCGGGCCAGTAGCATCTGGCACCGGCATACCTCTGCGGCCAGTTCCCTGAGGCGTTCTAACATCTCCTGAGGGAGGAAGGCTTTTGCCTGGAGGGTATCTAGTTGAACCCCTATGAATTCTAGGCGCTGAGCCGGAGTGAGATGGGACTTGGGGTAGTTTATGACGAACTCAGGCGCTACAGGGTGTTGATCGTGTGCCAAGTGGCGCATTGAGCTTCTGCAGCTGTGTTCCCCTTTATGAGCCAGTCATCCAGATAAGGGAAGGCGAAGGCCCCTTGGAGCCCAAGGTGGGCTGTGACCACTGCTAGGCACTTTGTGACGACCCTTGTTGACGATGCCAGACCAAAGGGCAGCACCCTGTATTGCTAGTGCTGTCCTCCCACCATGAACCAAAGGTACCTCCTGTGGCTGGGATGAATTAGGATGCGAGTGTAGGCATCCTTTAGGTCTAAGGAGCATAGCCAGTCTACCAGCTGGAGGAATGGCAGTAGTGTCCCAAGGGAGAGCATCTTGAACTTCTCCCTAACCAGAAACCTGTTGAGCTCTCAGAAGTCCAGGATGGGCCTGAGGCCCCCAGTCCTCTTGGGGACAAGAAAATACCTGGAATAGAAGCCTGTGCCCCAGAGATTTATCGGCACTGGCTCGACTGCTTTGTCGTTGGATTAGACCTGCTAGCTCAGTGAGGAGCAGGGTCTTGTGAAGGAGAGGCCTGGTGGGCTCTCCTGGGAAGTACAAGGGTAGCACCCATTGTAGGTTGAGGAGGTAACCCTGCTTGACCACCTGTAGCACCCAGGTGTTGGTGATGATAGCTGTCCACCTGTGGGCAAACAGGGCTAGGCACCCCTCTGTGGGCAGCAGAGGACCCCCTGGGGGTAGGGAGGTCACGCCCTGGCAGTCAAAAGCTCCCCCCAGGCTGGACTGGAGCCAGCATCGGGGACTTTGGGGCGTTTTGTTTTCTGGGACCACATCCTTGGCCTTTTTGTTGCTGGCCCTGCTGAAGAGCCAAGAAGGCCTGGTAGTGCGGAGTACCACTAAAGCCTCCTTTCTTCTTTGGGAAGAAGGACTTTTTCTCCGGTGCTTTCTTTCAGGGCTGAACCGAGGTCTTCTTCGAGAGCCTTGTTCTCGTCACATACTCGGTCTCTATCTCCACTGCCTTATCTGCCATGGGCTTCCCAAATTGGTATTCTCCTATGCAGGGGACATCTATCAATTTGGCCTGTACCCATTATTCCAGGTTGCAGCCATGCCTGGCACCGTACCCCGATGCCTACAGCGACCACCCTGGCCCTCAAAGTCGTCGTAGGCTGCCCGGGACAAAAACTTTAAGCATCCTTTTACTGCTGAGATCAGGGTCTTTAACCTCTGTAAGGGTTCCCCATCAAGAACTGCCAAGAACCCACCAAACTCTTTTGACAGTTCCTTCAGGTACATGCCGATGTCGAGCTGGTAGGACTGGATCTGACACGTTAGCATCGAGCCCTGAAAAGCCTTCGAGCCGAGGGCCTCAAGGGTTCCGGTCTCTCTGCCAGGTGGCACCGACAAATTGTTTTTTTGGCTCTTAAGCCAATGCACTGCCGACTCCACAACCATGGAGTTGTGGGGAAGTTAGGTCTTTTGAAACCCATGGTTTTGGTGTACCCGGTACATGGCGTCAAGGCGCCTACTAACAAGTAGAACCAACGACAGTGTTTCCCACAACCGTAAGAGGAGGCGGTTGAGAATCGGGGGCACTGGGACCATAAGGGTTTCCTTCGGGCGTGCATCTTATATTGGAGTATCTCCAATTCCTTGATGCGTGGGTCCTCCTCGGCCTCAGTCTTGATAGCGAGAGCCTTGGTCATGTCCCACACAAAATTGAGGAACGAGTACGAGTCTAATGCCGCGTGGTCACCTCGGTCAACAGCCGCTCTTGACAGTCCATGACCTCCAGAGGATCATCAGTCACTCGCCGGGGAGGACGGGTGTCCCGAGGAACAGGACAGGGACCTTGTAGGGTGCCGGGGGCTCTCTCGAGGCCGATGGCGCTCAAGGACTGGCTCAACGTCCAGGGAAGCCCTCTATGTCAAGAGTCCCATCGTCGGGACAGATGAACTGGATGAGCCAGACATGAATGCCCGCTGCATGGCCATTAGGGCAGATATACTGCTCTCCAGGACTGCCATTCTGGTCTCCATACCAGTTGGTTCCGCAGTCTTTGGTGCAGGCACCGAGAATTTTGGGCTCAGCGCTGGCATTGTTGAGGGGGAATCCTCGATGAGGATGGCCTTGGAGGTTTGAGGCTGGTTGGTGGGTGTCGACTCCTCCTTATGGGACAGCTTGACTCCTCGGACTCACGCCTGGGACTGCGGATCCTGGGATGGGATTTCTCCTTTTCCCAGATTCGTCCTGAGGCAGATTTCTTCTTCTTGTGCTCCACCTTCGGGGGATTTCCGCTTGGAGGAACTGCACTGCGGGGCTCCAAGGAGCCTCTAGCTTCGCGAGGGACAGAGGTATCAGAGAAGGCCCTGGAGTGTGGTGTCACCGGAGACTCCGGTGTGGAGTCGGATTTCTGAAAGAAGCTTTTCTGCTGCTGATGGTGGCTCTTCAAGGCCTTAGAGGTCATGGTTCTGCAGAGCTCGCAGTTGTCATGCTCCGGGCCACGACATCGGTGGCAGCAGTCGTGTGGGTCGGTGAGTGACATCATTTTTCCACACCAGTCACATTTTTTGAAGCCATTGGAGGCCATCAGAAAAAGGTGGTCCCCGCCTCCCAGCAGGCATCTGAGGCCTTCGGTTGAAAAAGAAGCACGAACGCCGGTAGAGGGATACCTTGATGAAAAAAATGAGAAAAGGAACAGATGAACCCGAGGAGCAATGCCAAGGCGAGCTGGCTCGGGGGCAGGAAGGGACCGGTATACAAACCGGACAAAACTCAATAATAAAATCAGACTTTTTCCAGGAAAATCTGGACACTGTCCGAAGGTCTCCGCGGAAAAAAGGAGACTGAGGCAAGATGGCACCATTAGATGGGAAGTGGACCACACATGCGTGGTGCATCTCCCAAAGACTTTCTAGGAAGCTGGGGAGATGCTTCCACTTGGGCTCCGTCAGCACTGACGTCACCCATATGTGAGGACTGACTTCCTGCTTGTTCCTGGAGAAAAAAAGCCATTACTTAAAGACAGAAATAAGAAAACATGTTTGGAGTTTGCACAATAGCATGTGGCGGACCTCCCCCAAACACATGGAAAAAGATTCTCTGGTCAGATGAGATGAAAATTGAACTTTTTGGCCATCATGAGAAACACCATGTGTGGCACAAACCCAACACTTCCCAATACCCCACGAACATCATTCCCACAGTGAAAATGTTGGTGGTGGCAGCATCATGTTGTGAGGATGTTTTTCATTGGCAGGGACAAGAAAACTGGTCAGGATTGAAGGAACGATGGATGGCACAAATACAGGAAATTCTTGAGGAAAACCTCTTTCAGTCTGCCAGAGATATGAGACTGGGACAAAGGTTCACCTCAGCAGGACAATGAACCTAAATATACTGCTAAAGCTACACTGGAGTGGTTTAAAAGGAAACATTAAAATGTCTTGGAATGGTCTAGTCCAGGGGTCGGCAACCCGCGGCTCCGGAGCCGCATGCGGCTCTTTCTCACCTTTGCCGCAGCTCCGGAGCACACTGCCCGCCCGGTGACAGGCAATAGTGTTGTAAAGATGTATTTAAACGTGGCGTTATGGGCTCCCTCCATGTCAGCTCCCTCCCTTCTTCTGCAGCCGCGGCTCCCTGCCTCTTAGGGAACCGCGGCTGTGCTTTTAAAATCATCTCGGAGCCCTTCCTGTCTTGACGGGCTCCGTGCAGCATTGTCCCGCCTCTAAAGGAAGTTTTGGAGGCGGGACAATGCTGCACGGAGCCCGTCAAGACAGGAAGGGCTCCGAGATGATGTTAAAAGCACAGCCGCGGTTCCCTAAGAGGCAGGGAGCCGTGGCTGCAGAAGAAGGGAGGGAGCTGACATGGAGGGAGGGGGGCTGACATGGAGGGAGGGAGCAGATATGGATGGATGGAGGGAGGGGGGCTGACATGGAGGGAGGGAGCTGATATGGATGGAGGGAGGGGGGCTGACATGGAGGGATGGAGGGGGCTGACATGGAGGAGGGAGGGGGGCTGACATGGAGGGAGGGAGCTGATATGGATGGAGGGAGGGGGGCTGACATGGAGGGATGGAGGGGGCTGACATGGAGGGAGGGGGGCTGACATGGAGGGAGGGAGCTGATATGGATGGATGGAGGGAGGGGGGCTGACATGGAGGGAGGGAGCTGATATGGATGGAGGGAGGGGGGCTGACATGGAGGGAGGGGGGCTGACATGGATGGATGGAGGGAGGGGGGCTGACATGGAGGGAGGGAGCTGATATGGATGGAGGGAGGGGGCTGACATGGAGGGATGGAGGGGGCTGACATGGAGGGAGGGAGCTGATATGGATGGAGGGAGGGGGGCTGACATGGAGGGATGGAGGGGGCTGACATGGAGGGAGGGAGCTGATATGGATGGAGGGAGGGGGGCTGACATGGAGGGAGGGAGGGAGGGGGCTGACATGGAGGGAGGGAGCTGATATGGATGGAGGGAGGGGGGCTGACATGGAGGGATGGAGGGGCTGACATGGAGCGAGGGAGCTGATATGGATGGAGGGAGGGGGGCTGACATGGAGGGATGGAGGGGGCTGACATGGAGGGAGGGAGCTGATATGGATGGAGGGAGGGGGGCTGGGAGGGAGGGGGCTGACATGTAGGGAGGGAGGGGGGCTGACATGGAGGGATGGAGGGGGCTGACATGGAGGGAGGGAGCTGATATGGATGGAGCGAGGGGGCTGACATGGAGGGATGGAGGGGGCTGACATGGAGGGAGGGAGCTGATATGGATGGAAGGATGGAGGGGGCTGACTTGGAGGGATTGGGGAGGCGGGCTGACATGGATGGCGGGAGCTGCTATGGCTGGAGGGAGGGCGGGCGGGGGCCGACATGGCGGGATGGAGCACTGGTATGGGGGTTGAGGGGACTAGCACTGGAAATGAGCTGATTAGGGGAGGCTAGGACTGGTAATGAGCTGATGGGGGGTAGGACTGGTATTGGGCTGATTAGGGGAGGCTAGCACTGGTAATGGGGTTGAGGGGGGATTAGCACTGGACGCGCGCTGAGTGGGGGGCTTTGACTGGGCATGGGCTGATTGTGGGGAGGGGAGGATAGAGCTGCTGGCCCTGGAAGATAACTGGGGGCTAAGGCTACAAATGGGCTGATATGAGGGGATGGGAGAATGGAACTGGATCTGAGAGGGGCTGCCATGGTATTTGTACTAGAAGGGACTGGTCAGTGGGGAAGGAGGGGGACTGGAAGGAAATGGACACCAGTGGCAATCATGGGAATGCAAGTTGACATTGGAAGGTACTGGGAGTGAGGACTGGAAAGGGGCTGATATTGGGGAGGGTTACTGGGACTGGAAATAGGCTGATGGAAAGAAGTGAAGAAAACGAAAGAAGAGATAAGAAATGGCAGATGGACCATAGACCACAGAAAGAGAGCTAAGAGAAGACAGGAAAGCAGAAGCCTCAGATCGGGACCAGCATGATCAAAGAATAAATTGGTCAGACAACAAAGGTAGAAAAAATAATTTTATTTCATATTAGTGATTTGACTACAAAATCATCATAATTTTGAAATCAAATATTGTTACTTGTTGTTGTGATATTTTCTGGCGTATTTTTTTTTGTGTGCGAAGGAAGAGGGGTAGTCTTATACGGCGAGTATAGGCCAAACACCTATATTTTAACAGGAAAAGTAGGGGGTCGTATATAGCATTAAGGTAAGAAACAATATATGCAGTGTTAGATTTGTTTTAAATGTCACAATGGTTTTGCGGCTCCCAGTTTTTTTTTTCCCTTCGGAAACGGGTCCAAGTGGCTCTTTATGTCTTAAAGGTTGCAGACCCCTGGTCTAGTCAAAGCCCAGACCTCAATCTAATTGAGAATCTGTGGCATGACTTGAAGATTACTATACACCAACGCAACCCATCTAACTTGAAGGAGTTGGAGCAGTTTTGCCTTGAGGAATGGGCTAGATGTGCTAATAGAGACATACCCCAAGAGACTTGCAGCTGTAATTGCAGCAAAAGGTGGCTCTACAAAGTACTGACTTTGGGGGAGGGAATACCTATGCACACTCCTGATTTCTGTTTTTATTTTGTCTTAATTATTGTTTGTGTCACATTAAAGGATATATTGCACCTTCAAAGTGGTAGGCATGTTGTGTAAATCACATGGTGCTAACCCCCAATCTCCATTTTAATTCCAGGTTGTAATGCGACAAAACAGGACAAACACCGAGGGGATGAATACTTTCAGAAGGCTCTGTGTATCACCTCTTTAAGTTTAGCCCACTGCAACTCTACTTCCCTTAACTCCTCCCACCCTGCCATCTTCTCCTTCAGGTACTTTCCCATTTTACTGAAGTCAGTGTTTTTGAAGTCTAGGACTTTGAGTTTGCTGTGATTGGAGTCTGCCTTGACTTTTATCTCAAACCATACTGTGTGATGATCACTTCTGTTCAAGTGAGCTCCCAACTACACATTTGACAAACTATCTCCAGTAGGGAGCACTAAATCTAGCATCAAACTTGTCCTTTCGCTTCTATCACCAGTTGTTTGAGTGATGCTTCTTGGAAAGAATCTACAATCTATTTACTTCTTTCCAGATCTGCAGAAGGAATACTCCAATCCACATCTAGTAGGTTAAAATCATCCAATATTATCATGCCTACCTTCATAGCTATCTTTGCAATATCAATGATCAAGTCTTTGTCCATTTTCCTATTTTGAGTTGGAGGCCTGTAGATTACATTAATGTGGATGATAGTGCCATCTCCTCTTTCTAATACAATCTACAGTGCTTCTTCTTTTCCCCACGTCCCCTGCATTTCAGTGGCTTTAATATCGTTTTTGACATATAGGGCTACTCATTCTCCTTTCTGCCTTCTCTCTCTCTTCTAAATAAATTATAGCCAGCTATGGCTATATCCCATTCATGCGACTCATTAAACCATGTTTCTGTCTTGTCAGTCTAAATTAGATTGTATCACATATAAAAGATCCCAAGTGATGCTTTGGTTTGATCACCAAGTCTGGGTTTCATATTGAAATTTTTAGATTGTAAGCTCTGATGAGCAGGGAGCATCATTATATGCATATGATTTGTAACGCTATATAAATATTTAATAGTAGCAGTATTTGAGGATACACCTCTGATGAAGGCACATGTCGAAGCATGGCTATGTAAGGTGAAGTGTCATAGAATAATAAATCTTAGTTACAATTCACATTGGTGGGTTGTTATTGACTTTTCACCTTGCTCCTTGCTTGTATTGTTGGGATTTGTGAGGAGTGCTCTTTTGGACATTGGTACACTATTTTGTAGTACAGTGTTTTTCAAGCTAGCCCAAGAGTACTGCCTAGATCTGCTTTTAAGAATATCACAATGAATGAATGTGCAATAGAGAAATTTGCATAAAGGCGTATTTCATGCAAATCTCTTTCATGCATATTCATTGTAGTCGTCATGGAAATCAGATTGGCTAGCTATCTCAAGACTGGCTAGAGAAACATTATTGCAGAGGACACACCTATAGGTGACATCACCTGACTGTGCCAACATGGATAGTTCTCTCAGAGATCAGAAAAACCTTAGGGCTCTTCTGAGTATTATGTGGAGAATCCTGCCTAGCCTTTCCCTCCTGAGACATCTCAGTTTATAACTTAGCTTGCCCCGAGGTGGTGGGAGGGAATGTGCATCTGATTTATCCTGCTGTCTATAGAGAAAGTGTTGCTACTCGCCTGTAACAGGAGATCTCTGGGAACAGCAGGAATCAGTCTTCATATATGGGTATCATCAGTCTTCATATCATGGGTATCATCAGTCTTCATATTATGGGTATCACTGACGAAGCCATGTGGGAACGCTCCCCAGCGTCCAATTGGAAAGCTTTTGGGAGCAACCCACTGCACCTGCGCATCTGCCTTCCCAATTCCTCTCCTCAACTGAGTTTGTAGCTTAAAGGAAAAAGAGAAAACACTACAACTCCTAGGGGAGGAGGGTGGTTTGTGAAGACTGATTCCTGCTGTTCCCGGAGATCACCTGTTACAGATGAGTAACAATGCTATCTCCAGGAACAAGCAGGAATGCAGTCTTCACATATGGGACTCACTAGCTCCGAGGTACCAAACTGAAGTTAGAAGCAGTAGTATCCCAGAGGCTAAAAGATAAAGCCGAGAAGGTGTGGATACAAAGTGGCCCCTTTGGAGTTGATTGTATTTGGCAAGACTATTGCCAGGGAAATCTGGTGTCAGGAGAAGCCCAGGACGGAGGGTAGGAGTTGTAGTTAAGTCCCAAAAAGATGCTACAGGACAACCTGGCCGAAGACAGCATCCTGATGATAGTCCCTGTCTAGGCAGTAGTGTGCAGCAAAGGTATGAATGGGAGACCAAGTAGCTGCTTGACAGATTTCATCAATGGAGACAGAACGAAGGCTGGCAACCGAGGTTGCCATGGCTCGCATGTTGTGAACCGTGACATGACCCTCAAGGGAGAGTCTTGCTTGAGCGCAGGCAAAAGAAATGCAGTCTGCAATCCATTTGGACAGGGTGCACCTCATAACTGGAGTTCCAAAGTGACTTGAATCAAAGGAAATGAATAATTAAGAGGATTTCCTGTGATTCTTGGTTCTCTCCAAGAAGAAAGCCACTGCGCGTTTGCAATTTAACGTGTATAGCACTGCTTCAGCCCTAGAGGCATGTGGTCTGGGGAAGAAGATCAGTAGTATCACCGACTGGTTGAGATGGAAGGATGAGACCACCTTCGGAAGGAAGTGTGGATGAGTACGGAGAACCATCTTGTCATGGTGGAACCAGATGTACAGAGGATCTGACACTAAAGCCTGCAATTTGCTGATGCGGCAAGCTGAGATGAGGGTAATGAGGAAGACTACCTTCCAAGACAAGAATTTTAAAGAAGTGGTGGCTAAAGACTTAAAAAGAGGCTTCAGAAGTTGTGCTAGGACCACACTGAGGTCCCAGGCCACTGGTGGTAGTTTGATCAGAGGCATGGACAGCAGGAGACCCCACATAAACGTAGATTGTTTACGTTATCAGAATATAGAAAGACTAGGGGACATGCAATGAAGCTACAGCGTAAACTATTTAAGACTAATAAAAGAAAATATTTTTTCACTCAACGTGTAATCAAACTCTGGAATTTGTTACCGGAGGATGTAGTAAAGGCTGTTAGTGTAGCTGGGTTTAAAAAAGGTTTGGACAAGATCCTGGAGGAAAGGTCCATAAACCATTATTAAGAAGGGACCCAGGATATCAATGCTTGACCCCAGTACAAGCATTGCAGAACCTGTGTCTTTTGGGGAAAACTGCTAGGTACGTATGACCTAGATTGGCCACTGTTGGAAACAGGATACTGGGCTTGATGGACCTTGGTCTGACCCAGTATGGCGTTCTTATGTTCTTATAAGTCACTGCACCAAGGGATGTGAAGAAATAGAATGCCTATCCACTGGCCTATGATAGGCTGAGATGGCACTCAGATTAACTCTGACTGAGTTAGTCTTGAGACCTGCTGGGAACAAGTGGAGGAGATATTGTAAAAGGAATTCCATCAGGCAGGCAGAGGGATCAACATGCTTCGAGGTACACCAGAGAATGAACCTTCACCATATGAAGGCATAAGAACGTCTAGTAGACAGCTTGCGAGATTCAAGTAGGATGTCCTTGAGCTATTGTGAAGGTCGAGGTCTGCAAAGATTATGATTTCAGCAGCCACACTATGAGATGGAGGGCTTGTGCAATGGGATGGAGAAGCGTTCCATGATCCTGAGAGAGGAGGTTGGGTGCATATCCCAGCTGAGAAGTGGAGTCGGCTGCCAGATGAGTCTGCTGCCAGATGAGTCTGCAGAAGAAACCATGAGCCAGTAAGAGCCATTAGGATCATGGAGCCCATCAGCCTGCAGCTTGAACAGAGTCTTGGGTATTAAGGGGATGGGCAGGAATGCATAAAGGAGGCCCTTTTCCCAATGGAGAAAGAAGGCATCAGTTGCCTGCCTGTGCCAGAAGGGAAGTCTCGAGCAAAATAGTGGGTGGCAAACAGATTTATTCTGGGGGGGGTCTCCCACATGTGAAAGATCCAAGATGCCGTTTCCCGATTTACAGTAAAGTCCACCTGTGTGGACATAGGATATGGCTGAGTCTGTCCACAAGGAGATTGGGTTCACCCAGGAGATACACCGCCCTGAGGTGGATGCTGTGTGCAATGGAGAAGAACCAGAGATGAAGGGCTTCCTGGCAGATGGTACAAGAACTCATTCTCCCCTGCTTGTTCACATAGAACATGGCTACCTGGTTGTCCATTCGGACTAAGACCTGTTTGCCCGAAATCTGGGGTTGAAAATCCCAAAGGACATTTGTGAGAGCACATAACTCCAAGAGGTTGATCTGCAACTGAGATTCCTGTTGTGTACACTGCACCTGTATGGTGAGACTGTCTAGATGCGCTCCCCACCTGAGTTTGGAAGCATCCATTGTCAGGGTGCACTGAGGTGGAGGCATCTGAAAAGGTAACCTTCCGAGTAGGTTTTCAAGGGAGCACCCACACTGAAAGGAGTTGGCAAGTGGAGGGGTAATGCAGATCTTGTCTGAGAGATGCCCGGTTGCTTGTGTCCATCAAGGCAACAGAGTCCATTGGGCTTGCCGCATGTGCAGGTGGGCATAAGGGATGACATGGACTGTGGAGGTCATGTGCCAAAGGAGGCATTGCATTTCTCGAGCTGTCACAGTACTGTGACCCCTTATGCTGTTGGCCAGCTCGATGAGGCAGGCAGAGTGATCCTGTGGGAGAAAGGCTCAGGCCTGATGTGTGTTCAGAAGTGTTCCAATGAATTCGCGCCGCTGGGATGGGACCAGGGTGTGATTTTGGAAAGCTTAGGACGAATCAAAGATCTTGGAGCACAGTGATGGTGCGATGAAGAGATAGTTTTACCTCTTGTGGGGATTCTGCCCCGATTAGCCAGTTGTCTAAGTAGGGGAAGACAAAGACCCTCAAAGTACAAATGTAGGTGGTAACCACTGCCATGCATTTTGTGAACACTCAGGGTGCAGAGGCTAACCCGAAGGGGAGCACCCAATATTGGCATTGGATTTGTTGGAACTGAAAACGCAGATACTGTCTATGTTGGAGTGGAGGAGATACTGTCTATATGGAGTGGAGGAGTGGCCTAGTGGTTGGGGCAAGGTACTTCAGGCCGGAAGGTCAGGGGTTCAAATCCCACTAGAGGACAGCAACCTTGGGCCGGAAGGACTGGGGTTTCTAGTCCCACAGGTGCTCCTTGTGGTCTTGGGCAAGCCACTTAATCCTCCATAGCCCATGTTCCCTGTAAAATAGTTATCTCCAAGTTATAATGCCCTGTTCAATGTAATTTCAGTTTGTTCAATGTAAACCACACTGATGCAGAATAGCGCGGTATATAAGAGAATGTAAATAAATAAATGTTGAAGGTGGCTCAGCAAATGTATGTATGCCTCCTTGAGGTCTAGAGAACATAGTCAGTCATTCCTCTAGAGGTATGGCAGAAGTGTTCCAATGAATTCAAGGGAAATCATTTTTCTTGAGCTAGGAATTTGTTTAGGTTCCTTAGAACTAGAATGGGCCTGAACCCTCCTGTCTTTTTGGAATAAGAAAGTAAGGAGAGTAGAAATCCCTGCCCTCTTGGGAGGGTGGAACTCTCTCTATCGCCACCTGAGCTAACACAGTGGACACCTCGACTGATAGCAAATTTGTCTGCAAGGGGTTTGTAGGATAATCCCTTGTGGAGGTGGTGGGGGCAAGGTTTCGAAATGAAGCCGGTAGCCCATTTGGACAATGTTGAGAGTCCACTGCTCTGATGTGATGAGGTGCCACCTGTGGGCATAGGAACAGAGTCTGCCTGGGAGCATTTTCTCCAAATGGGTTAATTTTGCGGATACCATGACAGTTGTGAACCTCACTTCTAAGCCAGGATATGTGGATTATGATCTGAGTCTCTTAAATTTAATACTAATGCTCGGTGCAATACTTGCATTGTGCCAAAGAGAACTTCCTTCTGGAGTTCGTAAGATGTAATAGGAATGGGTGGTTTATCAAGATGTGTCTGGAAATTCTTCTTTATTAAGCCTGTTGCCCCCAGTACAATGGGAAAGATTTCTGTATCTTTCTGCCATATTTTCTTCGTCTCTGACTGCATTTTTGGTACGTCAGGATCTTCTACATCTCCACGCGATTCACAGAATAATCACTCGGTTCCGACGCTTCTATTATCAATGCTGTTCTGGTATTCTTCTCCTTTACCACTATGTCAGGTTTCCTAGTATCCAGTTTTTTACCTGTCAGAATGGGAATGGCAATGCCTTCATTCTCTGTTATTCTCTTAGGGTCATGATCCCAGTGCTTTCAGGGACAGTGATGTTGTAGTGTTTACAGAGTTTTCAGTGGAGGAGGCGTGCTACTTTGTTGTGCCTTTCTGTATAGAAATTTTCTTCCATCACAACTTCACAGCAGGCGAGTCACGGTTTCCAGCTCTTTCTTAGAAAATCAGTATATCTCGATTTTGCCAGTTTTTTCAATGCTCGCTGTAAACCATCTTGTCTGTAATCTGCTGTCTTGGACTGCAGCTATCACTCTTTCATCCTTCAGTTTCAGTTCCTCTCTCTTTAACCATTCATGTGTCTGTTCTTGACCAACAACAGGTTCTTGGAGTACACTCTGCCTGCTGTGTGTATGGGTGGGGGACCCTGCAGAGGCAGAGTAGCCATGCTGTCTAGGAAAGGAGTCAAAAACTAGGTGCTGTCTGGCTGTGCAGCTGGTTGTGGCTTAGGTGTCTTAGGCTTTTTGGGCTGGCGAGTTCTCTGCTGTTGCTGCTGAGGCTGGTAAGCAGCTGCAGGTGAGTAAGAAGGATAATATCATTTCTTCTTAGGATAGAAGGACTTCTTTGGATTAGACTTTCTCCTAAAAGGCTCTGACGTCTTTCTGAAGAGGCGTTTTAGAGTGAGATCATCTGTCTCAATCACTCCAGCCTTTTCCCTCCCGCCCTTTCCAAAGAAGTTCTCTCCAGAGCAGGGGATACTGGCCAATTTATCCTGAGCCCACTGCTCAAGGTCAGATGCCTGAAGCCAGGCCATTCTATGAGCACCGATGCAGACTGCTGAAGCTCTGCTGGATTACTCAAAAGATGCTCTGGTAAGAAATTAGGATGTATTCTGATTTTGCCTGATTAAGGCTTGGGATGCATCTCGGAGGAAGGATAGGGCAAAGTTCTCTAGATCCCTGGAGATATCCTTGAAATACATGCCTATATAGAGCATGTAGGAAGTAATCCTAGAAGTGAGCATGAATGCCTGAAAACGTCGATGGCCAAAGGCATTGAGAGTTCTGGAGTCATTGTTCGGAGGCATGGAAGAATGATTCTTAGAACTCTTGATGCGCCGAAAGAGTAGTTACTCACCTGTAACAGGTGTTCTCCAGGGACAGCAGGAATCAGTCCTCACATATGGGTGACGTCAGCGCCGACGGAGCCCTCGTGCGGAGCAATTCCCCAGCTTTCAAAGAAAGCCTTTGGGATTGCATTGCGCATGTGCGGTCCCCTTCCCAAACAAGGATGCCATCTTGCTCAGTCTAATAACATAGCTAAAAAGATGGAAAAAGAAGAAAAACAATAGTAGGGACTGCAACTCCAGGGGAGGAGGGAGGGTTGTTAGGACTGATTCCTGCTGTCCCTGGAGAACACCTGTTACAGGTGAGTAGCTAAGCTTTCTCCAGGAACAAGCAGGAAGTCAGTGCTCACATATGGGACTCCCTAGCTATAGGCTACCGAGAACCCATAGCTGAAAAATGGCTCCCTCTAGGAGAGCCGCAGCAGCTGTGATAGGAATCCAGCAGAGACACACCACCCCCGGTAGCCTGACCCCAGAGGGCCGGAGGGTAGGAGTTCCCTAAACCTCAAATAAGTTCCGGAGTACCGCCTGGCCGAAAGCACGGTCTCGGCAGGACTCTCCATCCAAGCAGTAATGGCCTGCAAAAGTCTGGCTTGAAGACCAGGTGGCGGCCTGGCAGATGTCTGCCAGTGGAACAGAGCGAAGTGAGCCACTGAGGCAGCCTTAGCCCTGACAGGGTGGGCCGTGACTCTACCCTGCAAAGGGAGCTCGGCTGCCCTGTACGCCCAGGCGATGCAGTCTGCCACCCAAGTGGACAACGTACGCTTGGAGACGGGAAGCCCCAGCTTACTGGGGTCAAAAGAGACAAAGAGCCGAGGAGCCCTTTGATGTCCTCTCGTACGCTCCAAGTAGAAGGCCAATGCCCTCTTACAGTCAAGGGCATGCAGGACCGCTTCTGCCCGGCTGGTATGTGGTCTGGGAAAGAATGTTGGAAGAGCCACCTCCTGGTCGAGGTGGAACGGAGAGACTACCTTCGGGAGGAACTTAGGGTGGCTTCGCAGAACCACCCTATTTCTGTAAAACCATGTGTACGGTCTTTCTGAAACCAAAGCTTGCAGTTCACTCACTCGCCTTGCAGACGTGAGTGCCACCAGGAACAGAACCTTCCAGAAGAGGAAGAGCAGATGGCAAGTAGACATCAGCTCAAACGGTGGGCGAGTAAGCTGTTGCAAGACCACATTCAGATCCCACTTGGTCGCCGGAGGGCGAACCGGGGGCTTCAGCAGAAGTAGACCCCTCAGGAATCTGGATACCACAGGGCGAAGTGACAGAGGATGTCACTCTACTGGTGAGTGATGTGCTGACAAAGCACTCAGGTGGACTCTTACAGAATTAGACTTGAGGCCCAAGTCGGAGAGGTGAAGCACGTACTGCAAAACCACAGGTACATGGCAAGAGAAAGGGTTTTCATTGTGCTGGTTACACCATATCTCAAACCTACGCCATTTGAAGGCATAGGTTTTTCTAGTGGACTGCCTCCTGGAGGCCAGTAACACTTCTACATTTTTAGGTAGGAGGAGGGGTGCCAGCACTACACTTTCAGCAGCCAAGCCATCAGGTTGAGAGACCTCAGGTTGGTGTGTAAGAGAGAGCCCTTTTCCTGGGACAGGAGATTGGGCCTTGTCCCCAGCGGGAGTGGGGTCTCCACTGCCAGCTGGAGGAGAAGTGGGAACCAAGGTTGTTGGGCCATCTGGGGTTACCAGAATGACCGGGGCCTTATCCAGAAGGATTTTGAACAGTGTTCGGGCCACCAGGGGAGTGGGAGGAAATGCATACAGGAGGCCCCCTGACCAGGAGATAAGAAATGCATCTGCAGCCAACCTCTGGAGATGTGGCTGCCTGGAGCAGAACCAAGGCAACTGATGATTCTGCAGACTGGAAAAGAGGTCTATGGACGGATACCCCAGCAGTGGAAAATCTGCTGGGCTACCTCCCGATTCAGCTGCCATTCGTGAGGTTGAAGAATTCTGCTTAGTTTGACTGCCAGGTAGTTCTCTTGGCCTGGCAGGCAAACTGCCTTGAAAGACATACCCTGTCTGAGGGCAATGGAGCAGAGGTCCAGTGCCTCCTGACACAGGACACGAGACCCTGTCCCTCCCTGCTTGTTCACGTAGAAAGAGTAGTTACTCACCTGTAACAGGTGTTCTCCAGGAGCAGCAGGAATCAGTCCTCACATATGGGTGTCATCGGCGCTGATGAAGCCCCAGCGGAGCATTTCCCCAGCTTTCTAAGAAAGCCTTTGGGAATGCAGGCACGCATGCGCGGTTCCCTTCCCGCCTAAAGGTGCCATCTTACCTCAGTCAAATGACATAGCTAAGAACAGCACACAAAAATGAAAAAATAAACTATGTACAACTGCAACTCCCAGGGGAGGAGGGAGGGTTGTGAGGACTGCCTGGCCAAAAGCACTGTCCCTACGGGACTCACTCTCCAGGCAGTAATGGGCTGCAAAGGTCTGGCTTGAAGACCAAGTTGCAGCCCTGCAGATGTCTACCAAGGGCACAGAACGGAGATGAGCCACTGAGGCAGCCACTGCCCTGACACGATGGGCCGTGACCCTACCCTGCAAAGGAAGGTCAGCCGCCTTGTAAGCCCAGGTGATACAGTCAGCCACCCAGATGGACAAGGTACGCTTGGACACAGCCAACTCCAACTTATTGGGGTCAAAGGATACGAAGAGCTGAGTAGCCTTTCTATGCCCCTGTGTATGGTCAAGGTAGAAGGATAAGGCCCTCCTACAGTCCAGGGTATGCAGGACTGCTTCAGCCTGGCTTGCAGGAGGCCTAGGAAAGAATGTTGGAAGAACCACCTCCTGATTGAGGTGGAAAGAGGAGACAACCTAAGGGAGGAACTTTGGATGAGTCCTAAGGACTACCCTGTTCCTATAAATCCTGGTGTAAGGCCTGTCACAGACCAGGGGCCTGAAGCTCACTTACTCGCCTAGCCGAGGTAAGGGCTATTAGGAAGAGTGTCTTCCAGGAGAGAAAGCATAGTGGACAAGTAGCCATCGGCTCAAAAGGTGGGCGAGTCAGTTGCTGCAAGACCACATTCGGCTCCCACTCAGGGGCAGGAGGACGGATGGGAGGCTTGAGCAAAAGCAAGCCCCTGAGAAAGCAGGACACCAAGGGGTGACCAGATAGAGACTGCCCCTCTACCAATGAGTGGTGAGCTGTTAGTGCTGAGAGGTGGACCCGAACAGAATTGGACTTAAGTCCCTGATTGGATAAGTGCAGTAAGTACTGAAGCACTACTGGCACAGTACAGGAGAAAGGATCCTCTGTACGTAGCTGACACCACACAGAAAACCTCTTCCACTTGAGAGCATAGGTTTTCCTAGTGGACTGTTTCCTAGAGGCTAGGACAACCTCCTCAACTTCCTGAGGTAGGCCCCAGGGAGCCAAAACTACCCTTGCAGCCTCCAGGCCATCAAATTGAGAGACTTGAGATTGGGGTGCAGAAGGGAACCCTGGTCCTGTGTGAGAAGGTCGGGTTGCAAACCCAGAGGTAGTGGAGGATCCACCGCCAGTTGAAGCAGAAGAGGAAACCAAAGCTGTCTTGAAGAATCTTGAACAGGGTTCGGACCACCAAGGGCGGGGGAGGAAACGCATAGAGGAGGCCCTGAGACCAAGATATCAGAAAAGCATCTGCTGCTATCCGCAGAGGATGTGGTTGCCTGGAGCAGAACTATGGCAGTTGCTTGTTCATTGGGCTGGCAAAAAGATCCATCAAAGGGAGACCCCATTTGAGAAAAATCTTCTGAACTACCGAAGGATGCAGCTGCCACTCGTGGGGCTGCAGAATCCTGCTTAACCTGTGTGCCAGGCATTGTTCCCTCTAAGCTGTGCGCGTGTGCGCGCGCACACACCTCGCCAAGCGAGCGCACATACTTTACAAAACAGCGCACAAAAATTACGGTTCTGATTCTGGTAGAAAACACCACAGATGTCTTAAAATTTAAAAGTTGTGATTGTAATTACTAGAAATTTTCCGCTTCATTTAGTAATCGTCTATTTTCATTTAATTTAATTAAAATCAATGTGGTGTACATACTGTATTCTGACGTGTAGTCAGAAGTATATAACTCCGAGTGTCTTTATGTGGCGCACAAAAATTTAACCTTCCTTCAAAATATGCACAGCTGATATTTTATGCACACACAGCCTACAGAAAATTAGAGGGAACATTGCTGCCAGGTAGTTTTCCTGGCCTGGAAGGTACACAACCTTGAGGAGCATGTTGTGCTTGAGGGCAAAAGAAACACAGGTCCTGGGCCTCCCGACAAAGGATCCTGGACCCGGTTCCGCCCTGTTTGTTCACATAAAACATGGCAACTTGGTTGTCTGTCTGGATCAGGACAGACTGGTGAGTCAGGGTAGGAGTGAAAGCTTTGAGTTCTAAGCGAATAGCTCTGAGTTCGAGGAGATTGATCTGCTGTGCAGCCTCCCAGGGAGACCAGAGGCCCTGGGTGCACTTGCCCAGACAATGCGCTCCCCAGCCCTACAGGGAGGCATCTGTTGTTAGCACCACTGTGTAACCTGGAATCTGAAAGGGCACCCCTTTCAGCAGATTGGGTGGGTGTAGCCACCAGTTGAGGGAGTGCAGAAATGGTCTGGACACCCTTATCCTGTCTCTGAGGCTGCCAGTGGCCTGTGACCACTGAGTCCGAAGGCACCACTGTGCAGGCCTCATATGGAGCCTGGCATTGGGGGTCACATGTACTGTGGAAGCCATGTGGCCTAGAAGAGGCAGGCAGAGTCTGGCGGAGACCAGGGACCTGCTGAGAAACTGACTTGCCAAGGCCATCAACCTTCGGGCTCTGTTTTCTGACAAGAATGCCTTTGCCAGGAGAGAGTCCAACCGGGCCCCTATGAACTCCAAGTTCTGGGAAGGGAGCAAAGTGGACTTTGCAAAGTTTATGACAAACCCCAGGCTTTGCAGAAGAACAATGGTCCTGAGGGTGGCTTGATTGGCCTCCTGACCTGTCTGACCCCTGATAAGCCAGTCGTCCAAGACAAAGATGCCCTGATTTCTCAGGTAGGCCGCCACCACAGCTAAGCACTTTGTAAAGACTCTGGGGGCGGAGGTGAGGCCACAAGGCAGCACCCTGAACCGATAATGGTTTCCTCCCACAATGAACCTGAGGTACTTTCTGTGGTCTGGATGAATGAGGATGTGAGTGTACGCATCCTTTAGATCTAAGGAGCATAACCAGTCTCCCTGCTGGAGGTAGGGCAGAAGGGTTCCAAGAGTAAGCATCTTGAACTTTTCCTTCACTAGAAACTTGTTGAGCTTCCTGAGGTCCAAAATGGGACGAAGGCCACCGGTTCTTTTGGGCACCAGGAAATACCTGGAGTAGAATCCGTGACCTTGCAAGAGGGGAGGCACAGGTTCCACCGCCCTGTCCACCAACAGACCCTGAAGCTCCTGACAGAGGTGGTCTGTGTGCAGAGGAGGCCTTGGAGGCTCCCCTGGAAAATATGGGGGTGGCAGTTGGTGGAAATGGAGGGCATATCCCCTGTGGATGATGTCCAGCACCCAACTGTCCCCGGTGATAAGGGGCCACTGGTGGGCAAAGAGGGCGAGACGACCTCCTGTGCAGGGTTGGGAGAGCAGTGGAGGAGAGGCTATGCTCAAGGAGTCAAAAGCCCCCACCCTGCTGAGAGGTAGCAGGGGCCTGAGCCTTGGGGGTCCTCTGCCTACGGGGCCCATTACCCTGGCCCTTGGCTTGCTGACCCTGGGGGGCAGCTTGGGCAGCCTGATATTGTGGGTACTGTTTGTAGGAAGTGCCCTTCCTCGGGTAAAAGGGCTTTTTACCCGAGCCCTTCTTTTTATGAGAAGGGGCAGAGGTCTTCCTTGACAGCCTTGTCCAGGTGAGGTGCTCGGTCTCGAGCTGAGCGGCCTTCTCGGTCATGGGCTTGCCAAACAGGTTTTCACCTCGGAAAGGGACATCAACCAACTTGTCCTGAACCCATGGCTCAAGGTCCGATGACTGCAGCCATGCCTAGCGTCGAGCCGCGATGCCGGTTGCCGCAACTTGGGCCGAAGCCTCGAAACCATCGTAGGCGGCGCGGGACATGAACTTCGAGCAGTCCCGAATCCCCGAGGACAAGGACTTAAATCTCTGCAAGGGTTCCCCGGAGAAACCAGCAGAGAAGCCGGCCAACTCCTTGGCCAGATCCCGCAAGTACATGCCCATGTACAGCTGGTAAGACTGGATACGGCAAGCAAGCAGCGAGCCCTGAAAACACTTTCTACCGACGCCATCTAGGTTTCGGGCCTCCCTGCCAGGAGGCACCGCAGAGTGCATCTTCTGACTCTTCAGCCGATGCATGGCCGATTCCACTACCATGGAATGGTGTGGTAGCTGTGCTTTCTGAAAACCAGGGCTCTTACGGAGCCGATAGATCGAATCGACCCGCTTGCTAAGAACCGGTGCCTAGGCCGGTGCCTCCCACATACGGAAGAGGAGCCGTTCCAGCATCGGAGGAACCGGGACAGTAAAGGCCTCCTTCAGAGGAGAGTCATACTGCAGTGCCTCTAGCTCGTCAGCTTGAGGCTCTTCCTCGGGATCCGCGGGAATACCCAAGGCAGTGGCCATATCCCGGACGAACTCCGAGAACCGGGTGTCCTCCGGGGGGGACCTACTCCAGGGCTCAGACTGCGGTGAGTCCGAAGGGATGCACCGAGTCTTAAAGGTGTCAGGAGACTCCTCATCCTCCGTCTCCCAAGCCAACGCATCCGAGAAAGAGTCAGGGTCCGGACCCCGCAGGGCCCTGGAGCACCCGCCCCGACGCCGGAAGCACCGGCATCGACGCTCTCGGTCCCGAACGGGAGGTCGAGGGGGACTGCAACCGAGGTCGACTCCGAGCCACGATGGACTCGAGTATCGGCTCGGTCTCCGGGGTCGACTTTTACGTTGATGTCCCGGTGGTCGGGGCAGATGCGCCAGACAGGCTGGCCATCAGTTTCCGCTGCTGCTCCATGAAGGCAGACATTCTACTCTCCAAGGCTGTCATCCTGAGACTCAGCTCGGGAGACGCAGCAGCCACCGAGAGTCCACGAGGACTACGGGGCTTACGTGTCCAGCAGACTCCGGCTCCACATGAGGAACTTTGGCAGGCTTCTCTGGTTCCACAGGCCCGGGCCGACGGTCGGGGGTCTTAGACCTGGCCCTCGAGGAGCCAGGGACCTCTTCCGATGACGCCCTCGTGAGCCGTTTCTTCCTGTTGCGTTCCCGGTCGGGGGACCCCCTGTCCGAGGAGCTTCGACGGTGCTCGGGATCGGAATCCCGAGATGTCGAGGCCTCAGACGAGGTCCGGGCCCGGCCGGAGGCTGAGTCCGAGAAAAGCCTTTCCTTTTGCTGCTGGCGACTTCGTAGTGCCTTGGAAGACATCTTTCCACAGGCCCCGCACGACTTAGGATCGTGGTCGGGGCCGAGGCACCGAAGGCAGCAGTCGTGTGTGTCGGTGAGAGACAGTTTCATACACCGATCACACTTCTTAAAACCACTGGAAGCCATCGGGGAAAAAAAGAGTCCCCGCGAGGTCAAAAGACCGACCTTCCAGGGAAAAAGAGAAAAAAGGGCGCGAACGCCAGCCACAAAGGGCAAAAACCGAAAAAGAGGAATCCGGCTCAATACCGGTGTACCAAACCCGGCGGGAGGGGAACCGGCATCGAACCGGAAGAAAAAAGAGCAAAATATCGCTGAAAAATCTACTTTTAACCGGGAAAACTGGACACACGTCCGGTGGGCTTCACGGAAAAAAAGAGACTGAGGTAAGATGGCACCTTTAGGCGGGAAGAGAACCGCGCATGCGTGCCTGCATTCCAAAGGCTTTCATAGAAAGCTGGGGAAATGCTCCGCTGGGGCTTCATCGGCGCTGACGACACCCATATGTGAGGACTGACTTCCTGCTTGGTCCTGGAGAATCATCGGAATTGGAGGATTTGAGGTATTGTTGGGCCGGATGCTCTCGTATTGCTTGTCAACGGTATCGATTGAAGTCAGCATCGGACTGCCTCGATACCGGACCCTCGATGCTGGAGACCAATTCCAGGGACAACATGGGAGGAAGCATGGAGAGAGGCGCATCGGTTGATGCAGGTACAAACAACTGCGTCGATTGAAGCAGTTTTAGCAGTACCGAGGCTGCTAATAAAGCCGCAAGACTGCGCTCGATGGCCAGGATTCGTTGATCTATGGAGCCTACCGATGCCTGGATGTCGGTACCAGCGGAGCAGGCCATGAAACCAGAACATGGCACCGAGAGTTCTCCAGAGGTGGAAGCTTCAGGAACATCTTGGAACCCCGTTAATGCTTTGGAGGCAGGGGCCTCCTATTGGGGTTGTTTGGCCGGTGTGTTTTCCTCGAGGGCAATGCTAGTAGCATCTCGATGCTTAGAAGGAGATCTACCCTTAGAGAACCGGCCGGTCTTGGAAGAGCTGGGTTTGGTTACCTGAGATCGATGGGAGGAAGATGAAGCCCTGGACAACGTCGATGCAACAGACATTGCATCCGAGGCAAAGAGGGTGCCAACTTTTGCAGCTCTGTTCTGCAGGCCTTTCTTGGTCATCTTTCTAAAAAGGAGAGACTCTGATGGTAAATGGTCAGGACCTAAACATTTGAGACACCAATCATGGGTGTCGGTAGCAGAAATGGTACCGCTACACTTTGAACATTTTTTAAAACCACTATGACGCCTGGAACCAAGAGGGGACAGACCCTCAAAAAAAAGTTACACTTTTTTTTTTTTTTTTAAGGAAAAGTAATAAGAAAAAAAAGAAAACACCGGTGGTACTGGTATAGGCTTCGACGGGAAGGCAGACGCGACCACAAAAAGAAGATTTTCTGCGGTGACAGGGTTTGCTGTCGGCTCCGTGGAAAACGAAAAACTGAAGAGGGAGAGTTGTAAAGGCAGCGGCGCAGGCGCAGTGGTATGCTTTCAAAAGCTTTCCTATTGGACGCTGGGGAGCGTTCCCGTGCGGGCCCGTCGGTACCAAGACTACATTCCTGCTTGTTCCTGGCGATCATTTTAAACACCAGTCATGTTTATCTGTGACTGATATGGTACCAGAACACTTGGGGGCTTGTTTACAAAGCCGCGGTAGTGGTTCGCGATCGCGATCGCAGCCGCGGCCCCATTGAAATCAATGGGGCCGCGGCTCCGATTACGATCGCAAACCGCTACCGCGGCTTTGTAAACAAGCCCCCAGGTATCACAGATGTGTTTTTCCATCGTGGCAGAAGAGAGCAAGCCAAAGCCTAACACTGTTCCTCACAGGCGACTTATAAACAAACTGAGCACCCTAGGGATGGACCATAAAGTTACTGCTTGGGTTAGAAATTGGTTGGGTGGGAGGTGACAAAGAGTACGAGTAAATGGAGCTCACTCTGAGGAGAAGGATGTTACCAGTGGTGTGCCCCAGGGATCTGTCCTTGGTCCGATTCTTTTTAACATCTTTGTTAGTGATATAGCGGAAGGGCTGTCAGGTAAGGTTTGCCTCTTTGCAGATGATACCAAAATCTGCAATAGAGTAGACACCCAGGAAGGTGTAGATAACATGAGGAGGGATCTAGCTAAGCTTGAAGAATGGTCTAGAATTTGGCAGCTGGGATTTAATGTTAAAAAATGGAAGGTCATGCATTTGGGCTGCAGCAATCCAAGGGAGCAGTACAGTATAGGAGGTGAAGTACTTTTGTCCACTAAAGAAGAGCGGGACCTAGGCGTGGTTGTGTCTGATGATCTTAAAGTAGCTAAACAGGTAGAAAAGGCGACGGCAAAAGCTAGAAGGATGCTTGGGTACATACGGAGAGGAATGGCTAGCAGAAAAAAGGAGGTGATAATGCCTCTGTATAAGTCTTTGGTGTGACCTCATTTGGAGTATAGTGTGCAATTCTGGAGACCACACCTTCAAAAGGATGTGAACAGGATGGAGTCGGTGAAGAGGGTGGCTACTAAAATGATTAGTGGTCTTCTTTATAAAGCATATGAGGACAGACTTAAGGATCTTAATATGTACACCTTAGAGGAAAGGCGGGATAGAGGTGATATGATTGAGATGTCTAAATACCTCCGTGGCATAAATGTTCAGGGAGAGAGCCTCTTTCAATTGAAAGCAAGTTCTGCTACGAGAGGACATGGGATGAGGGTGAAGGGAGATAGATTCAGGAGTGATATGCGGAAATATTTCTTTACGGAAAGAGTAGTAGGATCCATGGAATAGTCTCCCAGTGGAGGTGGTAGAGATGAGGACAGTAACTGAATTCAAAAAAGCATGGGACCAACACAGAGGATCTCTAAAGGTAAAAAGTGGACTGTTGTAGTTGTTGATATGGAAGGACAGACTAGATAGGCCATGTGGTCTTTTTCTGTCATTATGTTTCTATGTTTCTAATTTGGCAGTAGAAACCACCAAAACTGGAAAAAAAAAAGGAAAAAGAAAAAAATATATTTTAAAAAGAAAAGAGATATCGGAGTCCGTATCAGGGAACATACTGACATCGACGGAAAGTTAAGAGCACAGATTTAAACCAAAAAGACATTTTTTTGGCAATGACAGGAAGAAAACCACCTGCTGGCTCCACAGAACTGAGGAGACAGCTTGGGAAGGCAGATGGCAGGCATTGTGGATTTCTGCCAAAAGCTTTACAATTGGACACTGGGGAGCGTTCCCATGCGGGCTCCGTCTGTACCACCAATACCCATAAGCGAAGAATGCATCCGTGATAGTTCCTGGAGATCCCATTACAGACAAGTAACTCTGCTTTCTCCACCGGTGAGCAGTATGAAATCCATGAGAGTTGTGGGGGAATTCCACACAGAGGGCTGCAGTAATAAATCAAACAGATACTTGTTAGTAACCTATGCATGCTTCTGAGAAAGTTGACCATTAACTGAAATTGGAACCTTAAAACTGAACTCTGGTGCCCGGGATTTCCTTCTGCCTCTCCCGTGAACACTCAACAGTGAAACAGCTGCAGATCAGTGTAGGAGCTGGCCACAGACTGAAGCAGCATGCTCAGCTCCTCTTCTCACAGGGAAGCCTGGACCATGGTTGGGTTTTAAAGCAGTGCCAGCTGATTCAGTCTCAAATGGGTTTGCTAAATTAGTTGCAGCAATTTTCTTTGAGCAACTGGGCTTTGCGTAGAGCTCCAATTTGAAAAAAGGGTGTCAGCTTGAACTTGAAAAAATTTTAAAGTCAGCTCCAACAATAAAGCATAGTTACTCACCTGTAACAGGTGATCTCCGGGAACAGCAGGAATTTAGTCTTCACATATGGGTATCGTCAGTACCAACGGAGCCTGGGCGGGAACGCTCCCCAGCGTCCAATAGGAAAGCTTTTGGGAGCATCCCACAGCGCCTGCATACTGCCTTCCCGCCTTTCCCTACTGTCCCTCTCCAGTTGAGTTTAAAGCTCAGACAAAAGAGAGAGGGAAAGAGAGAAAAAGAGAGATACAACTCCTAGGGGAGGTGGGTGGGTTGTGAAGACTAAATTCCTGCTGTTCCCGAAGATCACCTGTTACAGGTGAGTAACTATGCTATCTCCAGGAACAAGCAGGAATGTAGTCTTCACATATGGGGATTCCTTAGCTGCGGATGCTAGGGAGAAGGCCCCAGAAGTTGTGTGCCCTTGTGAAAGGGCTCCACTTCCCCCATGGATCGCTGGCATCCTACCAGGGATGGTGGGTAGGAGTTGATTAAGTATGGAACAGGTGTTGAAGAACAGCCTGAACAAACAAGGCATCCCGGCGGGAGTCCTTGTCTAAGCAGTAATGGGTTGTGAAGGTATGAACCGAAGCCCAAGTAGCTGCTCGACAGATGTCGTCGATAGACACAGAGTGAAGATATGCCATGGAGGCTCCCATGGCTCTCACATTGTGAGCTGTGACATGGCCTTCAAGAGGAAGGTTTTTACTCTCATAGGCAAAAGATATACACTGTGCAATCCAGCTGGACAGTGTTCTTTTGGAGACTGGAAGTCCCAAATGACTAGGATCAAAAGCAACAAAGAGTTGAGAAGACCTTCTATGTTGCTGTGTCCCTTTGCAAGTAAAAGGCCAAAGCTCTTTTACAGTCCAAAGTATGAAGATTCCTTTCTGCATTTGAGGCGTGAGGCCTTGGGAAGAATACAGGAAGGTAAACCGCTTGGTTTAAATGAAAAGGTGACACCACCTTTGGCATAAAGTGTGGATGAGTCCTAAGGACTACCTTATCATGATGGAATCTTATATAAGGAGGATCAGCCACCAATGCTTGCAATTCACTGTTGCAACGTTCTGATGTGATTGCAATAAGAAAGATGACCTTCCAGGAAAGGAATTTCAAAGAGGTAGTGGCTAATGGTTCAAAGAGCGGTTTCAAGAGCTGCCCAAGAACCAGAATTAAGTCCCATGCCACCGGTGGTGGCTTAATGGGAGGCTTAGTTAAAAGAAGGCCTCTCATAAATCTCGCTATGATAGGATAAGAGGAAATAGGTTGTCCATTTAGAGGCTTGAAAGAAGCTGCAATAGCACTCAAATGAACTCTCACTGAATTGGTCTTAAGCCCTGCATTTGATAAATGAAGGAGATACTCCAGTAATAATTCCAGAGGTATCGCAAGAGGGTTAAGACCCTTCTGCGAGCATCATATGGTAAACCTTTTCCACTTAAATGCATAAGAGCATCTTGTGGAAGCCTTCCTGGAAGCATAAAGGATATCCTTTACCTGCTGGGAAAGGTTAAGACGGTGAAGTTCTTGGATTTCAGCAACCAGGCCCTGAGATGCAGAGATTGGGGATTGGGATGCCACAGCATCCCGCCCTCTTGAGAAAGGAGATCTGGAGCAGATCCTAACTCCAGAGGCGGAGCTTGAGAGAGATGTAGGAGTAGAGGGTACCACATTTGTCGTGGCCAATGTGGAGATGTGAAGATCATATGACCTCTGTCTCTCTGAAGCTTGAACAGGGTTTTGGGAATTAGGGGAATGGGTGGAAAGGCTTAGAGGAAGTCCTGACCCCAATGGAGGAGGAAAGCATCCCTGGCCTGACAACCCTGAGCCGGAATTCTGGAACAGAACCGGGGAAGTCTGGCATTCAACGGACTTGCAAAGAGGTCTATGTCCGGGGTTCCCCAAATTTGAAACATTTTGGCCACTTGGTCTGCATGGAGAGACCATTCGTGTGGAAGCAGAACTCGACTGAGTCTGTCTGCCCAAGAGTTTTGAATGCCTGGAAGATACACCGCAAGGAGATGAATCTGATGCTCTCTGGCGAGGGCCCATAGTCGCAAAGCTTTGCTGCAGAGCGACGGAGAGCCTGTTCCGCCCTGCTTGTTCACATAGAACATGGTTACTTGATTGTCCATTTGAACTAGGACTGTCTTGTAGCTGAGCTGGGTGTGGAATACTCGAAGAGCAAGGAAGATTGCTCCGAGTTCCAGGAGACTGATGTGGAGATAGGCCTCCTGTGGAGTCCAGGTACCCTGGGTAGCGAGGCCTTGCAGGTGGGCTCCCCAACTCACCTGTGAAGCATCTCTTGTTAGAGTGGCTTGGGGTGGGGGTTGCTGAAAAGGAGACCCCACCAAAAGGTTTTGGGGTGAATGTCACCATTCGAGGGACAAAATAAGGCGATCTGAGTTTGCTATTTTGTCTGACAGGCAACCTGACGTCTGAGTCCACTGAGTGGATAAAGTCCACTGGGCTGCCCTCATATGGAGGCGAGCATAAGGAACCACATGCACGGTGGATGCCATGTGGCCTAGCAACTGTAACATTTCCCGAGCAGTGAGGTGAGGTTTTAGCACTGCTTGGGAAACTAACTGCACAATGCGAAGGCAGTGGGGCTGTGGAAGGTAGGCCCTTGTCTGTCTGGTATCCAGCAGAACTCCTATAAACTCTAGGGATTGAGTGGGAGCAAGGTTGGATTCTGGGAAGTTTATGACAAATCCCAAATACTGAAGGATGCGCATTGTGCGAGAGAGAGCAACCCTGGCCTCTGGCTCTGAAGGGGCTCAAATAAGCCAGTCTTCTAAGTAAGGGAAGACGAATATTCCCAGGGTGCGGAGAAATGCTGCCACCACAGCCAAGCATTTTGTGAACACCCTTGGTGCAGAGGCCAGGCCAAAGGGAAGAACCCTGTATTGGTAGTGCTTCCCTTGAAACAGAAAGCGAAGTAACTTTCGGTGAGTTGGCTGGATGGGAACATGAATATACGCATCCTTGAGATCTAGAGAACAAAGCCAATCCTGACTCTGAAGGTATGGCAGCAGAGTTCCTAGAGAAATCATTTTGAACTTCTCTTTGAACAGGAATTTGTTCATTTCTCCGAGGTCTAAAATGGGTCTGTGTCCTCCTGTTTTCTTTGGAATAAGGAAATAGGGGGAGTAAAACCCTGTACCCCGTTGGGGAATGGGCACCTTTTCTATTGCCCCTTGAGCAAGGAGCACCGTGACCTCTTGACCTAACCGGTCATTGAGAGAGGTCTGAGAATTGAACTGTCTTACCATTGTAGGAGGAGGCATGCTGAGGAAATGAAGCTTGTACCCCTCTTTTACAATAGACAGAGTCCAATTTTCTGCTGTTATCTGACCCCATCTGGGGGCAAAATGACATAACATTCCTGGGATGGTGGAGGGTTCTGGGCCGAGCGAGATAATCTTGCCTTTTATCATTAGGAAGGAGAGGGCTCATAAGCTCTAAATCTCCTGTGACCTCTTTAAGGAACATTCCCATATACAAGATATAGGAACTGATCCTAGCAGAAAGCATGGAAGCCTGGAAGGATCGACGTCCAAAGGCGTCACGAGTCCTACACTCACGTCCTGGAGGATTAGATACATGCCTTTTTGCACTCTTTATCCGTCTCATGGCTGATTCCACCACCATGGAATGGTGTGGTAATTGAGTCTTCTGAAACCCAGGACAAGGAGGAACTCGATACATGGTGTCGAGTCTTCGAGAGTGAGGAGATGTGCTTAGAGGTGTTTCCCACATCTTTAACATAAGATCATGCAAGATCTCATGAATAGCTCCTTGGGAGCTTTAGGGTATTGTAGGATTTCTAATTCCTTTGCCCTAGGCTCTTTTTCAGTAGCCACTGTGATGGAAAGACCTCAGGCCACATCTCGGATAAAATCCTGAAAGGACATATCATCTGGTGGGGACATCCTATGCTGAGGAGAAGAGGAATCCTCAGGAAGAAGTACTCTGGTATCAGCACTGCTTTCAGAGTCTTCAGACTCAACCGAGGATTCGAAGTATCTCCGATCCGGGTGATCGTGCAAGGCACGGTACCAGTACCGATCGAAGTCGGCATCGGAGTGGTCCGGTACCGACTTGTCGATGCCAGATAGAGACGCATGACTCGGTCCTGGTAGAATACCTGCCGATGTCGATGCAGTCGGTGCCGGTACCGCAGTCGGTGCCGGTACTGGATGAATTGTCTGAAGCGGTTTCAGGGGCATCGAGGCCGTGAGAAGAGCTGCCAGACTGTGTTCAATAGCCAGGAAGCTCTGGTCTATCGACGCTCCCGATGCTTGGGTATCGGTGCCGGATGAAGCAGCCGGAAACCCCAGAGCATGGCACCAGTAGTTCTGCCAAGGTTGAAGCCTCAAAAACATCCTGGAGCACCGTTAGTGCTTTGGAAGCCGAAGCCTCCCGCCGGGGCAATTTTGCCGGTGAATCTCAATGTTTAGAAGAACCGGCGGTACCGGTGTAGCGTCGAGGGAAGGCAGACGAGACCACAACAAAGAAGAATAAGAAGGGAATTTTTTCTGCGGTGACAGGATGTGCGACCTGTCGGCTCCCTGGAAAACGAAGAACTGGAGAGGGACAGTTGGGAAAGGCGGGAAGGCAGCACGCAGGTGCTGTGGGATGCTCCCAAAAGCTTTCCTATTGGACGCTGGGGAGCGTTCCCGCGCAGGCTCCGTCAGTACCGACGATACCCATATGTGAAGACTACATTCCTGCTTGTTCCTGGAGATAAAAAAAGTTAACAATAGGTGGCTGACTAGGAGGGGGAGAACAGTGATAAAGGAAAGAACATTTTAACTAAGCAGCCAGGAAGGAAGCTGCTACTGCTGTTTAACGGAGAAGGTTTGAAAGAGCCTGCTGCTGCTATGAGAAGGGGTTAAATGAAGGCAGAGGCAAAAACAACTGCTGGGTATGGCAGAGGGGCGGAGGGAGGTTGAGACTTCTGCTGGGTGTAGAAGTGGTTTCAGCATGGCTGAGATTGCTGCTGGGATGAATTTAGTTGGCAAATGGCTTCCAATTTGCTGGATAGGGTTCATCTAGTCTTGGGTTTACCCCACTTCATATATAGATCTGGTGTCTTGCTTTTCTTTTGGAATGCAATTAGGAAATGTAAATTACAAATCCCTGCATGCAGTTGGGTAAATGCAGGACTAGATCAATCCTGTTGAGCAAATCTGGAGCCAGTTGGCATTCCTCATCCATGAAGTAACCTATACTCTCTGTGTGTCCTCCGATTTTGTGCAGAAGCACACATCACCCCCTTCCCTGCAGTGGCAATGCGCATCCACCCCCTCCCCCATACACTTTCTTTGCAGCAGCACACATGCACACATAATCACAAAACACCCTGCAGTAGTACAGGGTTAACTGGCTGAGGGGTGTATGGATGGTGGGAAAGAAAGGGTTAAGGATTTCTGGCTAAGTGGTACCTGCGGTGTACAAGGGGCCTGGAAGGTGGAGAAGGGGGTCAGAGATGACTGGCTGAGAGGGTGCCTGGGGGCAGGAGTGCAGAGTGACTGGCTAAGAGAGTGCCTGGGAGGTAGGAAGGAGATGGTGAATGGCTGCTGGGGTGCAAGTTGCCTGGCTGAGGAGGTGCCTAGGGGGTGGGGAAGGAGTGAAGGCCAATTGACTAAGGGGATATTTGAGAGGTGGAGGTGGAAGCGCGCAAGATGACTGTCCGAGGGCGTGCCTGGGGACAGGAGTGCAGAGCGACTATATAAAAGAGTGCCTTGGGAGGTAGGAAAGAGATGGTAAATGGCTGTGGGGGATGCAGGTTACCTGGCTGATGAGGTGCCTAGGAGGTGAGGAAGGGGTGAAGGCCAACTGGCTGAGGGAGTACTTGAAAGGTGGGAGTGAGCCTGGGAGGTGAGGAGGGGGAAAGGAGTGGATGACTTGTTAGGGTAAGGGTTTGGGATTGTTGGAGGAGGAGGAGTGTATTTGAGGGAGGGGTACAGGAGAATGAGAAAAGGGGGAGAGAGGGAGATTAGGAGATGGCAGTATGCAGAGGTCATCAGCATGCTGCTGACAGCATCGGGGGGTGAAGGATGGAGAGAGGCCAATGGATTCTGCTGGCATTGTGCAAAGTCAGTTTAAGGGTCTGATTTGCTATTCTTTCACAGAATGCTAAAAACAGCCTTAGTAAATTAGGCCCTTAAAGGGGCTGAGATAGACCTCAGAAGATATACCCCACACACCCCACTCCTCAACTTCAAATAGAGACAGGGGGAGGGGGGTGTTGAGCTGCTAGGTCCTACATTTTTGGGCTGGCTCCTAAATCCTCTAAAAATATGTCAAGGCCTGCCTTACAGAACTGCTTGTATGTACAGGGGATAGAATTGCTATTTTGCAGATATTCTTAATGGGAGCAGAGTATGGATGAGACATTGAACCTTTCATGTCTCTGAACTAGTGTGCTTTTGTTGGGGTGGACAGCTCTGAATTTGCTACCTTACAGCAATAGAAAATATATTTACCAACCAGTTCATTATGATCTTTTTGGCCATAGCTGTTCCCTTCAAAATTCTTGGTGATCTCGATAGATATCCCTTGACACTAACTTCCAAAGCTGGGAAGCCCTTGTAATGAGATCCAATGGATCCCTTCCGAGATACAGCTGGTAGAGTGGCGGCTCCAGCATTTTTTCTTGAAATGGACACACATCAGATTAGACCAGTGGGTTCTGGAGGTGTTATGAGAGGGGTATGTGCCTGAGTTTGCAGAGCCCCTAAGAGACACCTTTGTAGGGTCTCCCTGCAGCTGCCCCCAACAAGCAGGCAGCAGTCGCAGAAGTTCTGTAGCACCTCCTGCAGTTGCAGGCCACTTTGGCTGTATCTTCTGCAGAGCAAGGTCAGGGCCAATATTCCATCTACTTTGTGATGCCCAAAAAGAACAGTTCCTTTTGACCTCTTCTGGGCATGAAAGTGGTCAATGCCAGGCTCAGGGTCCCTCATTTTCACATGAGACAATCCAGTCAGTCCCTCATTTTCACATGGAGACAATCCAGTCGGTCATTGCATTTGTTTGGCCAGGGGAGTTCCTCACCTCCCTAGTTCTACCCGAGACCTACTCTCATATTCCTATCAGGTAACAGCATCAACATTTCCTCCGCTTCTGAAATTCTGGGCTGTCATTTCCAGTTCTGGGCTCTGCTGTTTGGCTTGGCCACAGCCCCTCACACATTTTCAAAAGTGATGGTGGTGAGTGGTGGCATTCTTGCTCAAACAGGGGACCCAGGTTCACCTGTACCTGGACAATTGGCTGATTCGGTCATACTCCCTTAAGAATTCAAAAGAGGCTACAGCCCTCGTGATTCAAAGGCTGGAATAGCTGGGGTTGGTGATCAATTACTCCAAGAACAGCCTCAACACCTCTCAAGATTTGGAGTATTTGGGAGAATTTTTCACACACTACAGGGTCAGGTCTTCCTCACAATGGAGAGGATGATTAAGCTGCAGAAAGAACTTCAGGGAGTTTTGTGGGCAGCCTGCCCCTTGGGTTGGGACTACAGCTTCTGAGATCTACAACATCGATGCTGGAATTGAACCCGTGGGTCCAGGGCACACATGTGCCCACTATGGAGGCACCTATTGTCTCTCTGGTCTCTTTTCTCTCAACTCTTCCCCAGGAGCTCAGGGAAGAATTGGCATGGTGACTTCAACCTCACCATCTGATGAATGGTATGCCAATGGAAGCACAGGATTTGGTGATCGCCACCACAGATGCCAGCCTGAAGGACTGGGAGGCTCACTTTCTAGGCCTGATGGCTCAGAGTCTTTGACCTCCTCAAAAGGCCTCCTGGCCAATCAATTGGTTGGAAGCCACAACGATCTGCATGGTGCTAGCAAAGTTTCAGACTTTACTAGTGGGTGAATCAGTCTGTGTATTCTTGGACAATGTCATGGTGGTGGCATATGTCATAAAACAAGGAGGGACTCGAAGCACCAGAGTGACGCTTGAGATTGCTGCCTGGCACAGTTTGGCAGTGGAGCACCTAGTGGCTCTGTCAGCAGCCCTCATAGCAGATGTCAACAATGTTTAGGTCAAATTCCTGCATCAGAACACAGTAGATCTCAAGGAATGGAAATTGAGCCTCTAAACATTCAGTCTCATAGTGTGAAGGTGTGGCCTGCTGGTATTCCATCTTATAGCCATGCAGGATAATGCCAAGATCAGCAACTTCTTCAGCTGCCAGAGGGGACACGCAAATGGCAGGCTTAGATGCCCTGCTCCTAATGTGGCTCCAGAAGAGTCTTCTCTATATCTTCCCTCTGCGGCTCTTGGTGAGCCACTTCCTATACAGGCTTGGTGATTCTGGTAGCCCTGGACTGGCTGCACAGACTGTGATACACAGATCTAATGGGGCTAGGGGTCCCCACTCCTGCTCCCACAGGAGAAGGGCTTTCTTTGTCAAGGGCCCTTAACGATGAAGGGCCTCATTACCTTCTCATTTACGGCCTGGCTTAGAGCAGTAGTAAATAACCTACCCGAGGTCCACAGGGCCTCGACCTCCTTAGCCTATGTGAGGTTTGGAGGTATTTCTCTCAGGCCTTGATGGCTGGAAAAACAGATATATGTGCCATTTTGTCCTTCTTGCAAGTAGGCTTGAACCAGGGGTTGGTCGTAAACTCTAAGGTTCAAGTTAGTAGCCCTGGCAAGCTGCTGGGGATGTTTTCAGGAGTTGCCTTGGTGGTTTACTGTGATGCCTCTCGCTTCCTCAGGGGAAGATAAGAAGATTCATCCTCCCATGTGCCCAGTAGAGAGTAATTAGATCTTACCTACTAATTAGCGTTCCTGAAGGAACTCCAGCCCAGTCCCTTTCCTCTGGTTTTCTTTTCCCTTTATTTTGTTTATTTTCTTTCCCTATTCCTTAGGAATGCCCCATGGAGCTTTTCGCTGGTGTTGTAAGTGCCAAAAGGCCCCCCACCTTTGAGCCCATTTATAAGGCTTCTCTCAAAAGATTAGACTCCTGCCACAAACCCTCTTGGCCATCTTGATGGTTTCAGTTGCTTTGCAAACAGTGCCATCCTCTATTCACTTCAATTGGACAGTCATCCTGCTACTTTTTTGGAGAAGGACCTTTGGTCAGATCCCCTTCTCTGTGTCTGCTCAACATGAGGAAGGTGTTGCTCAGATCAGCAGCATTGGAATGAGATGGGCCACATGGGCCCTGGCCCAACCAAACTTTCGCCTGCAGAGAGCAGCCACAATCGCAGCAGACTCCTCCAGTCTGCCTGCGAGAGATCGGAACCCCATGGGCAGAACAGGAGGGGAAGGCTGCAGAGGCTAGAAGGTGGAGCTAGGGCAGAGCTGGGGGCAGAAGCAAGGCGGAGCTTAGCTCCCCCATGGCCCATGGCTCAGATACCTAGAAGTGGCCAACCCTTTTTGTCAGTCAAACCATCTTGTTGTTTTCAGAAGTCCAAGAAAGGCCAGGCAGGAGCCAAGTCCTCGATTTCTCACTGGATCGAAGAGGCCAGACCATTGATTCAGTGCATTTTTGGCTGGGAAGCAGGTAATGGAGGGAGTCAGGGTTCACACCACTAGGGCGCAGGCCTTCCTTGAGCAGATAAACGGAGACTATGATAAAATGAGGAAAATGGGTAAGAAAAAACTAAAAGGAGCAACTGCAAAGGTTAAGAGTGTACGTACATCAGGCCTGGGCATTATTTAAAAATACTATCTTGGAAGCACAGATCAGATATATGCCACGCTTTAAGAAAGGTGAAAGGAAGGTCAAACGACAGCCGGCGTAACTTAAAGGTGAAGTTAGAGAGGCTGCTATAGCTAAGAGAGAAAATGGAAAAAAATCCAAATGATGAAAACAGAAAATGACATAGGAACTGAGAAAAATCTCCATAAAGAAGATGTAATTCTGTTATTTAATAAAGAGCAGTAAATCACCTGGATCAGATGGGATACATCCCAGGGTGCTAAAAGAACTGCAATATGAAATTGTAGACCTACATTTAGTAATCTGTGAGCTATCATTAAAATCATCTATAGTACCTGAGGATTGGAGAGTGGCCAATGTAACGCCAATTTTTAAAAAGGGTTCCAGGGGTGATCTGGGAAACTATAGACCAATGAGCTTGATGTCTGTACAGAGCAAAATGGCAGAAACATTATAAAGAATAATTTACTGAAGGTGTTGATAATCATAGTTTTGATGGAACAGCCAACATGGATTCAGCCAAGGAAAGTCTTGTCTCACTAATCTGTTACATTTTTTTGAAGGTATGAATAAATGGGTAGATAAAGGTGAGCCAGTTGATACAGTGTATCTTGATTTTCGGACAGCCTTTGACAAGGTCCCTCGTGAGAAACTCTTGTGGAAATTACAGAAAGCAGTGTACTATTGTGGATTCGTTTAAGAACTAGTTAAAAGATAGAAAACAGAATAAGGCTAAATGGCCAATTTTCTCAATGGAGAAAAGTAAATAATGGAGAATCCCAAGGATCTGTGTTGGACCCACTGCTTTTTTTTTTTTTAATTGAAATTTGTAATAATACAAAGAAAAACACAAAAGTAAATACTCACACAAGTATAAACTACTACAAAAAGAAAAAAGATATAACACTACATCCAATCAAGCCCACATTAAAGGAGGTGAGCCATAATATAAATCAAGGAGAAATTACGGTGCATGAGAGCTGTCTGTTATGGGGAAGCGTAAAAAGAAAGTGGTGTCTTCTACTCTGCCCAAGGCGGTCAAAGTGATCGGTCCCATGGATGCTCATGTTCGAACTGGTGACTCTTTGAAAATGGATTCTACATCTTCCGACGCCTCTGTGAATGTGTCAACAGTGAGTACGCCCCTATGCGGCCCCTCTCAGAATATAGGGGTTTTAACTCCTCCCCTTCAGGATCCCATATCTATTTCCGACGCCGCCATTATGCCTTGCAAGGCAAGTAATGGGGCTGTCGGTTCAGGCCTGCTGCCGGATTCTTTCCTTAAGCTCGACAAACTGCCAGATATTTTACCACCTCCAATTCCATCTGTGATAACTTTTACGGCGGCTGCTTCAGAAGTTTCTCCTCCTATTGACATAACTTTGAAAGATATTTGGGCCATTGTGGCTCGGATGGAGTCTTCGTTATCTGTTTCGCTTCAAAAGGTTTCTGAATTTACCAAAGAAACTGTGTCTAAATTTAAGGATCAGGAGAATCGTTTGGTAACATTGGAAGCAGCCACTGTAGCTTTGGAGGCTCGTCAATCTTTTCATTTAGAGTTACCTTTTAAGTTATCTCAAGATGTATCTTCACTGTTTAGGCAAGAGGAGAATTTAGAAAATGTTTTGCGTTCTAGAAATTTAAGGTTGCTGAATTTTCCTAAGACCCATTACCTGTCTCCTTCTATTCTTTTTTATAAATACTTGAAAGAGGTTTTGCTATTTTCTAATGGTGAGGAGATAGGTTTCTCAAAAATTTATTATTTGCCTTTGAGTAAATCGACCTCTGTTAATGTGGGAGATGAAAATGGTCCTTTACTTATGGGTTATGATAAGGTTGTTTCATCTACTTTGGATGTATCTGGTTTTTTGGAGTCATCCAAGGATGAGATTGCTCAACGGGCCACCTTATTGGTTACTTTTTTATCAGAATTGGATAAGGAGAGGGTGTTACGTGCTTATTTAAAAAAAAAAAGCTGAAAAGTTCTGTGGTCAGTCGATACAAATGTTTCCCAATGTCTCCAGAGCTACTCAGATCCGTCGGAAGGCCTTTTTGGAGGTGCGTCCGCGGGTCTTGGCTCTAGGGGCTTTATTTTATTTGAAATTCCCCTGTAAATGCCATGTAGTATTTCAGGGGAAACGTTATGTTTTCTTTGCTATTGAACAATTGTTAGAATTTTTGAAAGGCAAGGCTTGATTTATAGAATGATTCTTGGTTTTATTTTAGGTTTCCTGAATTAGTTTAAAAGGAGTTTTTTCGATTTTCTTCCAGGACCCACTGCTTTTTAACATATTTATAAATGACCTATAAATGGGAATAATAGTGAAGTGATAAAATTTGCAGATGACTCAAAATTGTAAAAACAAAACAAAAGAGAATAGTGAAAAATTGCACGAGGACTTTGATAAAATGGGAGTCTGGGTGTCCAAATAACAGATAAAATTTAATGTGGAGAAGTACAAAGTTATGCACTTAGGGAAGAACAACTCAAACTACTGTTACACGATGCAAGGTTTCATATCAGGAACTACCACCCAGGAAAAGGATTTAGGAATCATCGTGGATAATATGAGTAGTGGCCTAGTGGTTGGGGCAAGTTACCTCAGGCCAGAAGGTTGGGGATTCAAATCCCACTAGAGGACAGCAACCTTGGGCCGGAAGGACTGGAGTGTCTAGTTCCACAGGTGCTCCTTGTGGTCTTGGGTAAGCCACTTAACCCTCCATTGCCCATGTTCCCTGTAAAATAGTTATCTCCAAGTAATAATGCCCTGTTCAATGTAATTTCAGTTTGTTCAATGTAAACCGCCTTGATATCATGAAAGGTGGTATATAAAGCACAGTTACTTACCTGTAACAGGTGATCTCTGGGAACAGCAGGAATTAGTCCTCACATATGGGTACGTCGGTACCGACGAAGCCTGCGCGGGAAAGTTCCCCAGCTTCCCAAAAGGAAGCTTTTGGGGCCTCCCACTGCACATGCGCGCTGCCTTACCGCCTTCCTGACCAGCTCTCCTCAGTTCGAGTTTATAGCTGAGACAATAGAGAGAGGAAAGGAAGATAGATAGAAGATACAACTCCTAGGGGAGGTGGGTGGGTTGTGAGGACTAATTCCTGCTGTTCCCAGAGATCACCTGTTACAGGTAAGTAACTGTGCCATCTCCAGGAACAAGCAGGAATAAGTCCTCACATATGGGGACTCCCTAGCTAAGATGCCTGGGAGATCCCGTTCCAAGGGTTCGCCATCTTCGTATGGATCTCAGGCATCCATCCTGGGAAGGTGGGCAGGAGTTGTTCAAGTATGGAACAGGTGTTTGAGGACAGCCTGACCAAACAAGGCATCCCGGCGGGAGTCCTTGTCCAAGCAGTAATGGGCTGTGAAGGTATGAACCGAGGCCCATGTGGCGGCTCGACAGATCTGATCTATGGAGACAGAGTGAAGATGAGCCATAGAAGTGGCCATGGCTCTCACATTGTGAGCTGTGACATGGCCTTCCAGAGAAATATTTTTGCTCTGGTAAGTAAAGGAAATACACTGAGCAATCCAATTGGAAAGTGTACGTTTGGAGACTGGACGTCCCAAATGGGAAGGATCAAAAGCCACGAAAAGCTGGGAAGACTTTCGATGTGGCTGAGTCCTGTTGAGGTAAAAGGCAAGAGCTCTTTTACAATCTAAAGTATGAAGGTTCCTCTCTGCACTGGATGCATGAGGAGCTGGAAAAAAGACAGGTAGATATACCTCTTGATTAAGATGAAAAGGCGAGACCACTTTGGGCATAAAGTGGGGATTCGTCCTTAGGACCACCTTATCATGATGAAACCTGGTATAAGGTGGATGAGCCACTAAGGCCTGTAGTTCACTGATGCGGCGAGCCGAAGTGACTGCAATAAGGAAAAGGACCTTCCAGGAAAGAAATTTCAAGGAGGTAGAAACCAACGGTTCAAAAGGTGGCTTCATAAGCTGACCTAGAACTAGGTTCAAGTCCCATGCTACCGGAGGAGGTCGGATGGGAGGCTTAGTTAGAGTCAGGCCTCTCATGAACCTTGCAACAAGCGGATGAGAGGAGACAGGTTGTCCATTTATAGGTTTTAAGGATGCTGCAATAGCACTCAAATGGACTCTTACTGAATTCGTCTTAAGGCCTGCATTAGAAAGATGCAGGAGATAGTCTAGTAGAGAATTCAAAGGAAGTGCTAGAGGGTCAAGACCCTGTTGAGCACACCAAATGGAAAAACGTTTCCATTTGAAAGCATAGGAACGCCTCGTGGAGGGTTTCCTAGAGGCATGAAGGATATCTTTCACTGGTTGAGAAAGATTGAAGTCATGAAGGCTTAGGCCTTCAGTAACCAAGCTCTGAGGTGTAGGGACTTGGGGTTTGGGTGCCACAAAGTCCCTTTCTCCTGAGAGAGAAGGTCTGGCGCAGCTCCCAGGTCCAGGGAGGGTCCCTGGGAGAGATGCAGAAGTAGAGGGAACCACACTTGGCGTGGCCAGCGTGGAGCTATGAGGATCATCGATCCGTGATCCCTCGGGAGTTTGAACAGAGTCTTGGGAATCAAAGGAATGGGTGGAAAGGCATATAGGAATTCCTGACCCCAATGCAGGAGAAAGGCGTCGTTGGCCTGAGCTCCCTGACACGGAGTCCTGGAACAGAACCGGGGAAGTTTGGCATTCCACGGACTTCCAAAGAGGTCTATGTCCGGGGTTCCCCATTCCTGAAAGATTCTGCCTATCTGGTCCATATGTAGGGACCATTCGTGTGGAAGCAGAACACAACTGAGTCTGTCTGCCCGAGAGTTTTGAACCCCTGGAAGATATACTGCCAGAAGATGAATTTGATGCTCTCTGGCGAAGGCCCATAATCTGAGAGCTTCGTTGCAAAGCGACAGAGAGCCTGTCCCTCCTTGTTTGTTTACGTAGAACATGGCCACCTGATTGTCTGTCTGAACTAGGATGGTCAGGTTGACAAGGAGGGTATGGAAGACTTTGAGGGCAAAGAAGATTGCTCGCAGTTCCAGGAGGTTGATGTGAAGGGTGGTCTCCTGCGGAGACCAAGTACCCTGAGTGGAGAGGGATTGTAGATGGGCTCCCCACCCTGTTTTGGAGGCATCTGTTGTGAGGGCTGCTTGGGGCAACAAAGGTTGGAAGGGGGGCAACAAAGGTTGGAAGGGGGCCCCCAACAACAGATTCTTGGTGGACATCCACCATTGGAGGGACCAAAACAGACGCTTTGAGGTGAGTATTTGGTCGGAGAGCGCTCCTGATGCTTGAGTCCACTGGGTGGCCAAGGTCCATTGAGCTGCTCTCATATGAAGACGAGCGTAGGGCACCACGTGTACCGTGGAGGCCATGTGGCCCAGAAGTCGCAGCATTTCTCTGGCTGTCAAGTGACTGCTGGACTGAGCTTGGGAGGCCAAGCACAGCAGACGTTGGCCCCGGACTTGAGGTAGGTAGGCCCTTGCAGTGGTGGTGTCCAACTGGGCCCCTATGAATTCTAGAGACTGAGTAGGGGTAAGTTGAGACTTGGGAAGGTTTACCACCAGTCCCAGATACTGCAGAAGGTGCCTTGTGCGGTCCAGGGAAATCTGGGCCTCTGACTGAGATGGAGCTCGGATGAGCCAGTCGTCCAGATATGGGAATACAAAAATTCCCAGACCTCTTAGAAATGCGGCAACAACTGCCATGCATTTGGTGAACACTCTTGGAGCAGAGGCTAGACCGAAGGGAAGTACTCTGTACTGGAAATGTTTTCCCTGAAACAGAAATCTTAGATATTTTCTGTGGGATGGGTGGATGAGTATATGTGTGTACGCATCCTTGAGATCTAGAGAACAAAGCCAATCCTGACTCTGAAGGTATGGAAGGAGAATGCCTAGAGAAAGCATTTTGAATTTCTCCTTGTACAGAAATTTGTTCAATTCTCTCAGATCTAGGATAGGTCTGAATCCCCCTGTCTTCTTTGTTATGAGAAAATAAGGGGAGTAGAATCCTGTCCCTTGTTGAAGAAGAGGAACCTCTTCTATTGCCCCTTGGGCAAGGAGAGAAGAGACTTCCTGATCCAACAGGTCCAGGAGAAATGGGGGAGAATTGAAGTGCCTCACCATGGTATATGGAGGAAGGTTGGAAAAATGAAGTTTGTAGCCCTCTCTGATGATAAAGAGGGTCCATTGCTCTGATGTGATTTGCTCCCATCTGGGAGCAAAGTGAGCTAACCTTCCGGGAATGGTGAGAGGCTCTGGTTGTTCTAGAGCCAGAAATGTTAAGTTCTCTAGGGGCAAGTCAAAACCCCTGAGGGGGTTGAGCCTGCTGAGGAGTGGTAGACGCTGCAGGCTTTGACTTTGCCTGTTTAGGTTGCTGACGTTTAGCAGCAAAGCGAGGCTGAGAAGATTGTTGGCCAGTATTTGTGGAAAATCTGGCCTTCTTGTAGTAAGGCCTCTTGAAAGACTTTTTCTTGGCAGGAGTAGAGGTAGACTTAGAAAGTCTATCCAAGGTAGCATTTTCTGCGTCCATTTGAGTGGCTTTAATGCCAGTCCTTACCAAATAAGTTCTCACCTGTACAGGGCAGATTCTGTAAGCCATCCAGGACCCAGGGTTCTAGGTCAGAGGCCTGGAGCCAAGCAAGTCGTCGGGCTGCAATAGCAATGCCCGAAGCTCTACCGGCACCCTCAAAGGAATCAAAAGCTGCTCTGTTGGAGAACTTAGAAACATCTAGAAGCTGTTTCACCAGAGAAATGAACTCCTCTTTTCTATCCTCAGGGATAAAGGAGGCAAAATGTCGTATCTTTAGGGCAAGTTCCCTGAGAAACATGCCCATATACAGACTGTAAGAATTAATCCTGGCTATAAGCATAGTAGCCTGGAAAATTTTCTTGCCAAAAGAGTCTAGGGTCTTACATTCTCGTCCTGGAGGGGTAGAAGAGTGCCTTTTGGTACTCTTAATCTTTTTCAGTGCAGACTTCACCACAATGGAATGGTGAGGCAACTGAGTCTTTTGAAAACCAGGAGAAGGAGGGACCCGGTACATGGTGTCCAACCTACGAGAATAAGGAGACAACGTTAGAGGAGCCTCCCATAAGTCCATCAAGTGTTCTTGAAGGATTTCATGGATAGGCAGGGTGACTGCCTCTTTAGGAACCTTAGGGTATCCTAAAATATCCAATTTCTTTGACCTAGGTTCTTTTTCAGAGGATGTGGTAATAGAAAGTCCTTTAGCTAGTTCAATAATGAAGTCTTGAAAGGACAAATCCTCTGGTGGAGACATTCTCCTCTTTGGGGAAGAGGGGTCTTCATGAAGAACTAGAGACAGCTCATCAGAGTCCTCAGAGGAGTCAAAATCCTCAGAAGAATCAGAGTATTCTCTATTTGCTTCCAACGCACGATACGCATACCGATCGGTATCGACATCGGGCGTACCGGTATGGGATCGGTATCGGGTGAAAACCCGGATCCGGCATGCGGAACCGATCTGCGTTTGGAAGTCGATGGTCTCGGTTCCGGTATGGGAGACGATACCGGAACCGGAACCGGTACTGCTGAACGCAGTACCGAGGGCGTCGCAGCATTAATAAAAGCCAGCATGGCCTGCTGCATGGTCTGAACAGTATTGCTCATAGACGCCACTGCTGCCTGGATGTCGGTACCGGTATGGGCCGGTACCCCAGAGCAGTCTAACAGGTGATCAGTCGAGGCCGTGCCATCGATGTCAACCTGTAACCCCATAGATGGTGCTTTGGAAGCCAGAGCTTCCCGCCAGGGTTGTTTGGCTGGGGCAGGATCCTCAGACTCAAAAGTGAGAGCCTCTCGATGCTTTGAAGGAGATTTGCTCTTTGAGGACCTGCCCGCAGAGGGTTTGGTTACTTGAGATCCATCCGGAGAGGAAGACCTGGATGACTGTGATGCTGGATTATCTGAAGCAAACAGCACATGGAATTTGTTGGCCCGGTTCTGCAAACCCACGTTTAGACATCTGGGAGCAGGATGGGCAGTCCGGAATGGAGTGGTCAGGTCCCAAACACTTAAGACACCATTCATGGGTGTCTGTGACAGAAATAACAGCACTACACTTGGTACACTTCTTAAAACCAGGGGCTGGTTTCTCCATGAGGAGAATTTGTGTAGGCCTGAGGCCTAACCGAAGTCACCAAGTTGTGCAGAATAAAGATTTTTTTTATTTTTTTTTTAAAGAAAAGAAAAGAGAGACCGGCGGTACCGGTTTCGGTATGGGTGAAGGCAGGTACGCGGTCTAAAGAAACAAACTAAAACAATAATTTCTTCAGCGGTGACAGGAACACGACCTGCTGGCTCCGCGGAAAAAGAGAAACTGAGGAGAGCTGGTCAGGAAGGCGGGAAGGCAGCGCGCATGTGCAGTGGGAGGCCCCAAAAGCTTCCTTCTGGGAAGCTGGGGAGCTTTCCCGCGCAGGCTCCGTCGGTACCGACGTACCCATATGTGAGGACTTATTCCTGCTTGTTCCTGGAGATAAAATGTTAAATAAATAAACCACCTTCCCAGTGTGCAATGGTGGCCAAGCAAGCAAATAGAATGCTAGGAATCATAAGAAACAGAATGGAGAATAAAACCAAGGATATTAAATGCCTCTGAATGACTCCATGGTGCGACTGCACCTTGAATATTGTGTGCAATTCTGGTCGCCATATCTTAAAAAGGATAAAGCAGAACTAGAAAAGGTATAGAGACGAGCCACCAGGATGGTAAAGGGGATGGAAGGATACCCCTAGGTGGAAAGGCTTAAAAGATTAGGGCTTTTCAACTTGGTAAAAAGACAGCCGAGGGGGGAGATATGATAGAGGTCTATAAAATAATGAATGGAGTAGAACAGGTAAACGTAGATCGGTTGTTTACTGCTTTAAAAAATAAATAAAGCTACAAATTAGCCCATTTAGGACTAAAAAGAGAAAATATCTTTTCACTTAATGCGTAATCAAGCTCTGGAATTTGTTACCGGAAAATGCAGTAAAAGCTGTTATTGTAGCTGGGTTTAAAAAAAGGTTTAGACAAGTTCCTGGAGGAAAGTCCATAAACCATTATTAAAGAGGACCAGGGAAATCCACTACTTACTCCTGGGATAAGCAGCATGGAATCTGTGTACCTTTTTGTGAATTTGACAGGTACTGGTGACCTGGATTGGCCGCTGTTAGAAACAGGATACTGGCCTTGATGGACTCTTGGTTCGACCCAGTATGGCATCTCTTATGTTCTTCCTATTGGGATAGAAAGGGTACAAAAAGCTGATTGGATTGTTGAGCTCTTTTAGTCTAAGATGTGAAGAGTCTATTCATCCCTATGGCTATACAGTTACTGGAAAAATATGGGCAGCATTATTGAATGATTCAGGTGTAAATCTAAGCCCATCTTTGACATTAACTTCAGATAAGTGCAAAGAACTACTCCATATTGATAAAGCTATAGATGTGGGACCAGTGCATACAACTCACTTATTCTTCTTGCTGATGATACTATCATATGAAATAGTACTTTCCAGTCAAGAGAGTCACCATGTCCAATGCTCAAATGGCAATCTCATCAACTGGTTTAAGACCATATTGGGTCTCAAGATGCTGGAGGTTCTCTGATCAGCGACTGTGTGTTTCCACAATCCCTTCATGAATCTTGCAGCCAGTGGATGTAATGCAGTGGAGAGCTCCATCTAATGATCAAGGTAGGCTGTTACTGCACTGAGGTGTACCTTCACCAAGGACATGCGCAAACCTGATTTTGTGAGCATTTTGCAAGTACTGGAACAGCTGTTGAGAAGAGCGTGTGAATGGGTCTTGGTGGACTCACACAAAATGGAGAGCTGTTTTCTTTACAAACCTTAAGACCTTCAAGTGGAAAATTTCCTGAAGGCCAGCAGAATTTCACTCACCTCTTCTGAGAAGGCGGATGTTTTCAACTTCCATGCCGTCAATGCCAGAGACTGGACATCTGGTTTGTATATCTGACTCTGACCCTGGGTCACCAGTGAAGAAGACTAAGAGGCAAATGGCCATCTTAAATGAGAGCCCAAGAACTGGAGAGACCAGATTTGTCTCTGCAGAACAGTACAATCAGTATTATTGTGTCTTTGCCCTATTTTCTCTTCCCAAAACCTTTGGGTGTAAGGGGGGGGGGGAATAAATAGAGGAGTTCCTCTCCCCGAAGGCTACCAAAGGCCTCCACCACTACCCAAAATATGCTTGGTCTTCTAAAACTCAATCTTGGCAGTTTTACTTTGAACTAGTACTCTTTTACCTGTTAGCAGGTCTGTGAAAGCCTTGAGTGTGTCAAGAACCATTCTGAGTTCTAGCAGGTTGATTTGGATAGTCCATTCTGTGGGTGACCAGATTCCTGGACTGCATATGGAAAGCATATGTGCACTCTATCCAGTTTTGAAAGCATCCATTGTGAGCATTATTTAAGGTTCCAGGGTTTGGAGAAGTTGGCCTCTTGTTAAGTTGCTGTTGCTCACCACTTCAAGGCCTGTCAAGTCCTGTCGCGCATTTAATTTAATTAATATGATTTCTTATATTCCACATTTTATCATAACTGTGCTCACAGTGGATTATATTACAAATATAAAAGATCACAATCTTCACAGTATCAAAACACAATAAATTCATGACCTCCACCTCTCATGTATCACAATCCTCAATACCTATGCGGCAATATAATCACAGAAAGAGTAGTTACTCACCTGTAACAGGTGTTCTCCAGGAGCAGCAGGAATCAGTCCTCAAATATGGGTGACATCGATGTCGATGAAGCCCTTGCGGATCATTTCCCCAGCTTTCCATGAAAGCCTTTGGGAATGCAGGCACGCATGCGTGGTTCCCTTCCCACCTAAAGGTGCCATCTTACCTCAGTCAAATGACATAGCTAAGAACAGAACACAAAAATGTAAAACAAACTATGGACAACTCCAAGGGGAGGAGGGAGGGTTGTGAGGACTGATTCCTGCTGCTCCTGGAGAAAACCTGTTACAGGTGAGTAACTAATCTTTCTCCAGGACCAAGCAGGAAGTCAGTCCTCACATATGGGTGACTCCCTAGCTCTGGGCTACCAGGAACCCAGGCTGAACAAGAGAACTCCCTCTAGTCCCAGCATCAAAGAAAGGCTTTCTACTGACAGAACCTCCACCGGTAGCCCAACAGAGGGCAGGGGGGCAGGAGTTGCCTAAACCTCAAAGAGATTCCGGAGTACTGCCTGGCCAAAAGCACTGTCCTTACGGGACTCCCTCTCCAAGCAGTAGTGGGCTGCAAAAGTTTGGCTTGAAGACCAAGTAGCAGCCCTGCAGATGTCTACCAATGGTACAGAGCGGAGGTGAGCCACTGAGGCAGCCATTGCCCTGACACGATGGGCCGTGACCCGACCCTGCAAAGGAAGGTCAGCCGCCTTGTAAGCCCAGGTGATACAGTCAGCCACCCAGATGGACAAGGTATGCTTGGACACAGCTAACCCCAAATTATTAGGGTCAAAAGATATGAAGAGCTGAGTAGCCCTTCTGTGCCCTTGCGTACGGTCAAGGTAGAAGGATAAGGCCCTCCTACATTCCAGGGTATGCAGAACTGCTTCAGCCTGGCTTGCATGAGGCCTAGGGAAGAATGTTGGAAGAACCACCTCCTGGTTGAGGTGGAAAGAGGAGACAACTTTAGGGAGGAACTTAGGATGAGTCCTGAGGACTACCCTGTTCCTATAGATTCTGGTGTAAGGCCTGTCACAGACCAGGGCCTGAAGCTTACTCACTCGCCTGGCCGAGGTTAGGGCTATCAGGAAGAGAGTCTTCCAGGACAGGAAGCGGAGAGAACAAGTAGCCATTGGCTCAAAGGGTGGGCAAGTCAACTGTTGCAAGACCACATTTAACTCCCACTCAGGAGCAGGAGGACGGATTGGAGGCTTGAGCAAGAGCAAGCCTCTGAGAAAGCGGGACACCAAAGGGTGAACCGACAGAGAATGTCCTTCCACCAGTGAGTGGTGAGCTGCTAGAGCTGAGAGGTGGACCCGAACAGAATTGGACTTAAGTCCCTGATTTGATAAGTGCAGTAAGTACTGAAGCACTACTGGCACAGTACAGGAGAAGGGATCCTCTGTACGTAGCTGATACCACACAGAAAACCTTTTCCATTTGAGAGCATAGGTTTTTCTAGTGGACTGTTTCCTAGAGGCTAGGAGAACCTCTTCAACTTCCTGAGGCAGGCCCCAGGGAGCCAAAACTACCCTTGCAGCCTCCATGCCATCAAATTGAGAGCTTTGAGGTTGGGGTGCAGCAGAGAACCCTGATCCTGAGAGAGAAGGTCGGGTTGGAACCCTAGAGGCAGTGGAGGATCCACTGCAAGCTGTAGCAAAAGTGGAAACCAAGGCTGTCTCGGCCACCTGGGAGCCACCAGCAGAACCGAGGCCTTGTCCTTGAGAATCTTGAATAGAGTTCGGGCCACCAGAGGCGTGGGAGGAAACGCATTCAGGAGGCCCTGAGACCAAGGAATCAGAAAAGCATCTGCTGCTATCCGCAGAGGATGCGGCTGCCTGGAGCAGAACTGGGGCAGCTGTTTGTTCAGAGGACTGGCAAACAGGTCTATGGATGGAAGCCACCATTGCATGAAAATCTTCTGAACTACCATGGGATGGAGCTGCCACTCGTGGGGCTGCAGAATCCTGCTCAACCTGTCCGCCAGGTAGTTCTCCTGGCCAGGTAGATAGGCTGCTTTGAGGAGCATGTTGTGCTTGAGAGCAAACAAGCAAAGGTCCTGTGCCTCCTGACAGAGGAGCCTGGACCCAGTTCCGCCCTGCTTGTTCACATAGAACATGGCTACCTGGTTGTCTGTCTGAACCAGGACAGACTGATGAGCCAGGGTGTGAGAAAAAGTTTTGAGGGCTAACCGAATAGCTCTGAGTTCCAGGAGATTGATTTGCTGTGCAGCATCCCAGGGAGACCACAGACACTGGGTGCACTTGCCTAGACAGTGAGCTCCCCAGCCTTGCAGGGAGGCATCTGTGGTCAAGACCACTGTGAACGCAGGACTCTGAAAAGGTACTCCTCTTAGTAGATTGGGTGGGTGTAGCCACCATCTGAGGGAGTGCAGCAAGTGTCTGGACACCCTTATCCTGTCGGTGAGGTTGCCTGTGGCCTGTGACCACCGAGTCCGCAGGCACCACTGTGCAGGCATCATATGGAGTCTGGCATTGGGGGTCACATGTACTGTCGAAGCCATGTGGCCAAGAAGCCTCAGGCAGAGTCTGGCGGAGACCAGTGACCTGCTGAGAAACTTGTTTGCTAAGTTTATCAGTCTCTGGGCCCTGTCTTCTGGTAAGAATGCCTTTGCCAGCAGAGAGTCCAACCTTGCTCCTATGAACTCCAAGTTCTGGGAGGGGAGCAAAGTGGACTTTGCGAAGTTTATGACAAACCCCAGGCTTTGAAGTAGAGTAATGGTTCTGAGGGTGGCTTGTCTGGCCTCCTGGTATGTCTGACCTCTTATGAGCCAGTCGTCCAGATAGGGGAATACAAAGATTCCCTGATTCCTCAGGTAGGCCGCCACCACTGCTAGGCATTTGGTAAAGACTCTGGGAGCGGAAGTGAGGCCAAAAGGCAACACTCTGTACTGATAATGGTTTCCTCCCACAATGAACCTGAGGTACTTTCTGTGGTCTGGATGGATGAGGATGTGGGTATACGCATCCTTCAGATCTAAGGAGCATAGCCAATCTCCCTGCTGGAGGAAGGGCAGAAGTGTTCCAAGTATAAGCATCTTGAACTTTTCTTTCTCCAGGAACTTGTTGAGGTTTCGGAGATCCAGGATAGGTCGAAGACCACCGGTTCTTTTGGGCACCAGGAAATATCTGGAGAGTAGAACCCTCGGCCTTGCAAGTGGGGAGGCACAGGCTCCACCGCCCTGTCTATCAACAGACCTTGTAGCTCCTGAAGGAGAAGATCTGTGTGCGGGGGAGGCCTTGGAGGTTCCCCTGGGAAGTATGGCGGAGGCAGCTGGAGGAAGTGCAGGGCATAGCTGTTTTGGACTATGCTTAGCACCCAACTGTCTCCGGTGATGAGTGGCCACTGGTGGGCAAACAGGGCTAGGCGACCTCCTGTGCAGGGTTGGGAGAGCAGGGACAGAGAGGCTCTGCCGAAGGAGTCAAAATCCCCCACCCTGCTGTGTAGGAGCAGGGGCCGGAGGCTTGGGGGTCCTCTGCCTACAGGGCCCATTACCCTGCCCCTTGGCTTGCTGACCATGAGGGGCAGCTTGGGCAGCCTGATATTGTGGGTACTGTTTGTAGGCAGTGCCCTTCCTCAGGTAAAAGGACTTTTTCCCCGAGCCCTTCTTCTTGTGAGAGGGGGCAGAAGTCTTCCTAGACAGCCTTGTCCGTGTGAGGTGCTCGGTCTTGAGCTGAGCGGCCTTCTCGGTCATGGGTTTGCCAAAAAGGTTTTCACCTCGGCAAGGGACATCGACCAACTTGTCCTGAACCCAAGGCTCGAGGTCCAATGACTACAGCCATGCCTGGCGTCGAGCCGCGATGCCGGCTGCCGCAACACGGGCCGAAGCCTCGAAGCCATCGTAGGCAGCGCGGGACATAAATTTAGAGCATTCCCGGATCCCCGAGGACAAGGACTTGAACCTCTGCAAGGGTTCCCCGGAGAGACCAGCAGAGAACCCGGCCAGCTCCTTGGCCAGGTCCCGTAAGTACATGCCCATGTACAGCCGGTAAGACTGGACACGGCAAGCAAGAATCGAGCCCTGGAAGCACTTTCTACCAAGACCATCAAGGTTCCGGGCCTCCCTGCCAGGGGGCACCGCAGAGTGCATCTTCTGACTTTTCAGGCGATGCATGGCCGATTCCACCACCATGGAATGGTGTGGTAGCTGCGCCTTCTGAAAGCCAGGACTCTTGCGGAGTCGATAGATCGAATCGACCCGCTTGCTTAAAACCGGCGCCGAGGCCGGTGCCTCCCACATGCGGAAGAGGAGCCGTTCCAGCATCGGAGGAACCAGGACAGTAAAGGCCTCCTTCGGAGGAGAGTCGTACTGCAGGGCCTCGAGCTCTTCGGCTCGAGGCTCCTTCTCGGGGTCCGTAGGGATAGCCAAGGCAGTGGCCATATCCCGAACGAACTCCGAGAACCTGGTATCCTCCGGGGGGGGGATCTATTCTGGGGCTCAGACTGCGGTGAGTCCGATGGGACGCACCGAGTCTTAAAGGTGTCGGGAGACTCCTCGTCCTCCTTCTCCCATGCGGACTCGTCCGAAGAGGAATCGGGGTCCGACCTCGCGGGGCCTGCGAGCACCCGCCCCGACGCCGATGGCACCGGCGTCGATGCCCTCGGTCCCGAACTGGAGGTCGAGGAAGACCACGACCGAGGTCGACCTCGAGCCTTCATGGTCTCGAGTATCGGCTCGGTCTCCGGGGTTGACTTCGAGGTCGATGTCCCGGTGGTCGGGGCCGTCAGTGCCCGCTGCTGGTCCATGAAGGCAGACAATCTGCTCTCCAAGGCTGTCAACCTGAGACTCAGCTCAGGAGACTCAGCAGCTCCCGACTCGGGCCCCAGCGGCGCCGGGCCCGACGTCGGCTCCCTGGGAGGAGAGTCCACGAGGGTTACAGGACTTACGTATCCAGAAGACTCCGGCTCCAGTCAAGGAACTTTGGACGTCTTCTCCTGTTCCACAGGCCCGGGGCGACGGTCGGGGGTCTGAAACCGAGTTCTCAAAGATCCCGGGATCTCTTCTGACGATGCCCTCGTGAGCCGTTTCTTCCTCCTGCTTTCCCAGTCGGGGGACCCCCGTTCCGAGGAGCCACGATGGCGCTCGGGATCCGACTCCCGAGATGTCAAGGCCTCAGACGAGGTCTGGGCCCGGCCGGAGGCCAAGTCAGAAAAGAGCCTTTCTTTCTGGTGCTGTCAACTACGCAGTGCCTTGGAAGGCATCTTCCCACATGGTCCACACGTCTTAGGATCGTGATCAGGACCGAGGCACCGGAGGCAGCAGTCATGTGTGTCGGTGAGAGACATCAGTTTCTTACACAGATCACACTTAAAACCACTGGAGGCCATCAGGGAAAAAAGAGTCCCCGCGAGGTCGAAGGACCGGCCTTCCAGGGAAAAGAAAAAAAGGGCACGAACGCCAGCCACGAAGGGCAAAAACCGAAAAAAGAGATCGGGCTCGATACCGGTGTACCGAACCCGGCGGGAGGGGAACCGGCGTCAAACCGGAGACGAAAAAACAGCAAATCGCCAAAAATGTCAAACAATTTTCCGGGATGACGAGGACTTACGTCCGGCAGGCTTCACGGAAAACGAGAGACTGAGGTAAGATGGCACCTTTAGGCGGGAAGGGAACCGCGCATGCGTGCCTGCATTCCCAAAGGCTTTCATGGAAAGCTGGGGAAATGCTCCGCAAGGGCTTCATCGACGTTGATGTCACCCATATGTGAGGACTGACTTCCTGCTTGGTCCTGGAGAAAAACCATGTTTTTTCACAGATCTTCTAAACTGTGAAAAATCTATAGATTTAATATACCAAGTTAGCATATTCCAAAATATAGGAACTGTTCCCACTTACTTGTTAGCACCGCTCAGCCTGGATATTCAGTGGCAGCTCCTATCTGTATACTGCTGCTGACTATTACGGTCTACTCCCTTAGGCCACCTGGACCCCCACTGGTCAAGCTAAAAAGGCGGCTTCGCCAGCGCCGACAAGACCAAGTTAGGATCCCAAGGCGGAACTGTCACCCTATGAGAAAGTCGTAACCTAGCCACCGCCCTAAGAAAACGCAACACATCCGCATGAGCTCCCAGAGCTATGCCTTGCACCTTGCCGCGGTAACAGGATAGCGCTGCCAGCTGCACTCGCAAAGAACTAGCCGCCAACCCCTTCTCAAACCCATCTTGAAGGAAGTTGAGAATAGAAGGAATGGAAACTATTGCCGCCCGAATCTGCCGGCGCGAACACCAATCCTCAAAAATACGCCAGATCCGCACATATGCCAGCGAAGTGGACTGCTTGCGCGCCCTGAGAAGAGTAGATATTACCGACGCAGAATAGCCCTTTTTCTTTAACCGAGCCCTTTCAATGGCCATACCGTAAGCGAGAATCGATCCACCTGAGGCATGAACAGCGGCCCCTGTAGCAACAGATCCGGCCGTACTGGAAGCCTCCACGGACGCCCGTCTAGGAGCCGCACCAGATCCGCGTACCAGGGACGCCTGGGCCAATCGGGCACCACCAGGAGCACCCTTCCGCAGTGAACCTCTATCCTTTGAACCACGCGACCTATCAACGCCCACGGAGGGAACACGTAAAGGAGCCCCGAGGTTGGCCATCTCTGCAATAGCGCGTCTATGCCTTTTGACATCCTTTCTCGCCTCCTACTGAAGAAGCGCGTGACCTTTGCTGACTGAAAGGTCGCCATCAAGTCCATGACGGGCGTCTCCCATCGCACCATTAACTGCGCAAATACTTCGGGGTGTAATTTCCACTCTCCGGCATCTACTCGAACTCTGCTGAGAAAGTCCGCCGTCACATTGTCTTTCCCTGCAATGTGTGCCGCTGAGATTGCCGTTAGCTGACGCTCCAACCAGGCGAACAGCAAATCCGACTCCTCCTCCATCGCTGCACTCCCCATGCTGCCTTGACGATTGATGTAGGCGACCGTCACGGAATTGTCTGAAAGCACACGAACCGGGCGTCCCAACACCAAGCCCTCGAACGCCTGCAACGCTCTCGCTACTGCTCGCAACTCTAACTGATTTATCGACCACGCCGCTTCCAGGGGAGACCAACTCCCCTGTGAGAACCGGCCCTCGCAGTGGGCCCCCCAGCCCGCAAGACTGGCATCCGTCATCAATGGAATCCACTCCGGCTGCTCCAGAGGCATCCCGGCCGTTAACGACGACGGATCCAGCCACCACCGGAGCGACTCTCTCACCCTGAGCGGGCACGGAAGTCGTTTGCTCAACGGATCCACCTGATGAGACCAGCGACGCAGCAAAGCTCTCTGCAAAGGTCGCATGTGAACCTTGGCCCAAGGCACCGCCTCCAGAGTCGCCGCCATCGTTCCGAGGGCGCGAAGATACAACCACACTGACGGAGCTGGCGTAGCTCTGAACCTGCGCACCAGATTGCGAAGCACCTGCGCTCTCCTGCTCGGCAAAAATACCTGCCCTTTGCGAGTATCGAATTGAACCCCCAGATACTCGAGAATTTGGGAAGGCTGAAGACTACTTTTGGTCAGATTGACCACCCAACCTAGGCTCTGCAAAAACTCTACTACTCTGTTCGTCACCTGAATGCTCTCCGCCTCGGACTTTGCCCGAATTAACCAATCGTCGAGGTACGGGTGTACCAAGATGCCCTCTTTGCACAACGCCGCCACCACTACCACCATAATCTTGGTAAAAGTGCGCAGCGCCGTCGCGAGACCGAAGGGCAGAGCTTGGAACTGATAATGACCCCAGGGCAAAGCGAAACTTAACAACCTCTGATGAGCCTCCCTGATGGGAATGTGCAAGTAGGCCTCTGTCAGATCTAATGACGTCAGATACTCCCCCTGACGCACTGCCACAATGACCGACCTTAACATTTACATATGGAAGTGAGGCAGATACCGATTTACCCCTTTGAGGTCTAAAATAGGCCGCAGCGCTCCACCTTTCTTTGGCACCACGAAATAAATGGAATACCGCCCCAGACCATACTCTGCTTTCGGCACTGCTACAACCGCCCCTAAATGCAGCAGTCGTTCCAAGGTACTGCGAACCGCTCAAGTCTTCCTCTGCCCCCTGCAAGGGGACATGACAAAAGAATCTCGTACGGGCCGCACCAGCTCTAGAGCATAACCCTGCCGAATAATCTCTAGAACCCACTGGTCGGACGTGATGAAGGTCCAAGCGGGCAGAAACTCCCGGAGCCGCCCACCTATGGAAGCTTCCCCCGCCGGGACCCGTCTTATCTCATTGCGGTTTCCGAGTCGCCGAAGTGGAGCCTGAGGAGAAACCTCTACTAGCTCCTCGAAAGCACCGAAATCCTTGGGCCCGGGACGAAAACCTGCCTCTCAAAGGAACCGTACCGTGGCGACCGAAACCTCCGAAAGTCGCAAAACTGGCCTCGAAACCCTTGACCAGCCTTTCCCAGTTTCGGCTTGTCCTCTGGTAGCCTACCAGCCTTTGACTCCCCTAGGTCCTTCATCAACTTATTCAGATCTTTCCCGAACAGCAACTTCCCTTTGAACGGCAGCTTACTGAGTCGGGACTTAGACGAACCGTCGGCCGCCCAATTACGCAACCACACCGATCTGCGGGCAGCCACCACGGACGCCGTGCTGTTTGCGATCGCTCTTATCAAATCATACTGCACGTCCGCTAAATATGCCGCTCCGGACTCTAGGCGCCCCAGTTCCTTGAGCTCCTCGAGATCCAAATGCGGAGAGTGACCCAACCGTTGCACCCAACGCAAACATGCTCGCACCACCCATGCCCCACAAATAGACATTTGCAACGAGAGGGAGTCAGCCTCGAAGGTCTGCTTCAGTAGGCCGTCAACCCTACGGTCCTGAGCATCCCTCAGTGCCGCGCTGCCTTCTACCAGAATAGTAGTCTTTTTGGTAACTGCCGACACCACCGCATCCACCCGCGGTGTCCGGAACCGTTCCTTATCCTTATCGGCCAATGGATAAAGCCTATTCATCGTGCGTACGCATCTGAGCCCTGCTTCCGGTTGGTTCCATTCCTCCTGAATCATCTTATCCACCACCTTATGTACTGGAAACACTACCTGCGTCTGCCGGACCGCCTGAATAACGGGATCCTCCACCTCCTCCTCCGTGGAGACCTGAGCTGTCAGATTTAACATCTGCATTGATTCCGTAATCAACGCCGGAAGCTCCTCTCTACAAAAGACCCTAATGATCTTGGACTGCTCCTCCGGTTCCAGGATTTCCCCTTCCTCCAGATCCTGCAAACCCTCTTCATTCTCCCAGTCGGACTCCTCGACCTCCGGCCATTCGCTCTCCACAGCCGAGGGCGCTCGAGCCCTAGCTTTCTTAGGGGCCGAGGGTCCCTCCCCTGCCTCGACTGAGCCTGTCAGCGTGGAAGCCGAAGCTACCAGTGGTAAAGTGTCCGCCAACTTACCCTGGCACCGCAAACAGAACGCTTTGTGTAACATTAATATGAACTCCGGAGAAAACCCAGAAGAATCCCCGGGCTGCGCGCCCGGCAACACTGTAGATGACCCAGCTGGCTCCTCTACGAGACACTCCTGCACTGAGGTTGGCGGCGACGCCGCTCCAGCACCTGTCAGCCCCCCCGGCGCCTCCGCAGGCACCAGAAGGTCCATCTGCTGCTCTACTGTGGAAGAGAGGGAAGCACAGCCGCGGCACACTCCGGACTCTGCCACCGTGCCCCTCCGGGTACCACAGATCACACACTGTGGACGCCCCGCCATAAATCCGGCAATCCCCACTATGCCCCTAATAGTAGGAAAGCACTGATCTATCTAAAGGTCTTTTTTTTTTTTTAAACTAAGTCAAAGCCAGGACTTGAAAAACCAGAATGATAAGAAAACCACCGCTCCCACTCAACCTCTGAGTGAAACTGCCCCTGCCTGAAACCCTGGTCGTTATAGCCACGAGGAGGCCCCCCCTACCCCCCTCGGCGACTTTATAACACCCGCGGCAGAAATCGGAGAAAGTAAAATGGCCTGACAAATAAAACCAAAGACCCCCAGAGCTAAAGAACCTCAGGAAAAAACAAACTGCCAAACAAACACGTTGCCAGCCTACCTGCTCCGTTCCCGGCGCTACAGAGCAGCCACGCGGTTTCCCGCGCTGCCTAAAATGGCCTCCGGGAATGTCGAAGATCAAAAGAGCGCCAAACTGATCAATACCACACGGAGGCGTTCTAAGATGGCGGCAGTTTGAACCCCGTGCCTAGAAGTCCGGTGCTGAGCGCATCCTGTTGGTTTCCACTACACCTTCTGCGGTGGAGATGGGCAGAAGGAAACGGAAGCAGGCGTCCCTACCTCCCGGTGCAGTTGCTTCCAGTGAGGTTAGCCAAAGGACGCTCCAGATGTGTGGCTTCGCTGGCGGAGGGGTGCGAGCGGCGTCTTCGGCAGGTCCGGTGGGATCGTCGGACCTGAGCACGTCTGGGGTGTTTCTGTCCCCGGAGCAGCGGGCCCCCCCGCCTTGCCCCAGAAGCGCTACGCACAACGTCGGAGAGCCTCTGGTCGGCGTTCTGACTAGCACGCCGAAGCAGGAGGCTGTGGAGGGCTCCATAGTCGGGGCGATTGCTTCGTGTGGGACCCCTGGAATTGTTGTGGCATCTGGAGCTGAGCCAGGGTTTTTGGTCAGCCCTTTCCAGGAGGATGTGTCCCTGAGGACTAATGCTGGAGGAGGCGGTTTGGTGAAACCCGCGAAAGTAACTTTGGAGGTGCTATGGGAGGTTATTGCTGCAGTGCATTCTTCTCTAGATAAGATTGCTTCATCTGTGAGTACTGATCTTCCGTCTTTAAAGGTGGATTTGTTGCAACTCTCAAGTGTTCAGAAGGAACAGGAGGGGAAATTGTTACAGCTGAGTGGGGAAGTGGAGCAACTCCGAGAGCTACACCATGCCCATGAGAAGGACCGGAATGTGACCCATAGGAAATTGGAATATCTAGAAAACCAAGTCCGGAAGAACAATTTAAGACTGGTGAATTTTCCTAGGTCCCCTGTGTGTTCTCCTCTGGAAATGGTTCATAGATATTTTCAGGAGGTCCTTAAGATCCCTGGGGAAAATCTCCCGCCATTAACCAGAGCTCAATATTTAAATACTGGCAGGGAAGTTCCTGGAGCTGCTGGTGACCCTCCGGGACTACCTAGAGACCTTACTGGTTTTCTAGAGAGTTCGTTGGATGTGGTCACTGCCCGCTCTACTCTCCTTATTACACTGGCCTTGAGACAGATAAATCATTAATCTTTCGATTGTATTTTAGGAATTTCAGTCAGCAGTTTATGGGCTCATTTGTACGTATATTCCCTGATTTAGCGAGGTCTACTCAACTGCAGAGGAAGGAATTCCTGGGTCTACGGCCCAGGGTCCTTTCCCTTGGGGGAACTTTTGTGTTAAAATTTCCTGCTCGATGCTGTGTTTTGTACAAAGAGAAGATATTTGTGTTTTTTGAGCCCACTCAGCTTCTGGAGTTCCTTGTAGCTAGGGAGGATAGTGTTGTGATTGTAGCTTCCCATACGGCTAATGTGTAAGTCTTGCACTGCTTGTTTCATTTTCCTGTTTTTTTGTTTATCCTTTGGCCTCTCCCAACTATTTGTGGGCTGATTATGGTAATGTGATGTTTTTGGTTGTTTGTTATTTGGATGTTTATAACTCATTATATTACCAAGTTTCCTGTATTCAACTTTGGTGTTGAATGTATGTTCAAAATTTAATAAATTTAAAAAAAAAAAAAAGAGCGCCAAACTACTGTGCTCCAGCGCTCAGTGTCTTCCCCGGGCTGTCCCACTTGCTAGCGCAGCCTGCCGCCGGTGACAAGCTTACCGGGCAGGTCTGCACACTTAAGCTATCTGCCCCGGAGCCGCGCTGCACCACCAATGCTGTGGGGAAACTAAATAAACTTGCCTGCAGCGTTCCAGACCCGCGAGACTGCGCTCTGCAGTCCCGGCGATCCGACAGAGTGTACGGCTCCAGGAGAAGGCTCTCCCCCGTAGTGTCCGGGGGGAGAGACCTCAGGCTATCAATTCCCCAAGACTTTTTTTTTTTAAACTCGTCAGGCAGAGAGCAAGAAAGCTAAACCAATTAACCCCTTTTTGTGTTCTTTTTTTTTTTTTTAAAGGAACATGCCCAAAGAAAATGCCTCTAACCAAAAATCCAAATTCCCTAGCCTAATCCTACTCTCTCCTTATCTGTTACTCCAGTGAGCCCTCTCCCGGGCTCACAACATCCTCCTGCTGCATGGAGACTGGTTACACTGGAGGAGAAGAGGGAGAGCAGCAGGCTATATCCAGTGATGTCATCATTCTGACAGACCAGTCTCCAAAGCTGCAGGAGGAGGTTGACAACCCAGAGATAGAGGACTGAACTGGAGGAACGATAAGGAACAGAAGTTGTGGGTATCTGTAACACGCATGGTTTGACTGCAGCATTCACGCTTTTTGAACCCACTGGGAGACATTGTGGGAGACACCCCGGGTGAAAAAGGGCACAAACTCTGGTTGAAGCAAGCCTTGTCAAAAAAGAAGGGAAGAGTTGAGAACAGCGCTGGCTCGAGGTGGGAAGAGGAACCGGTATGCAAAACAGGAAAAAAAACCCAACATGTAAGGATAATTTTTAGAGGACTTTTCTGGGGAAACAGGACAAGCATCCTTTGGGCTCCATGGAAAAAAGGAGACTGAGCAAGATGGCACCATTGGGCAGTAAGGGGACCACGCATGCGTAATAGCAGTCCCAAAGACTTTCTGTGAAAGCTGGGGAAATGCTCCGTGCGGGCTCCGTAGGCACCGACATCACCCATATGTGAGGACTACTTCCTGCTTGTTCCTGGAGAACGAATATATCCCCCAAAAAATCTTTAACTACTGCAGAGAACTCAACTTTTGCACCTGCAAGCATAAGACCCTCGGTACAGAGATCCTCTTCTCTTAAGCGTGCCTATAATAATTTTTTTTATATCTGGATAGATTTTAATTTATGTACCACCATCCAATCACTTATCAGATCTAAACACTGACCTACTTGCAAAGCAGACCCTGACCCCTCCAATGGAACAATCACTGAAATATCACCTACATATGACAGAAGAGATGTATTCATTACTTTCCAGACTCTACCAAAAGAGCTCAAAAACACACTAAATAAAATTGGAGAAAGGGAGAGCCCTGCAGTGTGAAGCCTGTCATAGGTCAAGATTTAGAAATCTTCCCTTTCCAACCAGACCTTTTTCAGAAAACTTGAAAACCACTCAAAAACCTTACTAGCAAGATTGATTTATCTTCTTCTTTCAGTACAGTGAATCAAACTGCATTAATACAGTAACAACACCCCTATCCATGGTCACTCTCAGCTCATTTAGTAATGTTTCCATCACTGTCTCAGTATTATGCTGTGGTCTAAACCTTGATTGTGAAGCATCTAACAGACTATAATCATCCAGATATTATTGTAACTAAAAAGCTACCACCACCTCATCTTAACCAAACAATAGATTTTGGCTACTAAATGGCAATTTTTACATACTACTGTATATAATCTAAATCTCTCCCTTTTAACAATGGGGTTAATAAAAAAACACCTGCTGAAATGCAGGGGACATGGGGACAAGAAGAAGTGCTGTGAATTGTGTTGGAAAGAAAAGATGGCACTATGGTATAGACCTCCAACTCAAACAGAATAAATGGATATTAAAAAGGTAGCCATGAAAGGAAAAGTGATCATACTGGGTGACTGTAATACACCAGATGTGGAGTGGAGTATTCCTTCTGCAAATCTGGAAAGAAGTAAAAAGATTGTAGATGCCCTCCAAGAAGCATTGCTTAGACAAATGGTGAAGGAACCGACCAGGGCAAGTTCAATGCTGGATTTAGTACTCCCCACTGGAGACAGCATGTCGAATGTCCGGGAGGGTGCCCAAATGAGCTGCATCGATCATCACATGGTGTGGTCTGACAGAAAAGCCAAGGCAGAGTCCAATCACAGCAACTCAAAGTCCTAGACTTCAAAAATACTGACTTCAGTAAAATGGCAAAGTACCTGAAGGAGAAACTGGCAGGATGGGAGGAAATAAGGGAAGTGGAATTGCAGTGGGCTAAACCAAAAGAGGCAGTAAGAGGAGCAACAGATATATATGTAAGGAAAGTAAATAAAAACAAGAGGAAAAGGAAACCTATATGGTTCTCCAAATGTATTTATTTATTTTTATTTAGAAGTATTTATATCCCGCTTTATCCTTGAATCAAAGTGGATTTCACTGCAAACAATCAAGTACGGTAGTGCGGGGGAGTCAGCATGCAATGGCTGTAAGTTTAGTGTTCATGAGTGTATGGATAGGTAGGTTTTGATATGGGGTACAATATATACAGTTTGAGCTATCTACATTGGGCTATATACAGTTTTCTTAGAGTGGTTGGGTGTTTTCAAGTTGTGGATGTAATTTCTTGTGTAACTTGTTTTGTAGTTTGGTTAGGGTGGATTGGTGGTCTTCACTGAATTGTTCAATGAATAGGGTAGTTTTTAGTAGTTTCCAGAAATCCTTTATATCTGCTGTTGCTTTTAGGTTATCTGGGAGGACATTCCAGATGGCAGGGGCTGCCAGAGAAAAGGCTCGCATGGATGTGGGATTTGTTTGTTCTTATGAATAGATTAGGGGTTGGTATATTGTTTTTGGTGCTGTTTCTGTCTGGTCTTTTGCTTGTTTTGGTTTCAATGAGTTCCTGTAGTATTCCTGCTGAGATGTTGTTTTTAATTTTGAAGATGGTAAGCGCTGATTTATATTTTGCTCGTGAGGAGATTGGTAGCTAGTGTAGATCTTGTAGTATTGGAGTTATGTGGTCTTGTATTGAAGCGTTAGTGATAATGCGGGCAGCAGTGTTCTGGACTATTTGTAGGGGGAGGGTGGCTTGTTTAGGTAGACCTTGGAATAGTATGTTACAGTAGTCCAGCAGCGGTATAATGATGGCTTGGCATACTGTACGGAAATGCTCTTGATTGAGGAGGGGTTTTAATCTCCTAAGTGTTGCGAGTTTGAAGAAGGCTGTTCTGGATAGCTTGTTGATATGTGGTTGGAGGGTGAGTTGTTTGTCTAGGATCACTCCAAGGTATCTGACTTTGTCTTTTATCGTAACTGATGTATCGGATATATTGATAGTAGTAGGAGGAATGAATGCTCTGGTGACAATAATTGCTTCAGTTTTTTTATGTTGATTTTTAGGTTGTTGTTAGTTAGCCAGGTTGTTATTTCTTGAATGCATGTTGCTATTTGGGTATAGTCTGGTGAATCCAGTTGAATAGGGATATATGCCATGATGTCGTCAGCATATATAGCATATTGTATCTTGTGTTTGTTAAATATTTTGCATATAGGTTGAATATTGATGTTAAAGAGGAGAACTGATAATGCTGAGCCTTGGGGAACTCCTTGTGTGGTCTTGAAGGGTTCTGAGGTGAGGTTTCCAGATTTTACTCTCTGGTGTCTATCTTCAAAGTATGATTTGAACCATTTTATTGTGGTATCTTGTAGTCCGATCTCCGTTAGTCGCTTCAGTAGGATGTAATGGGAAACTGTGTCGAATGACGCTGATATATCGATAAATATTAGTAGGAAGCCCTGCTTCATCTTGTCTATTCCTTTGATTATGTTATCGAATAGATGTATGAGTAGTGTCTCAACTCCATGTTGTGGACGGAATCCGTGCTGGTGGGGATCTAGTGGGGCGAATTCGTCAATGTGATCTTGGAGCTGTCTCTGTACAATTTTTTTGGTTACTTTTGCCAGGAATGGGAGGCTGTATATTGGGCGGTAGGTTGATGGGTCGGTAATATTGGATGAAGAAGATTTAGGGATGGGGCGAATGGTTGATTGTTTGAGGGCCTTTGGCATGTAGCCCTGGGTAAGAGAAGTGCTTACTATCTTTTGTATGAATGTGCTGAGTTCTTCTTTGGTGGATTTAATCCAAGTTATCGGGCAGGGGTCCGATGGAGAGGTGGTGGTGTTTAGTGCGTGATGGTTTGTTCTATTTGGTTTTTTTGATGGAATGCTGAAGTTTTTCCATTGATTGGTCATTACAGAGTCATCTGTTGATGTTATGTCCATAAGGGGGATGTTCTTCTGGTGTGCGTTGGTGCTGTTCTTGGCTGTTAGGTAGTCAGCAAAGGTTTGTGGGTATATTTTACCTTCATCTTTCGTTGTTGGGTCATTTGTTAGGTTTCGAACGATGTTGAAGAGTTCTTTAGGTTTATTACAGGCTTTTAGTACAAGGTTTGTGTGGTATTATTGTTTATGCTTGTTTATTAGGTTGTTGTAATCTTTTTGAATCTCCTGGTATTGTTTCAGTGTAATTTCTGATATGTTGCGTCTCCATCGACGTTCCAGTTGCCTTAGTTTTCTTTTGGATTGTCTTATGGTGTTATAGAACCTTGGTGCAGATCTGGATCTGTTTATATTGTGGTTTGAGTTCATACGAGGTGTTAGTTGAGATGCAGCAGATATGGTGGTATTCTATGACTTGATGGCATAGTCCAGGTCAGTAAAATCATGGGGTAGGAACTGCATGGTATCTTTGATGAATTGCTCTTATTTAAAGGCTTTGAAGTGTTTTGTTTGCTGTTCCTTTTTCTTGACTGCCTGATCGGTGTTGAGGTGGAGTTCAAATGATATGGCATGGTGATCTGACCATGGTATTGGCGTAGTTTTAGGTGGTGTTATGAGATCTTTATCTAGGGTGTTGGTTGGAATGAATATGCGGTCTGGTGTGGAGCCAGAGCGATGTGATGGACCCTCTAAGATTTGTTTGAGTTGAATGGATTCCATTGCTTTGTGAAATGCGAGGTCAATTGTTGTTGAGGCAGATGTGATGTTTAGGTCTCCTAGTACAATAAGAGTCTTGTGTGGCGGAGTTAGCTGCATATATCATGTCCAGGATGTTGGATGTGTCCTCTGATGGTGCAATGGGGGGTCAGTATATTAAGCAGATTGATAGGTGTTTGTTTCCTGTGTTGATGAATTCACAGTATTTGGAACTTTTGGTGGATGATGTCTTGAGCCTTAATTCTGTTTGTGCAAGGATTAAAACTCTGCCTCCTCATTTGTGGGTTCTGGGGCAATTGTAGGCTGTGAATGCTGGTGATGTTATTTGATTCAGTATTACCTGGTCTGTATTCTTGAGCCATGATTCAGTAATGCATAGGATGTCAATGTTGTTTTCATAGATGCAGTCGGTAATGGTGTTTGTTTTGTTGCATATTGATCTCGCATTTATCAGGCCTATGTTTAAGCGGGTAGTATGTGTAGAGTGTGATTGGGGTATGTATGCTTGTGACGATGGTTCTCTTTGAGTATATTTCCTAGGTCTCTTGCTGTGCGGTCCTGTAGTGTGGTAGTGTAGTGGTAGGGATGTATGATATATATGTAGAAGGATCTTTTAAGGTTGTAAAGTAGTAGTTGTAGTATAACGCATCTGTTTGAAAGGAGAATAGGGTGAGAATTAGTATACAAGCATACATTTGTAGGATAAGTGTTCTTTTGTGTTTTTGCTGTCCATACAGGAGTTTGCAGCTTTTGTGTGTAGGACTAGTGTGCTGGGGTTGATGTTCCATGCTATTGTCCTCTATGTGGGATGAGCTCTTTCATTGTAGGATTGTGTTCTTAGTTGTTAATCTGGAGGGTATTTGTTCTGAGCAAATATCTATCAATATATATACTTGTATCATTATATAGACATGTAGCAAATATATAGCAACATATAGACATGTGGTAATTATTTAGCAATATCTAGACAAGTAGCAATATATAGACATGTAGCAAGGTTGTGCAGACATTGTCACAACGCCGCCCTGGTGGTTAATAGGATCCAAGACGGGTCGGACATAAATAAAAGTAAAGTTGGGTTTGGTATGTGTTTCTTTCTAGGGCCCAGGGTTGTATAGCCCTGGTAGCGTCCTGAATACCAAAAATACCCAAAGAACAAAAGGTCATCGAGTGTAGGGAAAAATAAGGCTTTATTTCCCTCGTTTGCACAAAGGTTCAAAGGATCGGCTTCAAACACCAACAGAAATATCCTTACATCAGGGTAGAAAAATAACAACTCATGTTCAAAAGAAAAACTGTTCTCTTCACAGAAAAAGGTTACAAAACAAGCATTCCTATTTACACCGGTTTTAATGCTCACTAGTTGTACAAGCATTCCACACTGCCCGTAGTACAATAGCTGCAATCCATTTCTTCTTCTGACAAGGACTCTACCTCTTCCACTTGCATCGACTCCTCCTGCAATGTATCTGAGCTAGAGTCAACAGTTCCCGGCAAGCTATAGTCAGGTTTCTCCCTCAAATGCTGAATGACCTCCCAGTGTCTAGAGTTTAGCGTGGGGCGTCGGCCATGAGCATTTTTACAATGTGAACATCTTTCTTTCTTCCAAGGACTTCCATGCAAAACAGGTTTACTTAAAAGTTTCTTATTCAATAAAAACTTTTCATACCTTTTCTCTTGCGAAGTGGGACATGTACAGGGAGCTTCTGTTTCTTGTCCTTTCCATGCGCTAACCCTCTGTGGGCTATCTTCAATACAGTATGGGTTACCTTGTAACTCCTGCTTCTTCCTCTGAGACGAGGCTTGTGGCCTACTCCTGGTAATATTCTGCCTTGATTCAAGAATATGGCTTGGGTTCTGCCTACAGCATTCACAATGCAGCTTTCGTGTACCTGAATCTCCTGGACCCTTCTGTATTCTCTGGCCTTTCAGGTTCCTTTGGCCTGTACCTCTTTCCTGCACTCCAGCAGTGTCTGTAGCTTCTGCAGTTTCTCCAGCTTCTGCAGTTTCTGCCACTCCGGCAGCTCCTGCCGCTCCTCCGGCTTCTGAAGGCCCTGCAACCTCTCTGCTGCCTTCCTTGCTGCTCCCGGCTTTACCGCTACTTCTGCCTTTCCAGTCCTGCTGTACCTTCCAGTCCGGCTGTGTCTTCCAGTCCAGCTGTGCCTGTGCTTTCCGGTCCTGAGGTGTCTGTGTTCCTTGCGGTACACCTCTGCCCCTCTCCAGTCTTCCTGACTTCCTTTAAAAGGAGTTCCTCTCTTCCTGGATTGGAGGCTGGCTGGCTTTCGGTTACACCCTGTAGAGCGTAGATCCTCAGTCTTCCAGAGGTCCCTCTTGCTCCCCCTATCAGGCTCCTGCGAATACTGCAGCTTTTGCATCTCTTTTTCCACGTTTAAAACATTTTTTCCTAAGCCCTGCTGGTCTGCTGCATCACATGTAGCAATTATATAGCAATATATATACATGTAGCAGGGTTGTCCTGATGGACTTCTACTCAGTATGGTATACTAGTATTATAGAAACTGATAGATAGTGCAATACAGTTACTTTGCTTGAGTATATGTTAGTTCAGGTGCTTTCTTGCAGCATGCAGTTCCTATATATGCAGTATCAGACTTACAGTCTGTAGAGATGGTATTGTTCATCTGGTGTCTTGTATGATATTTATGTGGCCTTGCTCTTGCTTTGGTCCCCGCCTAAGGGCCACGCCAAAGGGCCCTCTGGCAAGGCCCTCAGGCACGGGCGCAGAGTGTTTTAATTTCTGGCGTTGGGCCTAATTGGCCTTGGGAGGCTGAGCAGGGAGGAGCGATCCTCCCGCTCAACTCCCTGATGTGTCAGGCCCCGAGTGGTGTCCGGCGTGCTCTGGTGCTGGTGCTGGGCCCGGCTGGCCTTGGGGGGCTGATCGGGGAGGAGCGATCCTCCCGCTCAACTCCCCGATGCTATGTCAGGCCCCGAGTGGTGTCCGGTGTGCTCCAAAGAAGTGGCTACACAAATAAAGGCAAAACCATAGCTTTCACAAAATTACAAATAGAGGAGCACAGAAAAGAATACAGGATAAAGCTAAGAGACAGAGAGAAATAAGGAAAGCAAAAGCAAAGGAAGAATAAATGATGGCTAAAGATGTGAAGCATGGAGACAAAACATTTTAGAATTTTTGAGATATATTTGGCAGAAGAGGAAGATCAGAGGTGGAACTGCAATATTAAAAAGTGCTGAGGACAGATTCGTGGAAAGTGATATTGCAAAAGCAAAAATGCTAAACAAATACTTCTGTTCTGTATTCACTCAAGAAAATCCAGGAGAACACATGACTGACAAATATATAAATGGAGTAGGTACAAATATATAAATGGAATAGGTACAATTCACATTCACAGAAGATGATGTTTGAACAGCTTGAAAAACTGAAAGTGTTCAAGGCCATGGGATCAGATGGGATACATCCCAGGATACTGAAAGAGCTCAAGGAGGGTCTGGCAGGGTCTTTAAAGGATGTTTTTAATAGATTCTTGGCAACGGGAGAGGTTCCGCAGGACTGAAGAAGAGCTGATGTGGTACTTTTTCACAAAAGTGGTAATAGGGAAGAGGTGACAAACTATAGGCTGCTAAGCCTTCCCTCGGTGGTAGGATACATAATAGAGGTGCTTCTGAAAGACAGAATTGTGGATTTTCTAGAAACTAATAGGTTACATGATTCGAAGCAACATGGTTTTACTAAAGGACAATCGTGCCAATCAAACTTGATTGAGTACTTTAACTGGGTGACCAGAGAACTAGATCAAGGGCATGCAATGGATGTGATATACCTAGATTTCATCAAAGCCTTTGATACTGTTCCTCATAGGAAGCTTACCAATCTGAGTAGCCTGAGGATGGGTCCCAAGGTGGTGAACTGAATCAGAAATTGGTTGACTGACAGATGAAAGAAGGTGGTGGTAAACGGAACTCACTCGGAAGAAAGGAAGGCAAGTAGTGGTGATATGGTATCATTATTTTATAGACCTCTATCATATCTCCCCCGTCAGCTATCTTTTTTCAAGTTGAAGAGCAGTGACCTTTTAAGCCTTTTTACTCATAGGGATTATTCTTCCATCCCCTTTTCCCATTTGGTTGCTCTTCTCTGCGCCTTTTCAATTTCTGCTATATTCTTTTCAAGATACGGCAATCAGAATTGCACACAATATTTAAGGTGCAGTCACACCATCGAGTAATACAGAGGCATTATATCTTTAGTTTTATTCTCCATTCCTTTCATTATGATGCCTAGTATTCTATTTGCTTTCTTGGCCGTTGTTGAACACTGGGCAGAGGGTTTCAACGTATTATTCATGATGGTGCCCAGATCCTTTTTCTAGGTGGTGATTCCTAATGTGGAACCTTGCATTTTGTAACCGTAGTTTAGGTTCTTCTTCCCTAAGTGCATAAGTTTGCACTTCTCCACATTAAACATCTACTTCTCCACATTAACCATCTGCCATTTGGATGTCAATTTTTCAAGGTCCTCTTGTAATTTTCACAATTTTGAATAATTTTATGTCATCTGCAAATTTGATTATCTCACTTGTTATTCCCATTTCCAGATCATTTATGAATAGGTTAAAAAGCAGCACAGATCCCTGGGGTACTCTACTACTCCCTTTTCTCCACTGAGAAAACTGGCCATTTAGCCCAACCCTGTTTTCTATCTTTTAACCAGTTTCTAATCCACAACAGTACACTGACTCCTATCCCATGACTTTTTAATTTCCCCAAGAGTCTTTCATGAGGGACCTTGTCAAAGGCCTTCTGAAAATGTAGATACACTATATCAATAGGCTCACCTTTATCTACCTGTTTATTCACACCTTTGAAAAAATATAACAGTTTAGTGAGACTTTCCTTGGCTAAATCCATGTTGGCTTTCTGCCATTAAACCATGACTATCTACATGTTCAGCAATTTTATTCTTTATAATGGTTTCTACCATTTTGCCTGGTACTGACATCGAGGCAGCGCCTGATCCACACCCATGCAGCAGCTCAGAAAGAAAAGACTGAGGTGTATCACAATGCAAGAGGTTAATCCCTGCACATACTCAGAAAGGTCTTAAGGTTGTTCAAAACTCTGAGAGGGGCTATTAACTGTAGTGCTGTCAGAAGATTGTCATTCACAAGAAAAGCAGATTTTATCATTTAGACAGAGCCTTTAGACAGTGCACAATTTTTAGCCTTTAGACAGAGCACAATTTTTTTTAAATCATACCTGAGGAAATTGAGTGTCATAATCTCTGTATGAGGAAGATCCTTTCTTGTGTAATCTTTCATTGCGTTCAATATCTGAATCAAAACTGTAGTCAGAACTGTTGCCACTTGAAGGGGAATTATGCTGAAAAATAAAGATATAAATTGCTTTCACATAAAGTTTAATGTTATTTACATTAAAAAAAGAAAACACCTCATACTGATTACGAAAGGAATTAGTACCAAATAATGTTGCTCATAACAAAAACAGCACAATATTAAGATTTATTTTTGATACTAGAGAGTGGTATGTATTGCCAGAGATGACTACTCCAGAATACTGTCGTGCACATAGAACATCAAAGTTTAATCCAAATGATGCATTCAATTAAAGCTACAAAGTCAAGTGGTTTATCTTGATTAACTTCTAAGATTAATCCAATGATAACAGAGTGGCGCAGGAGAATTTAACATAGCTATTCTAATTCCCTGTTACACCATTAAATATTGCAAAATTTGTTTTCTTCACATATTCTTAACATGCAACAACGATGAAGCAAAACTAAGAACTCTTCCATATTGTCAATCTTGAGTTTATATAGAACCAAAATGGGATTAAATATGGTTTTGAACGTACCCACCACACCCCCATCTCTCTTCCTATACTATGGCTGATGCTCAAAAACAGAGATGAGAAGACAAAGCTGGTTCAAAATAGTGAAATCAGCTTTGGCATGACATGATTCAGATATACAATATAAATAAGGCTAAATATTCAGATGGTATATCAACTCACACGTATGCTTAATACAGCACACATTAAAATATATTCAGGGGATTCAAGACTGCAATGTGTTTACATCTCTGTCACACCAGCTAGACCAACAATCTCCCCATCCTCCTTATCACACTTTCTACTCCCACCAGGGCCTTATCTCCCCATCTCCAAAACTACAGGAATATAGTCCCTCCAACCCCATCATCTTACTTGTTGCACACATATGAAATACCCAAATAGACACACAAATTGCACACGAACACCTAAAAGCCCCCAAACCAAGTACCGTATATAAAAAATTATTTTTAAAAGCTCTTAGAAACAAACAACCATCCTAAATATTCACAATAAATAAAACCCACGCACAAAAGGGCCCTTTGACACACCCCTGCAGCTGCTAGCTGACATCAAATAATGACATCACAAACAGCTCACTGGGAAGCAGAGTTCACTGTCCTCGACACTAAAGGATGACAGGCAGAGCCAAAAAGGTCCAGTTGGGTAAGTAATAGGAACAAACTCATATTTTCACTTAGTTGTAACCAGATGATGACATCACAGCCTGCTGAGATGTGAAGTTCACTGCCTCTGGCACAGAGGCATCACTTTGCATTTATCCACATTAATTTTTGTTTGCCATTTAAATGGCCAGTTCTCCTGGTCCTTTTATAGTTACTCATATTCTGCTTTTGCCTTTTGGATATTTTTGAGTCATCTGCAAATTTAATCACTTCACTCAATACTTTCTTTTTTGCTAATGAATAAGCTGAACACTGGTTCCAGTACAATTAAGGGAATTAATTGACCATTTGGTCCCACTCTTCACTACTCAATTGTCAGTTTGGATTAAGATAATTTTGTTGGGCACCTAATCTCTGAAGAGCCTTGGAGGATTCATCACAGTACCCAATTCTAGAAAATTGATATGATAATTTTTGAAGCTGGACCGGGGCCCTGAATGTAAAGCTTTACAGCATATAGTCTCCAGCCCCAGTTAGGAGTATCTGTAGTCATAAAAAATTGGCAAGGAAAAATCTGAAAAGGGCAACCCTTTGGCAAGATTGGCATAGAAGGGCTATCAAGACAACATTGGTGAACTGTTCTGTGAAACAAGTATGCTCAGTTGCTACTAAGTGACTTAGCCCTACTGGACTTGTCTGAAGTGCTGTGAGAATAACACATGAACTGTTGATGTTATATGGTTCAAGATCCTCAATATGTCTTATTTATTTTATTTATATTTATTTATTCCTTAGCGTTCCTCCAGTCTAGTCCCGAACCTTAGAAGTTGTGTACGTCCTCTCGCAGCTTGAAGACTGAGCATGTCACAACTTTGATGACACCAGCATAAATACCTCAGGGACCACCTTCTTGCTCCAGTTTTTCAGTCTCCAAGCAGCGGAAGGAAGCGTGAGTTCTGAGGTTTGGGACTCACTGAAGTAATCATTAAGGATAGATTAGTGAGAGGTTGAAAAAAAAAAAAGAAGGTAAATTAATTTTAATTGGATGCGGTCCCTTTAAATCAGCGATGTTTTGCTGTGGCTGAAATTTACCTGGAGAAGCTGCTGCACTGGCCTCCCGTCTCCCCCCCTTCTCTGTGATACTAAAGGACGGCAGAGAAGAGAGTGGGAGACGAGAGTAGGGACTCCGGTTTCCTCTCCCCCGTGTCGGGGAGGAACCGTCGAGGGCTGCCGAGACCAAGGAAGAGCAGGCAAGCGGAGCGCAGCTGTGCAGAAGCAGCGAAACGGTTCCAGTTGGCCCTTAGGACGCCGGTTGGTTATCGGAGAGGTGTGTGAGCCTCGGGCAGTAGGGACATGGCTGGGGGGGCTGTCCCGGCGAACGGCGAGTGTAAAGCAGAGGTCATTGTGGAAAGTGGTGTCCCGGCGGCCATTTTACTGCCGCGCTGGAATTTCGGCGGGAAAAAGGGCCACATGGGGTGAAGGCTTTGAGAGGGGCCTTCAACGTTTTAGCTGAGGGGGGCTTAATTGTGCGCAAGACTTGAGTTAAAAAAAAAAAAGTGCAAACAGCAATATATAGAGAAAATATAAGAGCCCTGGGAAGTTTTATAAGCCCGTTTAAGTTTGTTATGAAGGGCCATTACTTATGCCTTCTAAATCTCGCTGCCTCCTCTGTGGGATTAAGAAAGGGTCCTTGTCAGAGGCAGGGGTCTGCACTGTGTGTTCCCTCGAGGCTGCGAGGTCCGGGATGGAGGAGCAAGCGGCGGCGGAACTGTCCAGGGAGGTCGCGGAGGCGGAGGGGTGCCTGGACGCCCCTGTCATACCTCTGGAGCCATCTCCGGGCCCGTCTTCGGCGCCAGACGTACCCTTGACCCAGACCCCGCTTCAAGGGGGTTTGGGGTCCATCTTTTCACAGCAGTTTATGCTCCTGCTTCAGCAGGCTCTCTTTGGTTCGGGGACCAGCTTAGGAGGTCCTGCCTTAGAAGTGCTGCCCGGGTCCAAGAGGCAGGGGCCTTCCCTGGAGGAAGAAAAGGGGGAGGGCTCTGTGAAAAAGGCCAAACTGGCAGTAGACAGCCTGGGCACGGAGGTGGCATTGGAGGGTCAGTCAGAGGGGTTAGAGGACTCTGACACTGACCCAAATTTGGAAGAAGGCGAGTTGCCGGAACCAGAGGACCAGGCTAGGGTGGTCAGGGTGTTCCGTAGAGAAAAGCTGGCGGCGTTAATTGGAGAGACGCTGAAGGCCTTGAATATGCCAGTCGAGGAGCAAGGAATGGATGCTTCATTGGAGGATCCCTTATTGCAGGCCGTGCGGAAGTCACAGCGGGCGTTTCCACTTCATAGGGTGTTTAAAGAGATGATACAGGAAGAATGGGACGCGCCAGAAGCAAGCGTTAAGGGATCTTGGCTGTTGAACAAGTTGTACCCGATACAGGAGTCGGATAGAGATCTGTTTAAGCCTCCTAAGGTGGATGCGGCGGTTTCCTCGGTTACTAAAAAGACATAGAAACATGATGACAGAAAAAGACCACATGGCCTATCTAGTCTGTCCTTCCATATCAACAACTACAACAGTCCACTTTTTACCTTTAGAGATCCTCTGTGTTGGTTCCATGCTTTTTTGAATTCAGTTACTGTCCTCATCTCTACCACCTCCACTGGGAGACTATTCCATGGATCCACTACTCTTTCCGTAAAGAAATATTTCCGCATATCGCTCCTGAATCTATCTCCCTTCACCCTCATCCCATGTCCCCTCGTAGCAGAACTTGCTTTCAATTGAAAGAGGCTCTCTCCCTGAACATTTATGCCACGGAGGTATTTAAACATCTCAATCATATCACCTCTATCCCGCCTTTCCTCTAAGGTGTACATATTAAGATTCTTAAGTCTGTCCTCATATGCTTTATAATGAAGTCCACTAATCATTTTAGTAGCCACCCTCTGCACCAACTCCATCCTGTTCACATCCTTTTGAAGGTGCGGTCTCCAGAATTGCACACTAGACTCCAAATGAGGTCGCACCAAAGATTTATACAGAGGCATTATCACCTCCTTTTTTCTGCTAGCCATTCCTCTCCGTATGCACCCAAGCATCCTTCTAGCTTTTGCCGTCACCTTTTCTACCTGTTTAGCTACCTTAAGATCATCAGACACAACCACGCCTATGTCCCGCTCTTCTTTAGTGGACAAAAGTACATTACCTCCTATACTGTATTGCTCCCTTGGATTGCTGCAGCCCAAATGCATGATCTTACATTTTTTAACATTAAATCCCAGCTGACAAATTCTAGACCATTCTTCAAGCTTAGCTAGATCCCTCCTCATGTTATCTACACCTTCCTGGGTGTCTACTCTATTGCAGATTTTGGTATCATCCGCAAAGAGGCAAACCTTACCCGACAGCCCTTCCGCTATATCACTAACAAAGATGTTAAAAAGAATCGGACCAAGGACAGATCCCTGGGGCACACCACTCGTAACATCCTTCTCCTCAGAGTGAGCTCCATTTACTTGTACTCTTTGTCGCCTCCCACCCAACCAATTTCTAACCCAAGCAGTAACTTTAGGGTCCATCCCTAGGGTGCTCAGTTTGTTTATAAGTCGCCTGTGAGGAACAGTGTCAAAGGCTTTACTGAAATCTAAATACACCACATCTAGAGCTCTCCCTCGGTCCAACTTCCTGGTCACCCAGTCAAAGAAATCAATCAGATTTGTCTGACAAGACCTGCCTCTGGTGAATCCATGCTGCCTCGGATCCTGTAATCCGCTGGACTCCAGAAACCTCACTATTTTCTTTCAGCAGCGTTTCCAATAATTTACTCACCACCGAAGTTAAACTAACCGGCCTGTAGTTTTCAACCACATCCTTACTTCCGCTTTTGTGTAAAGGCACCACATGAGCCTCTCTCCAGTCCTTTGGCACCACTCCTGACTCCAATGAGGCATTGAAAAGGTCAGTCAGTGGAGCTGCTAGAACGTCCCCAAGTTCCCTCAGTATTCTAGGGTGTATCCCATCCGGTCCCATCGCTTTTCTACTTTAAGTTGAGCTAGTTTCTCACGAACACAGTCTTCTGAAAATTGTTCAAGATGTCCCTCGCTTCTGTTCCTATTTGTGGGTGTTTTCCGAGGTCCTGCTCCTGGTTCTTCATCTGTGAACACAGAACAAAAATATTTGTTAAGCAATTCCGCTTTATCCTTATCAGCTTCTACATATTCCCCCCCTGCACCCTTGAGTCTGACAATACCACTCTTGCCCTTCCTCTACTCACTAATATATCTGAAAAATGTCTTATCCCCCCATTTTATTGCATTGGCTATTTCCTCCTCCTTTTGAATCTTTGCCTTCTTGACTACTTTGCTAGCTTCTCTAAGTTTTTCCAAATACAGATGCCTGTCTTCCTCTCTCTGTGATCTCTGTAGTTCATGAAGGCCTCCCTCTTTTTCTTCACTTTTTTAGCTAATTCCTTAGAAAACCATAGCGGTCTCCTTTTCCTTTTGCCTTTATTTACCATTTTAACAAAAAGGTTGGTTGCCCTTAAAATATCCCCTTTCAGTTTTGCCCACTGTTTTTCTACATCCCCAGCTGTTCCCATCCCACTAACGACTCCCTGAGGTATTGGCCCATCTTCGCAAAGTTAGTCTTCCTAAAGTCTAAGATCCTCACCTTGGAATGGATTCTAACAGCCCTAGTCCTAATACTGAACCACACCATCTGGTGATCACTGGATGCAAACTGATCTCCCACTACAACATCAGAAACACTTTCACCATTGGTAAGCACCAAGTCCAGTATGGTCCCTTCACGTGTGGGGTCTGTTACCAATTGCCTGAATAGTTCTCCCTGTAGAGAATCCAGGATCTCCTTACTTCTAGATGATACTACAGCAGGAATGTGCCAATCAACATCTGGCATATTGAAATCTCCTATCAGTAGCACTTCCCCTTTCCTAGCAATGCTGCGTATGTCTACAATTAACTCTCTGTCCACCTCTTCCTCTTGTGAGGGAGGTCTGTATATCACACCAATGCAAATAGATTTCTCTTTCCCGCTTTCTAGTTTAACCCACAATGCCTCCTCTCTCCCTTTTAAGCTCTGTAATTCCAAAGCTTTAATAGTAGTTTTTACATATAGTGCCACTCCTCCTCCCCTTCTTCCTACCCTATCCTTTCTGAATAAAGTATAGCCAGGTATAGTTACATCCCAGTCATGGTTTTCTGTGAACAATGTTTCTGTAACTGTCACTAAATCCAAGTCAGCCACTCCCACCAAAGCTTCAACATCAGGGATCTTACTTCCCATGCTATGGGCATTTATACACACTGCTTTCCATATGTTACCCCTGTTACCCATTTCCATAAAGGAATTTAATGTATCACCTAACTGGGGGCTTTCAGTTACCTGGGGGCTTTCTTCACCTATCCCCAACGAATCTAGTTTAAAGCCTTCTTCAGTAGATTAGCCAGTCTACTACCGAAGATGCGTTGACCTTTCTTGGACAGATGGATGCCATCTCTGCTCTGCAACCCTTGGAACAGCATCCCATGGTCTAGGAAACCAAAACGCTCTCGATGACACCATCCACGCAGCCATGCATTCATCTCCAGGATGCGAGCCTCTCTGCCTTGGCCTTTACCCTCAACAGGGAGGATTGAAGAGAACACCACCTGTGCACCTAACTGCTTCACCCTCTGTCCCAGAGCCATGAAGTCACTTTTGATACGTTCCGAGGTATACCTGGCAGTATCATTTGTTCCAACATGGATTAGCAACATTGGGTAATAGTCAGTGGGCTTGATGAGTCTCAGCAAACTCTCCGTAACATCTTGGATTTTGGCACCAGGCAGACAGCATACCTCTATGGACATCAAGTCTGGTCGGCAGATGGACGCCTCAGTACCCCTCAGAAGAGAGTCTCCAACCACCACTACCCTTCGTTTCCTTCTGGTCACTGATTCTGCAACTTTTGGGTACTTGAACTCTGGTTCTTCCCTTTCCAGGGATGCTTTCACCTCCTCCACTTCCAGGGCTGCATAATGGTTCTTCAATTCAAGGGCTGGAGAAGTTGGATTGGTGATTTTGCAGGCCCTGGTGACTTGTGTCCAACCATCGACATTCTGTTGGCACCCATCTTCTCTTGTGCTGGAGAGCTTGGTTGCTGCAAGAAGCATCTCATCAATGTACTTCTCACTGTCTTGAATGCTCCTCAGCCTCGCCACCTCCTCTCTGAGTTCCTCCACTTGTTTCCTCAGAGCTTCAGCATGCAGGCACCCTGCACATGGAACTGGTCCTTCAACTGGCATTAGGACCTCTGTCTGGACCGAGGCAGAAGCTGTAACGGGGGCAACAGCTTTAGCAATACGATTTTTCCCAGCCATTGTTTTGTTCGTGGAGCTTAGGTATCTGTTAAAGCAAAAGAGAGAGATCTACCAAGTACCAGCCGGTTTCGCAGCTGTCCTTTCAGAGAAAAAGCAGTTAAATCTCTTTAATTATATTCAAAATGTGCTGGTTCAATTCTCTGTGATTTGTTAAAGGGGGAGGTGCCCTATAAAGCAAGACTGCTCACTAGGGGTGGGTGGGAGTCGGGGTGGGTAGGGAGGGATCTAACACCTGATTAGGTGTTAGCAGTTTCTAAACCTGAGGAGGTTACTAGAGTTCAGCAACCTATTGTGCTCAAGGAAAGGTCCCCTAAAGCACCAAAAAGAAAATAACCTTGCTTTAAAAAATATACAAAAAACCCTTTTAAGAGCTCACAGTCAGAGAGCTAGCAATGTAATATAATAAAAAAAAACCAACAAACCCTCAAATCCTTACTGTTTGTTGATCTGTAGAGCCCTGGTTAGGAAAGCCTCAACAGGGCAAGGCACTGGAGCCTTTTATGCAGGCCTCAGCTGCACTCAGGAAATCAAGCCCACTAACTCTTGATTAGGTGTTAGCAGTTTCTAACCTGAGGAGGTTACTAGAGTTCAGCAACCTATTGTGCTCAAGGAAAGGTCCCCTAAAGCACCAAAAAGAAAGTAACCTTGCTTTAAAAAATATACAAAAAACCTTTTTAAGAGCTCCCAGTCAGAGAGCTAGCAATGTAATATAATAAAAACAAACCAACAAACCCTCAAATCCTTACTGTTTGTTGATCTGTAGAGCCATGGTTAGGAAAGCCTCAACAGGGCAAGACACTGGAGCCTTTTATGCAGGCCTCAGCTGCACTACTATTCCCGTGGAGGGAAGTGCGGCGCTTAAGGATGCTCAGGATAGGAAACTAGATATGCTGCTAAGGCAAGTGTTTGAGGTGAATGCCCTCTCCATGCAGGCCTCGATTTGTGGTGCTTGGGTGGCGAGGGCATGCTTGAGATGGTCCCAAAGGATGAAGGGTCTGCAGGTTGAGGAGGCGGCAGACGAAGCGGCTCGGCTGGAATCGGGAGCGGCGTACTTAGCAGATAGTCAGTACAACCTGATTAGAGGACTCGCAAAGAGTATGGCATCAGTGGTGGCGGCAAGAAGGTCGCTCTGGCTCCGAAATTGGGCGGCAGATGCGGCGTCCAAAGCAAGATTAGGAAAGCTCCCCTTTAGAGGGCAGCTTCTCTTTGGGGAAGATCTGGAGAAGCTGGTGAAGGATTTAGGAGAATCGAAACGAGGCAGATTGCCTGAGGATAAGGTCAAGCAGGGGCATCAGGTGACCCCGTCTCGGAGTCAGCAGCATGAGTTTAGGCGTTTTCGTCAGTCAAGGTTTGGTCAGTTTCAGAGAGGAAGGTTTCAATACAGGTACTCGGGGTTTCGAGGATTCAGGGGGGAAGGTAGAGGTTTTGGACCCTCTTCCTCCCCAAGTGGTAAGAAACCACAATGAAGCGAAGGGGGTCCACGCTGGAGTAGTTCCCGTAGGAGGACGCTTAAGGGATTTCTTTCCAGCATGGGCCCAGATTACGTCGGATCAGTGGGTGTTGGAAATAGTGCAGAGAGGGTATGCACTAGAGTTTCAATATCCAGTGAGAGGCGCTTTTGTACGTTCTCCCTGCAGAACTCGTTCAAAGCGGGCAGAGGTACATCAGACCTTGAACAGATTATTAGAGCTAAAGGCGGTAGTGCCGGGGCCAAAAGACGAATGTGGCAGCGGTCGATACTCGATCTATTTTGTGGTGCCAAAAAAGGAAGGATCCTTGGGACTTCCGGTATGGCGCTGAGCAGATCGGTCGCAAGAAGATCAGCTCCGGGCACCCATTCCACTGATTTGCAATTCCCAATATTCCTGGCAAGCTGACAACCCCTGGCTGGCTTTAATATTTTCGGAGAGTGCAGCAGGACAGAAACAGCGAAGACCGCGAGCGCGGGGTGCAGCCCGATGGCTACAAAAACGATGAAGAAAGAGCGTGCCCGGGGCCCTGACTCTAAAATGGCCGACGGGGCACCTAAAAGCCCCTCATCTGATGGCGAATGTAATATGGTGGCGGAGGTGAGCGCGGCCGTAGTAAAAGCGCTGGACGAGCGCTTCTGTGACCTCGGCGGCCAGCTGAGCGTGGTGGCCCAAAAGATCGCAGATTTTACAGGCCGAATGGAACAGGCAGAAGAGCGTATCTCCAGCGTGGAGGATGTTCAACACTCTATGGCTGCCCGACTACAAGCTCTCGAGGCGCTGGCGAAAACCCAAGCTGATAAATTGGAGGACCTCGAGAATCGGGGCCGCAGGAAAAACCTGCGTTTCGTCGGGGTCCCTGAATCTGTGCTGGACTCTGCTCTCCCTAAATATCTCTCTAGTTGGATGGAGCAACTTGTGGCTGGAGATTTGGCGCCTCCAATACATCTTGAACGTGTGCACCGCCTGGGCCCGCGGCGTGAGGAGGCGGTGAGACCACGTGTGGTGATTGCCCGTTTTTTGGACTATAGACAGAAGGAGATGGTGTTGCGGGCGGCCAGGGCTCAGCGGAGACGTGGAGATGGGGGAACGCAGCTCTTGGTGTTTCAGGACTACTCCCAGCTGGTCAGCCAACAACGCCGAGCTTTCTCTCTGATCTGCGCTCAGCTGGCTAACAGAGCTATCCGCTTCACCCTCCTGTACCCTGCCAAACTCCGAGTGGAGCATCAAGGCCGAATGAAAGTGCTGGGGACCCCGGAAGAAGCGCGCACATGGCTGACACAGCTGGGGGAGCCTTCCGTGACGGGGACCTGATAAGGTGGATGCAGGTTCTGTGAATGTGACTTTGCTGGAGAGCTGCTGCTTGGAAGTCGAAGCTCTGATCCTGCTGGGCTTGGAAGGGGTATACGAGGGCCATGTCCTTTGGAGGATTTGTACTTTATAGTATTATGTACTATGGACATATGTTAGGGTACCATTGTGCGGGGGGTCGGAGGATGTATGGCCCTGGCGATATTACGCTCCACACTTAGCTGTTGGTTGGCTGCTGTTGGATTGGGGCTTTGGCCTGGCGCCCACTTGGAGGACTGTTTCTTTTTCTTCCCCCCCCTGCTTGTGTTTTCCCTCTCCCTCTCCCTCTAGCTCTTGATTTTGGTCGGTGGGGATTTACCCCCTTAATTCTTTCTTTCTTTCTTTCTGGGGGGGGGGGCAGGCTTGGGGAGCCCGGGCCAGCATGCGGCAACTGGTAGGGTGGGGGGAGGGGGCGGGAGCGGGCGGGGGGGGAGATAGAGGCACGTGTTTTACATTTTCAATATAAGTTTTAAGTATTCAATTTCTTTTGATTTTGCTTTTACTTTTAGTTTAAGCTCAAAATTAAATTATTCCTACTTCGGTTTTACATTTCCCTTCCTATTAATTTTTCCGTTTTTTCCTTCCTTTCCTATTTTCTCCTTTTTGGGTTCCCTGGTGATGGACAGGAATTGGATTGCTCCCTCCCGTGGGTCTGGGGACGGAGCTGGAAGATCCTTTGCTCCGGGTAGGTTGAAGTGCTGAATGGGGGGGACGGTATGTTTTTACAATGGGGGAGGTGTTTGTATGCTTGAATGTTTGATTGGTGGGCTGTCTCGGCAAATCGAGCCTGGGACCACTCTGCGATTACTGCTGTTGCCCCCGGGGATGTCTGTGTGTGAACTGTCACATGCCTCTGACGTCCGCGGCGCGGGCATCGCTGACCGGACCCGGCCTTGCCTATCTTTAAGGGCTTCTTTGTATCTCTTTATCTCTTAACACTGTATGTCGGCTGTTTCCATCGGATGTCCACGGGGCGGGGCGGGGTGGGGGCTTACTGGGGGCAACTTCTATCTGGGCTTTCTGCCTCCGGTGGGCCTCCCCCTCCTGCTTCTGGATGTTATTCCGGGCCTCGGCGTGGAGGGGGGGGAGTGGTGTAGAGGTGGAGGGGGTCGGGGGGGGCGGTGACTGGGCCCTCGGACGCCTCTGTCCCCGCTTTCGTTTTTTTCTTCTCTCCTCTCGTTTTTTTACGAGGGCATGCCCTAACGTGTCCCTCATGCGCGGGCAGTCCTAGGGTGGGTGTCTAATGCATGAGGAAGGCGAAGCAACCTGGGAAGGGGGGTGTAGAGGCTGGATTATGTGATTTTGCTCCCCCTACCCCACTCTTCGAAGCAGCAGCTTGGAATGGGGTGGAGTGTGTTGGGTCATGGGCAACCGAGGGTTTGGGGGTAGTGCCTCTGGAAGCCCAGAATGGTTAACAGAATCGGGGCATGTCCTGGGAGCGGGGAGGATACTGGCTGACTGGGGGGGGGGGGAGCTTGGGACTCTGTAGAGGGGTGGGCCCGATCGCCATAGGAAGTCGCCGGCCTCGGGTAGGCAGGTAGAGTTTGTTAGGGTAGATGGGGAATGAGGGGGGTATAAGGGGATATATTGATGAGGGGGGGATGGGTAAAGTAAGGGGGGGACTGGGGGGGGTGGGGAGGGGCAAACAGATTGACTTACTTCAGAGGGGTAATGGGATTACCAGATATCTGCAAGGCTTATGTGTGTGGCTGAGATGGTATGTTTGTTGGTTGGGCTTGTATGTAGGATGGTTGGTGTGGACGTGGCTGGGGCAATTTTGGACTGCTTGGATGTGGATGGGGGGGGAGACCCTAGGCTGGGGGGGTCTTCGCCCACTGGATGGACGGGCCATTCTTTATTGGAGGCTCAATTGGAGTGTGGATACTGGGTAGTGCTGTTCGCTTCGCTACCTGGAATGTTTGTGGGTTAGGCTCCCCGATTAAACGTTACAAGGTGCTGCAGCACCTGCAACGCCAACGCATTAATGTGATATTGCTTCAAGAAACGCATCAATCGGAGGAGGAGCATGCGAAATTACGCAGGGGCTCTATTTCACATGTTTATGGGGCCCCAGCTTTGGGGCGGAAGAGAGGCGTGGCCATCTTAATTACCAAATCCGTTACCTGGGTTGAGGAGCGTGTCGTTGCGGACCCGGAGGGCCGTTATGTATGTGTATGGGGGGCACTCAATGGTTTGAAGGTGGCTATCTGCTCGGTGTACGGGCCTAATGTTTATGAGGCAGGCTTCTACCGGGCTCTGGCTAATATTTTGGAAAATACCGGGGGCTATCAGGTGGTTATGGGTGGGGATCTCAATAAGGTGCTGGACACTGCTCTTGACCGCTCTGGAAGAGGGGGGGGCGGAAGTCAAAGGGCTCGTAAGCACTTGTGGGGGATATGTGAGGCGTATCGATTGCTGGACATTTGGCGGGTTCTGCAACCAGGGGAACGAGATTATACTCATATGTCCCGGGCCCATGGGACGTGGTCCCGTATTGATTATTTTTTGATCTTGGAGGCTTTGTTTGGGCGGGTAGCAGCTTCAGTAATTGGGTCCCCGGTTCTCTCTGATCATGCGATAGTTGTGTTGGAGCTTCGCAACCCTGGCTCTAATGGTAACCGGCTTTGGAGATACCCTTTGGACCTTAGTGAGGACGCTCAGTTTGAGGCGCACGTTCGGAAATGCTGGGGGGACTATATGACCTTTAATGACACGCCGGAGACCTCTCCCGCTCTTCTTTGGGAAGCCGGAAAAGCGGTTATGCGTGGGGAAATCATTAGCTATCATGGAATGCGACGTAAACGCTTAAACCAACAGATTTTGTTATTGGAGAAGGATCTGGCCAGGGCTCGGAGGAGGGTAGCAGCACACAAGACTGCAGCGAATCAACGCGCACTGCGTGAAATTCAATTGGAACTGGAAACGCTCCTTCACCGCCGGGCCCAGAAATCTCTGATGTATTACCGATTCAAGCTATATCAACATGGTAACAGGGCTGGTAAGTTGATGTCGGCTCTGGTGCGACCGGCGGCAGGAGCCAGACATATTGGGGCCATCCGGCATCTCGATGGGGCAGTCCAGCGGGACAAGAAGGCGATTGAGGCCGTCTTCACCGATTTTTACCGACATCTTTATGCGAATGAGGGAGACCGGGAGGACGAGAGTCGGCTTTTTTTAAGCGGATGTGTCTTACCGCGGCTTAATGCTGAACAGCTACAGCTCCTTAACCGGCCAATCTCGGGGAGGGAGGTTCAGGAGGGTATTAAACATCTGAAGAATGGCAGAGCTCCGGGGGTTGACGGCTTTCGCGGCGAATTTTACAAGCTCTTGGGCGCCGCTTTGGTGGCCCCCCTGGTAGGATACTATGAGGATTTGGTACAAAGAGGACGGTTCCCATATGAGGCGAACAAAGCACTAGTTACTGTTTTGCCCAAGCCTGGGAGGGATCCCCTTCTTCCGGGATCTTATCGCCCAATTTCGCTTCTCAATGTAGATATTAAACTTTTCGCTAAAATTATGGCGGATAGGCTGGCCCCTTTGCTGCCAACTTTGATACATCCCAACCAGGTGGGGTTTGTCAGAGGTCGCCAGGTGTCCCATAATCTGCATCGGATCCTGCTCTCTATTTGTGCGGAGCATGTTGAGAGTCACGGCTCCTTACTTATCAGCTTCGACGCTGAAAAATCGTTTGATAGGGTCCAATGGAGCTTGTCAGACGGCTGCCTGGGTGAAAATCTTCACAGTCTTGGCAAGTGCATATATCTATATGATTTGCAAGGTATTGTGGGCAATGTAGTTCATTCACACCAGACACAGCTGCTGACAATAATTTAGTTGTGCTCTTGGGTAAAGCCAATAAGATTTTTATTTATGGGGTTATTTCTCCCAACACAGATATGCTTGGTAGCACATAAATTAGGTTACTTGCTTTCAGTGTTAACTTGGAAAAACAAAGTCAAAATCAGGAAAACAACAAATGAAAAGCCACAAAACAAGAAACAAACTGTTCTTTTCAGGTTAACTTCTGATTACTTCCCACACAGATACAGAAGTGATTCTCTCCTAGCTCACAAGCAATTAGGTAAGGCTTAATTGCTAGCAGTTACCAGCTGAAACCCCTTAGCTGGCTTGCCTTCCACTGTGTGGGTCAAATCCTGCTTCAGGAGCTTTTCTGAGTAGATTAAAGAACAAATTTGTATTTCTTTGTGATGGTTGCTGTACTTTATAACAGAAAGTTACCAACGGAGTTTAGATAGAGAGCAGTCCATATAAACAGGATCCTCATCTGCTATTATTCCCCCTTGTTCAACAAGCATGGGTTCAATATCATGGATTGGCACAGATGAATCTCTCAATGGAGCATTTTCAGGAGAATACTTGTTTCCCTGCTGTCTTTCAAGGTTATAGCTAGGGCATAGATCAGTGTTCATACCTGAGCTTCCATTGCTGCTAGAGTTCCTCTCTATATAGCCTGGCCAGTATGTAGTCCAGTTCTTATGTCCAGCCTTCCAATCCAGATCCCTGGACACTGGATCTCTCTTCACATACCTTCTGGCACAGGTCTTAGGGTCCCTTCCACGTGCAGCCGTCTCCCTCACAGGTAGCCTCTGGTGATTCCTAGCTCTGCAGCACCATTCCTCTGGCTTTCCCCAGTCCAATGGTGTATACTGGCCCTTGGAATACCTCCCAGTATACGTACTGCTTTGGACTCTTCTAGACCTCTCAAAGGCTTTTCTCTTCCTTCTTCCAAAGGGTCTCTTTCCCTCTCTGTCCGTCCGGTTTGGCTTCTGCTTCTGATGATCCTTCAGATGAAACTGATGATCAAACTCAAGCTGATTCTCAGGATACTGAAGACAATTCTCTGGATATCCAAGGTGATCATGAAGATGGTCATCTGTAGAATAAACTCTACTGTTATTCTGCTTAGATGAGTGCTCCTCCCTAATACAGTGCAGCTGTGCTGAATCAGGCCTTGCCCTTTGAGATGAGTGTTCCATCCTAGCACAGCGCAGCTGTGCTGAATCAAGCCCTGCCTTTTGCAATGAGTGCTTGGGGATTACCTCATAGCCCTTTTGATTGAACACACGTTTTCTCACTTCAGCTCCTCTCATGGATGTTGGAAACCTGGTGCATTCTGGGACTGGTAGTCTTTTATGGCAAAATTCTGTTTTCCCATTTCTACCAGCACTGACAGGTTGCTTGTTCAGAGACACTTCACCTTTTCTATAGCCCCTTCCTGAGCTATGATAAGCTTCCTTATCACAAGCTTTATGTACCAAGTTCTTGAGGTGATGGGGTTCGAGGGCTTCTTTGTAGATGTGATCCGGTTGTTGTATGCTGCTCCGATTGGGGCCCTCTTAGTGAATGGCGATGTGACAGAAGAATTTGCTATTCAGAAGGGGACACGGCAGGGGTGCCCGCTATCCCCACTTTTATTTGTTCTTACTCTGGAACCTCTTTTGCATAAGATTCGTGCGGCTACGCAATTTCGAGGGGTACCGATGGGCAGGGAGGAATTTCGTGTGGCGGCATTCGCAGACGACTTGCTAGTGCACTTGGGGGATCCGCAGGCTGGGCTGCCTCCTCTTTTACATCTAATACGTGACTACGGGCGGGTTTTTGGCTTTAAACTTAATTTGGATAAGTCGGAGGCGATGTTATTGGGGGCTGCGATGGGACGGGCCTGGCAGGGTGCTTTCCCCTTGCGCTGGGAGTATCTGGGATCTATTTGCCGGCAGACCTTGGGGACCTTTATAGCTTGAATGTTGATCGAGTGCTTGCCTCTATATCGTCAGCGGTGGCTAAGTGGCGAGATTTACCGCTGTCCCTGGGAGGGCGTGTGGCCTTGTGCAAGATGACTCTATTCCCTAAGCTTCTTTATGTGCTTCAGACGCTTCCGCTATTTCTTAAAAGCTCTGATATTCGGCGGGTGGATCGGGAGTTTAATCGGTTGCTTTGGTGAGGGGGTAGGCCTCGGGTGCGTTTGAGCGTACTTAGTCAACCTCGGGAGTTAGGCGGGTTAGGTTTCCCGGACATGCGGAAATACAATACTGCCTGTCTGCTACGGTTTGTTCGTGATTGGTTATGGGATTTGGAGGATTACTCTCCTGCCGGTACGCTTGCGGCTGTGGTATCTCCATTGCACCTGCGATATCTTCTTCATGCTAAAGGAATTCGGGGGGTGGGGGGTGGTCCTCTTCTTCGGCGAGTTCTTTTAGACCCGGTAAGACAGGCTTGGCGACATTTCTGTACAGGTCGCCGACTTGTGGCAGTACATACCCCTTATCTTCCTATTCGAGGAAACGAGGACTTTGCACCGGGATTGGGGAAATCGCCTTTTTTGGGATGGGACCGAATGGGGATCATTAATTTGGAACATGTGTTGACCCCGGAAGGGCGGATGGTTGACTTTTCCACCTTGTGCCAGCAATACCCATTAGCTCACAATGATGTTTTCCGGTACGCACAACTTCGTAGTTATGTTCGATCGGTTCCCGCGACATCTTTGCATGGGGAGGTGAGTACGACGGTGGAGATGGCGTTGTTGGGGGGTGAACAGGGAATGCGGGTGTCTTGGCTCAATAAGATGTTATGGGAAGGGGTTCCTCCCCTTGACTTGGCACCTCTGGCGTCCACATGGACGGCTGATCTAGGGGAAGCGGTGAGTGCGGAGGAGCTCCTACGGGGGCTAGTTGCTATACCATCAGTGAGTATTCTAGTCCCGTATCGTGACACCCAATATAAGATTTTGCGAAGGTTATACTTTGCGCCTCTCAGGGCATGGCGGGCGGGGGTGGGGGACGATCACCGATGCCCATGGTGTGCAACCCCTCGGGCCACGTTAGGACATATGTTTTGGCACTGTAGGTGTGTTCAGAGGTTTTGGGAGAAGGTGCGTGCCTACCTGTCCACCTGTTTACGACAGCCTGTGCTGTGGAGTGCTAAGAATGTGGTGCTTGATGTGTGGGAGTTAACGTGGTCGAATGCTTTGGGGGAAGTGAGATGGAGATGGCTGCGTTTGGTGTTGGTGACCGCTCGCGTGACTGTGTTGCAGCAATGGTTGGATACTAGGGGTCCCCTGTGTGGACTTTGGCGAATCCAGCTGCATAGGATAATGCTCATGGAGCAGCTGTGGGCCCGGACGACGGAGCGGCGGTGGCAACGGTTCCTTGAGGGCTGGGGACCACATTTGCACCTACTGCCTTGGCGAGCTCGCAGTCGGATTATGAGGCGGCCTTGAGGGCCGTGTAGGGTGAATGTGCAGCTTGTTTGGCCCACCTCCTTGCCAGCTCGGTATGAGAATATGAGTGTTTGGATGCCCGTCAACCCCTCTGTTACCAAAGGAGGGCATGGGAAGGGGGGGGGGACACACAGGGGGGTGGGTGGGGGGAGGGTGCGGATAGGCTCGGGATGGGAGGGGGGAAAGATGTAGTTTGCTCGTGTGTGCTATGGTATCTGAAGGCGGGTTTGGGAGCAGAGTACACCCCAAACCTGGTAGTATCCTCTCAGGGTCTTTCTTTCTTTTCTCTTTTACCATCAGGTACACTCCGCTGGCAGGGTTGTTGGGGGGGGGGGTGGGGGGCCTTTTGGGGGGGTTCTTGGGGGCCATAGGGGGGAGTTATGCAAATAAGGAAATTGGGGGCCTTTGCGGATGTGTATCGTGTGTACATAGTGTAATCCCGTATAATTTTGTATGCAGTGTTTGTATTTTGTACATACTCTGTTTTCCATCACTCACGTGTGCGGGTGGTGGCTTTTGTACAGGCCCTGTTGTTGTTGTTGTTATACTTGGTTCTTTTTGAATAAAAAATAGATTAATCATAAAAGGTAGGATCCTTGAGACCGATTCTGGATCTCAAAAGGGTAAACAGATGTCTCAAGGTGTCACATTTCCACATGGAGTCCCTAAGGTCGGTGACAGCGGCGGTTCGGCAGAGCGAGTATCTCACATTTCTAGATCTATCGGAAGCATATCTTCATATACCGATCAGAGTAGAGCATCAAAGGTTTCTTCGCTTTGCGGTGCCGATGGGCCATTTTCAATTCCAGGCATTGCCTTTGGACTGGCGACGGCGCCAAGAACATTCACCAAAATCATGGTGGTGGTGGCGGCGGCGTTGAGAAAGGAAGGTGTGCTGGTCCATCCTTACCTGGACGACTGGCTGATTCGGGCAAAGTCAAAAGAAGAAAGCATAGTGACTACAAGGCGAGTGGTGGAGTTTCTTCAGTCATTAGGATGGGTGGTGAATATGGTGAAAAGCAAGCTCGAGTCCACTCAGGAGTTAGAGTATCTGGGAGCTTGGTTCGATACGGACAAGGGCAGAGTGTTTCTGCCGAAGGACAGAATATGCAAGCTAAGGCGGCTGGTGACGACCTTTCTGGGCAGAAGGGCTCCCTCAGCGTGGCAGTATTTGCAGATATTGGGCACGATGGCGGCCATGCTGGAGGTAGTACCGTGGGCCAGGGCTCACATGAGGCCGCTGCAGCAGTCTCTGCTCAGGAGGTGGTCGCATCAGTGTGATCAGTTGTCCAAACGGTTGATCTGTCCTACAGCAGCAAGGCAGTCACTACTGTGGTGGTTGCGCCCAGGTTGTCTGGAAAAGGGAATGCCACTAGAAGCCCCGGACTGGAGGGTGTTGACGACCGATGCAAGCATGTTCGGCTGGGGAGCTCACTTCGAGGGGCAGTATGCGCAGGGGCAGTGGTCAAGCCTGGAGCAGACATGGTCGATCAACCGGTTGGAACTGAGGGCGGTCACTCTAGCCTTGAAAGACCTTCAGCGGGGGCTGAGGGGGTTTGCGATAAGAGTGTTCTCCGACAATGCCACTGCGGTGGCGTACATCAATCGTCAAGGCGGTATGGGCAGCATAGCTCTGGAGAGGGAAGCTGACGAGCTGTTCGCCTGGGCCGAGGAGAATCTGGCAGCGCTGTCAGCGGCGCACGTGGCAGGAGTAGACAAGTGTGACGGCAGACTTCTTGAGTCGAGTTAAAGTAGATCCAGGAGAACGGGTGCTCCATCAGGAGGTGTTCGAGTTGATAGTGCAGCGTTGGGGACTCCCGGCCATGGATCTCATGGCGACTTATGCGTCAGCAAATGTGGAAAGGTTCTTCAGCAGAAGAAGAGAGCGGATGTCAGAAGGCTTGGATGCTCTGATTCAGAAGTGGCCGGAGGATCGGCTTCTATACATATTTCCACCTTGGGTGCTGATAGGGCGGGTCCTTCAGTGCATAGAACGACACAGGGGAACCATAGTCCTGGTGGCACTGGATTGGCCAAGGAGGCCGTGGTATGCCGACTTGAGACGACTACTAGTGGGGCAGCCATGGAGGTTGCCAGTCAGGAGCGATCTGCTGAAACAAGGGCCGCTAACTATGCCTCAGGTGGATCGGTTCTCGCTTACGGCTTGGCTCTTGAAAGGGCAAGGTTAGCAGCTAAAGGATACTCGGCGGCGGTGATCTCCATGTTGTTGCGATCTAGGAGGCGGTCTACGTCCCTGGCTTACATCAGGGTTTGGCGGATTTTTGAATCCTGGTGCGAGGAGAAAGGGTGTAAGGCTTTAGCGGCCTCAGTGGCGCAGGTTTTAGCCTTTTTACAAGATGGATTTGATAAAGGATTGGCAGCGGCTTCCCTTCGGGTACAGCTGGCGGCGATTTCGTGTTTTAGAGGGGAGGTTCATGGTATGGCTCTGGGGGCGCATCCAGATGTCAGGAGATTTTTGAGTGCGTTTACGCTGTTGAGACCTCCGTGTAGAGTGTCTGTCCCGATGTGGGATTTGAATACGGTATTGGAGGCATTGGTACGGGAGCTGTTTGAGCCGTTGGCTAAAGCAACAATAAAGGATCTTACGCTCAAGGTGGTGTTTTTGGTGGTGATCACTTTGGCGAGAAGAGTTTCAGAGTTACAGGCTTTGTCTTGTAGAGAGACGTTTTTGGTTTTTGAGGGCAACAGGGTAGTGTTGAGAATGGTACCCTCCTTTTTGCCAAAGGTGGTGTCGGATTTTCATGTAAATCAGGTGGTGTCCTTGCCGGTATTTAAGAAGGCAGGCAAGGGTGGAGAGGAAGGTAGGTTGCACAGGTTAGATGTCGATAGAGCGTTGGAGAAGTATTTACAGCGGACGGCTTCGTTCCGGCGGACAGATTGTTTGTGCTGTATGGGGGCCAGAAGCGCGGTGAGTTGGCAACTAGATCTTCTATTGCTAGGTGGATTAAGGAAGCTATTGCTTCAGCTTATCTGCTGAAGGGTAAGGTGGTTCCGCTTGGTTTGAGGGCACATTCCACTAGGGCACAAGCTGCTTCTTGGGTGGAGTGTAGTTTAGTACCTGCAAGGGACATCTGTAGAGCGGCTACTTGGTCCTCCTTGCATACATTTGTAAAGCATTATAGGCTTGATGTTCAGGCGGAGCGGGACTGTAGTATGGAGCAGCGGTGCTTCAGGCTGGTCTCGCAGATCCCTCCCGGTGAAGTGGCTATTGCTCTGTTACGTCTTCTAAGGTTCGGGACTAGACTGGAGGGACGCTAAGGAAGGTGAAATTAGACTTACCTGCTAATTGTTGTTCCTTAAGGAACTCCAGTCTAGTCCCGCATCCCTCCCTGGTATTACCTGCCGACTGGCGCCCTGAAGCATAAGACATAGAGGTGACTGGAGGTGGAGAGGGTGTCTCTCTCTCTCTTTATCTTTCTCATCTGGCGGTGTTTCAGAGAGGGTGTACCTTAGGGGATTGACAGATTCCTATTCAGGTCAGGTTTGTAATACAGAAAACAAAGGACAGTTGTGTCTTACGAAAAAAAAAAAAAAAACACAGACAAATTATAAAGGGATGCGTGAAAACTGTTTCAAGTTGTAGTTAGTTTAGTTCATGTTTAACTGATTACTTAATTACTGGTCTGGTGAGTCTTCTTTGTCAATAGGTACTGGAGCAAGAAGGCGGTCCCTGAGGTATTTATGCTGGTGTCATCAAAGTTGTGACATGCTCAGTCTCCAAGCTGCGAGAGGACGTACACAACTTCTAAGGTTCGGGACTAGACTGGAGTTCCTTAAGGAACAACAATTAGCAGGTAAGTCTAATTTCACCTTTATTTACATTCTCTTATATACCGCGCTATTCTGCATCAGTGCGGTTTACATTGAACAAACTAAAATTACATTGAACAGGGCATTATAACTTGGAGATAACTATTTTACAGGGAACATGGGCTATGGAGGGTTAAGTGGCTTGCCCAAGACCACAAGGAGCACCTGTGGGACTAGAAACCCCAGTTCTTCCGGCCCAAGGTTGCTGTTCTCTAGTGGGATTTGAACCCCCGACTTCCGGCCTGAAGTACCTTGCCCCAACCACTAGGCCACTCCTCCACTCCAGGGAGATATCTGCTGATTCTGAAAAACTTCCATCATCATGAACACTAATTCTGTGAACCTGTTGGTAAAGGATGTAATATGGACTTTGGTTGCTTTATGACAACCCTATTAACTCTGGTACCTGGCTGGTACTGCACAGAAATTAATCTGTTCTTACCTGAGATGTGCTCTTACTCAGTAAATTGTCCATGAATCTTCAGTCTGCATAGAAATGCTGGTGTGAACACCAAACATTTAGTGAATATGCTAGGCATTGATGCTACGTCAATGAGCAATATACTGTACTGGAGGTGGAGAATCCCACTTACAAATATGAGATGCATCCCTGTCACAAGAAACGTCTCTATGTGAGTGTACACACATTTGAGATCTAGACAGCATAACCTGTTTTTCTCATCTAGAAGGGAAATACGAGAACCCAAGAAAAGCAGCTTGAATTTTTCCTGGAGAAACCTGTTCAAGGACCTTACTTCTAAAATGGGATAGAATCCTTCAGTTTTCTTGGGCACCAGGAAATACTTTGAATAGACTTCCCTGCCCTCTCCACATCAATAATTAGCTATATTGCAAAGATGTCTAAGAATAAATAGAGACCAACCAAGCAGGTGCACAAAGACTGGCGACAAATTGATTCAGATGTAAATTCTTTAATGGGCCCAGAATTTACATCTGAATCAATTTGTCGCCAGTCTTTGTGTACCTGCTTGGTTGGTCTTCATATCTAGTGTGCAGGTACTGGTTGCTCCCCTTTGGTACCAGTTTAAGAATAAATAGAGGCCTTTTGATGAGGAAGGGATGTAAACACTGTTTGGTGAATAATTTGAAGGAATTTCTCAAGAAGTGATCTATAGCCTTCCTATAGATCTAGATAACCCAATTGGCCTCAGTCACTGGGATCAAAAGTTTATGTAAAATCTCAGCCTTCCTCCGAGAGGCAGGCCATAAGATGTAGAGCAGTGGTTCTCAACCCAGTCCTCTGGGACCCCCAGGCTAGTCAGGTTTTCAGGATATTCACAATGAGAATATGCATGAGATAGATCTGCATGCACTGCTTCCATAATATGCAGATCTATCTCATGCATATTCATTGTGGATACCCTGAAAACCTGACTGGTCTAGGGGTCGCGAGCCACTGGTGTAGAGACTGGGATAATGATTATGAACTCTAGACTCAGTAAAAACCCCATGCCTGGTTTTGACTGGGTTGCACTATGGAGCATTGAGCTTCTGTAGTCACGAGGATCGGGGCTGGGGGTGACTAGAGAAAATAAAGTGTCCATTTGAAAAGATTTAGTTAAATTAAGGAGGAATAAGTTTCTCTACTATGAACCATCTCTCAGTTGAAGCTGTTCTTGAAGAATAATGGTTCTCTGAATAAATGACCTCAAAAAGATATAGCAGAATTAGAAAAAGTACAGAGAAGGGTGACCAAAATAATAAAGTGAGGAAAGCCTAACGAGGTTAAGGATCTTCAGCTTGGTGAAAGACAATTGGGGGGAGATATAAAATAGAGGACTATAAAATCCTGAGTGAAGTGGAACAGTGAAATTAGGTCTTACCTGCTAATTTTCTTTCCTTGAGTCCATCCAGTCCAGTTCAGACACAAGGATTTATACCCACCTACCAGCAGATGAAGACTGAGAACTACTGGTTTGATGACGACACCCTATAAGCACGGAGGCTCCCAAACCAGTATTTCCATAACAAAGCAGACTCCACTTCGGCTCACTACCATAACCTAAGTAATCTAGGGCCCACTGTTCATCTAGGTCAGCTTTGCGCTACTACACTGCATAGATTTAATAGAAGACATACACAGTATTGCTATGAAAGGAGAAATGCTACTGATAGGTGATTTCAATATGCCGGATGTGGATTGGCACATCCCTGCTGTGGTGTCATCTAGAAGTAAGGAGAACCTGGATTCTCTACAGGGAGAACTATTTAGGCAATTGGTAACAGAACCCACACATGATGGGGCCATACTGGACTTAGAGCTTACCAATGGGGAAAATGTTTCTGATGTTACAGTGGGAGATCAACTCGTATCCACTGATCACCCGACGATATGGTTCAGTATTAGTACTAGGGATGATAAAATCCATTCAAAAGCGAGGGTCTTAGACTTTAGGAAAACTAACTTTGCAAAGATGAGATAATATCTCAAAGAGTCATTAGTGGGATGGGAACAGCTGGGGGATGTAGAAAACAGTGGGCAAAACTGAAAGGGAATATTTTAAAGGCAATAAACCTTTTTGTTAGAAAGGTAAATAAAAGCAAAAGGAAAAGGAGACTGCTACGGTTCTCAAAAGAAGTAGCTGAGAATGTGAAGAAAAAGAGAGAGGCCCTTCATGAAATTCAAGAGATCACAGAGAGAGGGACAGGCATCTATATTTGGAGAAGCTTAGAGAAGCTAGCAAAGTGGTCAGGAAAGTAAAGGTATAAAAAGAAAAAAATAGCCAATGCAATAAAATGTAAGAATAAGACATTTTTCAGATATGTTAGTGAGAGGAGGAAGGGCAAAAGTGGTATTATCAGACTCAATGGTGCAGGGGAGGAATATGCAGAAACTGATGAGGATAAAGCAGAATTGCTTAAAAAATATTTCTGTTCTGTGTTCACAGATGAAGGGCCTGGAGCAGGACCTCAGAAAACACCCACAAATAGCAACAGAAGCAGCAGGAATCTCGAACGATTTTCAAAAGACTATGTTTGAAAGGACTAGCTAAACTAAAAGTAGACAAAGCAATGGGTCCAGATGGGATACATCCAAGAATACTGAGGGAACATGAGGATGTTCTAGTGGGAGTGGGAAACGACAATGGGAACAGGTAAATGGAACTCACTCTGAGGAGAAGGAGGCTACCAGTGATGTGCTGCAGGAATATATCCTTGATCCGATTCTATTTAACATCTTTGTTAGTGTTATTGCGGAAGGACTGTCGGGTAAGGTTTGCTTTCTTGCAGACCATACCAAAATTTGCAATAGAGTAGACACGCAGGAAGGAGACAACAACATGAGGAGGGATCTAGCTAAACTTGAAAAATGGTCTTGAATATGATAACTGAAATTTAATGCTAAAAAATGCAGGGTCATGCATTTGGGCTGCAAAAATCTAAAGGAACTGTTGTCACGGCCTCACCACCTGCCTCTAGCTTAGAGGGGCATGGTTATTTGAGGAACTTCCCACTATCTGCCTTAACAGATTATTTCCCTGCAGCGTCCTCTGGGAAATGTAGTTTGTTTTGTTACGCTGTATAGGTGCATCAGGCAGAAAGTTGTAGTCAGGCTCAACGAGGTAAGGCAAATGACAGAAATTTATTTTGCACACAATGGTTCGAACATACCACACACAGGATTATCTGTTCAGGATTCTTTGAGGTAGTGCATTGTCCATAAAACAAACCCAAACATAAGAATGGCTGTTCAAAGGTTCTCTATATTTAAGGACATAGTCTTTAACAGCAAGGATATCAAATTCCTTTCTTAGCCTTGCTGTCTAAAGCACAAAAACAAATCAAATTTACTGTCTGTGGTAGTTTTAGCTTCTATTCAGCTTCAAACCTTTCTTGGCTACCTTCCAAGCAAAAAGGTAGAACCTAGAGGCAAAAGAAAGCGTTGCTCTACTAGCTACTTTAGATTACCCCAGTGTCATAATTCAGGCAGCAGGTGGTTAACAAGCTTATATCACAGTTCCTGGCTTGCTCGTTAGTCCCCGTAAACTTTCCCTTTGCCAACATGTGGGAATCACGGCCAACCTGCTTGTTGACTATGGGTACCTTCTTTCCTTGAAGACTTTCTTTCAAGACTGGCTTTTTCTCTACGTTCCCATGTTTAAAGCTTGGCAAAAGGAACAATCCATGAAGTGTCCTCCTCATTCAGCTCCACCTCGGGCTCTCCCAGCTGCATGGATTCTAAGTCCCCGTCTTGCTCACAGTGCTCAGCTAACAGCCTCCCGGGGGATCTTGGAGTCTCTCTTGTTTCTGGCCCCAATCTCAATTGTAGACGTGCTATATGCCAATTAGCACTTTCTTCTCCTGGAAGCTCAGTTCCTCTGCTCTGCTCTGCTCAGCACTAGTCAAGCTTCCCTTGCTTATATCTGTGCCTCTGTTCGTGTCAGCCTGGCTTCCTGCTTCTCTTCCCCCTTCCTCATTCTCTGGCATAGGTTTATATTTCCAGGGCTCTAGCTCCAACTCCTCCCTTCCCAGGTGACGGTAATCAGCCTGACTTCGGGTACTTGAGTGCTTGGAGAATTCCCTGCCATAGGGGTTCTGGGCCCTATATCCTCTCTCCCTCATTCCACTAGGGGACGCATGAAATGTGGGTGATGTGGAGGTTTTCTGATTCCTGGAGGTGGTTGTGGCTTTCCTACCCTGACCTGGTGAAAGGGGGCCCTTTACTAGGGTGAATTCCCTGTCTCTTTGTCCTCCCCCGGACTCCGGATAGGCCTCCTTGCCACACTACAGTGTAGGGGGTGAGGTACTTCTGTCGACAAAAGAAAATCGGGACATGGGCATAATTGTGTCTGATGATCCTAAAGTAGCTAAACATGTTGAAAAGGCGACTGCGAAAGCTAGAACGATGCTTGGGTGTATAGGGAGAGGAATGGCCAGCAGAAAAAAGGAGACGATAATGCCTCTGTATAAGTCTCTGGTGCGACCTCATTTGGAGTATTGTATGCAATTCTGGAGACTGCACCTTCAGAATGATATAGGCAGGTTGGAGTCGGTACAGAGGGTGGCTACTAAAATGGTTAGTGGTCTTAGTTAAGCATATGAGGACAAACTTAAATATCTTAATAGGTATACTTCAGAGGAAAGGCAGGATAGGGGCAATATGATAGAGACATTTAAATACCTCCGTGGCATAAATGCACAGGAGGGTCTCTTTCAATTGAAGGCAAACTCTGCTACAAGGGGACAGAGGATGAGAGTGAAAGGGAAGAGACTCAGGAGTAATATGTGGAAATATTTCTTTACAGAAAGAATGGTAAATGGACAGTATTTGAATTCAAAAAAGCATGGGACAAACACAGAGGATCTCTAAAGGTAAAAAGGGGACTATTGTAGTTTATATGAAAGGGCAGGCTAGATAGGCCATGTGGTCTTTTCCTGCCATCATGTTTCTATGTTTCTAGAATTACGGGGCGGGCTCTGGACTGGACCAGAGGGACTCAAGGAAAGAAAGTTAGCATGTAAGACCTCATTTCACCTTCCTAATCATCCCTCCAGTCCAATCCAGATATGTGGGATGTAAAGGGGTGGGGGGGGGGGGGAGACAGGAGAGCCATGTCTGCAGAACACGTGCCCTAAAACCAGCATCCTCCCTCGCCTGAACATCCAACCGGTAGTGCTGAGTGAAGGAATGCAAAGATGACCACGCCGCCGCTCTACAGATGTCCAGCGGTGGCACCAAACCAAATTCTGCCCAAGAGGAAGACTGAGCCTCTGAGTCAAATGGGCCTTAAAGCCCCTGTAGAATCAGGCAGCCCGCCAGGAGGTAAGCTGAATCAATAGCTTCCTTCAGCCACCACATTATGGATGCTTTAGACGCTGCTTCTCCCTTACGTGGACCCCGGTAAAGGACGAAGAGATGATCTGTTTTCCGAAACACCTCAGTAGTCCGTAGATACTGCCGTAATGCCCGGTGCACTTCGAGCTTGTGCAATGCTCGTTCCTCCAGCAAATCCGCCCCCTTAGCGAACACCAAAAAAGAAACCAGCAGATTCAGATGAAAAGCTGACACCATTTTCAGTAAGAAAGATGGAACCGGACGAAGGACCACTTTTTCCTTGGACATTAACAAGAAAGGCTCTCAACAGGACAACACCTGCAACTCTGAAAGCCTTCACACTGAACAGATAGCTACCAAAAACACTACCTTCAAAATAAGATCCTTTAGTGTGGCTTGTGAAAGCGGCTCAGAAGACGCCGCCACTAGTGTGGAGAGGACCAAATTAAAATCCCAAGAGGCAACCACTGCCCATGCTGGAGGGTGGATATGCTTAACTCCTCTCAGGAAACGCACCACATCCGGATGAGAAGCCAAGGAGATCCCTGGATCCTCCCTCGGAAACAAGCGAACGCCGCTACCTGCACTCGCAGGGAGTTAAGCGCTAACCCTTTCTCCAAGCCCGCTTGCAAAAATGCCAGGATCTCTGGCAGGGTAGCAGCGAGTGGGTGCAGGCCTCTGTCTGACATTTAAGCCTCAAATAACCTTCACACTCGGACATAAGTGAGGGAGGTGAACTGCTTGTGCACCCATAACAAAGTAGCAATGACCCGGGCCGAGTAACCTCTCTTTCTCAACTGAGCACTTTCAAGAGCCAAGCCGTAAGCGAGAACAGAGCCACATCTGGCATCAACGCAGGACCCTGCGAGAGTAGATCATCCACCTCCAGCAAAGGCCAAGGGTTCTCCACCGCCAGCCGCACTAGGTCCGCACACCATGGCATCAGAGGCCAATCGAGCACCACCACGATCACAAGCCCTCAATGAGCTTCCACCTTCTGGACCACCATCTGAGTGGCCAGGGAGGGAAGACATACAACAGCCCTCCCCGAGGCCACCTTTGCAGCAATGCATCGAGGCCATCGGATATCCTTTCTCATCTCCACCTTGCCTTGGCATTGTCTGCTGTCACCATCAGATCCATCATAGGTGGGCCCCATCACTGCACTCTGCTGAAAAACCAGTTCTAAAAGAGACCACTCCCCTGGATACAACAGGTTTCTGCTGAGAAAATCGGCTTGCACGTTCTCTTTGCCTGTCTCATGAGCCACAAACAGAGCCATCAAGTGCACTTCTGCCCACTCGAGCAAAGGCGCTACCTCCTTTGACAACGGCTCACTTCTGGTGCTTCCCTGGTGATTGATGTAGGCCACTGCGGTCACACTGTCAGACAGCACGCGCACCGCGCTGAGGTGAACCAATGGGAGAAAGGCCATGAGTGCCAGGAAAATCATCCTGATCTCCAACCTGTTAATGGACCAGGACCGCTCCTGCATTGACCACTGCCCCTGAGCAACCTGGTTCAGACACTGTGCCCCCCAGCCTCTAAGACTGATGAGCGTCATCACCATTATCCAGTCGAGGGTCTCGAGGGACACCCTCCTTGACAGGCTGCTCAACTGCAGCCACCACCAAAGACTCGCCCGTGCCTCCCACAGCGACAAAGTCTTCTACAGGGAGTACCTCTGGCCCACCACTGGGTCAGAAGAGCCCTCTGTAGAGGCCACATATGCGCCTTGCCCCAGAGCATCAGTTCCAGAGTTGCCATCATGGAGTCCAACACCTGCAGGTAATCCCAGGCACGAAGTACCAGTCGCCTCAGGAGTTGCCCAATCTGGTCCTGCAGCTTCTGAATCCACTCTGTCATCAACGCTACCCTGTCTGTCACGGTATGAAAGTGGACTCCCAAATACTCCAGTGACTGGGTCGGCTCCACCCTGCTCTTCGCAAAGATTTTTTATTTATTTATTTATTTACATTCTCTTATATACCGCGCTATTCTGTATCAGTGCGGTTTCCATTGAACAAACTGAAATTACATTGAACAGGGCATTATAACTTGGAGATAACTATTTTACAGGGAACATGGGCTATGGAGGGTTAAGTGGCTTGCCCAAGACCACAAGGAGCACCTGTGGGACTAGAAACAGCAGTCCTTCCAGCCCAAGGTTGCTGTCCTCTAGTGGGATTTGAATCCCCGACCTTCCGGCCTGAAGTACCTTGCCCCAACCACTAGGCCACTCCTCCACTCCAAGATGACCACCCAGCCCAACTGCTGTGGCAGTGTGGACACCTTCTGCATTGCCAGACAGTTTTCCTGGCATGTCTTTGCTCTGATCAACCAATCATCCAGATACAGATGTACCAGAACCCCCTCTCTTTGTAGGGCTGTCACCACCAATACCAACACCTTGGTGACAGTTCTGGGGACTGTAACAAGGCCAAAGAGTAGGGCCTGAAACTGGAAATCACCAAAAGGGACTGCAAATCACAAGAAATGTTGATGCTCTGGTTGAATCGGGATATGCAAATATGCCTCCGCATGATCCAACGCTGTCAAGAACTCCACCACTGTTACAGATTTCAAAGTCTCCATTCGAAAATGCGGACCTCGCAAGGTTCTGTTGACACCGTTCAGATCCAGAATCAGCTGAAATGAGCCCTCCTTCTTGAGCACCATGAAATAAATCGAGTACGGACCACAGCCGTGCTCCTGAGGCGGCACCTCGACAACGGCCTGCAGCTGCACCAGATGCTGCACCATATCACTGATCTCCCGAGCTTTCCCCTGTGGCCCCTCCAGGTGATACCATAAAAGCATCAGAGAGGGGACAGGCAAACTCTAGAGCATACCCCTCCCGTATGACCTCTAGTACCCACTGATCTGACATAATCTGGGTCCAGGTGGAACAGTACTCCTGCAGACGACCTCTCATGGGTACCAACCCCACCTGGGCCCCCAAACCTTGACTGCGAAGGCTTAGAGTCACTGGCACTTCCAGCTGGCCCATCTCTGCTTCCTTGTCATCCCCCCTGAAAGGAAAAACCCCTGGGGAGGAACTATGCCCTTGGGGGGGGGGGGAAATCTCATGGGACGAAACCTCAGGAAATCCCGAAAGCACCCTCGAGCCACGGGCGCAGGCTTTGCGGCCTTTGGTTTGTCCTCTGATAACCTTAGAGCCTTTGAATCACCTAAATCCTTAACCAATTTCTACAACGCATCATCAAACAGTAACCTCCCCTGAAAAGGGGGTTAACTCAGGTGACCCTTCAGAGACATCTCGGATCAGTTACACAACCACAAGAGCCTCTGGGCAGTAACTAGAGACATCATGTTGTAACCGACGCCCAGACCAGGTCATAAAAGACATCCGCCAGGAAGGCAGACCCTGACTCAATTCGCAGCATCCAACAAGGAATCCTCTTCCGCGGTCTCAGGCAACTTCTGCAACCAACACATGCATGCCCTGGCGACATACGCTCCACAAATAGATGCTTGCAAGGCCAAAGCCAAAATCTCAAATGACTGCTTAAACATTGCCTCAAGCTTCCTGTCATGAGGGTCTTAAGGGCAGCACCACCCTCAACCAGAATGGTAGTCTTCTTCGTGACCACTGTCACCAAGGCATCCACCATTAGGAACCTAAAGCGCTCCTCTGATGTGTCTGGATACAGTCTCGCCATAGACCTGCACATATGCAAATTTCCTTCTGGAGCCTTCTACGCCGCCTCAATCATATCCCAAATAGCTCTATGCACCGAGAAAAACTGGGATGGTTTTTGGATCCCCTCCAGCAGGGGGTCATCTAACGTACCCTCTGAAGAGACATCTGTCGGAATATTCAGCACCACCATGGAATGTGAAATAAGGGATGCCAGCTCATACTTGTGGAACACGTGAACCACGGAGGAGTCCTCCCCTGGCTGAATCTTGCCCTCTTCGAGGCCCTCCCCGTGTAAATCATCAAAGTGGTCCAATGGTCCCTCCAGAGGGTCCTACGATCCCCACTAGAGGCCTCTGAGTCCTGTTCATCTATCTCCTCTTGTTGATTCCGCCATGGGCGCTTGGCTGGAGAAGATGCCGACGCCATCTGTGACTCCAACTCTGTCTGGGAGCCAATCACCACGGGCACAAGCCCCTGCCGCATGCAATAAGTCTGGTGCAGCAGGAGCAAACATTTTTGAAATAAATGCCCCCACTGCTAGGCCTGCTCCTTGAACCAATGCAGCTGAGCCCTGAGAAAATGCCAGTGACACTGATAGCTGGCTTCCTGGGGCCTGAATGGGCTCTCCACAGCTCATCGAAGGTCTGGATAAAATGACGATATTGCTTGTCAAAATCAGGTGCTACAATGAAGTGTCCTCTAAAGCCACCGCGGCCCCCGATGCTTGGTGAGTCGCTCGATCATACTGTCAGGGCAACTTCATCCTCCATGTGCCCCCTTTTCGTACAACTGCAGCAGATGCCGGAGTCGGAAGAAAGACTCCGAAGACTGCCGCCGGCGCGCACATCAGCTTAGAATTGGGCATGACACTTGCACGCATTTCAGGCCTCCCCCTCCTACCAGTACTTACTGCCGCTGATACCCTCTGCATTGCGTTGGACTCACCAGCACTGGATCCGCCTGCTGCTGCTGCCCTATGGCCATGATCGCTCTGATAGTAAAAAGTAATTAGACCTTACCTGCTAATTAGTGTTCCTGAAGGAACGACAGTCCAGTCCCTTTACTTCTGGGTTGCGCAACCCTTCCAGCAGCTTGGAGGCTGAGCCCATCCTTTTGAGGATGGTGTGGTATAAATACCACTGGCACCACCCATAGATCCCAGTAATCTAATGAAAAAGCAGACTTAACGAAAATCCAATTAATAGCCTATGTAAAACTAACAACACAAACCACCCAACTGAATTTTTATTTTTTTTTTGTCAAGGAGGAAAAGGTGAGGTGGGGAGGGGGGGGGGAGGAAGGAGGAGGTTTACCTGAGACTGACTGAGCCCTCCTTCACACCGGCCCGCCGGACCTGCGCCACGGGGCTCTTCCACTTTATCCTGGCCCTGAATTCGGTCCGCTGATCCTCACGTGTCAACTAGAACATTACTCCTATCGAAGAACCGGGTGGGATCAGGGACTGGACTGTCGTTCCTTCAGGAACACTAATTAGCAGGTAAGGTCTAATTACTTTTTCCTTATCGTCACTCCAGTCCAGTCCCTTTACTTCTGGGATGTAACAGAGCAGTTCAAGCATGGGTGGGATCCGTGATGCCGGACCGAAGCACCGCGTGCCCAAACCGCGAGTCAGCTGAACTCTGAACGTCCAGTCTGTAGTGTCTGGTAAAGGTATGCAGGGAGGACCAGGAAGCCGCCCTACAAACATCCAGCGGCGGAACTAAACTATATTCTGCCCAAGAGGTAGCCTGCGCCCATGTCGAATGAGCGCACAATCCCCCTGGAACCTGCTTCCCCTGGAGGATGTAGGCGGAAGCAATAGCTTCCCTGATCCACCTGGAGATGGAAGCCTTGGCCGCTGCCTCCCCCTTGTGCGGCCCTCCAAACTGAATGAACAGACGGTCGGACTTTCGAAAAGGCGCAGTGCGGGAGAGGTAACGCTTCAAGGCTTTTTGAACATCCAGGAGGCGCAGCTTGCTGTCCCCCCCTGCTTGCTCCTCCGCTGAAAATGACGGGAGCGTAACTGTCTGATTCACATGAAAGGGGGAGATGACCTTGGGCAGGAAGGAAGGCACTGTCCGTAAGACTACTTTATCCTTGAAGAATGAAAGAAAGGGGGGCTGGGAGGACAGTGCTTGTAGTTCGGAGACACGTCTGGCTGAACAAATAGCGACCAGAAAAACCGTCTTCAGTGTCAGATCCTTTAGAGAGGCTTCCTTTGCCGGCTCAAAGGGTGCCTTGGTCAAGGCATTTAGCACCAGGTTGAGATCCCAAGGGGGGATGAACGATCTCTGCTGCGGACGTAGACGCCTCACCGCTCTCAGAAACCTGGCCACGTCCGCGTGAACCCCTAAAGACTTTCCGCGGACCTTACCCCTATAGCAAGAGATGGCTGCCAACTGGACTCGTAAGGAACTGTGCGCTAGGCCTTTGTCAAAACCCGCTTGCAAGAATTCAAGAACCTCCGGAATGGAGGCCGAAAGAGGTTTCCTCCGGTGCTCCGCACACCATGCTTCGAAGATGCGCCAAACTCTTACATAGGAGAGACAGGTCGAGCGCTTTGTAGCACTCAACAGAGTCGAGATCACCGATCCCGAATAACCCCGCTTCAGAAGCCGTGCCCTTTCAATAGCCAGGCCGTAAGCGAGAATCGATCCACGTGAGGCATCCGAACCAGACCCTGCCTCAGCAGATCCCTTCTGCAGGGAAGCCGCCAAGGCCGGTCGGCGAGCAACCTCACCAGATCCGCATACCAGGGACGGCGGGGACAATCCGGAGCTATGAGGATTACCAAACCTCGGTGGGCTTCCACCCGTTGTAGAACCCTTCCGATGAGAGCCCATGGAGGGAACACATACAGGAGCCCTTCCGACGGCCACTTTTGGGCCAGAGCATCTAAGCCTTCGGACATCCTTTCCTTCCTTCGACTGAAGAATCGACTTGCCTTGGCTGAGGCATACCATGCCATGAGATCCATGACTGGTGGACCCCAACGGGCTACTATCTGGTCGAAGACCTCCTGTTCCAGCTCCCACTCCCCGTGGTCGATCTTGAATCTGCTGAGGTAATCGGCTGTGACGTTGTCCGTTCCGGCCACGTGCTGGGCTGAAAGCGCCTCCAACCGGATTTCGGCCCACCGGAACAGGCTGTCCGCTTCCTTCTCCAAGGAGGAACTGCTTGTACCTCCCTGGCGGTTGATGTAAGCCACCGCGGTGACATTGTCGGAGAGGACGCGAATCGCTCTTTGACGAACTAGGGGTTCGAGTGCCCTGAGCGCTAAGGCTACCGCTCGTAATTCCAATCTGTTGATGGACTAGTGCGACTCCACTGAAGTCCAAAGGCCCTGGACGAACTGGTCCTTGCAATGAGCCACCCAGCCTGATAGACTTGCATCCGTCGTTAGCAGTAAACATTGCGGTGGTTCGAGAGGCATCCCGCAATCCAGGTTCCTTGAGTACCGCCACCACTGGAAGGTCCTCTTGGTTCGAGGGGCACAGGAGCAGTTGCATGGACAAAGGATGATGTTGATGAGACCACCGACGTAACAGGGCCCGCTGCAGAGGCCGCATGTGAGCCCTGGCCCACGGAACTACCTCTATTGCTGCAGCCATGGTTCCCAGCAATTGAAGGTAATGCCAAGCCGTAGGGTTTCGCCTGTTCAGAAATTGCAAAACCAGGATCCTTAGTTCCATTGACCTCTTCTTGGATAGAAACACTTTTCCTCTTCTGGTGTCGAACCTCGCTCCGAGATACTCGATCTCTTGAGAGGGTAACAACCTGCTCTTTGTCCGATTGATGACCCACCCCAACTCCTACAGGACTTCTACCACCCTGGCGGTAGCCGAGCGACTCTCCTCTTCTGACTTTGCCCGGATCAGCCAATCGTCCAGGTAGGGATGTACCAGAATTCCCTCTTTTCGTAGAGCTGCCGCCACCACCACCATTATCTTGGTGAAAGTCCGAGGAGCCGTAGCTAGCCCGAAGGGCAGAGCTTGGAATTGAAAATGACCTCTTGGTACCGCGAATCTCAGGAACTGTTGATGGGATCTTCGAACCGGGATATGAAAATAGGCTTCCGTCAAATCCAGGGAAGTCAGGAACTCTCCGCTCCTCACGGCCACGATGACCGACTTTAGGGTTTCCATACGGAAATGAGGCACCTTGAGACAGCGATTGACTTGCTTTAGATCTAGGATCGGACGAAAGGAACCTTCCTTCTTTGGTACTACAAAATAAATTGAGTATTGTCCGGTGCCGCATTGGTCTGGCGGAACAGGAATCACTGCTCCTAGCCCTAAGAGCCTTGAAAGTGTGACTTCTATCGCCGCCCTTTTTACTGGAGATCCACAGGGGGACTGAATGAAGGCTGGAAGTATTTGCTTCGCAAATTCGAGAGCGTAACCCTCTCGGATCACTTCTAGAACCCATTGATCGGACATGACCCGGGACCAGGCGGAAAGGAACTGCCTTAGCCGGCCCCCACCAGCAGGCCGCCCACCTGGGCCCCCGTTTTCTCATTGTGGTTTTCTAGGTCCCGCGGAGGAGAAGGAGGCCCCAAAACCTCTCCCCGCTCCCCAAAACCCTCTAAAGTTCTGACCCCTCGATGGGAAACGGCCCCTAGGGAAGGGGTTCGAGCTGGCTGGGCGAAATCTCCGGGGATCCCTAGGCTGACTCCGAACAGGGGCCAGCGAACGACCTTGTTTAGGTCTGTCCTCCGGAAGCCTGCCCCCTTTAGATTCGCCAAGGTCCTTCACCAACTTATCCAAGTCTTCCCCAAACAGCAGCTTCCCCTTAAAGGGAAGACGGCTCAGGCGCGCCTTTGAAGAGGCATCGGCTGCCCAATTACGTAGCCACAAATAACGCCTGGCTGCAACTACCGAGGCCATGTTCTTAGCTAGGCTCCTGATGAGGTTGTACTGGCTATCTGCAAGGTAGGCAGCCCCTGACTCCAACTTAGTCGTAATAGCCTGCGCGTCCTCTGAGGTACCCTCCGCTAGCTGAAGCTGCTGGGACCATCTCAAGCAGGCCCGAGCCACCCAAGCTCCCGTCACCGAGGCCTGTAAGACGAGAGCACTAACATCAAAGGCTTGCTTCAGCAGCGTCTCCAATTTTCTATCCTGAGAATCCCTCAGAGCCGCACTACCCTCGACCGGGATAGTCGTCTTCTTTGTCACTGCTGATACCGCCGCATCCACCCTGGGCGACTTCAGCAGATCTTTGTCAGGTTCCGGCAACGGGTAGAGACGAGTCATAGAACGGACTCCCCTCAAGCTTGACTCAGGTTGATCCCATTCCTCCTGGATCATCTGACGTACCACTCTATGGACGGGAAAAACCTTCTGCGACCTTCTAACGGCTTGGATCAAAGAGTCCTCCAACGCTTCCTCCTCTGTAGGAGCGTCCGAAGCCACGTTGAGCACCTTCAGGGACTCATTAATCAAGGATGGAAGCTCCTCTCTGCGAAACACTCGCTCTATTCGGGATCGGTCCTCCTCCGGGATCTCTCCCTCCTCGAGCTCTTCCTCATCTTCATCTAATTCTTTGTCCGAGACCTCCTCTTCCTGGGAGCCATGTGAAAGGGAAGTGAGAGGCTCTTCGCTCAACAGCCTTGCGCGCTTGAGAGGTACCCCTGAGTCCTGTGTGCTTGCCCTCAATGGCCTGGTCCCCCCGCCTTCCTTCGCCTTGCTCGACTCTCCTGCTGCGAACCCCTGCTTGCGCATGCAATAGGCCTTGTGTAGCAAGAGGACGAAATCAGGAGAGAAGAGATCACAGGGACTCTCTTCCCCACCGTAAGTAGAGGGGATGGACAGAGGGAGAACGGGCAAGACCGAGGCCGAAGGAGGAGGGGAACGGGACACCCCTTCCTCCACCAGCGGGTCTCCAGACCCTTGGGAAGTCTGAGCCATGGACCCCTGGATTTCCTGCTCCACAGAAGCAGCCTCTGCAGCACAACCTCTGCAGATCCCCGTTTCCGAGGCCGTACCCCTCCGAATGCCGCAGGAAGGGCACAGAGGCTTGCCAGTCATGTCCTTTCTGACAGATTTAATAATTCCCAGATAGCATAAATTGCACTCAGGAGTTCAAAGGCCTTTCCCCTCCCCCAATCGTTAAATTGCAGCCCAGCAACAATTTAAGAAATAAAACTTAAGTTAATCAAAGTTAGAAAAAAAATAACAAATTTCAAATTAAATAGAATTAAATTTCAAATTAAGCAAACCCAGCGAATTAATTATTTTAAACTTCTCCCTGTACTTGCTGTTTGCTGCTCCCGTTGCTGGTTGCTGCTCCCGTTGCTGGCTCGCACGTGTTAGGCCGCAGCCACGTGGAGTCTGAAACCGGCGGCCGGCGTCTCTGCACGCGGCGCCGGATTGCTTTGGAGGCTGCCGACTGAATCAGCGCTGGATGCAGAATCCGGAGTTGCCCCGATGCTCTGACGCGCCGGGAGCTGCAGCGCAAGGCCGCGGGAAATATCGCAGCGCCGCCTCCAGCGCTCAGCCACCTGGGGGCTTCGGCGCAAGGCAGGGCAAGCCCACGGGGAAGGTCCCGGGGAGTTGGCAGGCCAAGGACGCGTGAGGAGGCTTCCCCGGTTGTCTCTGCTGCTGCCGGTAAGCCTCCTTCTCCGGGCTGGGAGCTCAGAAACTGAGCAGGAAGGAGAACGGGGGGGGGGGGGGGAGGGAGAAAAAAAAACATAAAGGAACAGCACCCTAAAGAGGGAACTCAAAAGAAATAAAGATCCAAAAGGATAACCAACAATAAATTAAATTAAACTAAATTAAATATAATTAAATAAAGGGACTCCACAGTAAGCCCTTGGCTTACGGAACCCTCCAGCTGCTTGGAGGCTGAGAATACTGGGATCTATGGGTGGTGCCAGTGGTATTTATACCACACCATCCTCAAAAGGATGGGCTCAGCCTCCAAGCTGCTGGAAGGGTTGCGCAACCCAGAAGTAAAGGGACTGGACTGGAGTAACGATAAGGAATTACCCTTTTTTTTTTTTTTTTTTTAAATTTGTCAGGTCTTTCATTCTTTCTTTCTTTCTTCTTCTCCAGCAGGGGGTCATCTAACATACCCTCTGAAGAGACATCTGTCGGAATATTCAGCACCACCATGGAAAGTGAAATAAGGGATGCCAGCTCATACTTGTGGAACACGTGAACCACGGAGGAGTCCTCCCCTGGCTGAATCTTGCCCTCTTCGAGGCCCTCCCCGCGTAAATCATCAAAGTGGTCCAATGGTCCCTCCAGAGGGTCCTACGATCCCCACTAGAGGCCTCTGAGTCCTGTTCATCTATCTCCTCTTGTTGATTCCGCCATGGGCGCTTGGCTGGAGAAGCTGCCGACGCCATCTGTGACTCCAACTCTGTCTGGGAGCCAATCACCACGGGCACAAGCCCCTGCCGCATGCAATAAGTCTGGTGCAGCAGGAGCAAACATTTTTGAAATAAATGCCCCCACTGCTAGGCCTGCTCCTTGAACCAATGCAGCTGAGCCCTGAGAAAATGCCAGTGACACTGATAGCTGGCTTCCTGGGGCCTGAATGGGCTCTCCACAGCTCATCGAAGGTCTGGATAAAATGACGATATTGCTTGTCAAAATCAGGTGCTACAATGAAGTGTCCTCTAAAGCCACCGCGGCCCCCGATGCTTGGTAAGTCGCTCGATCGTACCGTCAGGGCAACTTCATCCTCCATGTGCCCCCTTTTCGTACAATTGCAGCAGACGCCGGAGTTGGAAGAAAGACTCCGAAGACTGCCGCCGGCGCGCACATCAGCTTAGAATTGGACATGACACTTGCACGCATTTCAGGCCTCCCCCTCCTACCAGTACTTACTGCCGCTGATACCCTCTGCATTGCGTTGGACTCACCAGCACTGGATCCGCCTGCTGCTGCTGCCCTATGGCCATGATCGCTCTGATAGTAATTACCCTTTTTTTTTTTTTTTTATTTGTCAGGTCCCATGGCCGAGAACTCCCTGAAAACTGCCTGCAAGGAATCAGTGCTGGCTGCGCCCCATGATCAGTGCAGGCCTTTCCCAGTGAGATGGAGGGGGAAACAACACTTTGGGGGCGGGACCTGGTCCGCCAGGTGCGACACCCCAGGCCTGCCACTCTAGGCCCTCAGCAGAGTCAGGCCAGGGACAGGGAGTCCCCGCTGTATGGCCTGCTCAATGCTGTGTCACCTCCACAGTACAAAATAAATCCTTCTAAGCCTCTGCTCTTTCCTCTCTCGTTTTCTTTTTTTTTTTCAACTAAGCTGTCCAGGGTCCAGGCTGCCTAGGAGCCTAAGCACTTTCCATCTGCTGATGACTGAGAAATACTGGCTTGGGATCCTCAGTGTGGGACCCTTATAGGGTGACATCATCAAACCAGTAAGTCTCCATCAAGTCATAAGAACATAAGAACATCAGATATGCCATACTAGGTCAGACCAAGGTCCATCAAGCCCAGTATCCTGTTTCCAACAGTGGCCAATCTAGGTCATACGTACCTAGCAGTTTCCCCAAAAGACACACAAATCTGTACTGGACTGGAGGGATGATTAAGAAAGGTAAAAGCAAACCAGTTGTCTTTTTCAAAACGTTGATAGGGGGACATATCATGAAGTTACTAAGTAGTACATTTAAAGCAATTAGAAGAAAATATTATTTTTTTCAGTCAACTCATAATTAATGTCAGGCATTTCCTTCCTAGGAGGATTTGCTTACATAAATGAGCTACGACATCTTCCTTTCTTTTATACTGCTACTAATCTCAACCTCATGATGCAGCTTGCCCCAACTGGCTCTCAAAGGATGCACCCTGGCTTGACTGGTTCTTGAGGTATGCATCTTCTCTAATTGGCCCCTTCACCTATTTAAACCTCGGATCTCCCATTCTACCTTACCCTTGGCATAGGTCTCACATAATAATTCTTGAATGCCTTATTTTGTCTGCTGATTTTTGGTATCTGACCTCCGTTAGCCTTCTGGTACTGAACTTGTTCTGTCTGCCTTGACCCTTACTTGCTTCTTGATTTCTTTTCTGCCTGATGCTTTAGTTTTCTTCCTGTGCTACGAGACTGCTCTGCTGGATCTGCCCATGTTGTTCCAGCACTTCAGCTCTTCTGCTGCCTCCTACTATCTGGCAACTGAAGCCTTTATCTCTGTGGGAAACACCTTGGGCTCATACTTCAAGTTCTGGCAATCTCTGAGCACTGGAGGGATCAACTCAAAGAAAAAGGGGGTTACTACAGGTGAACACGCAAAACCTAGGCCAAGGATCTCTGGTGTTCCATCAGGAGCTTGACCCAACCATGACAGATAAGCTCTGGAATTCACTGCTGAAGGATATGGTACAACTATTTAGCGTAGATGGGTATAAACATGGTTTGGGCAAATTCCTAGAGGAAAAGTCCATAAATCATTATTAAAGTAGACTTCGAAGAAAGCCATTTTCTACTCCTAGAAGTAATCAGCATGGGATCCTGCCAAAGTACTTGTGAATTGATTGGCAACTGTTAGAAACAGGATACTGGACTTGATAGACTTTTGATCTGACCCAGTATGGCAATTCTTAGGTTTGTTTGCTTTATGTATTTATTTATTTACAAACATTTGATATACCACCCTTCGAACTATGATACTTGATATGATCCAGATTCTCTATAAAAACAGGCACAACAACAAAAAAAAAGTAACACTCAAAAGCACAAGACAGTAGCATATAAAGAGGTAGTAATCAGTCAGGAGGGAAAATGATACATAAGACAGTCCAATTCTTTCAAGCAAACAATGAACAGGAAAGCATAGCTACTCACCTGTAACAGGTGATCTCCGGGAACAGCAGGAATTTAGTCTTCACATATGGGTATAGTTGGTACCGACGGAGCCTGCACGGGAACGCTCCCCAGCGTCCAATAGGAAAGCTTTTGAGAGCATCCCACAGAGCCTGCGTGCTGCCATCCTGCCTTTCCCAAATGTCCCTCTCCAGTTGAGTTTAAAGCTGAGACAAAGAGAGAGGGAAAGAGAGAAAGAGATAGAGATACAACTCCTAGGGGAGGTGGGTGGGTTGTGAAGAATAAATTCCTGCTGTTCCCGGAGATCACCTGTTGCAGTTGAGTAACTATGCTATCTCCAGGAACAAGCAGGAATGTAGTCTTCACATATGGGGACTCCCTAGCTGCAGATGCCAGGGAAAAGGCCCCAGAAGTTGTGTGCCCTTGTGAAAGGGCTCCACTTCCCCCATGGATTTCTGGCATCCTACCGAGGATGGTGGGTAGGAGTTGATTAAGTATGGAACAGGTGTTGAAGAACAGCCTGACCAAACAAGGCATCCCGGCGGGAGTCCTTGTCTAAGCAGTACTAGGCAAAAGATATACACTGTGCAATCCAGCTGGACAGTGTTCTTTTGGAGACTGGAAGTCCCAAATGACTAGGTTCAAAAGCAACAAAGAGTTGAGAGGACTTTCTATGTTGCTGTGTCCTTTGCAAGTAAAGCACAGTTACTTACCTGTAACAGGTGATCTCTGGGAACAGCAGGAATAAGTCTTCACATATGGGTACGTCGGTACCGACGGAGTCTGCGCGGGAACGCTTCCCAGCGTCCAATCAAGAGCTTTTGGAAGCATCCCAGCACGCCTGCGTGCTGCCTTCCCGCCTTTCCCAACTGCCTCTCCTCAGTTAAGTTTTAAAGCTGAGACAAAGAGAGAGAGAGAGAGGAAAGGAAAGATAGATAGATAGAGAGACAACTCCTGGGGAGGTGGGTGGGTTGTGAAGACTTATTCCTGCTGTTCCCAGAGATCACCTGTTACAGGTAAGTAAATGTGCTATCTCCAGGAACAAGCAGGAATGAGTCTTCACATATGGGGACTCCCAAGTGAGATGCCTGGAGTCCCAGCATGTCATAGGTTGGAACATGCTATCTCCCAGAACACCAGGCATCCTGAGGATGGAGGGTAGGAGTTGAAGAAAGAAAGATGCTGTGGAACAGCTAACCTAGCATAGGAATGCAGAGAAGGAGTCCATGTGTGGATGATGATTGTCATCAATGATATTGCAAAGGATATTGCAATATGGATCTCTCCTGACAGGATTTCACAGAAGTATGGAGGTTCATGGATCTACTGGGAAACCCAGTAAAGGAACCGTGAAGAGGACCTCACTGTAAAGTGGAGGTAATAAACCTGTAGGAAAACAGTGGAGGTCAGAATTCTGAAAAGTAACAAGTATGTATATATGTAAATAGTTCCAAATATCGTCAATACAACCTATATATAGTTCTGTTTACTGTTCATCGTAAGTGATTAACTACCTGTATATAGTTTTTGAATACTGTTCAATGTACCTGTTTATCACAGCAATGTTTTATGTATTTCATGTTGTTTGATGTAAACCGCCACTGATCTCAGGAAGTGGCGGTATATAAAAGATTTGCAAATAAATAAAAATAAATAAACAAGTAACACCAGTAGGAAAAACTGGGGTAGTACAAAAACGGTGGGCCTTCAGCGGAAGGCTGTATGACAAAAACCTAACTCTTTTGGCGGCAGAGTGGCTCACTCTTAGGAGCAAAAAGAGAAAGGCTAACCGATTTGGACAAACAGGCACAGTCCTTGTGGGGAGAAAGGGTATGGGAACCCCTTGTATCCCAAAAAGAGAGGACAAATGCCTGAGGCATTAAAGCCTGTGATTAACTGAAGATCCACAATGTCTCTCCTAACTGGGGTAAGCTAGGAGAGATATTAGGCACGGAGAGCTTCAGAGGTACCTAAACCCTTAGGTTATGGTATAAAAATTGTTGACTACCACAGGAGTGGTTGTGTGCGTAGAATCCCACACCTGCTGGATAGCATAGGTATGGGTAAAGCCCCTCTGTCAGAAACATATAGCTATATGAGCATAGACAGTCAGATAGATAAGTATTTGGAGACATATCTATCTATAATGAAATATCTCGACAGATACATATATATATAGATATAGATATAGATATATAAATATATATCTACATATATATAGATAGACATATAAGAATATATCTATAGTGAGATATGGAAGGGCATAAAATACACACAAAAGATAATATGAATATGTAGGCCTAAATATGGGTGTCTGCAATTAAACAGACAGATATATGCCTACAGCATGGTATTCACATAGGATATGTGGAGAGGAAAGATTCATCTAATAACAAGGAGGTGGAACCTACTTGAGAAGATATATAGAGAATCTATTCCCCCTGGTTATGATCTGCAAGGATGCTAGCTAGTAAAATAACCAGGATGATTACATGAAAAACAGAGGATAATATCAATCTGTAGCCAGCAAGTCCCGAGTCTTCCAAGACTCTAGCATGGTAAGTAGACAGAAGACACATAGAGATGAGATACCATGTTGACCTGCTTAAGGGCAAAAAGTATCATGCGTTCTTACCATGAGGACGAGCTGCAAGGAGAAAGATCATATCCCCGATTGGGAATGCTATGGACCAAAGCAGGGAATTGGCAACTCCTTACGCCTTTACGTAAGAGAAGGCCTATGTCCTTTATATCAAAAGGAGATAGTAAAAGAAGGGAGAACCTTCTAGTCATGGGAGACATGACTGAAAAGCCTTTTCCAACCATCTAGGATAGCTGTTGGAGAAAAAAACCCATGCTCTCTAGCAAGGGCCCATAGTGGAAAGCTTCTCTGTAGAATTGCAGAGAGCATGATGCAGGAGAATGAGGAGATAGAACTGGCTGCTAGAGAGCCAGTATCTCTGCCCACTATGCTGCCAAGCCCAGGAGAATGGAGATGGCAGAAATAGAAGACAATCCAGAAAGCTTGTAGTGAGATAATCTCCAAGATAGATGGAAGCACTGACTTGGAGCCACTACTAAGACTAGACAGAATGTTAGTGGAGGACAAATCTGGTTGTTTGTGGAGAAGAACCAGTGGTCGAAACATTAAGGCTCCTGCATAGGCAGCTGCTAGCAAGATAGCAGAAAGAATCTTACTGTTCAAAAACAGAAAGAACAGACAGGAGTAGAAAACTCTGGACATGTCTGATAAGCTGCCCGAAAGTAAGATTGAAACAGAGGAGGTAACTCAGAGAGGAAAACTCCACACTGGAAAGTGAGAAAACTAGAGAGGCTGAAGAAAAAGGCCCTCTGCAATTAATTCCGCTCTTACAGAGGAAAAAGCTTGGTAAGAGGGTGAAGAGAATGGAGCTGAAGAAGACTTACCAAGTAGTAAGTCTATAGAAAGGAAAAATACATGCTGGCACAGGAACTACCATTTAATGGTGGTCAGACCTCTTTCCCTAGCAGGAAAAGAGGAGAAACCTGCAACCTATAGGCATGAACATCCTGACAGCTCATAGAAATATAGAAAAAATGGATGTCTTTTGGAAAGAGATCCATGTGTAGGGGTTAGAATGAAGCAGTGGATTGCCTCTATTGAGAAGAAGCAACTGCAGATTCTAACCCCAAGAGTCACAAGCATCTGATGATGATTGATCAGAAACCCTGCAGGTGCTGGGTTTGCTGAGCCTGGTGAGAGGTTGGATTCTTCAGACCAGGACGATGCCTCCCCTGTTGGGGAACATCTGTATGATGGGCAAGTGATGAATAAAACCTTCTTCTCCTGTGGGAAGAAAGTTTGGTAGGACATTTCCTACCTACTGGGACAGAAGAAGGTGTAGAACAACCCTTAGGAACAGGTAAATCAGTGGACAACTGAGTAACCTGACGTAAAGACTCCTTGTTGAAAAGATTTTCTCCAGTGCAAGAAGTATGTCCCAGCCGTTGTTGTGCCCATTTGTCCAAGTCTGAAGCTTGGAGCCAGGCTGTATGTCGTGCCCCTATAGCTATAGCAGAAGTGCTGCTAACAGACTCAAAAGAGTCTAGGGAAGCACGAGAAAGAAACCAAGAGATATTCTGGATATGCTTAAGCAGTGAGGAATAGTCTGTACTCCTGGAATCTGGAAGGAAAGGAGTCAAAAGATGTAATTGCTTTGTGACCTCCTCAAGAGAAAGACTCATATAAAAAATATATGAGAGAATTCTTGCAGAAAGCATAGATGTCTGGAAGGTTTGACGTCCAAAGGCATCTAGTGTCTTAGACTCACGACCTGGCGGATAAGAAGAGTGCTTTTTCTTACTCTTTACTCGCCTCACTGCTGACTCCACTACTATGATGAGGAAGTTGAGTCTTTTGAAACCCTGGAGAGGGGGGCGCCTGATATAAGAGATCAGTTGCCCTGGGAGGTGGGGGTATCCTTAAAGGTGTTTCCCACATGCCTAGAAGGAGATCCTGCAAGGAATGATGCAAAGGAAGCATTATGTTGTCCTTTGCTTTGGTAGAAACAGAGCCTTGTGCAGGATCATGTCCTGGAATAGGAATGGCAAGGGATCTTGCTATATCCAGGAGGAAACTCTGAAAAGAGGGATCCCAAACAGGAATCTCCCTTGGACAGGTTAGATCTAAAGAACTAGCCTGAGCACCCACAGAGTTATCCAAATATATAGGAATAGAAGATCCTGCAGAGTGCAGTGTGGAATGGTTAAGGGATGGTTGCTGGTACTGGCTGTCAGGAGCAGCAACCGTCCTTACCACATTGTCCACGCCAGGTATCGACTCCAAGCTTGGTATAGAATGGAGCAATCCTGTTGAAAAAAGCATGGCAGGAGTTGGCCACGATGCTACTGTGGATACCGGTACCGATGCCAATACCAGAACCGATGTCGGAGTCGAGCCCGACAAAGACATCGGAGTAGTCACCGGTGACAGTTCAATCGGTACCGAAGTAACCGAAAACCTCCGGCCGCTATCCTCGGTACCGAGCCACCGGTATCGATCGGTGTCGGTACCAAAACCTATTGGTACCCAGTCTTCCAGACTAGAAATCGATTCCAAACTCGGCATCGAGGGCAGAGAGCCTGATAAGCGAAGCATGGAAGGCACCGACAGTAAGGGTAATGAGGACATCGGTACCGACTTCGGTACCGTGTCTGATACCGGTGAATGAAGGTCAACCAGTGGCAACTCAATCGGCCTCGGGGGAACCGAGAGTTGCGGATCCGAGTCATCGGAACCAAGCCTTCAGTACCGCCGCGAGACGGTACCAAGGCGAGTCGGTACCCAGACCTCCAGACTGGAGATCGATTCCAGACTCGGCATCGAAGGAAGCAAGCTGTCGATGCACATCTGGAGGGTACCGACGTCGATGGTAGTATCGGTGTTGGTATCGATAATGGAAAGTCAATCTGGGGAGTATCCACCGGTCCCGAAGGCACAGAGGACGCCAGATGACGATCCCTGGTGAGGAGTGTTTCATCCAACACCAGTGCCGATGCCGGGGTATCGGTACCGCTCGAAGCGGATGCCACCACCGTACATGGCTTAGGTACGTTCTGTGGGGGTTGAATCCCAGGAACAACCTGAAACCCCTTATACGCTTTGGAGACCGAAGACTCCCGCCGTGGTTTTGAAGCCAGTGGGCCGTCGAGGGCAAGGCCGGAGCCGTCTACATGCTGTGCATGAGACCTACCACTCGAGGACTGGCTAGTCTTAACAGACTGTTTGTGGGTTACCTGATCCGGTGTGGAAGAAGAAGGGGACGGTGCCCCGAAGTTGGAGGGCAACCGTGTATCGAGGGAACCTCGATGTTGAAGACGTCTTCTCACCAAACTGTTGTCAGGACCCAAGCAGGTTAGACACCGACTTCGAGGGTCTAAAAATAAAGTTGTACCGCCACAGTCTGAACATTTCTTGGAGAAAATGTCTGGCGGTTCCATGAAGGAAAAAGAAGAGGCCTAAAAGGCCTAAGAGACCGTGGGAAACTATGAAGAAAAAATATCCCTTGGAAAAGGAAGATTTTACATGAAAAGAAAAAAAAACACCGGCGGTACCGGTGGCGTCGGGAAGACAGCCGCGACCACAAGAAAACTAAGAAATAAGAACAAGAATTTTCTGCGGTGACAGGAGGACGTCCTGCCGGCTCCGCGGAAAAACAAAAACTGAGGAGAGGCAGTTGGGAAAGGCGGGAAGGCAGCACGCAGGCGTGCTGGGATGCTTCCAAAAGCTCTTGATTGGACGCTGGGAAGCGTTCCCGCGCAGACTCCGTCGGTACCGACGTACCCATATGTGAAGACTCATTCCTGCTTGTTCCTGGAGATAAGGCCAAAGCCCTTTTGCAGTCCGAAGTATGAAGATTCCTTTCTGCATATGAGGCGTGAGGCCTTGGGAAGAATACAGGAATGTAAACCGCTTGGTTTAAATGAAAAGGTGACACCACTTTTGGCATAAAGTGTGGATGAGTCCTAAGGATATGGAAAACCTTTTCCACTTAAATGCAAAAGAGCGTCTTGTGGAAGCCTTCCTGGAAGCATAAAGGATATCCTTTACCTGCTGGGAAAGGTTAAGACCGTGAAGTTCTAGGCTTTCAGTAACCAGGCCCTGAGATGCATAGACTGGGGATTGGGATGCCACAGCATCCCGTCCTCTTGAGAAAGGAGATTTGGAGCAGATCCTAACTCCAGAGGCGGAGCTTGAGAGAGATGTAGGAGCAGAGGGTACCACATTTGCCATGGCCAATGTGGAGCTATGAGGATCATATGACCTCTGTCTCTCTGCAGCTTGAACATGGTTTTGGGAATTAGGGGAATGGGTGGAAAGGCATACAGGAATCCTGACCCCAATGGAGGAGGAAAACATCCCTGGCCTGTCAACCATGAGCCGGAATTCTGGAACAGAACCGGGGAAGTCTGGCATTCAACTGACTTGAAAAGAGGTCTATGTCCGGGGTTCCCCAAATTTGAAACATTTTGGCCACCTGGTCTGCATGGAGAGACCATTCGTGTGGAAGCAGAACTCGACTAAGTCTGTCTGCCCAAGAGTTTTGAATGCCTGGAAGATACACCGCAAGGAGATGAATCTGATGCTCTCTGGCGAGGGCCCATAGTCGCAACGCTTCGTTGCAAAGCGGCAGAGAACCTGTTCCGCCCTGCTTGTTCACATAGATTGTCCGTTTGAACTAGGACTGTCTTCTAGCTGAGCTGGGTGTGGAATACTCGAAGAGCAAGGAAAATTGCTCTGAGTTTTAGGAGATTGATGTGTAAATAGGCCTCCTGTGGAGTTCAGCTACCCTGGGTAGAGAGGCCTTGCAAGTGGGCTCCCCAACCCACCTGTGAAGCATCTGTTAGAGTGGCCTGGGGTGGGGGTTGCTGAAAAGGAGACCCCACCAAAAGGTTTTGGGGTGATTGCCACCATTGGAGGGACAAAATAAGGCGATCTGTGTTTGCTATTTTGTCTGACAGGCAACCTGACGCCTGAGTCCACTAGGCTGCCCTCATATGGAGGCGAGCATAAGAAACCACATGCACGGTGGATGCCATGTGGCCTAGCAACTGTAACATTTCCCGAGCAGTGAGGTGAGGTTTTAGCACTGCTTGAGAAGCTAACTGCAAAATGCGAAGGCAGTGGGGCTGTGGAAGATAGGCCCTTGTCCGTCTGGTATCCAGCAGAGCTCCTATAAACTCTAGGGACTGAGTGGGAGCAAAGTTGGATTTTGGAAAGTTTATGACAAGTCCCAAATACTGAAGGATGCGCATTGTGCGAGAGAGGGCAACCCTGGCCTCTGGCTCTGAAGGGGCTCGAATGAGCCAGTCGCCTAAGTAAGGGAAGACGAATATTCCCAGGGTGAGGAGAAATGCTGCCACCACAGCCATGCATTTTGTGAACACCCTTGGTGCAGAGGCCAGGCCAAAGAGAACCCTGTATTGGTAGTGCTTCCCTTGAAACAGAAAGCGAAGGAACTTTCGGCGAGTTGGATGGATGAGAACATGAATATACGCATCCTTGAGATCTAGAGAACAAAGCCAATCCTGACTCTGAAGGTATGGCAGCAGAGTTCCTAGAGAAATCATTTTGAACTTCTCTTTGAACAGGAATTTGTTCAATTCTCTGAGGTCTAAAATGGGTCTGTGTCCTCCTGTTTTCTTTGGAATAAGAAAATAGGGGGAGTAAAACCCTGTACCCCGTTGAAGAATGGGTACCTCTTCTATTGCCCCTTGAGCAAGGAGCACAGTGACCTCTTGACATAACTGGTCGTTGAGAGAGGTCTGAGAATTGAACTGTCTTACCACTGTAGGAGGGGGCATGCTGAGGAAATGAAGCTTGTACCCCTCTCTTACAATCGACAGAGTCCAATTTTCTGCTGTTATCTGACCCCATCTGGGGGCAAAAAAAACATTTTCTTCTTACTGAAGAATGGTTTCTTATAGGATTTTTTCCTCGCAGGATCAGCAGTAGATTTAGACAATCTATCCAAAGTGATATTGTCAGCATCTATCTCATTAGCTTTTTCCTGCCAATTCTTGCCAAAGAGATTCTCTCCTGTGCATGGAATATTCCCTAGTTTATCCTGTACCCAAATTTCCAAGTCAGATGCCTGGAGCCAGGCAATCCTACGTGCACCTATGGCAATGGCAGAGGTTCTGCTTATGCACTCAAAGCAGTCAAAGGCTGCACGATTCACAAACTTGGAAACATCCTGGGCATGTTTGATAAGGGCGAGGTAATCTTGCCTCTTATCATCAGGAAGGAGAGGGCTCATAAGCTTTAAATCTCCTGTGACCTCCTTAAGGAACATTCCCATATATAAGATACAGGAACTGCTCCTAGCAGAAAGCATGGAAGCCTGGAAGGTTCAACGTCCAAAGGCGTCACGAGTCCTACACTCACGTCCTGGAGGATTAGATGCATGCCTTTTTGCACTCTTTATCCTTCTTATAGCTGACTCCACCACCATGGAATGGTGTGGTAATTGAGTCTCCTGAAACCCAGGACAAGGAGGAACTCGATACATGGTGTCGAGTCTTCAAGAGTGAGGAGATGTGGTTAGAGGTGTTTCCCACATTCTTAACATGAGATCATGCAAGATCTCATGAATAGCTAAGGTAGCTGCCTCCTTGGGAGCTTTAGGGTATCACAGAATTTCCAATTCCTTTGCCCTAGGCTCTTTTTCAGGAGCCACTGTGATGGAAAGACCTCGGGCCACATCTCGGATAAAATCCTGAAAGGACATATCCTCTGGTGGAGACATCCTACGCTGAGGAGAAGAGGAATCCTCAGGAAGAAGTACTTTGGTATCGGCAGAGCTTTCAGAGTCTTCAGACTCATCCGAGGATTCAAAGTATCTCCGATCCAGGTGATCGTGCAAGGCACGTTACCGGTAGCGATCGAAGTTGGCATCGGAGTGGTCCGGTACCGACTTGTTGATGCCGGATAGACACGCATGACTCAGCCCCGGTAGAATACCTGCCGATGTCGATGCAGTCGGTGCCAGTACCGGTTGAATTGTCTGAAGCGGTTTCAGGGGCATCGAGGCCATGAGAAGAGCCGCCAGACTGCGTTTAATAGCCAAGAATCTCTGGTCTATCGACGCTGCCGATGCTTGGGTATCGGTACCAGAAGAAGAGGTCGGTACCCCAGAGCATGGCACCAGTAGTTCTGCCGAGGTTGAAGCCTCGAGAACATCCTGGAGTCCCGTTAGTGCTTTGGGAGCCAAAACCTCCCGCCGGGGCAATTTTGCCGGTGAAAGTCCCTCAAGGGTAATGCCGGAGGCATCTCGATGTCTAGAAGAAGATATACCCTTTGAGGACCGGCTAGATAGCATAGTTACTCACCTGTAACAGGTGATCTCCGGGAACAACAGGAACTTAGTCCTCACATATGGGTATCGTCGGTACAGACGGAGCCTGCCTCTCTCCACTTGAGTTTTAAAGCTGAGACAAAGAGAGAGAGGGGGAAAGGGAAAGAGATAGATAGAGAGATACAACTCCTAGGGGAGGTGGGGGGGTTGTGAGGACTAAATTCCTGCTGTTCCTGGAGATCACCTGTTACAGGTGAGTAACTATGCTATCTCCAGGAACAAGCAGGAATGTAGTCATCACATACGGGGACTCCCTAGCTTTAGGTGCCAGGGAGAGACCTCAGAAGTTGTGTGTCCCTGTGAAAGGGCTCCACTTCCCCCCATGGATCTCTGGCATCCAACCAGGGATGGTGGGTAGGAGTTGATTAGGTATGGAACAGGTGTTGGAGAACAGCCTGACCAAACAAGGCATCCCGGCGGGAGTCCTTGTCCAAGCAGTAATGGGCTGTGAAGGTATGAACAGAGGCCCAGGTGGCTGCTCGACAGATGTCATCGATAGACAAAGAGTGCAGATGAGCCATTGAAGCTGCTATGGCTCTCACACTGTGAGCTGTGACATGGCCCTCCAGAGGAAGATTCTTACTCTGATAGGCAAAGGATATACACTGAGCAATCCAGTTAGATAGTGTTCTCTTGCAGACTGAAAGTCCCAAATGAGAAGGATCAAAAGCAACAAAGAGTTGAGAAGACTTTCTATGTTGCTGTGTTCTTTTTAAGTAAAAGGCTAAAGCTCTCTTACAGTCCAAAGTATGAAGGTTCCTTTCTGCATTTGATGCATGAGGCCTTGGAAAGAACACAGGTAGGTAGACCGCTTGGTTTAGATGAAAAGGCGAGACCACCTTTGGCATAAAGCGTGGATGAGTCCTAAGGACTACCTTGTCATGATAGAACCTTGAACAAGGTGGATCAGCTACTAGTGCTTGCAACTCACTGATGTGATTGCAATGAGAAAAATAACCTTCCAAGAAAGGAATTTCAAGGAGGTAGTAGCTAAAGGTTCAAAAGGTGGCTTCATGAGCTCACCAAGAACCAGATTTAAGTCCCATGCCACCGGTGGTGGCCTAATGGGAGGCTTAGTTAGAAGAAGGCCTCTCATAAATCTTGCTATAAGAGGATGGGAGGAAATAGGCTGTCCATTTAGAGGCTTGAAAGAAGCTGCAATAGCACTCAAATGGACTCTTGCTGAGTTAGTTTTAAGTCCTGCATTGGATAAATGAAGGAGATACTCCAGTAATGATTCCAGAGGTATCGCAAGGGGGTTAAGAACCTTCTGCGAACACCATATAATAAAGCTCTTCCAATGAAAGCATAAGAGCGTCTTGTGTAAGGCTTCCTGGAAGCATAAAGGATATCCTTTATTTGCTGAGAGAGGTTAAGATCATGGAGATCTAGGCCTTCAGCAACCAAGCCCTGAGATGCAGAGACTGGGGATTGGGATGCCATAACATTCCGTCCTCCTGAGATAGGAGACCTGGAGCAGATCCTAACTCTAGGGAGGGAGCTTGAGAGAGATGTAGAAGCAGAGGGTACCACACTTGCCGTGGCCAATGTGGAGCTATAAGAATCATATGACCTCTGTCTCTCTGAAGCTTGAACAGGGTTTTGGGAATTGGGGGAATGGGTGGAAAGGCATACAGGAAGTCTTGACCCCAGTAAAGGAGGAAAGCATCCCTGGTCTGAGCCCCGAGCCGTAGTTCTGGAACAGAACCGAGGGAAGTTTGGCATTCCACGGACTTGCAAAGAGGTCTATGTCCGGGGTTCTCCAAATCTGAAAAATCTTAGCTACCTGGTCTGCATGTAAAGACCACTCGTGTGGAAGCAGAACTCGACTGAGTCTGTCTGCCCAAGAGTTTTGAATGCCTGGAAGATACACTGCCAGGAGATGAATCTGATACTCTCTGGCGAGGGCCCATAGTCACAAAGCTTCGTTGCAAAGCGACAGAGAGCCTGTTCCCCCCTGCTTGTTCACATAAAACATGGCTACTTGATTGTCCATATGAATGAGGACTGTCTTGTAGCTGAGCTGGGTGTGGAATACTTGAAGAGCAAGGAAAATTGCTCTGAGTTCTAGGAGATTGATGTGTAAATAGGCCTCCTGTGGAGTCCAGGTACCCTGGGTAGAGAGGCCTTGCAAGTGGGCTCCCCAACCCACCTGTGAAGCATCTGTTGTTAGAGTAGCCTGGGGTGGGGGTTGCTGAAAAGTAGACCCCAATATTTCAAATAGGCCTTACTACGTGAACGGTTCTTCTATCCAATATGAAATTTTTCCGTTCTTTGTTAGCTCCGATCACCAGAATTCAAAAATAGAAAATATACATTTAACAATCTTCTTTATGAGGTCTCAGTATTACAATGGCTAGGCCTCATAGACTTCCGTCTTAATGAGACCCTATGCCTAATCACATCAACGACCTCAAAATGCTCTCAACAGTTCCTAGTTATCAGCGGAATGGTCTATATGAAAAATACTTCTAAAGTTCCTTTAACTTAGCTTCCAGTTAAGCTCCAGAAAAACAGATAAATTTTTGTATCCACTCTCCACGCTGATCTAGGCCTTGTTGTATCTTATTTTAATCTTAGATAATGATCCCAACGTCACTTCCCCGGCACCACTTAGACGTTTCACTGTGCTGTTTCATCAGGGGATCTTAACTTCATCTACAAATAAAGAATAAAAGATAATAGTGATCACTCGCTATTCCATTCCCCTCCCTTAATCAAAACTACAAAAACTAACTCACCTATGTTAAAAATTATAACCTACCAGATGATGCTGCCCACGTTTTCTCTTACATTATACATCAACTACTCCCAAAGCACTGACACCGTTCAATCCTCCAGCAGTGCTTTGGGAGTAGTTGATGTATAATGTAAGAGAAAACGTGGGCAGCATCATCTGGTAGGTTATAATTTTTAACATAGGTGAGTTAGTTTTTGTAGTTTTGATTAAGGGAGGGGAATGGAATAGCGAGTGATCACCATTATCTTTTATTCTTTATTTGTAGTTGATGGATCAGCTGTGGACTTGGACAATCTATCCAAGGTGGAGTTGTCAGCATCCAACTCATTGGCTTTTTCCTGCCAATCTTTACCAAACAGGTTCTTACCAGTACAAGGGATATTTCCCAGTCTGTTTTGTACCCAGAGCTCCAGATCAGATGCCTGGAGCCAAGCAATTCTACATGCACCTATGGCAATGGCAGAGGTTCTGCTTATGCACTCACAACAGTCAAAAGCTGCACGGTTGACAAATTTAGAAACATCCTGGGCATGTTTGACCAATGTGAGAAAATCCTGCCTTCTATCCTCAGGAAGAGGAGGACTCAAAGCCTCTAAATATCCTGTGACTTCCTTTAGGAACATTCCCATGTATAGACTATAGGAACTGATCCTGGCAGAAAGCATGGAAGCTTGGAAGACACGACGTCCAAAAGCATCCAAAGTTGTGCACTCACGTCCTGGAAGATTAGAGGCATGCCTCTTTGCATTCTTGATCCTTCTCATTGCTGATTCCACTACAATAGAGTGGTGAGGAAGCTGAGTTTTTTGGAAACCAGAACAAGGAGGGACTCGATACAGAGTATCCAGTCTACGAGAATGAGGCGAGGTGGTAAGAGGTGTCCCCCACATTCTTAACATGAGATCATGCAAGATCTCATGGATGGGCAAGGTAGCTGCCTCCTTAGGAGTTTTGGGATATTGCAAAATTTCCAACTCCTTTGCTCTGGGCTCTGTTTCAGGGGCCACAGTAATGGACAGACCCCGAGCCACCTCCCTGATAAAATCCTGAAAGGAAATATCCTCTGGAGGAGACATCCTGCGCTTAGGGGAGGAGGGCTCCCCTGGGAGAAGCATCCCTGCATCGACAGAACTATCAGAATCCTCAGATTCTTCTGAGGACTCGAAGTACCGCCTGTCGGGATGCTCTTGAGGAGCTCAATACCTGTACCGTGTGATGAGGAGAGCATGGCTGAGCCCATGCAAACAGAGGAAAATTATAGATCTACCTTTAAGGAAGGAGACAGGCAAGATATCTGTAGCTTTCAGGGTGCAGGCAAAGGAAAAAAACACGCACTTGCTGAAGCTAAGCCACACCCAAGCTCTGCTGATCTAAAGGCAGGCTTGGAGGATAATGAGAGACACCTGGGTAAGGGACAATGCAAGTTAGACAAAAGGCAGCCTTATAAATCCAGAGAAACACGTGAGAGTAGCACCGGCTGGAGAGAGGATTCCACGAGAGCAGTACTCAGGGAGAGAGCAGCACACGAGAGAGCTGACTAGAGAGAACACTGCAGACTTCCATGGAGGGAGAAGCACCAGGGAAAGACCAAGAGAACTCACCAAAGAGGAGAACGGTGGAGATTTCCAGGGGGATTTCAGAGGTGAAAGCAGCACCCAGAAAGAGAGCCAGGCTTGCAGGGAAACTGCAATTGCTTCTGAAGCCAGTAGAACTGTAGCTGGAAGAATTGCAGACAAGGGGCAAGGTGCAGTTCCTCCAGTACGTGGACCAGCTAAAAAGATTCCAGTTCCCAGAAGGTGGGTGGATAAAAATATACCTAAGAGTGACCTAAGCCAGTTAGAGGCACTCTGGCGTTTGAGTCAGGAAAAGAAACTTCTCACTCCAGGTGGAAACCCTTTTCCTAGTAAGAAGCCCCAGTGGAGGAGAATTCAGGAGCTCTTAGAGAGTTTCAAGCAAGAAGCATTGCATGAAGGCTTAGAGCCAGACATACAGGTTGAAAACCCGGAGGAAATGCAGGCAGAATCTGTTGAACCTGATTCTGACTTAGAGGATTTATTAATGGACTGTTCATGGTGTAAAAAGGCAGAATAGAAGCTGCTGGATAAAGGAAAAAGTCTGTAACCTGAAAACCACCAAAAGCAGTGAGTAAGACAGGGAGAATGATTCTAGCCTGAATGGTTAAATACCCTGTTGAAGGAAGAAAAAGACAATTACTTTGATTTGAAGAAAAGAAACTGTGTTTATTGCTGTATGTTTGAGAAATAGCTACGTATGTTGTGAAAGCCAGCTAAAGCAATTTCACTGTTGGGTTTTTGTGTGATTTTCCCGAGGATCATTTGTTTTGGAGAAGAATCCTGTTGTTTTGTTTGAGCTATATGCTTTTTGAAAAGAAGGAAATAAATTCCTGTGTGTCTTTTGAAAAAAAAAAAACCTCGGTTCTCAATACTACTGTTTTTTTTAAGTGGTAGCACAACTACAAGTCCCAACAGCCCAAGCTCTGAACGAGGACAAATAATTCTTTATTCAAAGACTAAATAGTGGCACCCCTATGCCTATAGGCCGTGGCCTGGGCTAGGGTCCCCCACAGGTGGCGTAGTTTTTAGGATCTTTTCTTTTCACGCATGCGCCAGGATTTACAAATGTCCAGGATTTTCACCCAGTGCTAAAGGCCGAAGCCCTGCTGAAGAGTGCAAAGCTGAATCACAGCTGAGGTAAAAAAAAAGCCGCGTCACGGAGGACAAGCGGTGACCCTCATTGCTGAGAAGCTGGAATCTACACCTGTACCAGGTAACCCATAAATAAGGGGGTTTTAAAAGGATACCGGTACAAGGGTGTAGCAGTTATTTGGTATAAACCAGAGAAGAAGTTGATGTTTTTGTGCCGCACTTGGTGTGGTTTTTTTTCTGTCTTTTCTGGTTACAGAACGGCCGCAGCCATGGAATGTAAGGAGCTGTTGCAATGGATGGCAGGACAAGTTGAAAAACAGCGAGATGTGTCCATACAGGCCCAGGAGCAGACCGCAGCAGTAATGCAGGCGCAGCAGAAGCCTTTACTGGAGATGATGGGAGCGTGGCTGGGAGCGCAGGAGAAAGCGTCAGAAGCAACACGGATAATCACAGGTTCCAGAGGAGTATTAAATACGTGTGAGCGGGGAGAGCCAGAGACGACAGCACCCGATTGGAGAGGGAACAGGCTCCTGCTCCGGCGGCCCCGACGTCACCGGGGGCCTCTTTAAAGCGTGAGCAGTGTGTGAGCAGCTTGGGAGAGCCAGAGACGACAGCGCCCGATTGGAGAGGGAACAGGCTCCTGCTCTGGCGGCCCCGACGTCATCGGAGGCCTCTTTAAAGCGTGAGCCGTGTGTGAGCAGCTTGGGAGAGTCAGAGACGACAGCGCCCGATTGGAGAGGGAACAGGCTCCTGCTCCGTGGGCCCTGACGTCACCGGGGGCCTCTTTAAAGCGTGAGCAGTGTGCGAGCAGCTTGGGAGAGCCAGAGATGACAGTGCCCGATTGGAGAGGGAACAGGCTCCTGCTCCGGTGGCTCCGACGTCACCGGGGGCCTCTTTATAAGCTCTGTGTGTTCGGCGCAGCCGGAGGCGCGAGTCCGGGGCAGCGATCTAAGGGGCTAGATACAAGGTGCGTGTTAGGCCCCTTGGGAGCCCCTTGGAGAACCGTAGGAGAACTGTCTGTAGAGGCTCCAGGAGATTCAGCATCCAGATGGGGAAGCGGAAGAAAAAGATTGCATCTGTGACACTGGTAGATGCAACGGTGGGTCCTATGGACAAACATGTTAAGGTACTATCTGGCACTGAAGAAATTCGAATGATGTCCACTACAATCCGAGGAACCGGAGGCTTTGGATCCACGGGACGTGCAGACGCAAAGGGATTGATCGCAACCTTCGAAGAAAAGGAAGAGGACGACTTGGGTCCTCAGTTATCTGATTGCAAGACAGACCCTGAGCTGAGAATGGGGGAAGAACTCTCTTGGTTACAGAAACAAGAACTGACCAAAGTGTTGAAAGCATTCCCAGATGTCTCAACACCACTTCCTGGGGAAACTAGGTTAGTTGCCCATGAAATAGTGACCCCACCTGGTGAGGTAGTGAGGCAAAGGCCCTACAGACTACCGGAAGCCAAGCAACAGGAGGTGGTGAATCAAGGGAGAGAAATGCTTAAAATGGGCATCATCGAAGAGTCAAAAAGCCCCTGGAACAGCCCCATTGTCCTCGTGCCGAAACCCGACGGGACAATGAGGTTCTGTATAGACTTTTGACGTGTCAATGCCTATCCGATGCCACGTATAGAAGAGTTATTGGATCGGCTGGGGCAGGCAAGATTCCTTACTACCCTTGACATGACCAAGGGTTATTGGCAGATCCCCTTAACCCGGGAATCACGTCCTAAGACAGCGTTCAGTACACCTATAGGACTCTTCCAATTTCGGAGAATGCCTTTCGGCCTGCACGGCGCAGCCGCAACATGCCAGAGATTGGTGGACCTCGTGTTACATCCACACCAAAGGTATGCGGTCGCTTATATGGATGACAATCACACACAGCTCCCGATGGGATCAACATTTGCCTCGCGTGGAAGCGGTCTTACGAGCAATGAGGCACGCGGGTATAACGTTAAACCCTGCGAAGTATATGTTTGCTGGGCAGGAGGTAAAATACCCAGGCCATATGGTGGGACATGGTATAGTTAAGCCTCTATTGAACAAAATAGAGAGTGTAAAAGCTTTTCCAAGGCCGCTAACCAAAAAGCAGTTGCGCAGTTTTTTGGGCCTAATAGGCTATTATCGGCGCTTCATTCCGCATTTCGCAGAGGAAAGCGCGTTACTGACAGACATGTTAAAAAAGAACGCTCCAAACCAATTGAAGTGGTCTCTATCAGCAGACGAGGCTTTTACTGTATTAAAAGAAAAGCTCTGTTGCGCACCGGTGCTACAGGGTGTGGATTTTGAACAATTGTTCATCGTACAGACGGACGCTTCTGAGACCGGTCTGGGTGCGGTGTTATCGCAGAAACATGAGGGCACGGAGCACCCAGTGATGTTTCTGAGTCGAAAGTTGTCACCAGCAGAAAGGAAATATTCCACCATAGAGAGTGTTTAGCCATAAAATGGGCGGTGGAGGCTCTTAAGTTCTATCTAACAGGACGAACGTTCCTGTTGGTCACAGACCACGCGCCACTGAAGTGGTTAAACCAAATGAAAAATCACAACTCCCGTTTAACCCGCTGGTAAATGGCGTTGCAGGCCTTCGATTTTCGCATCGAACATAGAGCGGGAAAATTACACCTGAATGCAGACGCCCTGTCGAGAATTACGAGCTGTGCGGGTACTTTAGCGCCAGCCCGTAATATCTTAAGGGGGGGTATATGTGATGAGGAGAGCATGGCTGAGCCCATGCAAACAGAGGAAAATTATAGATCTACCTTTAAGGAAGGAGACAGGCAAGATATCTGTAGCTTTCAGGGTGCAGGCAAAGGAAAAAAAACACGCACTTGCTGAAGCTAAGCCACACCCAAACTCTGCTGATCTAAGGGCAGGCTTGGAGGATAATGAGAGACACCTGGGTAAGGGAAAGTGCAAGTTAGGCAAAAGGCAGCCTTATAAACCCAGAGAAACACGTGAGAGTAGCACCGGCTGGAGAGAGGATTCCACGAGAGAGCAGTACTCAGGGAGGGAGCAGCACACAAGAAAGCTGACTAGAGAGAACACTGCAGACTTCCGTGGAGGGAGAAGCACCAGGGAAAGACCCAGAGAACTCACCACAGAGGAGAACGGTGGAGATTTCCAGGGGGATTTCAGAGGTGAAAGCAGCACCCAGAAAGAGAGCCAGGCTTGCAGGGAAACTGCAATTGCTTCTGAAGCCAGTAGAACTGTAGCTGGAAGAATTGCAGACAAGGGGCAAGGTGCAGTTCCTCCAATACGTGGACCAGCTAAAAAGATTCCAGTTCCCAGTTCTCTTCACAGGTGTTCCCCTCTATCTTGCAGACCAGATTCACTTTCACACTCCTTACCGTTCCCTCCGTTCCATTCATCTCAATCGTGTGTTTCTTCCCCCCCCTGCACAAGCCCACTTGGAATCCACCCGTTCCTCTGCTTTCTGCTTCCTGGGTCCCCGACTTTGGAACTCACTCCCTCTTTCCCTCCGCATTGAAACATCTTTCCAGCATTTCAAAGCAAAATTAAAAACCCACCTATTCACCATGGCATTCAACCTTCCCCCATAGTCTGCCCTTCTGTTTGTCTGTCTCTCTTGTTCTCCTCCTGACCCACCCTTGTAGTCCTGTCTTTGTTTATTTGTTTCTGTCCTTTTCTCTCTTTACTGTTTTTAATGATGGCGTTCCTTTTCTTTTTTCCGCAGCCATGTAATTTTAATTGTAAACCACCCAGACGCCTTTTTTGGTATGGGCGGTATATCAAATTTTAAATAAACATAAACATAAACATAAGGTGGGTGGATAAAAATATACCTAAGAGTGACCTATGCCAGTTAGAGGCACTCTGGCGTTTGAGTCAGGAAAAGAAACTTCTCACTCCAGGTGGAAACCCTTTTCCTAGTAAGAAGCCCCAGTGGAGGAGAATTCAGGAGCTCTTAGAGAGTTTCAAGCAAGAAGCATTGCATGAAGGCTTAGAGCCAGATATACCGGTTGAAAACCCGGAGGAAAAACAGGTAGAATCTGTTGAACCTGATTCTGACTCAGAGGATTTATTAATGGACTGTTCATGGTGTAAAAAGGCAGAATAGAAGCTGCTGGATAAAGGAAAAAGTCTGTAACCTGAAAACCACCAAAAACAGTGAGTAAGACAGGGAGAATGATTCTAGCCTGAATGGTTAAATACCCTGTTAAAGGAAGAAAAAGACAATTACTTTGATTTGAAGAAAAGAAACTGTGTTTATTGCTGTATGCTTGAGAAACAGCTACGTATGTTGTGAAAGCCAGCTAAAGCAATTTCACTGTTGGGTTTTTGTGTGATTTTCCTGAGGATCATTTGTTTTGGAGAAGAATCCTGTTGTTTTGTTTGAGCTATATGCTTTTTGAAAAGAAGGAAATAAATTCCTGTGTGTCTTTTGAAAAAAAAAAAACCTCGGTTCTCAATACTACTGTTTTTTTTAACTACTGGTAGCACAACTACAAGTCCCAGCAGCCCAAGCTCTGGACGAGGACAAATAATTCTTTATTCAAAGACTAAATAGTGGCACCCCTATGCCTATAGGCCGTGGCCTGGGCTAGGGTCCCCCACAACCGACTGAAGTCGATACCGGGAGTAATCGGTACCGGAGTATCGGTATCGGAAGGCATTGGATGACTGGCTACCAGAGTCGGTGCCGGTATCGGTTGAAATGTCTGACACGGTTCAGAGGGCGTCAATGCCGCAAGAAGAGCCGCCAGACTGCACTCAATAGCCAGGACTCTCTGGTTTATCGACGCTGCCGATGCCTGGATGTCGGTACCGGAGAAGATCACTGGTACCCCAGAGCATGGCACCAGTAGTTCTGCCAAGGTTGAGGCCTCGAGAACGTCCTGGAGCCCCGATAATGCTTTGGAAGTCAAAGCCTCCCGCCGGGGCAATTTTGCCGGTGCAGAATCCTCAAGGGCAATGCCAGAGGCATCTCGATGCTTAGAAGGAGGTCTACCCTTTGAGGACCAGCTAGACTTGTGTTTAGTTACCCAAGATCCACGGGAGGAAGACGAAGCCCTGGAAGACGTCGATGCCACCGAAGCTGCATCAGAGGGAAACAGGGTACTGAGCTTGGCAGTTCGGTTCTGTCGACCTCTCTTGGACATCATGGCACAAGCCATACATTCCGAGATGGAATGGTCAGGACCTAAACATTTAAGACACCACTCATGGGTGTCGGTGACGGAGATGGTACCGCCACACTTGGTGCACTTTTTAAAACCCGAAGAGGGTTTGCCAATTGTGGAAAAAAAATCTTGGGCCTAAGGCCCAAAAAGGCACGTGCACCTGGAAAAAAAATGGGAAAAAAGTACTAAGAAATTTTTTTTTTTTTTTAAAGAAAAGAAAGAAAGAAAAAATGGCGGTACCGTAAAGCGTCGAGTAAGGCAGACGCAACCACAAAAAAGACAGACAATTTTCTGCGGTGACAGAAACACGACCTGCTGGCTCCGCGGAAAACGAAGAACTGGAGAGAGGCAGTTGGGAAAGGCAGGAAGGCAGCACGCAGGTGTGTGGGATGCTCCCAAAAGCTTTCTAATTGGACGCTGGGGAGCGTTACCGCACAGGCTCCGTCGATACCGACGATACCCATATTTATTTTAGCTGTATTTATATCCCGCTTTTCACCGGGTCAAAGCGGTCAATTGGGAGATACATTTAACACGAGGGGATATGACACACATACGCTAATACTTACCGGGAACATGGGCAATGGAGGGTTAAGTGGCTTGCCCAAGACCACAAGGAGTACCTATAGGACTAGAAATCCCAGTCCCTCCGACCTGAGACTGCTGTCCCCAGGTGGGACTTGAACCCCCGGCCCGAAGTACCTTGTCCTAACCACTAGGCCACTCCTCCCCCAGCATATGTGATGACTACATTCCTGCTTGTTCCTGGAGATTTATGTTTAGTTACCTGAGATCCATGGGAGGAAGACAAAGCCCTGGAAGACGTCGATGCCACGGAGGCTGCATCAGAGGGAAAAAGGGTGCTAAGTTTAGCAGTTCGGTTTTGCCGGCCCCTTTTCGACATCATCCCATAGGCAACACACTCAGAAATAGAGTGGTCAGGACCTAAACATTTGAGGCACCACTCATGGATGTCGGTGACGGAGATGGTACCGCCACACTTAGAACACTTTTTAAAACCCGAAGCGGGTTTGTAGTGCCCAAAATGGCACATGGCACCTGAAGAAAAAATTACTGGAAAGACTCCAGAAGAAAGTTTTTTGTTTTTTTTTTAAGAAGAAAAGAAAGAAGAACCGGCAGTACCAGTGTAGCGTCGAGGAAAGGCAGACGCGACCACAAAAAAGAAGAATAGGAGGGATTTTTTTCTGCGGTGACAGATGTGCGAGCTGTCAGCTCCACGGAAAACGAAGAACTGGAGAGGGACAGTTGGGAAAGGCAAGAAGGCAGCACATAGGCACTATGGGATGCTCCCAAAAGCTTTCCTATTGGACGCTGGGGAGCGTTCCCGCGCAGGCTCCGTCGGTACCAACGATACTCATATGTGAAGACTACATTCCTGCTTGTCCCTGGAGATTAACTGAGGTCAAGGAAATCAGAAGGGAGAACTAATTAAAGAACTCAAAATTAAATCAATCATATAGATAGTAGGAGCAACAAAAAAGCCAAGCTTTTACAAGTTTTTTTAAATTTCTTATAAGTCTCCACACAAATATCATGTGGTATGGAGTTCCAAAGTACTAGGGGCTTGGTAGGAAAAGGCAGCATTTCTCATCCAGATGAATCTAAATCTACAGGGACTTCAACAGCTGTGATGATTGCAACTGTCAAGGAGGAAGGGGAATACAGGATAAGAAGAGGATACAGATAATGAGGTTAGCCAGTGTAAAAGGAATGGCGAGGAAGCATCAATATGGATACGTTTTAGATATCTGATTATTTATTTTCCTTGAACACTTTTATATCAGCCTAGAAAAATGGATTATGCTGCCTTGCCAGTAGATGGAGGCAGACAAACAACTTTCAGTGATGTCATCACTTGGTATAGTTTCAAGTGCAGCACTGAGTGAAGCCAGTAGGATACTTTCCAAGCAGTAATCAAGAATGGAAAATCCAAAAAACAACTTTGCTACAAAAAATGTGAGCAAGAACTTGGTCTTCTTACCATAATGATACTTCAGTCAGACCATTTGACTGGCTAGGTCTTGTATGGAAGCTGAAAACCCAGAACTGAAAAAAGGTTTTCTATGCACTGGTATCGACAATGCAACTAAAAGGCAGCAGACTTCCCAACCTATAAAAGGAGTCTTCCAGGGCAGGTCCTGGACTGGTCTATCAGCATTCAAGGAAAGTAAACTATCAGGTATGTAACATCTATCCTTCCTTATCATCCTGCTAGACTAGTCCAGACGAGTGGGACATACCCAAGCAGTGAGGACCCAGGGTGGGGAGGAAGATGACCCTAAGCACAGGCTAATCTGCCAGAGGCGCCATCTGAACAGCTCCATGAGCACACCCAAGTAGGGCTTCACAAAAGCTGTCAAAGAAGACCAGGAAGCCTTCTTCCAGATTTTCTTTGGAGATACCAGAGTGGACTGTGTATAGGGGGTCTGCACCCCATGGTGTGAGCTTTGGCTCACTCCTGAACATGCTTACCAGCCAGAATGTACATTGCCACAATGGCCTCCTTAAACCAACAGACAATAGAGGATTTGACCTCCACCAGTACTTTCCTTGAACCAACTAGGAGGACAGAATTAGATCTGACCAATGGAAAGAATTAGCAACTGCAACGAATCCAAGCAACACCCTCCACTTGTCCAGCAGGCGGAGCGATGGATATTTTCAAAGATCCTTTTCTGAGAAGGCAGGCAGAACCCGTGTCAAGATTAAAAAAAAAAAAAAAAAAAAGGTGGAGGACACCACCCTTGAAAGGACAGCATAGACCATAAAGCAAAAGGTGTCTTAGAAAAGACCAGAATGGTTATTTGCAAGACAAGGGCTGCCACATGGACACCAATCAGCAGATGCTAGAGTCCCCAAGAAGGCATCAAAAGAAACCAACCCTCTAAGTCTTCTGCATCCGCTCAAGTAAAGGCCCTTTTAGTGCCTCCAACCTCAGAGACCCAGTGATGCCCAAAAGGACACACAGGTAGACAGAACTGCTTCACTTCTGAAAAGGAAAAGACCAAGATACACAACCTATCCAAGAAGGGTCAAAATGTCTCTTGCAGCAGACTAGCTAACCTACTGAAGAAGGCTTTACATTAGAGTCACTGGGGATGGGTGAAAAAAGCCCCCAGGTAAGTGAAACATTTAATACCTCTGTTGTTGTTGTTGTTGTTGTTGTTAAGTGCCGTCAAGTCGGAGTCGACTCATGGCGACCCTCTGGATAGCTATCCTAAATTGTGTTCGGTCTTCAGTCAGCATTGTTGAATACCTCTGTAGAAATCAGTAAAGGGACAATGTCTGGAAAGTAATGTGCATTAATGCCCCTAGTATGGGAAATAAGATCCCAGATGCTACGGCTTTAATGGAAGAGGCCGACTTGGATTTAGTGGCAGTTATAGAGACATGGTTCACAATCATGACAGGGATTTAATTATACCAGGCTATTCTTTAGTCAGGAAGGACAGGGTAGGAAGAAGGGGAGGAGGAGTAAAAAAATCATATAAAAGCTACAGAATTAGAGGGCTTACAAGGGAAGGAGGCGGCACACTGGGTTAAACTACAAAGAGGGAATGGGGAATCCATCTGCATTGATGTGATAGACAGATCTCCTTTACAGGCAGAAGACGTGGACAGAGATTTAATTGAACGCATTCGTAGTATTGCCATGATAGGAGAAGTGCTACTAGAAACACAGAAACATGATGGCAGAAAAAGACCACACGGCCTATCTAGTCTGCCCTTCCATATCAACTACAAGAGTCCCCTTTTTACCTTCAGAGATCCTCTGTGTTTGTCCCATGCTTTTTTGAGTTCAGATAAAGTCCTCGTGTCCACCACCTCCACTGGGAGACTATTCCATACATCTACCACTCTTTCCGTACAGAAATATTTCCGCATATTACACCTGAGTCTATCCCCTTTCACCCTCATCTTAAGCCCCCCTCATAGAAGAGTTTGCTTTCAATCAAAAGAGACTCCTCCTGTGCATTTATGCCACGGAGGTATTTAAACATCTCAGTCATATCACCTCTGTCCCTCTTTCCTCTAAAGTATACATATTAAGGTCCTTAAGTCTGTCCTCGTATGCTTTATAATGAAGACCATTAACCATTTTAGTAGCCACCCTCTGCACAGACTCCAACCTGTTTATATCCTTTTGAAGGTGCGGTCTCCAGAATTGCACACAATACTCCAAATGAGGTCACACCAAAGACTTATACAGAGGCACTATCACCTCCTTTCTTCTGCTGGCCATTCCTCTCCCTATGCACTCAAGTATCCTTCTAGCTTTCACCATCACCTTTTCTACCTGCTTAGTTACTTAGAGATTGTTAAGCACAATCACACCTAGGTCCCATTCTTCTTTCATGGACAGAAGAACATCACCCTCTATACTGTACCACTCCCTTGGATTGTTACAGCCCAAATGCATTACCCTGTATTTTTTAGCATTAAATCTCAGCTGCCAAATTCTAGTCCATTCTTAAAGCTTAGCTAGATCCCTCCTCATATTATTTACACTTTCCTGGGTGTCTACTCTGTTGCAGATTTTGGTATCATCCGCAAAGAGGCAAACCTTACCCGACAGCCCTGTTAAAAAGAATCGAACCAAGGACAGATCCCTGCGGCACTCCACTGGTAACCTCCTTCTTCTCAGAGTGAACTCCATTTAACTGTACTTTTCGTTGCTTCCCACGCAACCAATTTTTAACCCAAGCAGTAACATTGGATCCAACCGAAGGGTGATCAGTTTGTTTATAAGTTGCCTGTGCAGAAGGGTCAAATGCTTTACTGAAATCTAAATGCACCACATCTAGGACTCTCCCTCAATCCTGGTCACCCAGTCAAAGAAATCAATCAGATTTGTCTGACAAGACCGGCCCCTGGTGAATCCATGCTGACTTGGATCCTGCAATCCATTGGACTTCAGAAAACTCACTATTTTCTCTTTCAGCAGCGTTTCCATTCATTTACTCACCACCGAGGTTAAACTAAACAGCCTGTCGTTTTCAACCATATCCTTACTTCCGCTTTAGTGTAAAGGGACCACCAGATCTACTGCAAGAGATAAGGGTGTTGGGGCCACATGGCAATAGTGATCATAGCATGATTGCCTTTGATTTAATTAGTGGAGGAGGGATAGTAAGGAAATCCACAGTACTACCTTTTAACTTTCGAAAGGGAGACTATGATAAAATGAGGAAAATAGTTAAGAAAAAACTAAAAGGAGCAGTTGCAAAGGTTAAAGACTTACATCAAGCTTGGGTGTTGTTGAAAAATACTATCTTCGAAGCCCAGACCAGCTGTATTCCACGCTTTAAGAAAAGTGGAAGGAAGTCCAAAAAACTGCCAGCATGGTTTAAAGGTGAGGTCAGAGAGGCTGTTGTTGCCAAGAAAGCATCTTTCAGGAAATGGAAAAAAGAGCCAAACGATGAAACCTGGAAACAGCACAAGCACTGGCAGGTCAAATGCAAGGCATTGATAAAGAAAGCAAAGAGAGAATTTGAGAAGAAGCTTGCTGCGGAAGCAAAAACACGAAATAAAGATTTTTTCAAGTACATTCGTAGCAAAAAACCTGTGAGAGAGTCAGTTGGACCATTAGATGATAGAGGAGTTAAAGGGGCACTAAGAGGCGACAAGGCGATAGCGGAGAGACTGAATGAATTCTTTGCTTCGGTCTTTACTGAGGAAGATGTAGGGATGTTACCCATGACTGAAGTGGTATTTAAAGGTGCGGATGAATTGAAGGAAATATCAATACATCGGGAAGATGTATTACAACTATTAGATAAACTGAAGAGTAGCAAATCACCTGGGCCGGATGGTATACATCCAAGGGTGTTGAAAGAACTGAAATATGAGATTGCAGACCTGCTATTAGTAATCTGTGAACTATCATTAAAATCATCTCTAATACCTGAAGATTGGCGGATCGCCAATGTAACACCAATTTTTAAAAAGGGTTCGAGGGGTGATCCGGGAAACTACAGACCGGTGAGCCTCACGTCAGTACCAGGAAAAATAGTAGAAACCATCATAAAGAATAAAATTACTCAACATGTAGATAGTCATGGCCTAATGGGAACTCACAAATCCGTATAATTATGGTCTCTTCTTGAACGTATAACTGTCAACTATTAAATGAAAACACGTTCATTCAAACCCAAATGCAGTAGAACTCTTCATTCAACATTTTCTATTCAAAAAAGCAAATATTCAGGTCTCGAACTGTAACTGCACTTCAATCGGGACGATGTCCTTTCATATAGTGCTGTTGTCATTACACCAGTGACCTTCTTATTTGATATTGCACTTTCAGATGTGTTCCCCTAAAAATTTTTTTTTTAAATAGTTTTGCTATGCTAGTTAAAAAGGTATAAAAAGATCCCGACGCGCGAATTTGGCGCCACTATGGCGTTTCAACGTGAAATTTTCTTCAGGAGATCCTTTATTCAATATAGATTACCGCTGCCCGCGTCTCCATCCTTTTAATTTCAATACAAATGCGCGGCGTCTTTTGTACTGAAATTAAAAGGATGGAGACGCGGGCAGCGGTAATCTATATTGAATAAAGGATCTCCTGAAGAAAATTTCACGTTGAAACGCCATAGTGGCGCCAAATTCGAGCGTCGGGATCTTTTTATACCTTTTTAACTAGCATAGCAAAACTATTTAAAAAAAAGTTTAGGGGAACACATCAGAAAGTGCAATATCAAATAAGAAGGTCACTGGTGTAATGACAACAGCACTATATGAAAGGACATCGTCCCGAATGAATTGCAGTTACAGTTCGAGACCTGAATTTTTGCTTTTTTGAATAGAAAATGTTGAATGAAAAGTTCTACTGCATTTGGGTTTGAATGAACGTGTTTTCATTTAATAGTTGATGGCCTAATGGGAGACAGCCAACATGGCTTTAGACAAGGGAGATCTTGTCTTACTAATCTGTTATGGTTTTTTGAAAGTGTGAATAAACTGGTGGACAAAGGTGAGTCGGTTGATATAGTGTATCTGGACTTTCAGAAAGCCTTTGACAAGGTCCCTCATCAGAGACTTTTGGCAAAACTAAAGAGTCATGGGATAGGAGGCAATGTGTTACTGTGGATCAGGAACTGGTTAAAAGACAGAAAGCAGAGGGTTGGGCTAAATGGCCAATTTTTCCAATGGAGAAAGGTGAATAATGGTGTACCCCAGGGATCTGTGCTGGGTCCGCTGCTTTTTGACATATTCATAAATGACCTGGAAAGTAGAATAACGAGTGAGGTTATCAAATTTGCAGATGACACAAAACTATTTAAAGTTGTTAAAACCCAAGAGGATTTTGGAAAATTGCAAGAGGATCTTGATAAATTGGAAGACTGGGCATCAAAATGGCAGATGAAATTTAATGTGGACAAGTGCAAAGTTATGCACCTAGGGAAGAACAACCCAAACTATGGTTACACGATGCAAGGTTCCACATTAGGAACCACCACCCAGGAAAAAGATTTAGGCGTCATTGTGGATAACATGTTAAAACCCTCGGCCCAGTGTGCAGAGGCAGCCAAGAGAGCAAATAGAATGCTAGGTATCATAAGGAAAGGTATGGAAAATAAAACAAAAGATATTATAATGCCTCTATACCAGGGGTCTGCAACCTTTAAGACATAAAGAGCCACTTGGACCCGTTTCCGAAGGGAAAAAAAAAACTGGGAGCCGCAAAAACATTGCGACATTTAAAACAAATCTAACACTGCATATATTGTTTCTTACCTTAATGCTATATACGACCCCCTACTTTTCCTGTTAAAATATAGGTGTTTGGCCTATACTCGCCGTATAAGACTACCCCTCTTCCTTCGCACACCAAAAAAAATACGCCAGAAAATATCACAACAACAAGTAACAATATTTGATATCAAAATTATGATGATTTTGTAGTCAAATCACTAATATGAAATAAAATTATTTTTTCTACCTTTGTTGTCTGACCAATTTATTCTTTGATCATGCTGGTCCCGATCTGAGGCTTCTGCTTTCCTGTCTTCTCTTAGCTCTCTTTCTGTGGTCTATGGTCCATCTGCCATTTCTTATCTCTTCTTTCGTTTTCTTCACTTCTTTCCATCAGCCTATTTCCAGTCCCAGTAACCCTCCCTAATATCAGCCCCTTTCCAGTCCTCACTCCCAGTACCTTCCAATGTCAACTTGCATTCCCATGATTGCCACTGGTGTCCATTTCCTTCCAGTCCCCCTCCTTCCCCACTGACCAGTCCCTTCTAGTACAAATACCATGGCAGCCCCTCTCAGATCCAGTTCCATTCTCCCATCCCCTCATATCAGCCCATTTGTAGCCTTAGCCCCCAGTTATCTTCCAGGGCCAGCAGCTCTATCCTCCCCTCCCCACAATCAGCCCATGCCCAGTCAAAGCCCCCCAATCAGCTCGCTTCCAGTGCTAATCCCCCCTCAACCCCATTACCAGTGCTAGCCTCCCCTAATCAGCCCAATACCAGTCCTACCCCCCATCAGCTCATTACCAGTCCTAGCCTCCCCTAATCAGCTCATTTCCAGTGCTCGTCCCCTCAACCCCATTACCAGTGCTCCATCCCTCCATGTCAGCCCCCTCCCTCCCTCCATCCATATCAGCTCCCTCCCTCCATGTCAGCCCGCCTCCCCAATCCCTCCATGTCAGCCCCCTCCATGTCAGCCCCCCTCCCTCCATCCATATCAGCTCCCTCCCTCCATGTCAGCCCCCTCCATCCCTCCATGTCAGCCCCCCTCCCTCCATCCATATCAGCTCCCTCCCTCCATCCATCCATCCATATCAGCTCCCTCCCTCCATGTCAGCCCCCTCCCTCCATCCATCCATATCAGCCCCCCTCCCTCCCTCCATGTCAGCCCCTCCCACCCTCCATCCATCCATCCATACATATCAGCTCCCTCCCTCCATGTCAGCCCCCCTCCCTCCCTCCATCCATCCATCCATATCAGCTCCCTCCCTCCATGTCAGCCCCCCTCCCTCCCTCCCTCCATGTCAGCCCCCTCCATCCATATCAGCCCCCTCCCTCCATCCATCCATATCTGCTCCCTACCTCCATGTCAGCCCCCCACCCTCCATCCATATCAGCTCCCTCCCTCCATGTCAGCCCCTCCATCCCTCCATGTCAGCCCCCCTCCCTCCATCCATATCAGCTCCCTCCCTCCATGTCAGCCCCCCTCCCTCCATCCATCCATCCATCCATCCATATCAGCTCCCTCCCTCCATGTCAGCCCCCTCCATGTCAGCCCCCCTCCCTCCATCCATATCAGCTACCTCCCTCCATGTCAGCCCCCCTCCCTCCATCCATCCATATCAGCTCCCTCCCTCCATGTCAGCCCCCCTCCCTCCATCCATCCATCCATATCAGCTCCCTCCCTCCATGTCAGCCCCCTCCATCCCTCCATGTCAGCCCCCTCCCCCCTCCCTCCATCCATATCAGCTCCCTCCCTCCATGTCAGCCCCCCTCCCTCCATCCATCCATATCAGCCCCCCTCCCTCCCTCCATGTCAGCCCCCCTCCCTCCCTCCATGTCAGCCCCCCTCCCCCCATGTCATCCCCCTCCCTCCCTCCATCCATCCATCCATATCAGCTCCCTCCCTCCATGTCAGCCCCCCTCCCTCCCTCCCTCCATGTCAGCCCCCTCCATCCATATCAGCCCCCCTCCCTCCATCCATCCATATCTGCTCCCTCCCTCCATGTCAGCCCCCCTCCCTCCATGTCAGCTCCCTCCCTTCTTCTGCAGCCGCGGCTCCCTGCCTCGTAGGGAACCGCGGCTGTGCTTTTAAAATCATCTCGGAGCCCTTCCTGTCTTGACGGACTCCGTGCAGCATTGTCCCGCCTCTAAAGGAAGTTTTGGAGGCGGGACAATGCTGCACGGAGCCCGTCAAGACAGGAAGGGCTCCGAGATGATTTTAAAAGCACAGCCGCGGTTCCCTAAGAGGCAGGGAGCCGCGGCTGCAGAAGAAGGGAGGGAGCTGACATGGAGGGAGCCCATAACGCCACGTTTAAATACCGGGCGGGCAGTGTGCTCCGGAGCCGCGGCAAAGGTGAGAAAGGGCCGCATGCGGCTCCGGAGCCGCGGGTTGCCGACCCCTGCTCTATACCATTCCATGGTGAGACCGCACCTTGAATATTGTGTGCAATTCTGGTCACCGTATCTTAAAAAGGATATAGCGTTATTAGAAAAGGTTCAGAGAAGAGCCACCAAAATGGTAAAGGGGATGGAAGGATACTCCTATGAAGAAAGGCTAAAAAGGTTAGGGCTCTTTAACCTGGAAAAGAGACAGCTGAGGGGAGATAAGATAGAAGTCTATAAATTAATGAACGGAGTGGAACGGGTAAACGTAGATCGACTGTTTACGTTATCAGAATATAGAAAGACTAGGTGACATGCAATGAAGCTACAGGGTAACCTATTTAAGACTAATAAGAGAAAATATTTTTTCACTCAATGTGTAAACTCTGGAATTTGTTACCGGAGGATGTAGTAAAGGCTGTTAGTGTAGCTGGGTTTAAAAAAGGTTTGGACAAGTTCCTGGAGGAAAGGTCCATAAACCATTATTAAGAAGGGACCCAGGATATTGTCGTCACTCCCCCTTGTGGCCAGGCGGTTGCCTAGGGCTGCAGGGGTTGTGACGATTGACCTTTGTTAAAACTTGCCTAAACTCATGTAGTTGTGTCCCCGAAAGGATTATAGCCAAGTGCAAGGTCGCAGGAAAATTTCTTTTATTCTCAGAAATCAGGAATTCCAAAACCAAGTCAATTCTTTAACATGAATTGATTGAAGATAAGGGAAAACAAAACTCAGGATACTTCTCCAAACATAACAATACTCAAGCCATTTAGACAGTCCCTGGCTTGCTGTAGCCTTTAAACTGGCATTCAAGTAAAACTTTACTTTCAATGATATTCTGTACTTGGTCTTCAGGAGGCGCTGTGCCACCCTCCGTTGTTCCACAGCAGGTGTAGCACAGTTCCTGACTCAATCAACTGCTTTCACACGCAGTGTAATTCCTTCTCAGTTGTAATACAAACTTTCAGCCTAGCTCTGGCCCAAGCAGCATTAAATGAAACAGCTACTTTTAAAAAGCATGGCTAAAAGTACTGGCTTAAAAAGTCCTGGTAAAAGGAACTTCCTCAGTTCTTTTACCTAATACATGGTAACTCAGAAATATACATTAACTTCACCCAGCTGGGTTTTTTTCTTCACTCAAACCCTCTTTGGTCCTCTTATGTTTCTCTTGCACAAATAGCACAGCTTATTTCCATATCTGAAAAGCTATCTGACTCTCCAGAGACTCCTACCTCCATTTCCTCCACGCTTGATTCTCCTGGGTCATTGTTTTCCTGGGTATGCTCTTGGGAAGCCTCCCCAGCCTGCAGAGCCTTCAGTAGTTTTCCCCAGGCACTCTTAACCGTGAGAGAGCTAGCGGGGGAAGGGCAGGGAAAACCCCTTTCCTCTAATAAGCCTTTTAACCGATGTAAAGGGCTCACCTTAGTAGTGCTGGGTTTTCTGCTGAGAACGTCCTTACTGGGTAGAGAGTTGAGCCAAGACCCTTTTGAGAATATTTCCTCCTCTGAGGACTCTTCTCCCGAGGTTTCCACAAGCCTTGTCAGCCTTTTACTCCTGGCTCTCACCGGCTTCTGTGCAAGGGATTCCCCTGGACTTCTTGTCCTTCCTTCCTGGAACCCTTGTGTCCTCTGTGTCTGAATTTTCTCTCTCTTTCTCTCCTCCCGAGGAAAGTCTCTTATCTCCTCCTCGTGTCTGTGTCTGTGCTTGCCTTGGTGCTTGCTCTGAGCCTGTCCTCCGTCAGGAAAATCTGCTGTATGAGTGTAGTTTTTCTTCCTAAATGTTTGGGGCTGTCCTATCCCTTCTGACTCCGCCCCCAAACCACTCCCTTCTCCTCTCTCTATCTCCATGGGAACAGGGGGGGTGTTTTGGTCTGCAGTTCTCTTTGAGAAACTTTTCTCTTTCGTATCTGAGTTAACCCTTTCAGAGCCTGCAGTTCTTTGGGTGAAAGGAAAAAAAGGCAGTTTTCCCTTTATTTTTCTGCCCTCAGCAGCTGCTTCTCCACCACAATATCAATGCTTGACCTAGTACAAGCATTGCAGAACCTGTGTCTTTTGGGGAAACTGCTAGGTACGTATGACCTAGATTGGCCACTGTTGGAAACAGGATACTGGGCTTGATGGACCTTGGTCTGACCCAGTATGGCATATCTTATGTTCTTATGTGACTCTTTCCAGTTCTCTGGTACCACCCCGACTCCAAAGAGGTATTGAAAGTCAGCACAGCAGCTAGAACCTCCCCACGTTCATTCAGTATTCTTGGATGTATCCCATCTGGTCCCATCGCTTTGTCCACTTTTAGTTTAGCTAGTTCATCACGACCACAGTCCTCTGAAAATCGTTTGAGATGCCCCTCGCTTTTAATCCTGTTTATGGTTGTTGTCTGAGGTCCTGCTCCAGGCCCTTCATCTGTGAACACAGAACAGAAATATTTGTTAAGCAATTCTGCTTTATCCTAATCAGCTTCTACATATTACTCCCTTTCACCCTTGAGTCTGACAATACCACTTTTGCCCTTCCTCCTCTCACTAACATATCTGAAAAATGTCTTATCCCCTCATTTTTTTGTATTGGCTATTTCTTCTTCTTTTTGTATCTTTGCTTTCCTGACTACTTTGCCAAACTCTCTAACTTTTTCCAAATATAGATGCTTGTCTTCCTCTCTCTGTGACCTCTTGAATTTCATGAAGGCCTCCCTCTTTTTCTTCACCTTTTCGGCTACATCTTTCGAGAACCATAGCGACCTCCTTTTCCTTTTGCCTTTATTTACCATTCCAACAAAAAGGTTGGTTTCCCTTAAAATATTCCCTTTAAGCTTTTCCCACTGTTTTTCGACATTTTCCCAGCTGTTCCCATCCACTAATGACTCCTTGAGGTACTGGCCCATCTTGGCAAAGTTAGTTTTCCTAAAGTCTAAGACCCTCGCTTTTGAATTGATTTTTCAGCCCTAGTCCTAATACTAAACCACACCATCGGATGATCACTGGATTTGAGATGATCTCCCGCTATAACATCAGAAACACTTTCTCCATTGGTAAGCACCTAGTCCAGTATGGCCCCTTCACATGTGGGTTCTGTTACCAGTTGCCTGAATACTTCTTCCTGTAAAGAATCTAGGATCTCTTTGCTTCTAGATGACACGCAGCAGGGATGCACCAATCAGCATCCAGCATATTGAAATCCGCTATCAATAGCACTTCCCCTTTCCTGGCAATACTCGTACCTATGTCTTCTATTAAATCTCGTCTACATCTTCTCCCTTTGATGGAGCTCTGTATATCACGTCAATGCAAATGAATTTCTCTTTCCCTTTTTCTAGTTTAACCCACACTGCCTCCTCTCTCCCTTTTAAGCCTGTATTTACTTAGCTTTAATATTATTTTTTACATATAGTGCCACTTCTCTTCCCCTTCTTCCTACCTTGTCCTTTCTGAATAACGTATAGCCTAGTATAGTTATATCCCAGTCATGGTTGTCCGTGAACCATATCTCTGTAACTGCCACTAAATCCGAGTCAGCCTCTCCCATTAAAGCCTCAACATCTGGTATCTTATTTGCCATGCTACAGCATTTATAGACATTGCTTTCCAGATGTTGACCCTTTTAACCTATTTCTATAAAGGTATTTAATGTTTCACTTACCTGGGGGCTTTCTTTACCAATCCCCAATGAATCTAGTTTAAAGCCCTCTTCAATAGGTTAGCTAGTCTACTAGTGAAGACATGTCAACCCTTCTTGGACAGCTTTATTTATTTATTTAGCTGTATTTATATTCCGCTTTTCACTGGGTCAAAGTGGTCAATTGGGGGATACATTTAACACGAGGGGATATGAGACACATACGCTAATACTTACAGGGAACATGGGCAATGGAACAGATGGACGCAATCTCTGCTCTGCAGCTCTTGGAACATCATCCCATGGTCCAGGAAACCAAAATGTTCTTGATGACACCATCCACGCAACCATGCATTTATCTCCAGGATGCAAGCTTCCCTGCCCTGGACTTTACTCTCAACAGGGAGAATTGAAGAGAACACCACCTGCTTCACCCTCTGTCCCAGAGCAATGAAGTCACTCTTAATATGCTCAGAGGGATATGTGGCAGTATATTTGTGCTGACATGGATAAGTAACATCGGATTATAGTCAGTAGGTTTGATGAGTCTCAGCAAACTCTCCGTAACATCTTGAATTTTGGCACCTGGCAGACAACATACCTCTCTGGACATCAAGTCTGGTCGGCAGATGGATAAGAACATAAGATATGCCATACTGGGTCAGACCAAGGTCCATCAAGCCCAATATCCTGTTTCAAACAATGGCCAATCTAGGTCATAAGTACCTAGCAGTTTCCCCAAAAGACACAGGTTCCACAATGCTTGTATTGGGTGATATTCTGGGTCCCTTTTAATAATGATTTATGGACCTTTCCTCCAGGAACTTGTCCAAACCTTTTTTTAAATCCAGCTACACTAACAGCTTTTACTACATCCTCGGGTAACAAATTCCAGAGTTTGATTACACGTTGAGTGAAAAAATATTTTCTCTTATTAGTCTTAAATAGGTTACCCTGTAACTTCATTGCATGTCACCTAGTCTTTCTATATTCTGATGATGTAAACAATCGATCTACTTTTTCCCATTCCCCTCCATTCATTAATTTATAGACCTCTATCATATCTCCCCTCAGCCGTCTCTTTTCCAGGTTGAAGAGCCCTAACCTTTTTAGCCTCTCTTCATAGGGGTATCCTTCCATCCCCTTTACCATTTTGGTGGCTCTTCTCTGTACCTTTTCTAATAATGCTACATCCTTTTTAAGATACAGTGACCAGAATTTCACACAATATTCAAGATGCGGTCGCACCATGAAACGATATAGAGGCATTATAATATCCTTTGTTATATTTTCCATTCCTTTCCTTATGATACCTAGCATTCTATTTGCTCTCTTGGCCACCGCTGCACACTGGGCGGAGGGTTTTAACATGCTATCCACGATGACCCCTAAATCTTTTTCCTGGGTGGTGGTTCCTAATGTGGAACCTTGCATCGTGTAACCATAGTTTGGGTTGTTCTTTTTTAGATGCATAACTTTGCACTTGTCCACATTACATTTCATCTGCCATTTGGATGCCCAGTCTTCCAATTTGTCAAGATCCTCTTGCAATTTTTCACAATCCTCATGGGTTTTAACAACTTTAAATAGTTTTGTGTCATCTGCAAATTTGATAACCTCACTCGTTATTCCCTTTTCCAGGTCATTTATGAATATGCCTCAGTACCCCCTCAGAAGAGAGTCACCAACCACCACTTCCTTTTCATTCCTAGTGGTCACAGATTCAGCAACTTTAGGGTGCTCGAGCCCTGGTTCTTCCCTTTCCTGGGATACCTCTGCCTTCTCCACTTCCAGGGCTGCATAATGGTTCTTCAATTCAAGGGCTTGAGGAGTTGGATTGGTGATTCTGCAGACCCTGGTGACTCGTGCCCAACCTTGGTCTTTCTGTAGGCTCCCATCCTCACTTCTGCTGGAGAGCTTGGATGTTTTATGGAGCATCTCATCAATGTACCTCTCACCATCTTGAATGCTCCTCGGCCTTGCCACCTCTTCTCTAAGTTCCTCCATCTGTTTCCTAAGAGCTTCAGCATGTAGGCATCCTGCACATGGAACCGGTCCTTCAACTGGCATTGGGATTTCTGTCTGGACAGAGGTAGAAGCTGTAAAGTAGGCAACAGCTTTGGCAATACAATTTTTCCCAGCCATTGAACAGTTGGTGGAGCTTCAGTACCTTGCTTTGAAATGGAGAGACCCTGTTAGGTTTGATTTGGAAGATTCTGAAGATTTTTATGCAGTCCTGTTCTTTCACAGGCTAATCAGGCCCACTAACCCCTGATGAGGTGCAAGTGGCTTCAAAGAGCTAAGAAAAAGAGAAACTGAGTTTTAAACTTACACCACTAAAAAAACCCCAAGTATTTCCCCTTTTAAAATAAATCAGCAAAAAGACTAACTCTTTCTAAAAATGCAGACCAAAATCCTTTTAAGAGCTCTCAGGCAGAGAGCTAGTAATTAAAAGCCATACACTCTTACCTTGCTTTGAAATGGAGAGACCCTGTTAGGAAGACCACTAACCATTTTAGTAGCCAGAGGCGCATGAACATAGCACAAACACGAGGTGAGAAATGGTAGGAAAAGAACTACAATCACCAACAGTTCTGCTCCCATACTCAACAAACGCCTCACTAAGCGGCCGAAGCCATGGACTCACACACACAACTTTAAACAAGTACAGAAAGGTGAAATTAGACTTGCCAGCTAATTGTTGTTCCTTGAGGAACTCCAGTCCAGCCCCACACCTCTGGGTAGTGTACCTCTTCCAGCAGCTTGGAGACTGAGTATGTCATCTTTTGACAACACCAGTATACTTATACAGCTGGCTCCGCCTACCAGCCTCAGCAACCTATTGACAAAGAAGACTCACAGGAGCAACAAAATAAGTAGTTAAACATGCGTAAACCAATTTACACCTAAATAAACTGACTGCCCCCACAACCTGGGAAGAAATCCCCCATCCCCCCGGTAAGAGGGAGCTTATCTGTGAAGCACTTGATGCCGCTGTCCTGCAAGGAGCGTAAACCGACAGTCTTCCCGGTCCACCCCCAGACACTGTCCTCAACATACCTCCCAGTCCTCCCCTGGCTACTGTGAATACCAAGGGAATCAACTTCAGGACCGGGGGTGCAGAAGGTCTATCCAACAACAAATATTATTTATTTATTAGTGTAAATAAGTTGTAGAAAGTTACCCCAGTTATGTCCAAGTTATAGCTCTTGTTTATTGTAAATACAATGCAGCCCCGACTGCATTGTATAAGGTTCGGTTAAATGTACACCACACTAATTTGAATAGCGCGGTATAGAAGAGCAAATAAATAAATAAATAAATATTCTGGGGGAGGGATCTGGGACTGGACTGGAGTTCCTCAAGGAATAACAATTAGCAGGTAAGTCTAATTTCATCTTCCTTATTGTCCCTCCAGTACAGTACCGCATCTCTGGGATGTAACAGAGCAGTTAAATTAACAGGTCAGACCTGCACAACCGGCCTGAAGCACCGCAGACCCAAAACAGGCATCACCTGCCGCCTAGACATCCAGGCAAGAACGTTTGGAAAAAAGTATGAAGCGAAAATCACGTTGCCGCCTTGCAAATTTCTACCAGCAGCACTAGCCTATACTCCATTCACGAGGCCACCTAAGCCCTTGTGGAATGTGCACGCAATCCCACCGGCACCGTCTTACCTTTCAATATGTACGCCGATGCGATAATTTCCCTGCTCCATCTGGAAATGGAGGCCTTGGCCACCGGCTCCCCTTTGGGTGGCCCCCCAAACAGCACAAACAGATGGTTGGACTTCCGAAGAGACTCTGTCCTTTTCAAATAACGCTGCAGGACTCTCCTGACATCCAAGCGCCTCAACTGCGGACTGAAGGAGGCCATTTCCACCTTTACCACAGCCGGTAAGGAAACTGACTGGTTCAAATGAATAAGCCGAAACTACCTTGGGCAAAAAGGAAGGCACCAGTCAAAGGACCACCTTTTCCCTTGAGAACAACAGAAAGGGCTCCTGGCAAGATAAGGCCTGAAGCTCCAAAATTCGATGTGCCGAGCAAATCGCCACCAGGAATACCATCTTCAGGGTCAAGTCCTTCAGCAACGCCCGACTCAGCGGCTCAAAGGGCTCCCCGGTAGATGCTGCCAGCACCAAACTGAGATCCCACAGTGGCACCACTGACCTCCTCAGAGGACGCAAATGGGATATGGCCTTCAGGAATCAAAGCACGTCTGGGTGCGTATCCAACATTCCTCCATGGACTTTTCCTCGATAACAGGAAATTGCTGCAAGCTGCACCCTCAAGGAAATAGCGACCAAACCCTTAGCCAGCCTGCAAGAACGCTAAGATGTCCAGAATGGATGCCATGGAGGGGACCAGCCTGCCTATCCGCACACCACACCTCAAAAACGCGCCATACTTGATGTAAGCCAGACATGTAGACCTCCTCCACGCCTTCAACAGGGTAACTATCACCGGGCCCAAATAATCTTTCTTCTTCAGCCTTGCCCTCTCAAGAGCCATGACGTAAGCGAGAATCATCCACCTTAGACATATGTACCGGCCCCTGTGACAGGAGATCCTCTCGAACAGAAGCTGCCACAGTTGGTCCACCAGAATCCTCACCAGGATCTCATTCTCCAGAACTCTCTTGACATTCTGCTCCTTACAGAGACCTGGCTAAAGGATGGAGAAGATGCCTTCCTCGTTCGCTGTCTCCCCCCAGGTTTTCTGGCCATTTCAGTTCCTCGTTCTGGTCGTACTGGAGATGGTGTAGCTGCTATTCTACACTCCACCATTCCATTCACACAATCTACTCACCTTTGATTCATTACCCTGAAGCCCTTCTCTTATGCCTCCATACTTCACCATCAGCACATATCTTAGTTATTTATTCCCCCCCCCCCCTCCCCAGCTCTTTGTTTGGACCTCTGGGATTCTCTTTTGTCAACCATTTCTGATCTATCCGTACAGTTCCCTCACTTGGTAATTGCCAGGGATTTCAACATACATCTTGATGCACCCTCTTCATCTAGGGATCACTCCTTTCTTTCCTTTATTCAGGATCTTTCCTTGCTTCAACATGTTACTGTTCCCACCCACCAAGCTGGTCACATTCTTGATCTGGTCCTCTCTTCTACTTCCTCAAATGTGTATTTGCAACTCTTTGTCGCCTTTCCTTTACCCTGGGACAGATCACTTCTGTCTCAATTTCCAGATCTCTTTTGACCTTTCTTCCCCTCCCTGTTCTTCTTCCCAGGCAGCTTCTTCTTCCTCTTCCTATGAGATTTTCTTGTTGAATCACTCCCCTTACAATGAGTCAGTTTCCTTCTGCTAATGATCTTTTACCGGTTGACTTCCCTCTTCTTTCACCTGACTCACAAGCTTCTCTCTGGTTCTCCACTCTATCAGACACATTAAACCGTATTGCTCCCCTAAAACCAGTTATCTTACACCGCTCCACGTCACAACCCTGGTTTCACTCTGGCCTCCTCCTTCTCCGTTCCCAACTTCACAGAGCAGAGCGGCTGTGGAGAAAGTCACGCTCACCCCCTTTTTTGACGGTATTCAAAGCTCAACACTCACATTATCGGTCCCAGTTACACTTGGCCAAACAAGCTTATTTCTCTACATCCATTTCTTCTGGATCCAACCAAACATGACAGCTATACAAGGTTCTTCACTCACTTACTACACTTCAATCTAGCCCGATTTCTACATCCCATCCAGTGACAACTTCGCCCTCGGACTCCCAAATGGCTTCATTTTTCAATGCAAAAATAGATAATCTCCGGGCTTCCTTACCCAACTGTCCCCCTCCTATCTTCCCGCCCTCCCCTCCCTCCCCCCTCCCTTCCTCTTCTTCTCTGTCTCATACTTGGGACTCCTTTCATGCTCTGACAAGTTCTGAGTTGATTAAGTCCATCACCTCTGCCAATAAAACCAATTGCGCTCTTGATCCCATCCTGTCCTCTTGGCTGCTCTCCCCTTCTCTTGCCCTGCTTCCTTCCATTCTGACAATTATCAACTCTAGTCTGGCTGTGGGTACCTTTCCCCACTCGTGGAAGCATGCACTTGTTCATCCCCTTCTAAAGAAATCATCCCTTGACCCACAGAATCCTGCCAACTATCGTCCTGTTTCACATCTTTCATTTCTAGCTAAAATTTTGGAGAAAGCTGTCTTTGCACAAGTGTCACATCCTCTTGATATCACCAATTTTCTGCACCCCCGTCAGTCCGGATTCCATCCCGGACACAGTGTGGAGACGATACTCACTGCTTTTCTCAATGACATACATGTGGCTCACGATCGAGGTGACCTTTCGGTGGCGGTATCTCTTGATCTCTCCGCTACTTTTGATTTGGTGGATCATGCTCTTCTTCAGTCTCGTTTGCGAGATACTGGTCTTCGGGGAACTGTTTACAAATGGTTCCACCCCTATCTCTTTGCACGCTCCTGCTCTGTTCTTCCTTGCTCACGGTCTGATGTTCCTTCTGATCCTTTTCCCCTGCACTATGGTGTTCCCCAGGGTTCAGTATTAGCCCCCTTATTATTTAATGTTTCCATGGCACCCCTGGCACTGTTAATACAGCAATCGGGCATCTCTGCTTTCTATTATGCCGATGATATTATTCTTCTGCACCATACATCCCCTCTTCACCCCGACCTCTCCTCTCTTAATTCTTGTCTGTCCACAGTAGCCGACTGGCTAGTCTCTAACTGCTGTCCAAGAAGTAGGCAGTACTCACGTTAGTAGCACAAACACAGTCCAAGACGTGAGGAGTGTGGAAGACAAATTTATTAGCTCACAGACCTAGGCAACCCGACACAGGCCGTGTTTCGTAACCTTCGTCAGGGGTTGTAAGGCAAAATTACTATAAACATAGAAACATAACATATTAAAAGTGAAGGAACAAACAAATTCATCTAACAAATACATAAAAGACAATAAAAACATAATAAAAATAAATAAAACAAATCATGTAATAAATATATAATATAATAATAAATACATAATGTAATAGTGTTGGAACTTTATAAATCTAATGATATCATAATTAAATAATAAAAATTAATAAAAATTAATATTAAATTAAAAACTAGATACATATAACCAACATCATATAAGTGTGACAAGCAAAAACACATCCATAAAGTTAAAAGAGTGGACCTCTGTATATACTAATTATAGTATGATAATACCAATGTTAACATATATATATATATACATAGAAAAAGATAATAATAATAATAATAATAAATAATAAATAATAATAAATGTAATAAAAATAATAATATTACCCTAAAACCATAATACCAGGGAATATCTGAATATCTAATTATAAAATGATAACTACAAAGAGATAATTAAAAGAGAGCAGCAGGAGCGAACAAATCTTAATTAAATAGATACGAATATCCAATTGAGGAGGTAGGTATTTATAAAAACAATTATAAATCATCAGCAGTTTCTAAAATTTAAACCATATAAAATAATAAATAATCATAATCAAATAAGATAAAAAGATAAAAAAGTGAAATAAAAATATTAATATGAATCATTGAAATATATTCAAAATGATCAAAAAACATTAACAAAGTATAAAATTATAATACATAAAAACAAACTTTATTATAAATAATATAAAATAAAAATTAAAGGATTAATTAATAAATTAAGATCATGAAGTGAATTAACTTCATAAATTTATAAAAGATAATAAATAATGAAATTATATATAAGATAAAGATAAAATAATAAAATAATAGAATGAGCAATGGTTTGTAAATCTCATACCAAATCTTCTTGTGTTGTGAAACAAACCTGTCTCAATATTTATAGTAAACTTAAGTAAAAATACCATCACAGGGTTAAAAATACTCTCTCATACCTCTCTATATTTTATTAAAAATATATTTTTTAAAAAATACACTTTAAAAAAATATTTTTAAAAAAATATATTTTTTTTTAAAAAACTTTTTACTAAAAAATTATTTAAACCTTAAAAATTACAATTTTGACTGCTTTTTGATGATTTTTAAATCTTTTTATAAAATCATTTCTCAAATTAAAAGAAACGCCGTTTCAAATTCTTTTTCTATTAGCATTAATAGGCACACGCAAATTAGAGGTTGTCTGTCTCTAAAACCTAGGAGGATGAAACAGCGTTTCTTTTAATTTGAGAAATGATTTTATAAAAAGATTTAAAAATCATCAAAAAGCAGTCAAAATTGTAATTTTTAAGGTTTAAATAATTTTTTAGTAAAAACATTTTTTTAAAAAATATATTTTTTTAAAAAAATATTTTTTTAAAGTGTATTTTTTAAAAAATATATTTTTAATAAAATATAGAGAGGTATGAGAGAGTATTTTTAACCCTGTGATGGTATTTTACTTAAGTTTACTATAAATATTGAGACAGGTTTGTTTCACAACACAAGAAGATTTGGTATGAGATTTACAAACCATTGCTCATTCTATTATTTTATTATTTTATCTTTATCTTATATATAATTTCATTATTTATTATCTTTTATAAATTTATGAAGTTAATTCACTTCATGATCTTAATTTATTAATTAATCCTTTAATTTTTATTTTATATTATTTATAATAAAGTTTGTTTTTATGTATTATAATTTTATACTTTGTTAATATTTTTTGATCATTTTGAATATATTTCAATGATTCATATTAATATTTTTATTTCACTTTTTTATCTTTTTATCTTATTTGATTATGATTATTTATTATTTTATATGGTTTAAATTTTAGAAACTGCTGATGATTTATAATTGTTTTTATAAATACCTACCTCCTCAATTGGATATTCGTATCTATTTAATTAAGATTTGTTCGCTCCTGCTGCTCTCTTTTAATTATCTCTTTTAATTATCTCTTTGTAGTTATCATTTTATAATTAGATATTCAGATATTCCCTGGTATTATGGTTTTAGGGTAATATTATTATTTTTATTACATTTATTATTATTTATTATTATTATTATTATTATTATCTTTTTCTATGTATATATATATATGTTAACATTGGTATTATCATACTATAATTAGTATATACAGAGGTCCACTCTTAACTTTATGGATGTGTTTTTGCTTGTCACACTTATATGATGTTGGTTATATGTACCTAGTTTTTAATTTAATATTAATTTTTATTAATTTTTATTATTTAATTATGATATCATTAGATTTATAGCGTTCCAACACTATTACATTATGTATTTATTATTATATTATATATTTATTACATGATTTGTTTTATTTTTATTATGTTTTTATTATGTCTTTTATCTATTTGTTAGATGAATTTGTTTGTTCCTTCACTTTTAATATGTTATGTTTCTATGTTTATAGTAATTTTGCCTTACAACCCCTGACGAAGGTTACGAAACACGGCCTGTGTCGGGTTGCCTAGGTCTGTGAGCTAATAAATTTGTCTTCCACACTCCTCACTTATAGTCTCTAACTGCTTACATCTGAACATCCCTAAGACCCTGGCTATTTGGTTTTCTCACGGCAGTCCCTCTCCTTCACTGGCCCCCTTCCTTTTCTGGTTCAACTATCCCACTAGTAACATGTTTCCGATTACCATGTTTGACTCTGACCTCTTCTTCAGGGACCACATTTCCCATGTCACTAAATCCTCTTCCTTTTTTCTTCGACAGATTCAAGCAATTCGCCCCTTTCTAATTCCCCAGGCCCTCACCACTCTCCTCTTATCTTTGGTTATCTCTCGTCTCGACTTTTGCAATTCTGTTCTCTCTGGTGTTCCTAAATCCCAGCTTTTTAGATTACAATGCATACAGAACACAGCTGCGCGTCTCATCTCTCACTCCTCTCGTTGGGACCACGTCACTCCCTTACTCATGAATCTTCATTCATTTATTTATTTAGACAGATTTGTATGCCACCTTTTCCTTCAATCAAAGTGATCATGTCACATCACAACTGGAGGGTTACATTTAACATTAGGGTACATGTAATCATTTATACAGCACAGTTACGTAAAGCATAATTACTCACCTGTAACAAGTGATCTCCGGGAACAGCAGGAATTTAGTCTTCACATATGGGTATCGCCGGTACCGACGGAGCCTGCGCGGGAACGCTCCCCAGCGTCCAATTAGAAAGCTTTTGGGAGCATCCCACAGCGCCTGCGTGCTGCCTTCCCGCCTTTCCCAACTGCCTCTCTGCAGTTGAGTTTTAAAGCTGAGACAAAGACAGAGAGAGAGAGGGAAAGAGAAAGAGAGATACAACTCCTAGGGGAGGTGGGTGGGTTGTGAAGACTAAATTCCTGCTGTTCCCGGAGATCACCTGCTACAGGTGAGTAACTATGCTATCTCCAGGAATAAGCAGGAATGTAGTCTTCACATATGGGGACTCCCTAGCTTTAGATGCCAGGGAGAAACCCCAGAAGTTGTGTGTCCCTGAGAAAGGGCTCCACTTCCCCCCATGGATCTCTGGCATCCAACCAGGGATGATGGGTAGGAGTTGATTAAGTATGGAACAGGTGTTGGAGAACAGCCTGACCAAACAAGGCATCCCGGCGGGAGTCCTTGTCCAAGCAGTAATGGGCTGTGAAGGTATGAACAGAGGCCCAGGTGGCTGCTCAACAAATGTCGTCGACAGACACAGAGTGTAGATGAGCCATTGAAGCTGCCATGGCTCTCACATTGTGAGCTGTGACATGGCCCTCCAGAGGAAGATTCTTACTCTGATAGGCAAAGGAAATACACTCAGAAATCCAGTTTGACAGTGTTCTCTTGGAGACTGGAAGTCCAAATGAGAAGGATCAAAAGCAACAAAGAGTTGAGAGGAATTTCTATGTTGCTGTGTTCTTTGTAAGTAAAAGGCTAAAGCTCTTTTACAGTCCAAAGTATGAAGATTCCTTTCTGCATTTGATGCATGAGGCCTTGGAAAGAACACAGGTAGGTAGACTGCTTGGTTAAGATGAAAAGGCGAGACCACCTTTGGCATAAAGTGTGGATGAGTCCTAAGGACTACCTTGTCATGATGGAACCACTAGTGCTTGCAACTCACTGATGCGACGTGCTGATGTGACTGCAATGAGAAAGATAACCTTCCAAGAAAGGAATTTCAATGAGGTAGTAGCTAAGGGTTCGAAAGGTGGCTTCATGAGCTGCCCAAGAACCAAGTTTAAGTCCCATGCCACAGGTGGTGGCCTAATGGGAGGCTTAGTTAGCAGGTCTCTCATAAATCTCGCTATAAGAGGATGGGAAGAAATAGGTTGTCCATTTAGAGGCTTGAAAGAAGCTGCAATAGCAGTCAAATGGACTCTCACTGAGTTAGTCTTAAGTCCTGCATTGGATAAATGAAGGAGATACTCCAGTAATGATTCCAGAGGTACCGCAAGGGGGTTAAGACCCTTCTGCCAACACCATATGGTAAACCTTTTCCACTTGAAAGCATAAGAGCGTCTTGTGGAAGGCTACCTGGAAGCATAAAGGATATCCTTTACTTGCTGAGGGAGGTTAAGACCATGGAGATCTAGGCCTTCAGCAACCAAGGCCTGAGATGCAGAGACTGGAGACTGGGATGCCACAACATTCCGTTCTCCTGAGATAGGAGATCTGGAGCAGACCTAACTGCAGGGAGGGAGATTGAGAGAGATGTAGAAGCAGAGGGTACCACACTTGTCAAGGCCAATGTGGAGCTATGAGAATCATATGGCCTCTGTCTCTCTGAAGCTTGAATAGGGTCCTGGGAATTAGGGGAATGGGTGGAAAGGCATAAAGGAAGTCTTGGCCCCAGTGAAGGAGGAAAGCATCTTTGGCCTGAGAGTCCTGAGCCGGAATTCTGGAACAGAACCAGGGAAGTTTGGCATTCAATGGACTTGCAAAGAGGTCTATGTCCGGGGTTCCCCAAATTTGAAAAATCTTGGTCACCTGGTCTACATGTAGAGACCATTCGTGTGGAAGCAGAACTCGACTGAGTCTGTCTGCCCAAGAGTTTTGTATGCCTGGAAGATACACTGCCAGGAGATGAATCTGATGCTCTCTGGAGAGGGCCCACAGTCGCAAAGCTTCGTTGCAAAGCGACAGAGAGCCTGTTCCTCCCTGCTTGTTCACGTAGAACATGGCTACATGATTGTCCGTGTGAATAAGGACTGTCTTGCAGCTGAGCAGAGTGTGGAACACTCGAAGAGCAAGGAAGATTGCCCTGAGCTCCAAGAGAATGATATGTAGATGAGTCTCCTGTGGAGTTCAAGTGCCTTTAGTGGAGAGGTCTTGCAGATGAGCTCCCCAACCCATTGGTGAAGCACCTGTTGTGAGAGTTGCCTGGGGTAAGGTCTGGTGAAATGGGGACCCCAGCAACAGGTTCTGAGTGGACTGCCACTATTGGAGGGACAAAATAAGGTGATTTGTGTTTGCTATTTGTCTGACAAGCACCCTGATGCCTGGGTCCACTGAGTGGATAAAGTCCACTGGGCTGCTCTCATATGGAGACGAGCATAATGAACCACATGCACGGTAGATTCCATGTGGCCTAGTAGTTGTAGCATTTCTCGGGCAGTGAGATGAGGCTACAGCACTGCCTGAGAAGCTAACTGCACCATGCGAAGGCAACGGCCCTGGGGAAGATAGGCCCTTGCTTTTCTGGTATCCAGCAAAGCTCCTATGAACTCTAGAGAATGAGTGGGGGTTAGACTAGATTTTGGGATGTTTATGACCAGACCCAAATACTGAAGGACACGCATTGTGCAGGATAGAGAAGTCATGGCCTCTGACTCTGATGGGGCTCGAATGAGCCAGTCGTCTAAGTAGGGGAAGACGAATATCCCTAGTGTGCGGAGAAATGCTGCTACGACAGCCATGCATTTCGTGAACACTCTTGGTGCTGAGGCCAGGCCAAAAGGAAGCACCATGTATTGGTAGTGCTTTCCTTGAAAAAGGAACCGAAGGAACTTCCTGTGAGTTGGGTGGATGAGAACATGAGTGTACGCATCCTTGAGATCTAGAGAACAAAGCCAATCCTGACTCTAAAGGTATGGCAGCAGAGTTCCTAAAGAAATCATCTTGAATTTCTCTTTGAACAGGAATTTGTTCAATTCTCTGAGGTCCAAGATAGGTCTGTATCCCCCTGTTCTCTTTGGGATAAGGAAATAGGGAGAGTAAAACCCTGTACCCTATTGGTGGATGGGTACTTCTTCTATTGTCCCTTGGGCAAGAAGCGTAGTGACCTCTTGATCTAACAGGTTGATGAGAGAAGTCTGAGAATTGAACTGTCTTACCATTATGTGAGGGGGCATGCACAGAAAGTGCAGCTGGTACCCCTCTCTTATAATGGAGAGTGTCCAATGCTCTGCTGTTATCTGCTCCCACCTGGGGGCAAAATGACATAACCTTCCTGGAATGGTGGAAGGCTCTGGTCCATTGAGGGCCAGGAAGGCTAAGTTCTCTAGATGAAAGTCAAAGGCCTTGTGGAGGCTGAGACTGCTGAGACGGTTGAGGCTTAGCAGTCTTTGCTTTCCTTTGTTTAGGTGGTTGCTGACCTTTCCGGGCAGGCTGTCCTGCAGAACGTCCCTGCTGGGAATAAGAGGGATAAAACCTCTTCTTTTTTGAGAAGAAAGGCTTCTTGAAAGATTTCTTTCTCGCAGGATCAGCTGTGGCTTTGGATAGCCTATCCAAAGTGGAGTTGTCAGCATCCAACTCATTGGCCTTTTCTTGCCAATCTTTACCAAACAGGTTTTCACCAGTACAAGAAATATTGCCCAGTTTGTCTTGTACCCAGAGCTCCTAATCAGATGCCTGGAGCCAGGCAATTCTACGAGCACCTATGGCAATGGCAGAGGTTCTGCTTATGCACTCAAAACAGTCAAAAGCTGCACGGTTGACAAATTTAGAAACATCCTGGGCATGTTTGACCAATCGGAGAAAATCCTGTCTTTTGTCCTCAGGAAGAAGAGGGCTCAAAACCTCTAAATCCCCTGTAACTTCCTTCAGGAACATTCCCATATATAAAATATAGGAACTGATCTTGGCAGAAAGCATGGAAGCTTGGAAAATCTGACGTCCAAAAGCATCCAAAGTTCTGCACTCGGGTCCTGGAGGATTAGAGGCATGTCTCTTTGCACTCCAGATCCTTCTCATAGCTGATTCCACTACAATAGAGTGGTGAGGAAACTGCGTCTTCTGGAAATCAGGACAAGGAAGGACTCGATACAGAGTATCCAGTCTACGAGAGTGAGGAGAGGTGGTAAGAGGCGTCTCCCACATTCTTAGCATGAGATCATGCAAGATCTCATGGATGGGTAGAGTAGCTGCCTCTTTAGGAGCTTTGGTATACTGTAAAATTTCCAACTCCTTTGCTCTGGGCTCTGTTTCAGGAGCCACAGTAATGGACAGACCCCGAGCCACCTCCCTGATGAAATCCTGGAAGGAGATATCCTCTGGAGGAGACATCCTGCGTTTAGGGGAGGAGGGCTCCTCTGAAAGAAGTGCTCCGGTATCAACAGAATTATCGGAATCCTCAGATTCCTCTGAAGACTCGAAGTACCTTCTGTCCGGATGCTCTTGTAGAGCCCGATACTCGTACCGACCGAAGTCGGTACCGGGGGAAATCGGTACCGGTGTATCGGTACCGGAGGGCATCGGGTGACTGGGTGCCAGCAATGTGGACACCGATGTCGATGCAATCGGTACCGGTACCGATACCGGTGCCAGAGTCAGTGCCAGTACCGGCTGAACTGTCTTGACGCGGTTCCGAGGGTGTCGATGCCGCAAGGAGAGCCGCCAGACTGCGTTCAATAGCCAGGAACCTCTGGTCTATTGATGCTGCCGATGCCTGGATGTCAGTACTGGAGAAGACAGCCGGTACCCCAAAGCATGGCACCAGTAGTTCTGCCGAGGTCGAGGCCTCGAGAACATCCTGGAGCCCCGATAATGCTTTGGAAGCCAAAGCCTCCCGCCGGGGCAATTTTGCCAGTGCAGAATCCTCAAGGGCAACGCCAGAGGCATCTTGATGCTTAGAAGGAGATCTACCCTTTGAGGACCAGCTGGACTTATGTTTAGTTACCTGAGATCCACGGGAGGAAGAGGAAGCCCTGGAAGACGTCGATGCCACCAAAGCTGCATCAGAGGGAAACAGGGTACTGAGCTTAGCAGCTCGGTTCTGCCGACCTCTTTTGGACATCATGGCACAGGACATACAACCCGTGATGGTGTGGTCAGGACCTAAACATTTTAGACACCATTCATGTGGGTCGGTGACAGAGATGGTACCGCCACACTTGGTGCACTTTTTGAAACCTGAAGCAGGTTTCTCCATTGTAGGAAAACGTTTTGGGCCTGAGGCCCAAAATGGCGCGTGCACCTGGAAAAAAGAGGAAAAAGAACTAAGTTTTTTTTTTTTTTTAAAGAACAGAAATAAAGAAAGAAGAACCGGCAGTACTGGTAAAGCGTCAAAGAAGGCAGACGCGACCACAAAAAAAGAAAGTAACAAGGAAGAATTTTCTGTGGTGACAGGAACGACGACCTGCTGGCTCCGCGGAAAACGAAGAACTGGAGAGAGGCAGTTGGGAAAGGCGGGAAGGCAGCACGCAGGCGCTATGGGATGCTCCCAAAAGCTTTCTAATTGGACGCTGGGGAGTGTTCCCGCGCAGGCTCCGTCGGTACCGACGATACCCATATGTGAAGACTACATTCCTGCTTGTTCCTGGAGATCAGTGTTCAGACATTTAGACAATGTTTAGACAGTACAACTGAAGTAACATTCAACATAAAGGTATTTACTAAAGAGGTGTGTTGAATTTGTGTGTGTGTAGATGGGATGGGTGTGTGTTTGGTTGGCGGAGGTAGTAGTGTTGCTGTTTGGGTAAGAGATGTTACTTGAATGCTCATAGGTTTCTATAAATAACATGTTTTGAGGTCTTTTCAGAAATCTGTGAGGTCTTCTAAGGCTCTCAAGCTCAATGGTAGGGAATTCCATATTAAGGATGCCAGTAGTGATGGTGCTCTTTTTGAGGTTGTTTGTTTGGTTTTGTGGTAGCCTGCAGGTGTGCCGATCATGTTGTTGTTATTGGTTCTTCTTGGTCTATTGCTGATGTCTCTTGTTATAACGCTTTGGAGTACGTCTGCTGAGAGATGGTGAATTACTTTGAAGATTATCATGATTGTTTTGTATTTAGCTCTTGCCACCATTGGAAGCCAGAGTAGTTGTTGTAGGATGGGAGTGATGTGCTCGGTTCTTGGGGTGTCTGTAATGATGCATGCTGTGGTGTTTTGTACCATCTGTAGTGGGTGTAGTGTCTAATGAGGAAGGCCTTGATATAGTGAGTTTCCATAATCAAGCAATGGTGTAATGAGTGCTTGGCACACTGTGCGAAGTGGTCTTCATTGGCTCCCTCTGGCTCACCGTATCCACTATAAACTCCTAACACTAGTTCATCAGGTTTTATATACTCAAACCCCACGTTACTTATCTGATCTCTTACAATTTCACATTCCCAGCCACTCTCTTAGGTCTATACACATTAATCGCCTTCACCTTCCCTCCCCTTCACGTGCCCATCTCCAGTCCACTGGTAATTCTGCATTCTTCTTTGCTGGTCCCGCCCTATGGAATTCCCTTCTCAATTCTCTCCGCCTGGAACAAAATTTCTGCACTTTTAAAGCTCAACTGAAAACTTATCTATTCAATAAAGCATTTGACCTATCCACTGCCCATGTCTAGTCCTGTGTGTTCCTCCCTCAGTCTAAATTAGAGTATTCATAAATACGTTTGCCTAGCCTCTAGTTCTTCTGTGATTTTGTGTGCCTTTATGTCCCGTTATGTTCACCATATATGCATGTATGCTTGCTCCGTCTCTCTCTTTCATGTCCAACATTGTAATTTCTCCTTCCTTCTCGGTGCCTTTGGCACATTTTGGTATTTTTATTTTGAGTTTGTAAACCGCTTTGTTTTAACTTGAAGGGTGGTATATCAAGTGAAATAAAACAAACATAAAAACCAGATCGGAATGTGTAGATACGCCTCTGTGAGATCGAGAGACATCAAAAATTCACCACTTCGGACTGCTACTATGATGGACCACAAAGTTTCCATGTGAAAGTGCAGCACACGCAGGCAATGGTTCATGCCCTTGAGGTCAAGAATCGAGCTAAAGGACCCTTCCTTTTTGGGCACCATAAAATAAATGGAGTACTGACTGCAACCATATTGGTCTCTGGGAACCAGCAGCATAGCCCTTAGCTGCAGGAGCTGTGTCAAAGTATCCTTTATCGCTGCTGCCTTGCCCCACACCTTGTAGGGCGACTGAATGAAGGTGTGGCACACTGGACATTCCCATTTGAGGGCATAACCCTCCTTGATGACCTCTAGGACCCATTGGTCCAAAGTTATTTGGGCCCAGGCGGGGTAGAAATCCTGTAGTCGACCTCAGGTGGGTTTTACCCCCCTGGGCCCCCCTCGTTTCATTGTGATTTCTTGGAACCCAACCACAGGTGGCCCCAAAGCCCCTGCTCGCTCCTTGAAAACCTTGAAATCCCTGTCCCCTGGAGAATATGCACCTCTGGTAAGGGGTAAAGCAGGTTGTACAAAAACACTTGAAGTCCCGCGACTGACCTCGAGTCGTCGGAGGCTTGAGGCCCTGCTTCTGCTTATCTTTAGGAAGGTGCCCCCCCCCCCCCTTTGGACTTCCCCAAGTCCTTAACCAACGTATCCAGCTCCTCTCAGAAAAGCAGTTTTCCCTTAAAAGGGAGCTTACTGAGATGGGACTTGGAGGAGCTGTCTGCTGCCCAATTCCACAGCCATAGGTAGCAGCAAGCAGCCACCATCGAGGTCATGCTCTTAGAGAGCCCTCTAATGAGATCATAGTGGGTGTCTACTAGGTAGGCTGCCCCCGACTCCAGCACGGCCGCCTCCCCGGATAGGCCCGTCGCCGGCTCTTCCAGCTGTTGCACCCACTGCGACCAGCGGAGGCCAGCCCTAGCCACCCAGGCCCCACAGATGGATGCTTGCAGCGAGAGGGCGTTGACATCAAAGACCTGTTTCAACAGGGTGTCCAGCTTTCTATTTTGGCTATTCTTGAGCGCTGCACTCCTTTCTACCAGGATTGTCATCTTCTTTGTGACCACTGCCACCGCCGCGTCCACCTTAAGCAGATCCCATTCGTCTTGGATCATTTGTCAGACCACTCTATGCACCGGTAAGACCTTTTGCATCTTCCGCACTGCCTGGATCAATGGATCCTCCAGCGACTTGTCCTCCACCAAAAGGCTATCTGGCAAATTAAGAGCCTTCAAGGCCTCCCTGATGAGTGCCAGCAATTCCTCCTGTCGGAACACCCGTACAATCCTTGCGTGCTCCTCCTGCTCCGGGATCTCTCCTTCTTCCAACTCTGCCCCTTGGAACTTTAGTTGGTAGGGCCTGGGCCTTTTGGCCACTGACGCCTGCGCTTCGCCGGCTTTCATTTTGTGGTCCTTTCAACCCTCTTTCCAGCGCCGCAGAGCTGCTTGGTGACGCAGGCAAAACGCCTTGTGCACGAGCAGGGCGAACTCTAAAGAAGAATCATTTGGGAGCCCCACTACCTCCAGGTTGTGAGAAGTGGAAGGTCTGGGAATGGCTGGGGAGCCAGCCGCCAACTCCCGAGATGGTAGCACAGACCCCTCTGCATCTCAGGACACCTTTATCTTTTTTTGTTGCTTTATATACTGCCCACACAGAGGCACCAGAGCGGTTTACAATATACAAAACAAAATATTTGGCTGCAGAAAAAGAAACAGAACTCCATTAGTACAAAAGGAAAGGGATAGAGCCAAAGATAAAGAATAAGCAAAGATGGGCATGGGACTAACAGGGGAAGACAAACAATTCAGGAAGCTAAGAGGGGGCTGGAGGGGGGAGGAGGAAGGTGACAGGTCAAAGGTGGCACAAAAGAGATGAGTCTTTAGACCAGCATTGAATCTGGGAAAGGAGGGTTCGAGGTGGAGGGAGGGGGGGAGCGAATTCCAGAGCTTAGGGCCAAGGAAAAAAAAGGCAGCGGAGCGAGTGGATTCTAGACAGGCAGAAGGGGAGGGGAGGAACATACGGTTGGTATGAATGGATCTGTGAAAGCGTTGGGCTATATGAAGGTGTATCAAGTCAGAGAGGTAGAGAGGGACACCAGTGTGGACGACTTTATGGACGAAGGTGAGTATTTTAAGTTGGATCGGGAGGATACAGGAAGCCAGTGGAGACTGATGAGGAGAGGAGTGATGTGATCGAAATGGGTAGCATGTGTAAGGATCCGGGCGGCATATTTTGGATGAGCTGTAGCCTGCGCAGTTGGTGCTGAGGGAGTCCGGCAAAGGAGATGTTGCAGTAGTCTAGGCGGGACAGAACAGGAGAAAAGGATGGACAGCACAGGTCTCTTATGTTCTGACTGGCCTTGGAGGCCCTGATCCACCAACATGGTCTCCTGCATGCATCCGGGCAAATGCCAGCCTCGGAGACCGACCTACGCCGCGTCCCACAGACCAGGCACTGCAGCCCGGCCGGTGTGCTGTGCCGTATCGCAATTTCTACTGAACTAGGAACCTCTCAAGACACCCAAGGGAAACAAAGGCATTGAAAGGAAATCTAAATGAAATTAAAGAAAAGAACATTTAGCGTTAAAATTAAGGTTAAAAGAGAAATTAGACTTACCTGCTAATTGTTGTTCCTTGAGGAACTCCAGTTCAGTCCCGCACCGCTGGGTAGTGTACCTCTTCCTGCAGCATGGAGGAAGAGGTACACTACCCATCCAATCTGATAAATGTTTAAGAACCTCTAAAATGTCTAAAACTAAGGTTTAACATAATTTGTGATATTGTTGTATTTTCCATTACTATCAGACCTATTGTGATACACCTACCATTGAATTACTGACTTTTACAAAAGTGCTATTGTGTTACTAAAAAGTGGATACAATACTCAATTTACTCTAAGGTAGATACAATATTTTGAATTATCAAGAATTTTGATACATTTTGGTTTACATAGTAACACTCAAGGATAACAAGGTCCAAATACTATCACACCCAGATCATACAAAATATCACTCTTATTCCCACATTCTCACAACAAACAGGTACTAGATTACACACAAAAAGCTAAAGATGGAATTCCTGAATATGCTTCTAATCATCTTGCTATGTGCTTTCCTGTATACAAAAACATCCTTAGCATACCTATACACATATCCCATATATTCACCCCCAAGCCACATGCACATATATCAACTAACACAACACACCACACCCAGTGGTTACCATATAAAACCAAACCCAATATACATCAATCTAACCCAAAGGTAATAAAACCACGCTCAAGACTAATTACAATAAAAACTACCCTTAATACTACACCTCATAAACCTAGCACGCTAATCCCGCAAACATGCCTACTAATAAATACCAGGTCCATCAAAAACAAAATACATATTATACAGGACTTAATTACTGATGAAAAACCTGATCTATTATGCATCACAGAAACATGGCTCTCAGAGACAGACACAATCCCCCTCAACACACTAAGTGCACCAGGATACAATATATTTAACTGCCCCCGTACTAACAGAAGAGGTGGAGGTGTACTAATAATAGCAAGAGACAATCTAAAACTAGCTTGTAGCGCCCAGAAGTCACTCGAAGGAATAGACATCCTCAAGGTGGAAAATAAAACCTTTGCTATTTCCCTCATTTACAGACCACCTTCTGGAAAACATGAAGCACTAGCATCAGCGCTCAAAACAATATGCGAAACCTCAATAAAAAAGTATCAGATGATACTAGGCGATATAAACCTTGCTTCACTTAACACCACACACACTAATGCATTCACTGAGGCCATGGATTAAATGGGATACCAGCAAATAATCCATACACCCACACATGACAAGGGTAATACCTTAGACATGGTATTCCTTCCCAAAAAATACTCAAACAACATAGTAACAAGTACAACACCAAAAATAACACAGGTGTCACCTTATACAATTCACGTTTGCAATGCCAATACAATCACCCAAGATAGAAGCTATTACCAACACACAAAAAAGCATGTTTAAAAAACTAGATAAAGACACACTAATAAAATCAATTTTCGCTCATGTAAAAACGGAAACCTCTAACTTGGAAGAATTAATAAAACAATGGAACAATGGAATAGAAACTGTTTCTAAACAATCACCCAAAATCCCCTCTAATGAAAACAATAAGCCAAGGAAAAGGTCAGAACCCTGGTATACAGCAGACCTAGCTAAAGCAAAGAAAGATCTCAGAAGAATGGAAGAAAAATGGAGAACTAGGAAATCAACTGAGATCAAAGAACAATACTTATCACTACTTAAATCCTACAAAGAAATAGTAAATACAGCAAAAAAGAATTATCACACCAAAAAATTAACTAACGCATTAAATAAACCAAGAGAATTATTTGAGCTTGTAAAATCACTCACCAAACCCCGAAAAGATGTCAATACAAATTTCCCAATAAATGCTCAAGCACTTGCAGATCACTACTCTAAAAAACTAAACCCTAACAAAGAGAGAATCTCCCTTAAAATCGAAAATAACGCATCTCAAAGGGTAACACAACATACTAACCCCACAGTGGTGTGGGAAAACTTTTACTCTATAGATAACAGACAATTACTAAGCACAATCTCAAACATAAACACCACCACATCCCCCCTCGATCCTTGACCGGTAGACTGGATCAAGACCACTAAAGCAGAAATTGCACCCATAATACTAAACATAGTAAACCAATCTCTACTACAAGGAAACATGCCATCAGAACTAAAAAGATCTCTTATAAGACCGATACTAAAAAACAAATCACTAAACAAATCAGATCCATCTTCTTACAGTATACCATTTATAGCCAAAATCATCATCAAGTATACCATTTATAGCCAAAATCATTGAAAAATCCGTACAACACCAATTGCAAGATCATATAGATAACACAAATGCACTCGATGCTCAACAATATGGTTTTCGACAATCACATGGAGTAGAAACACTTCTACTAGTACTATTTGATAAACTTTATAGAGACATTGAAAACTGCAAAACAATGTTTGTCTTAATCTTCATTGACATAACAGCAGCCTTTGATTCAGTGAACCATAAGACCCTCATAGAAATATTAGAATCAATAGGTATAAATGGAACCCCCTTAAAATGGTTCTCTTCTTATATATCTAATAGGATACAACAAGTATACTTTGATAAAAATCTATCTAATACTTTCCCACAGACACAAGGCAGGGCTCAGCATTATCTGCCATATTATTTAACCTATACCTAAGACCCATCTGCACAATATTCCAAAAACACAAAATTGACTATCATCTATATGCAGATGACATAATGCTTTATACACAACTGGATATATGTAACCCAGATTTTAGCCACTTAGAAACTTGCCTTAAAGAAGCACAACTATGGCTCCAACAAAACAATATGTTTATCAATCATAAAAAAACAGAAGTAATGTTTATCTCTAAAAACCAGGAATTTAAACACCCTCCCACAATCATACTAAATAATACAACCTACAACACTAAACAAGAACTAAAATACCTAGGTGTCACCCTTGATATGACACTTAACATGGAAACCCACCTAAGACTATTAAATAGAACTATTTTCTACAAACTAAGAACCCTACAACCCTTACGCAATATAATCGAGCTATCAGACTTTAGATCAATAATACAAGCAATCATAACACCACATCTGGACTATTGTAATGGCATATTACAAGGCCTTCCCAAAAAAACAACAAACATACTACAGATGGCACAGAATGTCACAGCCTGAATCCTGATGAACGTACCTTTCTCAGATCACATCACACCCATTTTAAGAGAACTTCACTGGCTACCTATACATGCACACATAAGATACAAAATAATAATTACAACATTCAAGTTAATTCACAATATTGCCCCATCTTACCTTGCCTCACTCATAAAACCACAACCCACTAATAGGAATAGACGCACACACAACCTAAATACACTACAAACTCCATGCTCCATTTGCAAAGTAAAGGTAAACACTAGTAATAGAGCATTCACATACATTGCTCCAACACAATGGAACAGACTCCCAGACACCTTAAGAACTAACAAAGATCTCACATCATTCCGTAAAAGCCTTAAAACACATTTATTTCAAGAATACTTCAACCAGACTGAAATAACTTAGAGTAATCTGGGCTTGAAACAATTTTGATGGAGGTCAACTATATGTTAGCATATGAATAACCCAAATCCACAAAGAATTAATTAATTTATAAATCTACTTGCATGTACTATTCAAATACTGTATATAGTTAAACTTATAACATGTAAGCTAACATGTTTCCCTTCTATTATGTAAATAGTTTTGAATTATTGAGTTATCTTAAATCAATGTTACCTTCCAATGTTCTAAGTTATCTTCTCATTGTTTTATGTAACTGCTAAACTGCAGAGTTAATTATTAAATGTAAACCGCTGCTGACCACTGGCAGGAGCGGTATAAAAATGTGCTTAAATAAATAAATAAATAAATAAATAAATGGAGACTGGGCATGTCAGAAGCTTGATACATCAACCGGTGGCACCTCCCACCAGCTTCCAGTGACCTATTGACAAAGCATACTCTACAGAGCAACACATAAGTAGTTATAACCAACATGAACTGTAACCTAACGGTCTGTCCGCCTTTGAAATAAAGCATAGTTACTCACCTGTAACAGGTGATCTCCGGGAACAGAAGGAATTTAGTCCTCACATATGGGTATTGTCGGTACCGACGGAGCCTGCGCGGGAATGCTCCCCAGCGTCCAATTAGAAAGCTTTTGGGAGCATTCCACAGCGCCTGCGTGCTGCCTTCCCGCCTTTTCCAACTGCCTCTCTCCAGTTGAGTTTAAAGCTGAGACAAAGAGAGAGAGAGAGGGAAAGAGAAAGAGATAGAGAGATACAACTCCTAGGGGAGGTGGGAGGGTTGTGAGAACTAAATTCCTGCTGTTCCCGGAGATCACCTGTTACAGGTCAGTAACTATGCTATCTTCAGGAACAAGCAGGAATGTAGTCCTCACATATGGGGACTCCCTAGCTTTAGGTGCCAGGGAGAGACCCCAGAAGTTGTGTGTCCCTGTGAAAGGGCTCCACTTCCCCCATGGATCTCTGGCATCCAACCAGGGATGGTGGGTAGGAGTTGATTAGGTATGGAACAGGTGTTGGAGAACAGCCTGACCAAACAAGGCATCCCGGCGGGAGTGCTTGTCCAAGCAGTAATGGGCTGTGAAGGTATGAACCGAGGCCCAGATGACTGCTCGACAGATGTCGTCGATAGACACAGAGTGTAGATGAGCCATTGAAGCTACCATGGCCCTCAAATTGTGAGCTGTGACATGGCCCTCCAGAGGAAGATTCTTACTCTGATAGGCAAAGGATATACACTGAGCAATCCAGTTAGACAGTGTTCTCTTGGAGACTGGAAGTCCCAAATGAGAAGGATCAAAAGCAACAAAGAGTTGAGAGGACTTCCTATGTTGCTGTGTTCTTTGTAAGTAAAAGGCTAAAGCTCTTTTACAGTCCAAAGTATGAAGATTCCTTTCTGCATTTGATGCATGAGGCCTTGGAAAAAACACAGGTAGGTAGACCGCTTGGTTTAGATGAAAAGGCGAGACCACCTTTGGCATAAAGTGTGGATGAGTCCTAAGGACTACCTTGTCATGATGGAACCTTGTATAAGGTGGATCAGCCACTAGTGCCTGCAACTCACTGATGCGACGTGCTGATGTGATTGCAAAGAAAAAATAACTTTCCAAGAAAGGAATTTCAATGAGGTTGTAGCTAAGGGTTCGAAAGGTGGCTTCATGAGCTGACCAAGAACCAGGCTTAAGTCCCATGCCACAGGTGGTGGCCTAATGGGAGGCTTAGTTAGAAGGCCTCTCATAAATCTTGCTATAAGAGGATGGGAGGAAACAGGTTGTCCATTTAGAGGCTTGAAAGAAGCTGCAATAGCACTCAAATGGACTCTTACTGAGTCAGTTTTAAGTCCTGCATTGGATAAATGAAGGAGATACTCCAGTAATGATTCTGGAGGTATCACAAGGGGGTTAAGACCCTTTTGTGAACACCATATGGTAAATCTTTTCCACTTGAAAGCATAAGAACGTCTTGTGGAAGGCTTCCTGGAAGCATAAAGGATATCCTTTACTTGCTGAGGGAGGTTAAGATCATGGAGATCTAGGCCTTCAGCAACCAAGCCCTGAGATGCAGAGACTGGGGATTGGTATGCCATAACATTCCGTCCTCCTGAGACAGGAGATCTGGAGCAGACCCTAACTCCAGAGGGGGAGCCTGAGAGAGATGTAGAAGCAGAGGGTACCACACTTGTGGTGGCCAATGCGGAGCTATGAGAATCATACGGCCTCTGTCTCTCTGAAGCTTGAATAGGGTTTTGGGAATTAAGGGAATGGGTGGAAAGGCATAAAGGAAGTCTTGACCCCAGTGAAGGAGGAAAGCATCCTTGACCTGAGATCCCTGAGCCAGAATTCTGGAACAGAACCAGGGAAGTCTGGCATTCAAAGGACTTGCAAAGAGGTCTATGTCCGGGGTTCCCCAAATCTGAAAAATCTTGGCCACCTGGTCTACATGCAGAGACCATTCGTGTGAAAGCAGAACTCGACTGAGTCTGTCTGCCCAAGAGTTTTGTATGCCTGGAAGATACACTGCCAGGAGATGAATCTGATGCTCTCTGGCGAGGGCCCATAGTCGCAAAGCTTCGTTGCAAAGCGACAGAGAGCCTGTTCCTCCGTGCTTGTTCACATAGAAAATGGCTACTTGATTGTCCGTATGAATGAGGACTGTCTTGTAGCTGAGTAGGGTGTGGAACACTCGAAGAGCAAGGAAGATTGCTCTGAGCTCTAAGAGACTGATATGTAGATGAGTCTCCAGGGGAGTCCAGGTGCCTTGGGTGGAGAGGTCTTGCAGATGAGCTCCCCAACCCATTGGAGAAGCATCTGTTGCGAGAGTTGCCTGGGGTAAAGGTTGTTGAAAAGGGGACCCCAGCAACAGGTTTTGAGTGGACTGCCACCATTGGAGGGAAAATAAGGCGATTTATGTTTGCTATTTTGTCTGACAGGCACCCTGATGCCTGGGTCCATTAAGTGGATAAAGTCCATTGAGCAGCTCTCATATGGAGGCGAGAATAAGGAACCACATGCACGGTAGATGCTATGTGGCCTAGTAGTTGTAACATCTCTCGAGCAGTGAGATGAGGCTTTAGCACTGCTTGAGAAGCTAACTGCACAATGCGAAGATAACTGGTCTGAGGAAGATAGGCCCTTGCTTTTCTGGTATCCAGCAACGCTCCTATGAACTCTAAAGACTGAGTGGGAGTTAGACTGGATTTTGGGACGTTTATGACCAGACCCAAATACTGAAGGATATGCATTGTGTAAGATAGAGAAATCCTGGCCTCTGACAGTCGTCTAAGTAAGGGAAGACGAATATTCATAGAGTGCAAAGAATTGCTGCTACCACAGCCAAGCATTTCGTGAACACCCTTGGTGCAGAGGCCAGGCCAAAAGGAAGCACCCTGTACTGGTAGTGCTTTCCTTGAAAAAGGAACCGAAGGAACGTTCTGTGAGTTGGATGGATGAGAACATGAGTGTACGCATCCTTGAGATCTAGAGAACAAAGCCAATCCTGACTCTGAAGGTATGGGAGCAGAGTTCCCAGAGAAATCTTGAATTTCTCCTTGAACAGGAAGTTGTTCAATTCTCTGAGGTCTAAAATAGGTCTGTGTCCCCGTTTTCTTTGGGATAAGGAAATAGGGGGAGTAAAACCCTGTACCCTGTTGATGAATGGGTACTTCTTCTATTGCCCCTTGGGCAAGAAGCATAGCGACCTCTTGATCTAACAGGTTGATGAGAGAGGTCTGAGAATTGAACTGTCTTACCATCGTGGGAGGGAGCAGGCACGAAAAGTGAAGCTTGTACCCCTCTTTTATGATGGAGAGTGTCCAATGTTCTGGTGTTATCTGCCCCCATCTGGGGGCAAAGTGACACAACCTTCCTGGAATGGTGGAAGGCTCTGGTCCATTGAGGGCCAGGAAGGCTACGTTCTCTAGATGAAAGTCAAAGGCCTTGTGGAGGCTGAGACTGCTGAGACGGTTGAGGCTTAGCAGTCTTTGCTCTCCTTTGTTTAGGTGGTTGCTGACCTTTCCGGGCAGGCTGTCCTGCAGAACATCCCTGCTGGGAATAAGAGGGATAAAACCTCTTCTTCTTGGAGAAGAATGGTTTCTTAAAAGATTTCTTTCTTGCAGGATCAGCTGTAGCTTTGGATAATCTATCCAAAGTAGAGTTGTCAGCATCTAATTCATTGGCTTTCTCTTTCCAATTTTTGCCAAATAGATTCTCACCTGTACAAGGGATATTGCCCAGTTTGTCCTGCACCCAGATCTCCAAATCGGATGCCTGGAGCCAGGCAATTCTATGTGCACCTATGGCAATGGCAGAGGTTCTGCTTATGCACTCAAAACAGTCAAAAGCTGCACGGTTGACAAATTTAGATACATCCTGGGCATGTTTGACCAGTGTGAGAAAATCCTGCCTTCTATCCTCAGGAAGAAGAGGGCTCAAAACCTCTAAATCACCTGTGACTTCCTTAAGGAACATCCCCATATATAAAATATAGGAACTGATTCTGGCAGAAAGCATGGAAGCCTGGAGAGTACGACGTCCAAAGGCATCCAGAGTTCTACACTCACGTCCTGGAGGATTAAAGGCATGCCTCTTTGCACTCCTGATCCTTCTCATAGCTGATTCCGCTACAATAGAGTGGTGAGGAAGCTGAGTCTTTTGGAAACCAGGACAAGGAGGGACTCGATACATGGTATCCTGTCTACGAGAGTGAGGAGAGGTGGTAAGAGGTGTTTCCCACATTCTTAGCATGAGATCATGTAAGATCTCATGGATAGGCAAAGTAGCCGCCTCTTTAGGAGCCTTGGGATATTGTAGAATCTCCACCTCCTTTGCCCTGGGCTCTGTTTCGGGAGCCACAGTAATGGAAAGACCTCGAGCCACCTCCCTGATAAAATCCTGAAAGAAGATATCTTCTGGAGGAGACATCCTGCGTTTAGGAGAGGAAGGTTCCTCTGGGAGAAGTATTCCGGTACCGACAGAGCTGTCAGAATCCTCAGAGTCCTCCAAGGATTCAAAGTACCTTCTGTCCGGATGCTCTTGAAGAGCCCGATACCCGTACCGACCGAAGTCGGTACCGGGGGAATCGGTACCGGTGTATCGGTACCGGAAGGCATCGCATGACTGGGTGCCGGCAAAGCAGACCCCGATGTCGATGCTGATGGTATCAGTTGAACTGTCTGACGCAGTTCCAAGGGTGTCAATGCCGCAAGGAGAGCCTCCAGACTGCATTCAATAGCCAGGAACCTTTTATCTATCGACGCTGCCGATGCCTGGGTATCGGTACCAGAGAAAGCAGCCGGTACCCCAGAGCATGGCACCAGTAGTTCTGCCGAGGTTGAGGCCTCGAGAACATCCTGGAGCCCCGATAATGCTTTGGAAGCCGAAGCCTCCCGCCGGGGCAATTTTGCCGGTACAGAACCCTCAAGGGCAATGCCAGAAGCATCTCGATGCTTGGAAGGAGATCTACCCTTTGAGGACCGGCTAGACTTATGTTTAGTTACCTGAGATCCATGGGAGGAAGACGAAGCCCTGGAAGACATCAATGCCACAGAAGCTGCATCGGAGGGAAAAAGGGTGCTGAGCTTAGCAGCCCGGTTTTGTCGACCCCTCTTGGACATCATGGCACAAACCATACACTCGGAGATGGAGTGGTCAGGACCTAAACATTTAAGACACCACTCATGGGTGTCGGTGACGGAGATGGTACCACCACACTTGGTGCACTTTTTGAAACCTGAAGCGGGTTTTTCCATAGTGGAGGAAATTTTGGGCCCAAAATGGCGCGTGCACCTGGAAAAGAAAAGTTTGGAAAAAAATATGATCTATTTATTTATTTTTAAAAAGAAAGGAGAACCGGCGGTACCGGTATAGCGTCGAGGAAGGCAGACGCGACCTCAAAAAAGAAGGAGAATAAAGAAAATTTTCTGCGGTGACAGGAACGACGACCTGCTGTCTCCGCGGAAAACGAAGAACTGGAGAGGCAGTTGGGAAAGGCAGGAAGGCAGCACGCAGGCACTGTGGGATGCTCCCAAAAGCTTTCTAATTGGACGCTGGGGAGCGTTCCCGCGCAGGCTCCGTCGGTACCGATGATACCCATATGTGAGTACTACATTCCTGCTTGTTCCTGGAGATAAACCCTTATAAGGAGAGGATAACTAATCCACCCCCCACCTAAGGGAACCAATAGTAAAGAAATGAAACACATGAAAAAGGATAACAGATAGAAGTTCTGAGCAGACCTGCCAATTTGACGAGTACCTCACCCAAAAGAAGTAATAAACACTTACCTTTAGGCTTTCTTCTGCATGGCGGTCCCTTTAATGTCACAAGACCTTGACTGAATTCCTCAACCTCGGTGGGAATCGGGACTGAACTGGAGTTCCTCAAGGAACAAGAATTAGCAGGTAAGTCTAATTTCTCTTTCCTTACCGTTCCTCCAGTTCAGTCCCGCACTGCTGTGATGTAGCAGAGCAGTACCCTAATGGGAGGGACCCGAAACACTGGCCCGCAAAATCACTGACCCGAAACAGGCATCCCTTGCCGCCTGCACATCAAGACGGTAATACTTACTAAAAATATGCAAAGAGGCCCACGTGGCTGCCTTACAGATTTCAGCTGCCGGAAACTAGCTGCGTTCTGCCCAAGACATGGCTTGGGCCCTTGTTGAATGAGCCCTCAATTCCAAAGGCGCTTGACGCCCTACAAAAGATAAGCTCATGCAATCGCTTCCTTAATCCACCTAGCAATGGACGTCTTGTAAGCCGCTTCACCTTTATGCAGTCCTCCAAAAAGAAACAAACGCTCCGACTTACGAAAAACATCGGACCTCCGCAAGTAATGACGGAGCACTCTTGTCACATCCAGCAACCACAAATTACGATCAACCGCCGCTCCCTCCAATGACCTTAACACCAGTAAAATGATTGACTGATTCAAATGAAACGAAGGGAAAAAACCACCTTTAGCAAAAACGACGGCACTGGACGTAACACAACCTTCTCCTTGAACAACATTAGGAAATGTTCCATGCAAAATAAAGACTGCAACTCCGAAACCCGATGTGCCAAACAGATAACCACCAGAAACACCGTCTTCAACGTCAAGTTCTCCATTGAGGCCTCACCTAACGGCTCAAACAGCCTTCTTGTCAACGCCCCCAATACCAAATTGAGATCCCACGGGGGAATTAACACGCAGCGAGGAGGCCTCAAACGTGATACCGCTCTCAAGAAATGCAAGACATCTGGGTGAGTTCCTACTGCATGCCCTTGCACCTTACCATGATAACAAGCTATAGCGGCTAGCAGAACTCTTAACGAACTGGCCACCAAACTCTTATCAAAGCCATTCTGAAGAAAACTCAACACCTCTGGAACTGAGACTACAGAAGGACGCACTACCTAGTTTCACACCATCCCTCAAAGATACGCCAAACGCGAATATAAACCAAAGATGTGGAACTTATTCACCGGCGGTGGTGGATACTTTGCTAGCGGGTAGAAGAACCTCTTCAACCTAGCCCTTACAATGGCCAAGCCATAAGCAAGAATCGAGCCATCTGCGGCATCCGAAGAGAACATTGCAAGAGCAGATCCTCCCAAACGGGCAGTTGCCAGGGCTGACCGTCGAGTAGCTCCACCAGGTCCGCGTACCACAGACAACGTGGCCAATCCGGTGCTATTAAAATCATGGTTCCGAGATGCTTCTCTATGTGCTGAACCCCTCGGCCTATGAGCGCCCAGGGGGGAAAGACATACAGAAGAACCTGATCCGGCCACTTTTGAATGAAGGCATCGAACCCCTCGGACATCCTCTCTCATCTCCTGCCGAAAAAACGTGTCGTAAGTCGCCATGAGAACCATCATTGGCATTCTCCACTTGATTACCAACTGCCTGAATACCTCGGGATTCAGCTCCCGTTCCCCGGGATCCACGCAAACTCGACTGAGGTAATCTGCCATCACATCCCGCAATGTGTGCCGCCGACAGCGCTAGAAGCCGAGGCTCTGCCCACTCGAACAGAACTCCCGCTTCCTTTTCCAGCGCCACGCTGCCTGTTCCGCCTTGCTGATTGAGATACGCCACCGCAAAAGCGTTGTCTGACAGCACTCACACCACTCACCTGAACAAAACTGACTCGAATGCTTTTAAAACCAGAGTCACCACTCGTACCTCCAGCCGATTGATGGACAACCGAGCTTCTTCCACGCTCCACACACCTTGTGCGCAGCGTCCCTCACAATCAGCTCCCCAGCCCGCCAGGCTGGCATCCGTCATCACCGGAACCCATTGTGGCTGTTCCAACGCCATTCCTGCCACCAGGTTTTCTCGTTGCAGCCACCATCGGAGAGACACTTGAATCTTCCCCGGACAGGGCGTTTGTTCAACAAATCCTCCTGGTTCAACCAACGATGAAGCAGAGACCTCTGTAATGGCCGCATGTGCGCCCGAGCCCAAGGGACTACTTCGAGGGCAGCCACCATGATACCTAACACCCACAAGTAATGCCACGCCGTCGGTGCCTTCAATCTCAAAAACCCAAGCACCAAAACACGCATCGACAGCACTCGAGCCTCCGGAAGGAACACTGCTCCGACCTCTGTGTCAAAGCGAACCCCGAGATACTCCAAGGAATGCATCAGCACCAATCAGCTCTTGGAGGCATCGACTATCCAACCAAGGCTCTGTAAGAACCGCACTACTCTGTCTGTTGCTTTTTCGCTCTCCTTTCGCGACTTTGCCCGAATCAACCAATCGTCCAGGTAGGGATGCACGAGCACCCCCTCCTTGTGCAGAAATGCCGCTACCACCACCATTATTTTGGTAAACGTACGTGGAGCCGTCGCTAATCCGAATGGCAGGGCCTGGAACTGAAAATGACCCTACGGGACCACAAACCGCAGGAATCTTTGATGCTCTGCTCGGATTGGGACGTGTAGATAAGCCTCGGTGAGATCGAGCGAAGTCAAGAACTCTCCTTGACGAATGGCTACCATTATGGACCTTAGGGTTTCCATACGCAAATGGGTTACCTGCAGACACCGGTTGACACCTTTGAGATCCAGAATCAGACGAAAAGTCCGGTACTTCTTTGGGACCACGAAATAAATCGAGTATCGACCGGAGCCACATTGATCCTGAGGGACCGGAACCACGGTCCCGAGCTGCTTGAGCCATGCCAGAGTTGCGCAAACCACAGACTCCTTGTTCTGCCCCCTACAAGGAGAAAGAACAAACGAGTCTAGAACCAGCCGAGCCAATTCGAGAGCGTAGCCCTCTCAAATGACCTCCAGCACCCATTGATCGGATGTAATTTGAACACAGGCCGGCAAAAACTCCCACAACCGACCTCCTACAGGGTGAACACCCGCCTGAGTTCCCCTCATTTCATTGCGACTTCTTGAAACCGGCAGCTGGTGGGTTTGTGAACCCCCTGCCTGCCCCTCTGAATCTGCGAAAACCTTGGCCACGAAAGGGGAACCACCCCCTCTGAAATGATCCGAACCACGAAGCCCGAAGACAGCGAATATCATAAGTTTGGCCTCTCAACGCCGCTCCGGTCTCCCGGTTTTCAACTTATCCTCTGGCAGCCGACCTACTTTGGACCCCACCAAGTCTTTAACCAGCTTATCCTGATCCTCACTGAAAAGCAGCTTCCCTTTAAAGGGGAGCTTACTAAAGTGTGACTTGGAGGAACTATCAGCCGCCCAATTTCACAACCAAATATATCTGCGTGTTGCCACTAAAAACGACATACTATTTGCCAAAGTCCTGACCAGGTCATTATGCATGTCCGCTAAATAAACTGCTCCAGACTCCAATCTGGACAAGTCCTGCAACTGGCCCTGTGACAAGTCTGCCACCTGCAAACGCTGAGAACGTAGACAAGCCCTCGCTACCCATGCCCCACAAATGGAGGCCTGTAGCGCCAGGGCAATGGAAAGGCCTGCTTCACCATCGTGTCTATTTTTCTGTCCTGTCCATCCTTCAACGCCGCGCTACCTTCCACCGGAATGGTAGTCTTCTTCGTTACCTCCGAAACCACCGCATCTATTCTAGGCGAGCGAAACAGCTCTCGCTCCTGATCAGACAACGGATAGAGCCAAGCCATGAATCTTCCACCTCTGACTCCAGAATATCCCATTCATCCTGAATCATCTGCTTAACTACCTTATGGACCAGGAACACTGCCTGGGACTTCCTCACCGCTTGGATAAGTGGATCTTCCACACCGCCTTCTTCCACCGGCGTGGCTATGGACAGGTTAAGAGCCTGCAGCGACTCTGAAATCAGCACCGTCAGTTCCTCTTCTCTTGAACACCCGAATAATCCGGGCCTGATCCTCTGGTTCCTGAATCTCACCTTCCTCAAGATCCTCACTCGGATCCTCCAAATCCCCTTCTAACTCTTCGTCGTCCAAACCCTCTAAGGGAAGGGACTCGGCTTCCATCATCCGTAGTCGTTTACCTGGCCTCATGCAAGAACCTTCCGCTGTTTGCGTCACTGAGGGAACCACACCAGGGCTCAATCCCGAACTGCCCAGAGTAGCCCCCTGCTTACAAAGGCAAAACGCTTGATGAAGCAGTAGCAAAATCTGAAGCAGTAGCACAAAATCTGGGGAAACATCTTCCAGGACCGTGGCCGGCGCTCTGCGAGGCACACTAGTGCCTGGCCGAGACGAAGCCGAAGCCTGCAGTGAAAGAGGGACCTCTCGTCCCCCCTTCTCCTTTACCTCTCCTCCAACCCCAAGGGGCTTGGAGAGGGGTTCTTCCTTACCCTGGTCCTGTGACTTCTGCTCCATCTGTACCGCTTCTGCCACACAGCCACGACACACCCCGTCAGCAGAAGCTGTGCCCCTGTGGGTTCCGTACCCCAGGCACTGCGGATGAGTAGGCATCCACTACCAAACTCCGTTTTACCAGGTAATGAGGCTTCCCAGCCAAGCTTTCCCCTAACCGTACTGAAAAAAAAAAAACAACCTTTAAAATCTTTTCTTTTTTTTTTTTTTTTTTTTACTTTTATTTTTTTTTAAATCTGCCTGTCTATCTACAGGTACTCTAAAGACTCGGGGCAAGAACTAAAAATTAATATCCTCTCAAAAACTAATGACCTGAACCCATAGGAATGGCTTGCACAGCCAAACACAGTGATTGCAAAAAACCGCGGGGAAAAAACGCTACCGACAAAAATGGCCGCCACAAAAATTTAGTCCCCAGCTTTACACGAGGCTGCAGGCCTCACCAACAGCCAGAGGCCCTGCAGTTCCTCCACAACCCTCTGCATTGTTCCCCCCTGATACGGAGGTAAAAGAGAGGGTAAATACCTGGATTCCTACCAGTAGCTGTCACTGCTCCGTGCCGGTGAGCTCCGATGTTGAAGGAAGTGTAGCCACCACCTGCCAGCACTCCACGATGCTGCCGACAGAATCGGCAGCCTGTTCAAAGCCTGAACACATCCTTGCTAGGTGGGGAGAGTTACAGGGCAAGAAACCACACCGAGTGATGAAGGGAAGAGGGGCAGGAATCCCCTCCACTGCCCCCCTTATCTGCCCTTACCAGCACAGATCTCTATTCCTTTTTTTTTCAACTAGAAAAATTAATTAAAGGTGCAGCATACCCTGAAAAAACAAAACCCCCTTAAAACCAAATCCTAAGTCCAAACTGCTTTTTTTTTTTAAAAAACCACTCAAATCGTCTTATGTGTTCTTCCTGCTGAGCCTACAGCTTAGGCTCACAACCTCCTGCTGCATGGAGACTGGACACACTGGAAGCTGGTGGGAGGTGCCACTGGTAGATGTATCAAGCTTCTGACATGCCCAGTCTCCAAGCTGCAGGAAGAGGTACACTACCCAGCAGTGCGGGACTGAAGTGGAGGAACGATAAGGAAGTAAGGTTTCCTTTCTCCAACCAGGCATCAGGGGAAAGATCAGGCAGCTGTCTCACGTTTGTTGACCGCAATACCAGGCTCAGGCAGAGAAACCCTCAAAAGCCCAAGCCGCAGCACGATTGCCTTACACACCGGGCTCGGCGGGAGAACAGGCAGGCTGCTACGTCCCAGTCACACGGTCATAGGTCACATGCCAACACAGCGTGCTTGTACTGCGAGGAAAGTACTTGCATCGCAGGTAATACACGCTCTCCCGCTTTTACCTAAATCCTGTTTGCTTAGTCCTATGACTGCCTTTTTTGTCTCCTCTCCTCCTCGTGCTCAGCCGCCACTCACCGGCTTTGGTGCTGAGGGAGGGGGGAGGGGAAGCCCAGGAACTGCCTGCTTAACACCCACGCCTCTGCTCTGTAGGAACACCGCAGTGGCTCCTCATCCAGTCACAGGTTCGGGAGCCGCCAGTATGTCCAGGACACTCACATCCGCCCCAGTCCGCTCCCCCGAATACCTGGGGGTGGGGGATCTCCTCCCTGGAAATGCTCTCGTCTTGCCTTTTGTTTCTTAATGTCTTTCTAGTAGAAACCAACATAAAACATCCAAAAGAAACTATCTTGCAATTTCAGACCAGGAAAATAAACACTAGCCTAAACCTATGCTCCTTATTTGTCCCTTCAGTGAGTCCAGCACCCTGGCTCACTACCTCCTCCAGCTGCTTGGAGACTGAGCATACTGCGACTGGTATGCGGAGCCAGCTGTATAAGTATGCTGGTGTCATCAAAAGATGACATGCTTAGTTTTCAAGCTGCTGGAAGAAGTACACTACCCAAGAGGTGCGGGACTGGACTGGAGGGATGATAACGAATAGGAATTTAGATCTGGTATTCAACCTCAGGGAGTCCAAGCAGCAATGGTGGTGGGCTCAATGTTACTCCCCTGCAGCCACATACTTTTTGAAACCTTCATCCAATCTTCAGGAGAGAGCTGGGGAAGGGGGCATTGAGGCTATGCTAAGCTGATTCAACAATTCTGGCTGTTCAACCAACCCTTAACAGCATAAGAATGGGGAACTGAAATGACCGCCCTCCTCCTTTGGCAAACCCAGGAGGGCACTAGTATTATAGGTGACCCAATAGGAGCCTCCCACGTCGAGCTCGTGAGAAAGTTGCCCCTAAGAGCAGTTACTCACGAGCTATATCTTTCAAAGTTTTCAAAGAGCTGCTTAGATGTGTTCACACTCTGCTGGAGAAAGAAAAATACTGGGGTTGTATACCCCTTGCTCCTCCGGATATAGTGCAGGATGAAGTCATCAGAAACCTCTGGATTTTCTCTGCCTCCACCTCTGCTGGTAGGGAAACACAACTCACTTGTCTGGACTGGCCTAGCAAGACAATATGGAAAGGAGAGCTACTTTGGAAGCTGGAGCACACCGCAACAAGAACACTCCAGATTGGGGTCCAGAGAACATCAGCAGGAAGTCTGGGTCTGAAGAATAAGAACACCACCACAGGAAATCGGGGTCAGAAAAATAGCATGAACTCAGCAGGTTCAGGAAACACAGAGGAAAAAGCTAGAGTGATGAAGAAGCAAGCTCTAGTAAAGGAGGAAAGTGAGATCTAAGTATACGTATATACAGGAAATGATGTCCTTGAAAGGAAATGGGAATCATAGAGCACACAGATGAATGAAACCAATCAGGAGAAATATATTAACACCTGGTGGGAAAGCAGAAGCTCACTCCATCACTAAGGCTTTTTAGAATGAACCTTCCACAGCCTAGTAGCAAAACCTCACAATGGTGGTCTTGACTTAGCATGGTATTTTTATGTTGTTCCCACATCAGCCCTCTCACGGTTCTCCTCTACTCTAGCAGTAACCTGCCTACCCACAACCCTGGATTCCCAGATCCTGACTGGAGCTGAAAGTGAAGCTTCCTCCTCCTGGGCCCAAATCTGTACAGTTTGTTCTTAGGGTCATTTTGCTAGTAAAGAAAATCCACTTGCTATTTTCAAAACCCTGCATACAGTAGAAATCTACAAAGAGTTTTGTATATTGTAGCTTTAAAGCGCTTATTTTTTTGAGAATTGTTAACCTTGTGTTTTTCTCGTCGTCTTCTCTTTGCTTTCTTTTTTTCTTTCTCCTTTTCTTTTTTACGTTTCTTTCTGACTTTTCTGTGTGTTTTTTCAGTTCTTTGTTTATCAGTTCCCTTTGTATCTTCCTGTTCTTCCTGAACATCTTCAAATCCTGTATCATCTATTTCACCATCCTCCAGTTCGCCATCCTCTCTGCAAAGTAGAAAGTATATTTTAGATTTTGGAACTTGCACTGTATTCATGCTAATAACTAATGTACAAGCATTTCTTTCTCTTCAAAGGAATAAGGTCAGAGCATTCCAAGAAAAGTTTTCAAATGTAATTTTAAATTTACTGACTTGCCTCGCTACAAATACAAAATACTGCAATTGAAACAGTAATAAAATAGATTATAAAAAAAATCGCAATAGCTATTTCTTTTTTCTGTTACCTTCTGTCTGGATTTCATTCCTAGATTTTCCTTTCTTTTCTATCACAATTTTTTAAAACTATTTAATCACTTTTACAGAAGGTGTTCTTTATGCCTATATCTAGCTTTTAAAGATCATTATGAGGAGGGGATCATTTCAATACCATTTATCTGTTTGATTTACTACTGTTCACTAGCTGCTGTTTAGTTATTTAGCCTGGCACTCTAAGATTAAAAAAAGTACTGGACACCTGTAAATATATGTTCTGCAAAAAACAAAGGAGATGTAAGGTGCTCTCACATCAAGGGGCAAGAAGAAAATAGAGAACCACAGCAGTTTCTAACACCAAAATAAATTATAATTTTATTTCGGTGTTAGAAACTGCACTATCATTCTCTCTTTTTCTTTATGAACATCTATTTTGTGTTCAACGAAACCCCTCCTCCAACAGTAGGTGCAGAGCAGAACTAGGACATTTCACCATAGAACCCAACATACAAGAAAAAAAATCTGATTCTGGTGTCATCTCATTAACAGCATCTCCATATCAGGCAGATTGTGAACTAACACAAAACCCTACAAAAGTCACCGAAGACCTATAATGCAAATTTACCATACCATAATGACATCAACTTCTAAAACTGACGCAATAAGTAGCCTACCCAGAAAAGAGCAGCACCATAAATATTGCAGTTGGCCTTAGGACATCTTTTCACCTATTCAGAAAACTGAACAAGCCAGAGTACTACAGATCCTACATAGAAACTCCATGCAAACAGAACACTTGGTCTCAGTCACACAAGCAACACACAGTTAGACCCTCACCAAGTACAGAAAGCACAGTTACTTACCTGTAACAGGTGATCTCTGAGAACAGCAGGAATTAGTCCTCACATATGGGTACGTCGGTACCAACGGAGCCCGAGCGGGAAAGCTCCCCAGCTTCCCAGAAGGAAAGCTTTTGGGACCTCCCACTGCGCATGCGCGCTGCCTTCCCGCCTTCCTGACCAACTCTCCTCAGTTCGAGTTTATAGCTGAGACAATAGAGAGAGGAAGGAAGAGAGAGAGAGATACAACTCCTAGGGGAGGTGGGTGGGTTGTGAGGACTAATTCCTGCTGTTCCCAGAGATCACCTGTTACAGGTAAGTAACTGTGCTATCTCCAGGAACAAGCAGGAATAAGTCCTCACAGATGGGGACTCCCTAGCTAAGATGCCCGGGAGATCCCCTAAAGGGTATGAGACCCTGAAAGGTTCTTCATCTTCCTATGGATCTCAGGCATCCATTCAGGGAAGGTGGGCTGGAGTTGTTCAAGAATGGAACAGGTGTCTAAGGACAGCCTGACCAAACAAGGCATCCCGGCGGGAGTCCTTGTCCAAACAGTAATGGGCTGTAAAGGTATGAACCGAGGCCCAGGTGGCTGCTCGACAGATCTGGTCAATGGACACAGAGTTTAGATGAGCCATAGAGGTGGCCATGGCCCTCACGTTGTGAGCGGTGACATGGCCTTCCAGAGAAAGGTTCTTACTCTGGTAAGCAAAAGAGATACACTGAGCAATCCAATTGGAGAGTGTTCTTTTGGAGACTGGAAGTCCTAAATGAGAAGGATCAAAAGCAACAAAAAGCTGAGAAGACTTTTGATGTTGCTGTGTCCTGTGGAGGTAAAAAGCAAGAGCTCTTTTACAGTCCAGAGTATGAAGGTTCCTCTCTGCATTGGATGCATGAGGAGCTGGAAAAAAGACAGGAAAATAAACCTCTTGATTAAGATGAAAAGGCGAGACCACTTTAGGCATAAAGTGAGGATTTGTCCTAAGGACTACTTTATCATGATGGAACCTTGTATAAGGCGGATTAGCCACTAAGGCCTGCAGTTCACTGATGCGGCGAGCTGAAGTGACTGCAATGAGGAAAATAACCTTCCAGGAAAGAAATTTCAAGGAGGTAGTGGCTAAGGGTTCAAAAGGTGGCTTCATAAGCTGACCAAGAACCAAGTTTAAGTCCCATGCCACCGGAGGAGGTCAAATGGGAGGTTTAGTTAAAGTTAAGCCTCTCATGAATCTTGCAATAAGAGGATGAGAGGAAACAGGTTGTCCATTGATGGGCTTAAGTGATGCCGCAATAGCACTCAAATGGACTCTTACTGAATTCGTTTTGAGACCTGCATTGGAGAGATGCAGGAGATATTCCAAAAGAGAATTCAATGGGAGTGCCAGAGGGTTAAGACCCTTTTGAGCACACCAAATGGAAAATCGTTTCCATTTAAAAGCGTAAGAACGCCTAGTGGAAGGTTTCCTAGAGGCATGTAGGATATCCTTCACTTGCTGCGAAAGATTGAAGTGTTGAAGGTCTAGGCCTTCAGTAACCAAGCTCTGAGGTGAAGGGACTTGGGATTTGGGTGCCACAAAGTCCCCTCCTCTTGAGACAGAAGGTCTGGAGCCGCTCCCAAGTCCAGGGAGGGGGCTTGGGAGAGATGCAGAAGTAGAGGGTACCACACTTGGCGTGGCCAGCGTGGAGCTATGAGGATCATGGACCCTTGATCCCTTTGAAGTTTGAACAGAGTCTTGGGAATCAAAGGAATGGGTGGAAAGGCATACAGGAAACCCTGACCCCAATGCAGGAGGAAGGCATCCTTGGTCTGAACTCCCTGACACGGGATTCTGGAACAGAACCGGGGAAGTTTGGCATTCCACGGACTTGCAAAGAGGTCTATGTCCGGGGTTCCCCATTTCTGGAAGATTCTGAGTACCTGATCCATGTGCAGGGACCATTCGTGTGGAAGCAGAACTCGACCGAGTCTGTCTGCCCAAGAGTTTTGGATTCCTGGAAGATAAACTGCCAGGAGATGGATTTGATGCTCTCTGGCGAAGGCCCATAATCTTAGAGCTTCGTTGCAAAGCGACAGAGAGCCAGTCCCTCCTTGTTTGTTTATGTAAAACATGGCTACTTGATTGTCCATGTGAATAAGGACTGTCATGTTGCTGAGGAGGGTATGAAAAACTTTGAGAGCTAGAAAGATTGCTCGAAGTTCCAAGTGGTTGATATGAAGGGTGGTCTCCTGTGGAGACCAAGTGCCCTGAGTGGAGAGATCTTGGAGATGAGCCCCCCAACCTGTTTGGGAGGCATCTGTTGTGAGGGTTGTTTGGGGCAACAATGGTTGAAAGGGGGCCCCCAACAACAGATTTTGAGTGGATATCCACCACTGGAGAGACCAAAAAAGACGATTGGAGTTTGCTATTTGGTCTAAGAGAGCTCCTGATGCTTGAGTCCACTGGGTGGATAAAGTCCATTGAGCTGCTCTCATATGTAGGCGAGCATAAGGTACCACATGTACTGTGGAGGCCATGTGGCCTAATAGTTGTAGCATCTCTCCGGCAGTCAAGTGGCTTCTGGACTGAGTCTGAGAGGCTAAGTGCACTAGACGTTGGCAACGGGCCTGAGGTAGATAGGCCCTTGCAGTGGTGGTATCCAACCAGGCCCCTATGAATTCTAGGGATTGAGTAGGGGTGAGTTGGGACTTTGGCAGATTGATTACAAGTCCCAGATACTGTAGAATTCGCCTGGTGCGATCCAGGGAAGTCTGAGCCTCGGACTGAGACGGAGCTCGGATGAGCCAGTCGTCCAGGTATGGGAAGACAAAAATTCCCAGGGTGCGTAGGAATGCAGCTACTATTGCCATGCATTTGGTAAATACCCTTGGAGCAGAGGCTAGACTGAAGGGAAGTACTCTGTATTGGAAGTGTTTTCCCTGGAACAGAAACCGTAGGAATCTTCTGTGGGATGGATGGATGAGTATATGTGTGTACGCATCCTTGAGATCTAGAGAACAAAGCCAGTCCTGACTCTGTAGGTATGGAAGGAGAGTGCCTAGAGAAAGCATCATGAATTTCTCCCTGTATAGAAATTTGTTCAATTCTCTGAGATCCAAAATGGGCCTGTACCCCCCTGTTTTCTTGGGAATGAGAAAATAAGGGGAGTATTTATTTTATTTATTTATTTATTTAACAGTATTTCTAAACCGCCTTATCTTATTAATCAAGGTGGTATCACAGCAAACAATCGGGTAAAGTGAGAGAGTTAAGCATGCAGTGAGGGAGAAATTTAGTTGAGTGTGTGTTGTATTGTGTGCAAGATTGGTTTGAGCTATGTACAATGTGTGTTGTGTTGTGCGCTAGAGTGGTTTGAGCTATGTACAAGATGGACTATATACAGTGATGCAAAAACATTTTCTATACATACAGTGTTTAGGCGGTATCATGTGCTGTTATACATTCTCTGAGGTTATGTGATGTGTCCATAGTGTTCTATGAACAGCATGGTTTTTAGCTGTTTTCTAAAGTCCTTGAGGTCTGTAGTTGCCCTCAAATCGTCCGGTAGCTTGTTCCATATTGTTGGAGCAGCCATGGAGAGTGCTCTGTCGGTTGTGTCCTTGCGTGTGTGTTTGAATTCACTTGGGGTGCTGACTCGGTTGTGTGTTTGTTTTCTTCTAGGACGTGTGCTAGTGTCCGGTTGTATGAGGGTGTGCAGGCTGTTGGCTGATGTGTGCTGATTTATCTTGAATAGGTTTATGATAGTTTTGTATCTGATGCGTGCACCGATTGGGAGCCAGTGTAAGTCCTTTAAGGTAGGTGTGATGTGCTCCTGTCTTGCAGTACCAGATATTATTCGTGCTGCAGTGTTTTGTGCTAGCTGGAGAGGTTTGAGGGCTTGTTTCGGTAGTCCAAGGTATATCGGATTGCAGAAGTCCAGTAGTGGGGTTATCAGTGCTTGACAGACGGTACGAAAGTGTTCTAGGGCGAGGAGTGGTTTCAGTCTCCTGATGATTCGCATCTTGTAGTAGACTTTTTGAATTGTCTTGTTTATGTGTGGCTTGAGGTTTAGTTTGTTGTCCAGAGTAACACCGAGGTATCTCACTTCTGATCTTATTGGTATAGTAGTGTTTTGTATCTTGATATTTGGCGGGTGTATGAAGCTTTGGTTCCGAGCGATGATTAATGCTTCGGTCTTGTTGTAGTTTATTGCGAGGTTGTTGTTTTGACAACCTGACTCTTGTTGAGGAAGAGGAACCTCTTCTATTGCTTTTTGGGCGAGAAGAATGGTCACCTCCTGACCCAACAGGTCTAGGAGAGATGGGGGAGAATTGAAACTTCTCACCATGGTATGGGGAGGAAGGTTGGAGAAATGTAGTTTGTAGCCCTCTCTGATGATAGAGAGGGTCCATTGCTCTGATGTGATTTGCTCCCATCTGGGAGCAAAATGAGTTAACCTTCCTGGAATGGTGAGAGGTTCTGGTTGTTTTAGAGCCAGAAAGGTTAAGTTCTCTAGTTTTAAGTCAAAAACCCTGAGGGGGTTGGAACTGTTAGGCTGTAGCAGCTCCTGCAGGTTTTGCCCTGGCCTGTTTAGGCTGCTGACGCTTAGGAGCAAAGCGAGCTGCAGAAGATTGTTGGCCAGTATTTGTGGCAAATCTGGCCTTCTTGTAGAAAGGCTTTTTGAAAGATTTATTCTTGACAGGGGTAGAGGTAGACTTAGAAAGTCTATCCAACGCAGCATTTTCTGCATCCATCTGAGTGGCTTTGATTTGCCACTCCTTACCAAACAGATTCTCACCTGTACAGGGCAAATTTCCCAACCCATCCTGGACCCAGGGTTCAAGGTTAGAGGCCTGGAGCCAAGCAATTCTGCGAGCCGCTATGGCAATACCTGAGGCTCTGCTAGCACCTTCAAAGGAGTCAAAGGCTGCTCTGTTGGAGAACTTTGAAATATCTTGAGCATGCTTAAGCAGAAGAAGGAACTCCTCCTTTCTATCCTCTGGGATAAAGGGGAGAAAATGGCGTATTTTTAATGCAATTTCCTTCAGAAACATGCCCATATAGAGGCTGTATGAGTTGATTCTGGCAATAAGCATACTTGCTTGGAAGATTTTCCTTCCAAAAGCATCCAGAGTCCTACATTCTCTTCCTGGGGGAGTAGAAGAGTGTCTTTTAGTACTCTTGATCCTTTTCATAGCTGACTGCACCAAAATGGAGTGGTGCGGGAGCTGAGTTTTTTGAAACCCAGGAGAAGGGGGGACACGATACATGGTGTCCACACGACGAGAATGTGGAGATAGGGTGAGAGGAGTCTCCCATAAGTCCATCATGTGATCTTGAAGAATTTCATGGATGGGCAAGGTGACTGCCTCTTTGGGAACCTTAGAGTATCCAAAAATGTCTAACTTTTTTGCTCTAGGTTCTTTTTCAGAGGATACAGAAATAGAAAGACCTTTAGCTACTTCAATGATGAAGTCTTGAAAGGATAAATCCTCTGGAGGAGACATTCTCCTCTTTGGAGAAGAGGGCTCCTCAGGTAGAGTAAGGGATACTTCAGCAGAGTCATCTGATGAATCAGGATCATCAGAAGACTCAAAGTATCGTCTGTTTGCTTCAAGGGATCGATAAGCATATCGACTGGTATCGACATCGGGGATACCCGGAACCGGATCGGTATCGGGAAAAACCCAGAACCAGGAACCGGAATCGGTATTCTGGTTGATGTGGAAGGCATGGGTACCGGTATCGGTTGTGGTACCGGAACCGGAGTCGGTACCAGGGCGTCGCAGCCTTAATAAAAGCCAGAATGGCCTGCTGCATGGATTGAACTATATGATCCATGGACGCCACGACTGTCTGGATGTCGGTACCGGATGATTGAGCCGGTACCCCAGAACAGTCTAACAGGTGATCGGTCGAGGCCGTGCCATCGATGTCAACCTGTAACCCCATAGGAGGAGCTTTGGAAGCCGGAGCTTCCCGCCGGGGTTGTTTGGCTGGGGCAGGGTCCTCAGGGTCAAGCCCAGGGGTATCTCGATACTTAGAGGGAGATTTGCCCTTTGAGGACCTGCCAGAGGAATGTTTGGTTACCTGAGATCCATCAGGAGAGGAAGACCTGGAAGATGTGGATGCTGGAGTATCTGTGGAAAACAGCATGTGAAACTTGGCTGCCCGGTTCTGTAAGCCACGTTTAGACATCAAAGAACAGGATGGGCAATCCGGAATGGAATGGTCAGGCCCCAAACATTTAAGACACCATTCATGGGTGTCTGTGACTGAAATAGTACCGCTGCACTTGGTGCATTTTTTAAACCCAGAGGCTTGTTTCTCCATGAGGGAGAATTAGTGAAGGCCTAAAGGCCTCACAGAAGTAACACACCAAGTGAGGAAAAGAGATTTTTTTTTTTTTTTTTAAATAAAGGAAAAAAAGACCGGCGGTACCGGTCTGGAATCGGGGAAGGCAGACACGCGGCCAAAGAAATAAACTAAAATAGACCAAAGAGCCAACACAAAACGCAACCGACACGCTCCCCCACAAGAAGGACTTAGATGTGCTCTCATAAACGCCAGATCTGCACGTAAGAAATGGCCAGCCATCTCAGACTTAATAATTAAACAAAACCTAGACATTTTAATGATCACAGAAACATGGTTCTCCGAATCTGACTCAGTCATAATAAACCAGCTCACACCTCCTAATTACTCTACCTACACATGTAACAGATCAAACAAAAGAGGAGGAGGTGTCGCCATCATAACAAAGACAAACCTCCAATATCGTACAATCACATCCAAGAGCACAAAACAACTAGACACTATCTCAATATACAACAACTACAACACCCTCAACTTAATATATATGGCACCGAATTCAACATCTGAAGAATTATCCAGCGTACTTGACTTAGCCTGCAACCCAATACACCCAGGGAAACCTAACTGGATAATGGGTGATTTCAATCTCCCTTCCATACCAATTACCCTTTCTAACTCATTCTTAGAAGCAATGACAAACCTCAACTACAGCCAACTCATAAACCAACCTACTCATCAACATGGCAATGTGCTCGACCTCGTCTTTGCTCCGCCATCCTACATGTCCACGAATGACGATTTCGACCTATCTGTCGCTCCAGTACCATGGTCAGACCATAGCCTGATAGTATTCACAATACCAGCACATCAAGATCCACCCAATAATACAACAAAACGAACATCAACAAACACCACTCGCTTCAGACCGCTCAACGAAGAAGAAATTAAGAAAAACATACTTCCAATACTCAAACAACCTTCCTCCAACATCAACGACATAGTTTCTACATGGAATGAAACCATCAACCAATACGCCACTATACCACCAGCCTGCAAAGACCCAACAACGAAGAATAATGTAGTCAATAGACCATCTGCACCATGGTTCTCTCAGGAACTAAGGAAGTCTCGTACAATATTGAGGAACCTCGAAAGAAAATGGCGTAAATCTCACAACCCAACAGATCAACAAATATATTTAACCCACCTTCAATCCTATCGTGAAACAATATGGGACACAAGAAAAACCTACCACTCCGAACTCCTCAACCGCTCCCTAAACAAACCCAGGGAGCTATTCAATATAGTAAAGTCATTAACCAAAGAACCTGCTCCACCTCAACAAGAACCCATACACCCTCAGAAGTATGCCAATTTCATACAATCTAAAGCTATCAGAACAACAACCTCCTCACCCCAAAGTCCACTACAGCAACAAGGACAAAATTTCCCTCTCTTTCAGCTCCCCTCATCACTCCTTCAACTTTCCCCTCCCTCTGCAAAATGCGTTGAAGACATTATCGTCAAAATGAATACTACCACAGCACCTAACGACCCCTGCCCAGCACACTGGATAAGAGCTATGCGATCCGACTTTAGCCCTGTCATAGCAGAAATTATAAAGATGTCATTCTCAACAGGCACCTTCCCATCAGCACTAAAGCAGACCTCCATAAGACCGCTGCTAAAGAACAATCAACTAGACCCAACAAAAGAAGAATCATACCGCCCGATAGCTAGTATACCACTGCTATCCAAAATAATTGAGAAAGTAACCAATAATCAGATACAACAACACATAGACACCTCCTCCCCCCTTGATCCCAGTCAGCACGGATTTAGGGAATCTCACGGAGTAGAGACACTATTGACCACATTAACCAACACACTCATCAGTGGACTAGACGACATTAACAAGGGCTTCGCACTAATATTCCTCGACATATCTGCAGCATTTGACTCGGTTGACCATGAAATACTACTAACCCGCCTATATGACAAGGGAATCCACGGCCTGGCATGGAAATGGTGCAAATCATACCTGGAAGACCGCTTGCAACACGTCCGGACTATTACAGGCACATCAGAACCTTTCCAGCTAAAACAAGGAGTTCCACAAGGCTCATCCCTATCGGCACTCCTATTTAACATTTACATGCAGCCCCTGTGCGATATCACTCGATCCTTTGGCATTTCCTCACTGATCTACGCAGATGATGTTCTACTATTCACTCCATTCAATGTCAAGCTCCCAGATTACACATCTTTAGTAGATTGCTTTAATGCAATAGCAGACTGGTTACTCACGCAGAATATGCGAATAAACTACAAAAAAACCGAAGTACTGATTGTCACGAAAAACAGAGAATTCGCACCCCCGGAGACCCTAAGAGTACGAGATGCACACCTCCCAAACAAGCCCTCCATAAGATACCTTGGAGTGATACTGGACTATCGCCTAGATTTTAAAGAACATATCAACCGCACCGTGAAAACCATTTATTTCAAGATAAAGACCCTACGCCATCTAAAAAATATGCTTGACCCAGACAGCTTCAGAACTATATTCCAAGCCATAGTCACACCCCACTTCGACTATGCGAATATAATACTCCATGGTCTCCCAAAGAACTCACTAAATACATTACAACTAGCCATGAATGCCGCAGCCCGGGTATTATACGGTGCTTCAAAGAGCGATCACATAACACCCATCCTAATGGAGCTTTACTGGCTCCCTATATACTGCAGAATAACATATAAAGCCCTTATCTTGACCTTTAAAGCAATAAATTCTATAGCTCCATCATCAATTTCGAAACTCCTCCATCACACTCCCAACACCAGATCTAGGAGGTCAGCAGCGGCAAATACCCTAACTACACCACATGAGGCCACAAAATACAAACGATCAACAACAGACAGGGCTTTCGCGTACTACGCACCCAGATGTTGGAACAACCTACCTCCCAACATTAGAGCTATTACTGACCTCAAACAATTTAGAAAAGCCATAAAGCATCACCTCTTCATTCTACATTTCCAAAGCACATCATCAACCCTCTAACACTTTCAGATAAAGTGTAACCGCCCTATTTAAGATGATGAAAAGAAACTCTATCCCGTGTATATAGGTCCTATACATGCTACAAATATGTACATAGTTTCCCTAAGTTATAATCCCAGTTGTATATTTCCTGTTATATGTAAGCTCACCACAGTCTGTTGATTGAAATGAGTATTCCTGTTTAATGTAAACCGCGCTGATGAAAAAGAGTGCGGTATAGAAGAAATACAAATAAATAAATAAATAACAACTTCTTCAGCGGTGACAGGAACACGACCTGCTGGCTCCGTGGAAAAAGAAGAACTGAGGAGAGTTGGTCAGGAAGGCGGGAAGGCAGCGCGCATGCGCAGTGGGAGGTCCCAAAAGCTTTCCTTCTGGGAAGCTGGGGAGCTTTCCCGCTCGGGCTCCGTCGGTACCGACGTACCCATATGTGAGGACTTATTCCTGCTTGTTCCTGGAGATTAAATTATAATAAATTTAAGTATAAATATGTAGATACAATTAAATTGAAACCCCAACAAGCCAGGCTCTGAATGCAGTGTAACACAAGAAATAGAGGAGGCAGGTGACACTTTACCTCATCTTTGCTGAGCAGCAGCTTAAGTCGTACAGGCCTCTCTGATCCCACATGCAGGCGGAGCAACCTCTCCCAATAGTCTTCTCCCTCCATCGATCTCAGTGCCACTTGCTCAGAGATGGCCGTGTTGCTGATTAAGCGTAGTGTTGGATCTCCCCACAGCCCATCTCTGAACAAAAATCATCATGATTGAGGGAGGGGGCAGCATTGGCTGCATGTGGGATCAGAGAGAACTGTGCCTCACGTTACTGCTCAGCAAATGTAAAAGCAGCAGCTAGCAGAGAAGTGCACGTGGTGAAGGGACTTTATTTATGCAGCTGTACAGCCTAAAGCTGGTGTCAAAATTCCAAACGTGCGGTGTCTCTATTGTAGGACTCGACAAATTTTATGTGGATTTAGGAGCCACACCAAAATCTAAAGAACTAGTCCTTGTGAACTCCTCGCGTCCAACCCTCATTGTCTCTCACGCTGGTCTCGTGTTCTCAAGTCTCATGAGACTAGCGCCAGAGTTCTTATACTATGTGGCATCTTTAGAAAGAAATACAGATAACAACAGTTATAGCTTCAGATATTAAGTGTCTGTACATGTATATGGTGTAACTGTGGTGTGCCTGTCTGTGCGTGGGAGGAGATGTGGTAAGTGCCATTGTGTAGATGGGGCGTGGGGCATCAGTGTGTGTGGTGTAGAGGTGAGGTGCCTGTATGAGTGTATGATGCGGTGTACAAAGATGAGGTGCTTATGTGTGTATGATGCGGAGGCGAGGTGCCTGTGCGTGTGTGCAGGTCTGTCGTGTGGAGGGAGGGTGCCTGTGTATTTGTTATGGGGTTCCTATGTGTGTGCGTGCATGCCTGTCATGTGGAGGTGCAGTGCCTACGTGTGTGTGATGCAGAGGTGAGGTGCTTGTACGTGTGTGTGTGGTACAAAGATGAGGTTCGTGTGTGTGTGTGTGTGTTTGTTTATGTGTGCATACCTGTTGTGTGGAGATAGGGTGCATGAGTGTGTAGTGTGGAGGTGGGGACAGGGTGCTTGGGTGTGTATTCTGAGGGAGGGGAATGCACCTTTTGGCAACACCTTCACTCTTCCCTCCCCCTCCAACCTTTCCTGCTGGCTCCTTTCCTCTGTTACCCTTCCAGACTCTCCTCCTTTCACCAACCCTCCCTAGCACTTGGCAATCAGTGGTGTGGGAGGGAAGGCATAGAGAAGGCCCTCTGTCCACGGGATGAGGAATGCATCTGCTGCCACCCGGCATGGGTGTGGCTGCCTGGAGCAGAAGCGGGGCAGCTGGTTGTTGGCCGGGCTGGTGAAAAGGTCCATCCGTGGAGTTCCCCAGAGCTGGAAGGGCACCACCACCCTGCTCAGCCTGTCCGCCAGAGTATTGCCCGGGCCCAGCAGGTACAATGCCTGAAAGAGCATCCTGTGGCTGTTTGCATATGAGCAGAGAGCTACTGCCTCTTGGCAGAGGGTGTACAACCCTGTGCCCCCCTGCTTGTTGACGTAGAACATTGTCACTTGATTGTCCGTCTGGACTAGCACTGCATGGTGTTATAGATGATGACAGAAGGCTCGGAGGATCAGGAATATGGTCCGAAGCTCTAAGAAGAAATTAGACCTTACCTGCTAATTGTCTTTCCTTGAGTTCTCTCCGGGCCAGTCCAGGCACTATAAGATTGTCAACCTTCTCCAGCAGCTGAGGACTGAAAAACTGAAGTTTTGCTGAAACAGCGACTGGCTCCCCCTGCTGGTCCTTCCTCAGACTAATACTTACTAAGCAGTGTAATCGAAAACGTAAACAAATTGAACTTACACAGAACGAAAGACCGAGCCCACCTAAAAACCTGCCTTTACGCTAGGGATTGTATGTTTTGTTTTGTTTTTTTAATTAAATTTAGCTACCCCTCTATAATTGCGATTCCGCACCCTAAGTGGAGGAAGCCCCATAAATCCTGCAGATCAAGTTCTGATAGCGGAGTATCCAATAGCACTCATTCCGCATCTGTCACTCAGACAGTCATATGGCCGAAGCCCGGCCCAGACTAGAAACAACTCCAACAAAAAAACAAAACTCCCGAGGAACTTGGAAATACTGAAAATAGGCGAAAGCCACGGGTGAGTCCTGGACTGGCCCGGAGAGAACTCATGGAAAGACAATTAGCAGGTAAGGTCTAATTTCTTCTTCCTCATCGTCTCTCCGGGCCAGTCCAGGCACTATAGGGGCAGTACCAAAGCAGTACTTAACCCTGGGTGGAATCCACTAGACTCGCAAGAATGGTCGATGCCCCAACCTTTGCGTCTTCCCTGGCCTGAACATCCAATCTATAGTGCTTCGCAAAAGTATGCAGAGACGACCAGGTAGCCACCCTACAGATATCCACAGGTGGAATTAAGGCAAACTCGGCCCAGGACGCCGCCTGGCTACGAGTGGAGTGAGCGCGCAAACCCTGCGGAGGCTCTTTTCCGCTCGCTTGATACGCCGCTGCTACGGCTTGTCTCACCCATCTCGCAATGGAGGCCTTGGAAGCCGCTTCTCCCTTCCGAGGACCCCCAAACAGAATAAATAGCCTGTCCGACTTGCGAAAAGACTTTGTCCGTCGCAGGTATCTTTTAAGCACCCGAGCTAAATCCAAGCTTCGTAGAACGGCATCGATGGGTTTACCCTCTAAATCCTTAAACGCTGGAAGTGAAATAGGTTGATTCACATGAAAACTTGATACGACCTTCTTGAGAAAAGAAGGAACTGGCCGTAACACTACCTTCTCCTGTGAAAACTGTAGAAATGGTTCTCTGCACGAAAGCATCTGAAGATCTGAAACTCTTCTCGCCGAACACATTGCCACCAAGAAAGCGGTCTTCCATGATAGCTCTTTGAGCGGAACCTCCCTGGAAGGCTCAAACGGAGGTCTTGCTAAAGCCTCGAGGACTAAATTGAGATCCCAGGCCGGCACCACTGACCGAACCGGAGGATGAATGTTCTTAACCGCTCTCAAGAACCGTAAAACATCTGGATGACCGGAAAGGGGAACTCCCATCACTTTACCTCGAAAACAGGACAGCGCCGCCAACTGCACCCTAAGGGTGGCGAGAGCTAAGCCTTTGTCCAGACCATCTTGAAGGAAGGACAACACCTGCAGGACTAGGGCGTTGCCCGGCCGGACACCTCGCACAGCGCACCAGTGCTCAAAAATACGCCAAACGCGAGCGTAAGCTAGGGAAGTAGAACTCCTCCTAGCCTTCAAAAGAGTGGCTATGACTGACATCGAATAACCTCTACGTATCAACCGTTTCCTTTCAAGAGCCAAGCCGTAAGCGAGAAGCGATCCACGTCCGGCATGAATAGAGGACCTTGATTCAAGAGGTCCGACCGAACCGGTAATTTCCAAGGCTTGTCTATCTGAAGACGGCCTAGATCCGCATACCACGGTCTTCTGGGCCAATCTGGGGTAATGAGTATGACTCGACCGTTGTGTTTTGCTATATCCTGAAGGACTCGGCCTATCAGAGGCCAAGGTGGAAAAACAAAGAAGTATCCCGGAAGGCCACAGCTGAGCCAGGCCGTCAAAACCTTCCGACATACACTCCCTGCGCCTGCTGAAAAAGCGACTCGCTTTGGTATTTGAGAAGGTGGCCATCAGATTCATTACCGGCTGACCCCAGCGTTGGGTGAGGTTGCGAAACACTGCCGTGTTCAATTGCCATTCTCCGGGATCCATCACATGCTGGCTGAGATAATCGGCTTGTACATTGTCTCGTCCTGCCACGTGCGCCGCCGAAAGAGCAAGCAGGTGCGTCTCCGCCCAATACATCAGGCTTTGACTCTCCTCCAATAACCGTGAACTGCGTGTTCCTCCCTGCTGATTTATATAGGACACCGTCACTGCATTGTCGGAAAAAACTCGCACCGCCTTCCCTTTGACGAGATGAAGAAACTCTTGCAGAGCCAGCCGAACCGTTCGGAGCTCCAAAAGATTTATGGAGGAACCTTCCATCTCCGGTGGCCAAAACCCCTGAGCCATCTGTGATTGACAATGTGCTCCCCAGCCCGCAAGGCTGGCGTCTGTCGTGAGTAGAACCCAGTCTGGAGGGCTCAGCGGCACCCCCGCCCAGAGATGGATGGGATCCAGCCACCACTGTAAACTGTCGGTCACTTCCTGCGACCGAAGCAATCTTTGATCCAGCGGATGATCCTGTGGCGACTACCTGGACAGCAAGGCCTGCTGCAAGGGACGCATGTGTGCCTGTGCCCATGGCACTAGTTCCAAGGACGCCACCATGGAACCAAGTAGTTGTAAGTAACGCCACACTGTTGGAGCTTTCAAGCACAAGAACACTGTTACTTGCCTTAAAATCTTTTGTACCCCAAGTTCCAGCAAAAACATTGCTCCCAGATTTGTATCGAACACTGCTCCCAAATAAAGGAGCCGCTGTACCGGTTGCAACTGACTCTTGGGCTTGGTTTATAACCCAGCCCAACCGTTCCAGCAGCTCGACCACTCGCGCCGTTGCTACAACTGACTCCGACACGGACGGTGCCCGAATCAACCAGTCGTCGAGATAAGGGTGCACCAGAACCCCCTGTCTCCTTAACGCTGCCGCCACCACCACCATTACCTTCGTGAAGGTGCGGGGTGCCGTTGCTAATCCAAAGGGCAACGCTTGGAATTGAAAGTGACCCATGGGCACCGCAAAGCATAAAAACGTTTGATGCTCCGGCCGGACAGGAATATGGAAATAGGCCTCTGTGAGATCTATGGACGTAAGCACCTCCGAGGGCTGCACTGTGCAAATAACCGACCAAAGTGTCTCCATGCGGAAATGCGTAACTCTCAGACAGCGGTTGACGTGCTTAAGATCCAAGATAGGACGAAAAGATCCCTCCTTCTTGGGTACCACAAAATAAATCGAGTATCGACCTAAGTCTAACTGGTCACGAGGAACCAGCACCACCGCTTGGAGTCAAAGCAATCGATGAAGAGTCTCCGCAACTGCCCTTGCTTTCTCCATCGACCCGCAGGGAGACACCACGAAAGCGTCTGTCAACGGGCGAGCAAATTCGAGAGCGTAACTTTCGCGAATAATTTCTAGAACCCAGAGGTTTGATGTTATCGTGGTCCAGACGGAAAGGAAAAACTGAAGACGACCTCCTACCGGAATTTCCATCTGGACCAAGCTCCCTTCATTGTGGCTTTTTGTTAGAGTTCTGCTGGGTTGAAAAATAACCTCTGCCGAACCCCTGAGCTCCCCGAAAGGACTGACCATGAGCTATAAAGCGTCCCCGTTGGTAAGGGGCAAACCTAGAACCTCTGAATCTGCGAACGTCTCTCGACGGAGCCTTGTGCAGACCGCTAAGCTTCTGACCTTTCGGACGATCCTCTGGAAGCCTACCCCCTTTAGAGTCTCCGAGATCTTTTACAATCTTTTCCAAAGCCGCCCCAAAAAGTAGCGTGCCCTTGTACGGCAGCTTACTGAGACGTGCTTTAGAGGAAACGTCCGCCGCCCAATTCCGTAACCATAGAAATCTTCTGGCCGCAATGACCAAAGCCATAGACTTCGTTGAGACCCTGACCAGATCATAGAAGGCATCAGCTAAGTATGCCGCGGCTGACTCTAGCTTTGCACCTTCTTCATCCTCTCCTTTAGAATGAGTCCTGCCTTGAATCCACAGAATAGATGCTCTGGAAACATAAGCGCCACAGATAGCCGCTCTGAGCGACAAGGCGCAGGTTTCAAAAGTCTGCTTTAAAAGAGATTCTAATTTCCTGTCTTGCAAATCTTTGAGGGCCGCTCCACCCTCCACCGGAATAGTGGTCTTGTTACCGCTGATACCAAGGCATCCACCTTGGGCATCTTTAGTAAATCCTGTTCCTCTTGCGGTAAAGGATACAAACGGCCGATAGCTCGAGCTCCCCGTAGAGTAGCTTCCGGACATTCCCACTCAGATTCTACCATCTGCTTCATAACCCTGTGCACAGGAAAACATCTTTGCTCCGTTTTAAATCCCTGGAGCAGAGGATCCTCCAAAGACTGTTCCTGAGTCGTTGGTAGTGCAAGATTCAACACTGCTAGCGTTTGCGAAATAAGTGCACCTAACTCTTCCTTCCTAAAAAATCGAAATAGACTAGGATCCTCATTGGCTCCCATGTCCCCCTCCTCTGGATCAGTGGCCCACTGATCCAGGCCAGAGTCCGCAAGGAGCTCTCCTTCTTCTATTCCCTGGAGTTCCGGGATGAGCAGGCCAACGCTATCGGCGCATCCCTGTAACCCCTGGACTGATTTGGATGTGCCCTCACCCGAGTCCAAGGGAGAAATGCCCTGCACCGGGTTAATAGAGGACAGGGGGATAGGGTCCGTAACCTGCGCTTGATGCCTCTTAAGACAATAAGCCTGATGTAAAGCCAAAATGAAATCAGCTGAGAAAGCAGATTTTAAGCTGCCAGGCGTTGTAACTAAAGCTTGTGGAGGAGCTTCCCCCATTGTAAAAGGCTTTTTAGACTTCGCCTTTTTCTTTGCGGTACCCGCCTTACTAGCACTCAAAATGTCTGAATTATCAGAAATGGCTGCCTTTCCCGCCATTTCTGACTTGTTCTGAGGGCCCCCTGACCGATCGCAGGCATCTGAACGGCCCTCCATACCGGCAATCGGAACCGCAACGGAAAACCAGAGTTTAAAAGAAAACCACGCACAGAATTAAGCCTCCGTAACAACATGGCGATTTGAACCGCCGCCAGACAAACAAGAAACGGGACTAATCCTCTGCGTTACGTAGTTAAAACTGCCCCGATCCAAACCGCCAATGCCAAAGCAAAATAATCAAAGAAAACCCAGGAATCCGACTGACCTTAGCAGAGTACCGCTGTATTTCTCCGCTCAGAACACCTGATACAGCTGCTAGCGGGAGAGTGATTCTGGCCCCGGGGGCGGGCTGAAGATCTCTGGGGCTCCCAGTATCCGCTCTCACCCCCGGCAAAGAAGCTGAACACTAAGGCAGGCTCTGCCTTACAGCTCCGATGAAACCGGTCTACTGTCTACACTGGTAAACAGAACTGTTTATAAACTTGAACAAAGAGCCCTGCTAGAGCTCTAAACTTGCTTAAGAAAGACCAAAGAAAAAAAAGAAAATTAAACTAATTTTTTTCTCTACATGTCATCTCACTATGTCCTGGAGCCAGTCAGCTACCGTCCCTTCAGCTGCTGAGGACTGAAAAGACTGAGGAAGGACCAGCAGGGGGAGCCAGTCGCTGTTTCAACAAAACTTCAGTTTTTCAATCCTTAGCTGCTAGAGAAGGTTGACAACCCTATAGTGCCTGGACTGGCCCGGAGAGACGATGAGGAAGAGGCTGATCTGCTGCAGGGTGTCTGCCTGCGACCACCTGCCTGAGCATCTTTCAATGGTATCATCAAAAGGTATAACCACTGATGCAGCAGAGAAACCAACTACTTATCAAGCAGTAAGCATGATTGAAAAACTCAGAGATAAACTAATCAAATATTAGCAAAAATAACATTCAACCATCAGAACAAATATTGTCTCTCTTACCACAACTAAATCTTTATCAGGCACTGCAATAATGCAAAATGAAGGCAGCAGGGTTTCTTAGCCGATAGGAAGTCCTCGAGGATGGGCCTGGACTGCTATAGCAATATTCAAGGAAAGGAAACTATCAGGTATAATTAAAATTTCTCTTTATCATCCTGCTAGATCAGTCCAGAAGGAGTGGGATGTACCCAAGCAGTCAGAACTCAGGGTGGGAGGAAGAAGATGTTCTAGCCAGAACAGCCTAAACTAAGGCGCCATCAGCACTTGCTGCCACCTACAACCTGTACTGCTTCACGAAAGTACTCAGAGAGGACCAGGTAGCTGTCTTACAGATGTCTTCTGGAGACAAGGCAGACCCAGCCCAGGAAGTAATCTGTGACCTAGTGGAGTGAACTTTGACTCCCTCCAGGAATTGCTTCCTGACCAAAAGGTAAGCTGAACCAATAGATTCCTTTGATCCAGCGAAAAATGGATAGCTTGGACGTGCTGCCTGTCCTTTCCTCAGGCCACTGAAGAGAACAAAAGCATGGTCCGACCGAGAAAAAAATCTGGTATCTTCTAGGTATCTAAGCAACACCCTCCTCACATCAGACAGATACAGAGAGGGATCTGACTGTAAATCCTCCTTTGACAAGGAGGGCAGAACAACTGCCTGACTGAGGTGAAAAGAAGAGCTCACCTTTGATGGAACTGTTCGCAAGAAAAAAATGGTTTGCAATAGGACAAGGCCTGGCTTAGTCAGGCCCCTGAGAGAGGCTTTACCAATGTGTTTGAAAGGGAGTGCTTTCACTGCCTTCAGCACTAATTAGAGACTCTACTCGGGTACTACTGGATGCACAGGAGGGTGAATCTGCTTAACCCCTTGAGGAAACAAGAAACATCAGGGTGGGACACAAAGGACACCACCAAAAGCCATGGAGTGAAGACACTTGATAAATCTGTTTGGATTTAGGAGCCAAGCCAAAAGCTTAGGAGCCAGTGACTGTGACTCCTAGTGCCCCCCCCCCCTCCCCAATGCCCCCATTCTCCACTGGTGTTTCTCTATTTGCAAATTCCTAGATGTTTAAAGAGGGTGGAAGAGTTTGAAGAGAGATGATAAAGTGTGTCTTGTTATGGTAGCAGGGACTAAATGAGGCATCTTGATACAAAAATATATAGATAGCAAGTGTCATGTGTGTGTGTATGGTGCAACAGTGGTTTTGCCTGTCTTTGCTTGGGATGTTGCAGTTGGGTGCTTTTGTGTAGGTAGGGTACAGGGCTGCAGCGCATGTGTTTGTGTATGCTGCAGAGCTGGGGAGCCTCTGTGTGTGTGTTACAGAGGTGGGTGCCTTTGGTATGTGGTGCAGAGGTGAGGAGCCTGTGTGTGTGTCTGTTATACAGAAGTGAGGTATATGTGCGTGTGTATGTGTCTGTTGTGCAGAGGTGGCGTGTCTGTTTAGGTGTATGCTGTTTAAGTGGGGTGCTTCTGTGAGGGGGGGGAGTTGGGGGTGGAATACACCTTTTGGCATATACAGATTGTCCTTTTGTAACCTCCAAGCCTTGCACCCTTCTCAAGCCCTCCTCACTCTCTCCCCGTATCCCATCTCCCAGCACTTCCGTCTGCCCTCCATTCCCCCCATCCTCCTTTTTTTAAGTTATTGTCCCTTTAGATTTTTGCTACATCACTTCTGCGCCTCCCCCAGTCTAACTTTTTTTTTTCTAGGGGCCCTGATCCAGCTGTCCTCTGCCTGCAGAAGATGGGATCCCTGCAGGCAGAGTGCTGTATTCGGGACCACGATCACAGACTTCCTCTCTTGTCCTGCCCATGGGGATCCAATCTCCTGCAGGCAGGCAGAAGGGGCCTTTGCTGAAATCGTGGCTTGCTTCTCTTCTTCTGCCCACAGGCAGACTGCTGTCCTCAGGCCATGCTTGCAGTCTTCCCCTCCTGTTTTGCCCACGGGAGATCGGATCACCATGGAAAGACAAAAGGGGTCTTCTGCTCGCGATCACAGATGTTTTCTGCCCTCGATAACATTTGTCTTTTTAAAGGGGTGGGCGGGACAAGAAAATCCCAGGCGCTAGGTGCAAATTTCTGGTCGCCATGGTGAGCTGGCACCTGGGATTTGTTGAACCCTGGCATAAAGAATCCCCTTCCAGGTCCACTTCTGCAGCAGGACATCCAGGCCTTCCATTCGCGGGTCCCTCCGACAACTGAAGAAGTTGCTCACTTTGTTACTGTTCCGTGTGGCCATCAGATTGAATACCAGGAAACCTCACCTTCACCCTATGAAGCTAAACACATAGGGGCTCAACTCCCATTTCCCACTATCTACTATATTCGGACTCAAGTCAGCCTGAACATTGCTGACACATGCTATTATGGGCTGCTGACAGAGCAACTAGGTGCTCCTCTGCCCAGCTGCACAGTGCAGCCACCTCAAGTGGCACCCTGGTGCTTCGAGATCATCCCTGTTTGATGGCATATGCCATTGTCTGCCAACTGCTGGAGGCAGACAAAATACTGGCTTCTCTCAGTGTTACACCAGTAGATTATACCTGATGGCAAGGGCACATAATCCATACATCTGGACTGGTCTAGCAGGATCATAAGGGGTGACTTTTATATTTAAATCTGTTTATTGACATCAAATGACATACAGGAAGATCAGATCAACAATGCATTACAAGCATAACATACTTCCAGATTGTCAGGACCAGGAATCAAGAACAACTTTCCTCAATATTCAACATTTTTCCCACTCCCCCCTTCCCTCCTTTGGGGACCAGTGGCTGAGGAATGGCTTTTAAGATTACCCCCTAAATGCACAATGCCACATAAACAACGCAACTACATATAAAACAGCATATCCTCCCACCAATCAAAACCAAACTCTTTCCGCTTTAACATCAGCGAACATAAGCTCTTATTAAATAAGTGGCAATTTCTGGTTTCTGAATCTACTTCTAGATACGAAAAAATATTTTCAAAACAAAATAAGTGATGTTAGTGCAAATTAACTATTACTGAAACATTATATATAATCTGTGGGCCCGATATTCAAAAGCAATTATCCGATAAGCAGTACCTGCTAACCACATACGTGACGGTGAGAGGGATGTTTAGTGGTACTATTCAGAGAATGCCGTTCTTCTGACCGCCGTGATACTATCCAGAGAGTGCTGAGGCAATCCATGGGCAGGGCAAGCGCAGTCATCACCATTATCTAATTAGCTGTGATTTTCAGTACTCTGACTAGATAAAGCACATAAGGTTAGGTCATCAAAACAGCAGGCCTAACGTCATGTGGCTGGCTATCCAGATAACAGGGCCAACTTAAGAGGTGAGCCAGTGAGGCACTGACTCAGGGCATACCACAATAGGAGTGCTTCACTCTCCACTTCCTAGCCACAGCTGTTTTAAACATTAACACTGCCGCAAAAGCATTTGCTTTTGCAGCTGTATTAATGTTCAGCACAGTGGTGGGAGTATTTGCTTTTGCTCCCATGGCTGTGCTATACTCAAGCCACCAGCACTGTGGCTTAAGTATGGCATAGCTGTGAGAGCAAAAGTAAATGCTCCCACAGCTGTTCTGAGTATTAATACATCCACAGGTGTAAAAACAAATGCTCCTGCAGCTGTGTTGGGTAGGGGGAGGGGCGGGGGCGACGGCGACGGCGACTGATACTGGGGCTGTAGGGGCCTGGAAATGGTCTGACGACTGAAAATGGGTTGATATTGGGACAGGGGGGCTGCAACTTGGGGAGGGGGCCTGGGACTGGCAATAGGCTGATACTGGAGCTGGGGGGGGGGCGACTTGAAATGGGCTCATATAGAGAAGAGAGGGCTTGGACTGGAAATGAGCTGATACTGGGGCTGGGGGGACTGGAAAAGGGTTGATACTGGGATTGGGGCATTGGATATGGGCTGATATTGGGCCTGGGGGGACTGCAACTGGAATGTTAATATGTCTGGGAAGATGGGACTGGAAAAAGGCTGGGGCTGGAAGGGAGCTAATTCTAGGGCTAGGGCTGGGGTCTTGGGATTGAAAGGGGGCTGATGATGGCAAATGCTAGGGCTGGAGTATGAATAAGAGGGAGATGCTGGGGGAGTAAGAAGGGGGAGGAGAACAGATATTGCGTGAAGTGGGGGAAAAGCAAATTCAACCAAGGGAAAGTTGAGAAGGTGGTGTATATGAACGAAAATTAGGGTAAGACAAGGTCAATGAATGCTGGAGAAGGAAGAAAATGGGTGGGTGCTGGGGAAAGGGAGTAGGAGGCAGGAGGGCACGTACTAGGGAATTCGAATGTGGGAAAGCAGGGACTCTGACAGGTGGAAACTCTAAGATTGGATTAGAAAACAGAAGAAAGACTCTAACATAGGCTGAGTATTGGGAGTTTAAGTGGAGACTCAGGGCTTGGGTGGGATTTTGAGTGGGAACTTGGAGTTGCTTGGGGGGACAGTGAGGACTAAGAAGTCGACCAGAGATTAAAAGGACAGTGGGCACAAAGTGATTGGGTGAGGGATACAAGTAGGGCTGTGAGACCAAGTGCAGAAATAAGGGGAGGGGAGAAGTTTTGAAGGGCTGTGAGGTGAGGGGAGGGGAGAGGTTGGGAGACAGTGAAAAAGGACGGAGTGCTATGGAGTGGATGAGAGTCACAGGACAAGAAACGTCCTCTTGAAGCTGGTGAAAGAGGGTATTTATTTATTTAACAAGTTTTATATACCGCTTTATCATTTCAATCAAAGTGGTTTACATTGAAACTTAAACTTGGTAATTAATGTACATTTAAAAAAATGCAATGTGTGCCTTCGAGTCAGTCCTGACTCCTGGCGACCCAGAAGCTCTTGGGTTTTCTTGGCAATGTGTCACCGGAAGTAGATTGCCAGGCCTTTCTTCCGAGGCAATGGAGGGTTAAGTGACTTGCCCAAGGCCACAAGGAGTGCTAGGGGGAATCGAACCCTGGTTGCTTGGTTACCAAGCCAGTGTTCTAACCACTAGGCTACTCCTCCACTCCAAATGTACATTAAACAGGGACATTAATAACTTGGATTTTTCTCAGGCAATGGAGGGTTAAGTGACTTGCCTAAGGCCACAAGGAGTGCTAGTGGGAATCAAACCCTGGTCTCTTGGTTTCTAAGTCAGTGTTCTTAACCATTAGGCTGGAAGCCTGAATGGGGGTAGGACACAAAGGGCCTGGAGGTGAAGAGAGAAGGAGTGCTAAAGAATGAGCTGGGGCTGATGAAAGGATGAGAAGCAGAACATGGTAAATGAGACTGGGGAGATGAGTACAGAGGGAGGACATGACGAGGGGGGGGAATAGGATGCTGGCAAAGGAATGAGATAGATATAGAATGGAAGGACTAGGGAAGAAAGATTAGGAAATAGAAAGCTGATAAATAGGTATATGGTGAAAAGCGAAAGACTGAAAACTGTACGAAGGAGAAAGAGGAATGGAATGAAGCTATAGTTGGGTAAAAGGCAAATGGGAGAAATGGATCCATGTCAAAGAGAGATGAAGTGAAGGAAAGGATGACAAACAGGAAGTGTGAATAAACAGAAAATGGAAATGGGATCTTGGAAAAGGACTTAGAAGAAAACCAACAAGAGGAAGTAGAAAAGAGACTGGGACCAATCCGTTCAGAAAAATTACATGATCAGACAAGAAAGGTACAAAAGCATGCCAGTTTTTAGAGAATATAATATGTCAGCTTTGGAAAATATGCATATCTTATAGTTCATTATAGGAAGAAATACATTTTTTGTTATTCTTTCTTCCTGTTTCACAGCTTAGTGTCTGATTTTGGGGTTTTGCTATTTCAATTTTAATCTTTTGTAGTTTCCTAATCTTGAATTGGTAATGTGCAGCCAAGGTAAGAGATTCTGTTAACATGTAGGTTCTCTCTAGAAATCTGTAGTAGTTCAACTTGTTCTCTTCTTCAACTGGGGTTTACTGGTGTTCTAGAATATTTGCAGTGCTGATCTTCCATAGACAGCATTGGTGTAATTTGAGTTTTTGATGCTGATGTCAAGTGTCCATCTGCAGGGGTTTTTTGCTATGACACACAATGTCCAGCTATTGAGGGAGTCAGTTGTATCATCACTGATGTGAGTCTAGAATGGAGTAGAGTGGAAAAGTAGCCTACTGGTTAGATCAACAGTCTAGTACTCAGGAGAACAAGGTTCAATTCCCACTTGTAGCCTTGGGCTGGTCACTTTACCCTCCTTTTCCTTAGAAGAAAAGGCCTAACAATCTACTTTAGATCATACCTTGCCAAGAAAGCCCAGTCGAGGCAAGAGGAGATTAAGGAGTGGATAAGGGTTTTGGTAGTGTGTTCAGAAAGGAAGGGGCGGATCTTGCTAATGTTGTAGAGAAAGAAGCAGCAGGTCTTAGCTACGTTCTAGATATGTGTGGAGCAGGAGAGAGAGGAGTCAAAGATAACCCCCAGGTTGCGGGCCGAGGTAACAGGAAGGATCGTAGAACCATCCACGGAGAGTGAGAAGGGGGGGAAGAGGAGGGGAGGAGTTGGGGGGGGGGGAAGACAAGGAGTTCAGTATTGGCCATGTTCAGCTTCAAGCGGCAGTGAGACATCCAGGCCGCAATGTCAGAAAGGCAGGCAGAGATCCTGGTCTGGATTTCCGGAGAGATATTAGGTGTAGAGAGGTAAATTTGAGAGTCATCGGCTTAGAGATGGTACTGAAAGCCATGGGAAGAGATAAGTGCACCAAGGGATTGGGTATAGAGGGAGAAAAGGAGGGGCCCCAAGACGGATCCTTGGGGAACACCAACATAGAGTGGGGTAGGAGAAGAGGAGCACCCCTACCCCCTTAGGTCCAATTTTGTAGTGCAAACTGTGGTAAATTTTCAGCCCACTGGCTTGTTAAATGTAACCCTCCCATTTAGCTTTATTTGTGTCTTCTGTGTCACTATCCTACTACTACTATTATTTAGCACTTACATAGCGCTATGCACGCAGCGCTGTACAGGTATACATACAAGAGACAGTCCCTGCTCGTCAGAGTCATGCTCGTCAGAGCTTACAATCTAGTTGAGACAATACAGAGCAATCAAGTTGGACAAAGCTCCCTGTGACTTGGAGCAAGCAAATGCAATGTGCCCAGGGACATTGTCCTTTGTATGCATGACTATGGACTTAAAGAAAGAATTGCTGCCAAGATGAAGTACCCAAATAAATTTGTGTGGCATGGGTATTCAGTGGCTATGTATGCAGACTTAGCTTCTGGGCCTCTTCAACGAAGAAGAGAGATGAGTGGAGTGATTAGCAAAGTTGGGAGAAGCAGAGCTGAGGTATCGATGGCTATATCCATTTGGACTAGCATTTATATGAGTGCAGAACCTGGCGGGTGTGGAACTACTTGGAAGCAGGCCAAGGGAGGACAGTATCTCTTTCTACAGGTGAACATAGGTGGGCAGGAGGTGATGGTGGTGTCTTGTATTTATGCGCCTAATGAGAAGCAGAGGTTTTTCAGTGAAGTGGGTGAGAAATTGCTAAAGTTTGGTAATGTCCCTATTGTTCTAGGTGGGGATTTCAATCTCACACTGATCCCAGGGTGGATAATAGTGGGGGAGTTCATATGGGTGATAGGAGGGAGCAGAAGCAATTGAGAAGGTTGGGGGAGTCTCTTGGGCTGGTGGATATTTGGAAGGTGAGAAATCGGAGAACAAGAGGGTACAAATTTTAATCTACAGTGCACAATTCATATAGGAGGATAGAAATGGTTTGGGTGGATAGTAGGTTGGTGAATAGGGTGGGGGGAGGCTGAGACTAGACCAATAACTTGGTCAGACCATGCACCCGTTAGTATTGCATTGAACTTAGATAGGGAAAGGGAGGAGCTAAAATTTTGATGCTTGAATGATTCTTTATTAGAGGAGGAGGGGTGTGTGGAACACATCCGAAGGGTGATAGGGTGAAATTAGGCCTTACCTGCTAACTTTCTTTCCTAGGGTCCCTCCAATCCAGTCGCGTGGATTGTGCTTATCCACCAGCAAGCAGATGAAAACTGAGAACAAACTCAAGACCTCTCTCTTAAGTAGCCTGTGCTCCCTGCAGAAACAGTAACACAAAGCAGCAGAAGGCAGCCCCAGAACCCCATCATCTCCACCAGCCCTGTAAGAAGATGTGCATCACCACAACGCCATGCACAGTTCTTACATCAATTTCCTCTTTTTTATTTTTTATTTTGTTGGCCTAAAAAGCGCCAAGGCAAAACATTCCACCAAGGTCTGCAACGGGAAGAGCAAGCAGTGCAACAGCACAGCAGAACCCCCAAGATCAACCACAAAAAAGCACAAGGGGAGAACAGACCCAACCAACTGGCCTGAACGCGCCCATTCTAACAAACAGCTTCTTTCAGAACAGCTGCAAGACCAGCACAAAACAGCAGCTAAGTCCCAGGTAGGTCCTGAACTGGACTGGAAGGACTCCAAGAAAGAAAATTAGCAGTAAGGTCTAATTTCACCTTCCAGATCATTCCTCTAGTCCAGTCCAGATGCGTGGGACATAACAAAGCAGTACCATCGCAGGGTGGGAACCGAAACACCAGCCTGTTATCACCCATGCCACAATTCCACAAACTGCCGGGCCTGCACATCCAGCCAGTAATGATACACAAAGGAATGAAGTGACAACCATGTCGCTGCCCTGCAAATGTCCTGAGACAGGACAAGACTGAACTGCACCCAAGAAGTCGCTTGAGCCCTGGTAGATTGGGCCCATAAACCTGCTGAAACAATGCACCCCTTCAACAAATATGCAGATTTGATAGAACCTCAAATCCACCGAGAAATGGTTGCCTTAGAAGCTGTCTTGCCCTTCCTTGGCCAACCAAAGAGCACAAAGAGGTGTTCTGAACGTCAAAACCTGTCCATCACCAGTCCACTCTCCCGGATGCAGCTGCAGCAAAAGTCGACATCTGAGCAGCAGCAATCGGCGGCTGATGCAGGCAGCATACCTGCTGCGTTCTAACTCAGACATGTGTGCTGCCTAGCAGGAACACCCCTGCACGGACTCACCACTCTACCAGCACCTAAGATTGTTGACCCCGGTGGCCCACTGCAGTGCCGCTGCTTCTCTCCACTACCAAGCTTGACCTTGCAATCTTTTCCTTTTTTTTTTTTTCTTTGAAGCTTTACCTAGCTGGCACAACACTAGCTCGACCTCCAGCCCCCTCACAGAAGTTGTGGAGGAAGAGAGGAGGGAACAGCCACCTTGTGCTCACCTGGAGGTCCCAAGGACAGGCTAGGGGAGAAGAAGAGGAGGGACCCGACACCACCGGGTTCTGCACCCCAAAGATCTGCAGCCCAGCACTAAAGAAAGTATCCAGCCAGCACAGGCTATGTTCATCCACCTGCTGAAGACTGGCTCTGCAGAAGAGTACAGGGTACTTAAGAGAGAAGTCTTGAGTTTGTTCTCAGTATCCTTCTGCTGGTGGATGAGTATAACCCACACATTTGGACTGGTCTGGAGGAATGATCTGGAAAGGAGTACTTCCAGTTTAACAAAAGGGGAGGTGAAGCTGGGATCAGTTTGGGATGGGTAAAAGGGGAGGTGAAGCTGGGATCAGCTTGGGATGGGTTAAAGGAAGTAGTTAGAGGGGCATGTCATTAAAACTGCATCAGCAATGGATAAGAACAGGAGACAGGAGGAGGAATGTCTGGCAAAAATAACTAAGCTGGAAAGGAAGCATCAAGCAGGAAGGGATAAAGGAGTGCTTACGCAGTATTAAAGGGCAATGGGGGGTTGGCAAGGCTTAGTGCGGCACAAGTAAGCAAGTCATGTTTGAGCACAGGAATAGGGCTAGTAAATTACTGGCTAGAAGGCTTAAGGAAAGGGCTCATCAACAGATTACTAACATATGTAATGCTTGGGGAAGCTGGTTTGTGGGTCGCAAGGGATTCAGGTGGTGTTCAGGGAGTCCTATGAGCAGCTGCATAAGAGGGGTATAGAAGGGGGGAGGGAAAGCAGGAGTGCAGATTATTTGGTGGAATGTCCACTTCCGGTGTTGGGGGAGGATGAGAGGGAGGGGTTAAACAAGCCTATAGCAGATCAGGTCGTATTGGAGGCCATAAAATCCATGAAGATAAGGAAGTCCCCAGGATTAGATGGGTTATCTGCAAATTTTTTTAAGGTCTTTCAGGAGTAACTAGGGTGGTTGCTTATGAAGGTATTTAATAGGAATATGTAGGATGGTAAACGTCCAGGATTAATGGAAATTACTGGTATTGCTGTTTTACCCATGCCAGGGAAAGATGCTGAAGTTTGTAGGTCGTATAGGCCTATTTTTTGCAGCAGGTTCTGCCTTAACTGGTAAAAAATAATCAGGCAGGTTTTGTTCCAGGTAGGCGGGGGAATATTAGAAAAATGTTGGATTTAATATGCCCGGGGGTGGGGGGGGGATGGGCAGGGATCTTTTTTCATGACATGTTGATGCGGTGAAAGCTTTTGAGAAGGTGGAGGGAGTTAATGTTCCAGGTGTTGGAGAGGATAGGATTGGGAGAGAGTTTCATAGGGCGAGTGCAAGGTGAAATTAGTCTTACCTGCTAATTGTTGTTCCTGGAGTGGAACCAGTCTAGTCCCGGAACCTCTGGTTGCCCATCTTATCCAGCAGCTTGGAGACTGAGAAACTCCCACTTTTGTGACATCACCAGTATATCCCTCCGGTGTCCGCCTCCTGTCACCAGTAACCTATTGACAAAGCAGACTCACCAGAGAAACAAGTAAATATTCCCCGCAACATACTATTTACGCTACCATATTATATGGCCAAAAAGGCAACTACAAACAGGGACTAAGAAAACAGCCCTCTCAGCCCTGTGACTGGAAAAACCCTGAACAGATCAGGTTCTCATCAGAAAGAAAGGAGAGAGAAAAGTCAACAGAAAGAGCGCCTCTGGCCCCTTATTTTTTTTTTTAAACTGAACTGACGCAAGCGAAAGCAAAAAACAGGTCTTACCCGTAAATCCTCCGAGATACTTCAGGCTTCTGCTTGCGTGCACCCACTGGGAGGGATACGGGACTAGACTGGTTCCACTCCAGGAACAACAATTAGCAGGTAAGACTAATTTCACCTTCCTGATCGTGTCCCCAGTCTAGTCCCGGAACCTCTGGGTCAGTACCAGAGCAGTAAAGACAATCAATCACAGGAGGTTCCCAGCAAACCAGCCTGAAGAACCGCCCTTCCAAACGAGGACTCCTCTACCATTTGTACATCCAGACGATAAGTGTTGAACAAACGAATTTAAAGACGACCACGTTGCCGCCTTACAGATCTCCACCGGCGACACCAAGCGAAGTTCCGCCCACAAAGTAGCCTGAGCCCTAGTGGAATGAGCCCTCAATCCCTCCGGCACTACTCTACCTTTCAGCACATAAGCCGTGGCAATCGCCTCCTTGATCCACCGGGAAATGGAAGCCTTTGACGCTGCTTCTCCCTTTCTCGGACCCCCGAACAGCACAAAAAGTTTGTCTGACTTTCAAAATGTCGCCGTTCACCGAAGATACTTCTTCAATGCTCGCCGCACATCCAGCAAATGCAGATTCCTCGAGGAAGAGTGGGGGGCAGCCTTTGTAAAAACCGGCAAAACAATTTCCTGGTTCAGATGAAAAGCTGAAACCACTTTCGGTAGAAAAGCCAGTACCGGTCTGAAGACCACCTTAGCCGCAAAAAAGGAAAGGTAGGGCTCCCTACAGGAGAGCGCCTGCAGCTCTGAAACCCGACGCGCCGAACAAATCGCCACCAAGAACACCGTCTTCAGAGTAATATCCTTGACAGACGCTCTCGCTAACGGCTCGAAAGGTTCCTGCTCTAAAGCGTCCAAAACGAAGGGCAGGTGCCACTTAGGAAAAACATGTTTCAAGGGGGCCGAACCAGGGCAACCGCTCGCAAAAAACGCTTCACATCCCGCTGGGTCGCAATCGACTGCCCTACCAAAGGACAAAGCCGCCACCTGGACCCGCAACGAGGCCGCCGCCAGACCCTTGTCAAAACCATCCTGCAAAAACTCCAAGATCTGAGGAACAGAAGCTTTCAAAGCCTCGCACTTCCTGTCCCCACACCACGCCTCGAAAATTCGACAGAGGCGAACATACGCCAGAGAAGTAGAGCGTTTCCTGGACTTTAATAAGGTAGAAATGACCGCCGCCGAGTACCTCCGGGACTTTAACTGAGCCCTTTCAAGAGCCAAGCCGTAAGCGAGAACCGATCCACGTGCGGCATGAGCAGTGGACCCTGAAACAGAAGGTCCGCCCTGCAAGGAAGGCGCCAAGGCTTTGCCACCAACAATCTTACCAGGTCCCCGTACCAGGGGCACCTCGGCCAATCCGGCGCTATCAAAATCACGGGACCGTTGAATCTCTCTATCCTTTGAAGGACCCTTCCTATTAAGACCCACGGAGGAAAGACGTACAGCAGTTGCTCCTCTGGCCAGACTTGCAGAATGCCTTTGCTGACTCGAAGGTCGCCATGAGATCCATGACCAGGGACCCCCATCTGCGAGCAATCATGTCGAAGACCTCGGGATGCAGGACCCATTCCCCCGGGTCCACCCGTACCCGGCTGAGAAAGTCGGCTTCCACATTGTCCACCCCTGCTACATGTGCCGCCGACAAGTTGGAGAGATTCGTTTCTGCCCAGACACACAGGGCTGCGGCCTCGGACTCTAACGCAACGCTGCTGGTTCCCCCCTGCTTGTTGACATAGGCCACTGCCGTCGCGTTGTCGGACAACACCCGGACCGCCTTTCCGGCAAGCAATGAGTGAAACCCCCGCAGAGCTAGACTCACCGCTCTTAACTCTAGTCGGTTGATCGCCCACATTCTTTCCTGAAGATTCCACCATCCCTGAACAAAACTGCCCTGACAATGAGCTCCCCAGCCCAACAAACTGGCGTCCGTCATCACTGCCACCCAGTCCGGCGCCTCCGGGGACTTTCCCCGTTCCAAGGACTCGGGAAGCAACCACCAGAGCAGAGCTTGATGGGCCTCTGACAAGCAGACCAGTCTCCGAGACAGAGGATCCAGCTGATGCAACCACCGACGAAGCAACACCCATTGCAACGGTCTCATATGAGCTCGAGCCCACGGCACCATTTATTTATTTTTATTTATATTCTCTTATATACCGCGCTATTCTGCATCAGTGCGGTTTACATTGAACAAACTGAAATTACATTGAACAGGGCATTATAACTTGGAGATAACTATTTTACAGGGAACATCTCTATCGATGCCGCCATAGTGCCCAACAATTGCAGGTAATGCCAAGCCGAGGGAGCCCTGCGCTGCCGGAACCTCCTCACCAGAGTGCGCAAGTGCTGAGCTCGTTGCGTCGTGAGGAACACTCTGCCAACCTGAGTGTCAAAACGCGCTCCCAGATATTCCAGGCTCTGAGAAGGCTGCAGGTGACTCTTCGCTACATTGACTATCTACCCCAGACTTTCCAAGAACGAGACTACTCTGGCCGTCACCCTCTCGCTCTCGGCTTGGGATTTCGCCCGGATCAGCCAATCGTCCAGGTAAGGATGTACGAGGATGCCTTCCTTGTGCAGCACTGCCGCTGCTACTACCATGACTTTGGTGAAAACCCTCGGAGCCGTGGCAAGCCCGAAGGGCAATGCTTGGAACTGATAATGACCGAACGGAACCGCAAACCTGAGAAATCTGTAATGGTCCGGCCTTATGGGAATATGCAGATAAGCCTCCGACAGGTCCAGCGATGTGAGATACTCCCCCCGCTGAACTGCCACTATAACGGAGCACAAAGTTTCCATGTGAAAAAGAGATACCTGGAGACAACGGTTGACACCTTTGAGATCTAGGATCGGACGAACACCCCCGTGCTTTTTTGGCACCACGAAATAGATGGAGTAACGACCGCATCCGAACTGGTCTGCGGGTACGGGGACTATGGCCCTGAGGTCCAGTAATCTCTGTACAGTCTCCCGCAGCGCCTCGCATTTCGCAGCGGACATCCCGGGAGACTGAACAAAGGAGTCCCGCACTGGGCGGAGGAACTCCAGGGCATAGCCTTCCCGAATGACTTCTAGAACCCATTGATCCGAAGTGATTTGGGCCCAGGCAGGATAAAACTCCTGCAAACGCCCCCCCCCCCCCACTGGAATTAGAGGAGCCTGGGCCCTCCTCGCTTCATTGCTGTTTTTTGAAGGTATTCGAGGCGGAGGAAGAGGCACCGAAGCCCCTTCCTGCTCCCCGAAACCCCTGGTTCCTGTTGGGGAAGCGCCCCCGCTGGCTCGAAAAGAATCTTTGAGAGCAAAACTGGCGGAAATCTTGCATCTGTCCTCTATCCCCTGGTGCCCCACGGGCCACCTTAGGCTTATCCTCCGGTAACCTTCCCCCTTTGGATTCACCGAGGTCCTTAACTAGTTTCTCTAAGTCCTCACCAAAGAGAAGACGAACTTTAAAAGGCAGCTTACTTAACCTAGCTTTAGAGGAGTTATCTGCCGCCCAATTGTGCAGCCACAAATACCGGCGCGCTGCTACCGACGAGGCCATACTCTATGGCAGACCTCGCATGAGGTCATAATGAATATCCGCCAGGTAGGCAGCCCCGGACTCCAAACGGGCAGCCTCTTCTGCCAACGCACTTGGCTGTCCCTCCTGCACCTGCTGCGCCCACCAGAGGCAGGCTCTAGCCACCCACACTCCGCAAATAGCCACCTGTAGCGAAATGGCATTGACCTCGAAAACCTGTCGCAATAAGACATCTATCTTCCTATCCTGGCCATCCTTGAGGGCCGCACTACCTTCTACCGGTATAGTCGTTTTCTTGGTTACAGCCGCAACGGCCGCGTCCACCTTAGGTAATTTAAAAACCTCTCTATCTTGATCTAGCAATGGATACAATCGCCCCATAACTGGAACCTTTCAGCGGTGCCTCTGGAAGATTCCACTCTTCCTGAATCATCTCTTGAAAAACTCTGTGTACCGGGAACGCTCGTTGAGTCTTTCTAAATACCTGCAACAAAGGATCTTCCAGTGATTCATCCTCTGCGGCCCCGGGACCGGCAAATTGAGCGTCTTAAGCGTCTCCACAATGAGCGCTGGAAGCTCATCCCTCCGGAAGACCCTCACAACCCTGGACTGGTCTTCTCTCTCCGAGATCTCTCCTTCCTCCAGCTCCTCATCAAACTTCAGACTGTGTGCCTCATCATCCGAAAGAGGGTCCTCTGATGCCCCGGACTGCACACACAGCTCACCTTCTCTGCGAGATCGTTTGCCTCCGACTGGAGAGCTGTCGCCCCGAGGAGACGCCAGGCGTTTACTTGCTCCGTCCTTTGCAGGTTGCTGCTGCAGAGAATTTCCAAAGACTGTCTGTTGCAGTAAAGCTACAAACTGCTGAGAAAAAATAGAGGACAGCTCCTTAGGCAATGCCGCCAGAGAGGAGGGGGCGGCTGAAACGGAGGAAGGGCCTGCCACCGGCTCTAACTCTGCTACTTCATGCACTACAGGTGCCGAAGCATCTGAAGCTGGCCCCGGGACTGTCTCCTGCTGCTCCTGCGCCAAAGTCAGCTCCCCCGAATCCCCTATACAAGTCTTGCAGACCACAGCAGCAGAGCTCTTCCTAGCCCCACACACTAAGCACAGAGGCTTGGAAGGCATGTCTGTATGCCAACAGTAAACCTGTCCTTTGAAAGGGTCTCCGATGAAGAAGTGCAATAAGACCCCCAAGTGGCCTGAAGAAAACTAAACAGCTGTACTAGCCCCGTATTTAAGCTGGCCTACAAAGAAAACAAACAACATAACAAATAGCCCTTTTTTTCTTTTTTTTTTAATTAGAGAATTCCCAAGGCACTTACCAATCTCCCGGAGCCCCAGAAATATGCGCTCCCTAGACCTGAAAGCCCGGCACGCCGACGCCACGTGGCAGGGCCGCCCGCCTTAAAAGCGCGCCAATGCGCGGAGAGAAAGAGAGACGTTATCCGACTCAACACTTACCTTGGGCGGCTGAAAGGCGAGGAATGAAGTGCGCTACAAAAAATGACGCCTGCCACCCAGCACCGGAAACACTCAGACACCACGGGCCCGAGTTACACCCCCATCGTCAAATTTAAGCTGCCACCTCCGTGTCCCGGAGAGAGCCATCAAACGCACGAGCAGGCAAAATCTTCTGCGTGGCGTCGGCTCAACTCTGTTCCCAGCTCCTTTGAAAGCAGGTGTGTCCCTACTGCAGACCGACCGCTGTGCCCCGGACAGAAACGGTGTCTGACTGAGCCGGACCCTCTCCCTTCAAATCAACAATAAAGAGAGAGAAAAAGAGGGCAGGGAGGGGTGAGGAGGGAGAGCCAGAAATAAAGAAACTAAACTGTACCAAGATTTAAAGCCACAGCTCTGAGTCAAAGGGAAATCCTGAAACTATATTCACCCCCAATTAGTAGGCTACCTAGCAAAAATTCCCCAATTGTTTCTCTAGCGAGCCCGGACCCCCGGGCTCCCATCTATCCAGCTGCTTGGAGACTGAGGTAACTGGTGGTGGTGACAGGAGGCGGACACTGGAGGGATATACTGGTGATGTCACAAAAGTGAGAGTTTCTCAGTCTCCAAGCTGCTGGATAAGATGGGCAACCCAGAGGTTCCAGGACTAGACTGGGGACACGATCAGGAAGCCCTGTATGCATCTCCCACAGTGCAGATTAGAATTAATGGGAGGTATTTGTCAGAGTTTGGGCTGGGGAGGGGTACGAGGCAGAGTTGCCCTTTGTCACCTCTACGTTTTGCTCTCATAATAGAGCCATTAGCAGAGAGGTTAAGAAATCATGTGGATATCAAGGGGATACCTATGGGGAGGGGGGGGACAGTTCAAAATAGCCCCGATTGCGGATGATGTGATTTTTACGCTTTGGAACCCACTTATTTCTCTGTCAGTTCTTATGGAAGAAATAAGGCAATATAATGAGGTGTCCAAGTTCAAGCTCAACATGGGGAAAATTGAGGTTCTGGGGCAGGATTTGGAGGGGTGACTGCGTGAAGATTTTCCCTTCCGTTGGACGAAAGAGTTCATTAAATATTTAGGAATTAAAATTGGGATGGACTTGGGGATGCTCTCTGAAACGAATTACCGGCCAATACTGCAGGCACTTAGGTGGGATATAGGGCGGTGAAAGGGCTTACGTGTCTCTCTGTTGGGCCATATTGCAGTGGTGCAGATGAATATTTTGCCTCAAATTTTGTTCTTGTTGCTTTCCCTGCCATGGAGGGTGCCTAGGAAGGTTTTGGGCCAATTGCAATCCCTGTTTATGTAATACATTTGGGAAGGAAAACCACCAAAAATCCAGGAAATGTGGAGGGAGGTGGAAAGATTGTTTAGGGAGATAACGGGATGTTTGGTCCATTTGAGTTCAGCACAGGCACTGCTGAATGAAATTGAGGAAGGGTTAGAGTTAGAAAAATTCTGAGGTATTTGTATAATAGCTATTAAGATGGAAGTAGCATCCTAGTGGAAGAGGGTGGGGGATTGCTTGTAAAGCGCTTAGGTTATCCATTTCGGATGAGTGAGACTGCGGAGTATAAATATCATTGTGTGCGGTCTGTATCAGGAGTGAAAGAGCAGCTATTTTGGCTTGTAAGATGGTTACTGCAAGTATGTTGGGGTGGGGAAGTAAAGAAGGGGGGCTTCAGGGTCTATGGGTGGTTGGTGCAGGATAGTGGGGATTATGTGTGTTTCACCCTCTTCAGTGTGGTGCTATTGTATTTTATGGGAAGGGTGAGAGCTGGGGGTTAAGGAAATACTGGAGGGATTGAGAGGGGTTTTTGGGGATCTGTGTATTTGGAATCTTCGGTGGGGGAGAGGTGATGGAGATGTGAGGTTCTGTAGGGTGGGGTGCATCTGGTGGTGAATGCTACTAGGATTGACAGTGGATTGAGAGAGGTGGGTGGGTGAGGGGAAGGGGAGGAGTAGATGGTGCTGGAGAAAGGGATCTCTTGTGGCCCTTAAACTGTTTGTTTTTTAGATAGTGAATGATGCTAGTATTGGGGGATTGTTTTGTTTCGGTTGTGTAAAAGATAACAAACAGAAAATGTCAAACATACCGGGAAGGGAGGAAGGGGGTTGGGGGGGGGGGGGTGTTAGGATGGGTATACTGGTGGATGTATATGGTTATATATGGTGATGTATTTCTGTTTTTTGAAAACATTCTAATAAAATATTTTTAAAAAGCTACACACATTAATAGTAATTTTTATATTTTTCTTGCTTATCAAAACTAACAACATTTTTCCATCATATCAATAGAGAAATTTTAATCATACCTGATAATTTCTTCTGGACTGGTCTAGCAGTACTCAAGGAAAGGAATGAGTTATGCCCCTTACCAGCTGGTGGAGGCAGACTCTAGCAACCTACTATCCCTGTTCTCCCTGTAAGGAGATCCTGGATTCTCTACAGGGAGAACTATTCAGGCAATTGGTAACAGACCCCACACGTGAAGGGGCCATACTGGACTTGGTGCTTACCAATGGTGAAAGTGTTTCTGATGTTGTAGTGGGAGATCATTTTGCATCCAGTGATCACCAGATGGTGTGGTTCAGTATTAGGACTAGGGATGTTAGAATCCATTCCAAGGTGAGAATCTTAGACTTTAGGAAGACTAACTTTGCGAAGATGGGCCCATACCTCAGGGAGTCGTTAGTGGGATGGGAACAGCTGGGAGATGTAGAAAAACAGTGGGCAAAACTGAAAGGGGGTATTTTAAGGGCAACCAACCTTTTTGTTAAAATGGTACATAAAGGCAAAAGGAACAGGAGACCGCTATGGTTTTCGAAGGAAGTAGCTGAAAAAGTGAAGAAAAAGAGGGAGGCCTTCATGAAATACAAGAGATCACAGAGAGAGGAAGACAGGCATCTGTATTTGGAAAAACCTAGAGAAGCTAGCAAAGTACATAAGAACATAAGATATGCCATACTGGGTCAGACCAAGGTCCATCAAGCCCAGTATTCTGTTTTCAACAGTGGCCAATCTAGGTCATATGTACCTAGCAGTTTCCCCAAGGGACACAGGTTCCACAATGCTTGTATTGGTTCAAATATTGATATCCTGGGTCCCTTCTTAATAATGGTTTATGGACCTTTCCTCCAGGAACTTGTCCAAACCTTTTTTTAAACCCAGCTACACTAACAGCCTTTACTACATCCTCCAGTAACAAATTCCAGAGTTTGATTACACGTTGAGTGAAAAAATATTTTCTTTTATTAGTCTTAAATAGTCTACCCTGTAGCTTCATTGCATGTCCCCTAGTCTTTCTATATTCTGATAAGGTAAACAATCGATCTACGTTTACCCGTTCCACTCCGTTCATTAATTTATAGACTTCTATCATATCTCCCCTCAGCCGTCTCTTTTCCAGGTTAAAGAGCCCCAACCTTTTTAGCCTTTCTTCATAGGAGTATCCTTCCATCCCCTTTACCATTTTGGTGGCTCTTCTCTGAACCTTTTCTAAAATCGCTATATTTTATTTTTTTATTTTTTTATTTATTTATGTTTCTTATATACCGCACTATTTGCGACCAGCGCGGTTTACATAGAACAAACAAAATCCGACAATAAACAAATGTCTGGTCATTACATTGAAGAGGAAATGTTGGAAAACTTGGAGAACAGGGTAAACTATATACATATGCAGATGAATTGCACAGGGTAAATTATATACATATGCAGATGAATATATCCTTTTTAAGATACGGCGACCAGAATTGCACACAATATTCAAGGTGCGGTCTCACCATGGAACGATATAGAGGCATTATAATATCTTTAGTTTTATTTTCCATTCCTTTCCTTATCATACCTAGCATTCTATTTGCTCTCTTGGCCGCTGCTGCACACTGGGCCGAGGGTTTTAAATAGAAATTACACTTACCTGGTAATTGTAGTTCCTGTAGGGTCCAGTTTAGTCCTCCACATCTGGGTAGTGCACCTCCTCCAGCAGCCAGGAGACTGGACCAATCAGAGTCTTTTCCATGTCTGGATGTATGCTGCTGGAGCTCCCATCAGCCCCCCAGTGATCTAGTAACAAAGCAGACTCATAGAAGCAACACATGAGAGAAAAAACTTATCTAAAACATTCCTAATAAAGATACCCCCCCCCCCCCGCAAACAGCCGACTCCCTCCCCAAACGAGGGAGCCGGAAACCTGTACATCGCCTCTGCCTCACTGAGGACCGCAGGAAGAGACATAGTCGCGGCTGAAAGAACAAACCGCCAAAGGAGAGTGGAAGATCCCCCCAACGAGAGGATCACAGACGTATACTTAGCACACTCTCGCAACCCGCGTAGAAACGCGCCGCGCCGAAAAAAAGGCAGTCAATCGGGAGGGAAGGAGGACTAAACTGGACCCTACAGGAACTACAATTACCAGGTAAGTGTAATTTCTATTTCCTGAGCGGTCCTCCAGTTTAGTCCTCCACATCTGGGAAGTACCAGAGCAGTACTCAACGGGAGGGACCCTGCCAACCGGCGCGCAAAACGGCCGAACCAAAACAAGAATCCTTAGAGGCCATCACATCCAACCGGTAATGTTTACTGAAAGCATGGAGCGACGACCAAGTAGCCGCCCTACAAATTTCCAGAGGCGGAACCAAACTGTGCTCCGCCCATGACGCCGCCTGCGCCCTGGTAGAATGGGCCCGGAGGCCCAAGGGAAGCGTCCGGCCCTGCAGTATATACGCTGACGCAATAGCCTCTTTAAGCCACCGGGCAATAGAGGCTTTCGCCGCCGCTTCCCCCTTCTGCCTACCACCAAAAAGGACAAAAAGACGATCCGTCTTACGGTAAGGCTCCGAAACCTTCAAGTAACGCCGGAGCACCCGACGAACATCGAGACGATGCAAGCCACGATCAGTCGCGTCCGCTCCGACGGACGGAAAAACGGGAAGAAAAACAGACTGACTCAAATGAAAAGGAGACACAACCTTGGGAAGGAAGGAGGGAACAGGCCTCAAAACCACTCTATCTTCAGAGAAGGACAAGAAAGGTTCTCTACACGACAGCGCCTGCAACTCAGAAATTCGCCGAGCTGAGCAAATGGCCACCAAAAACACGGTCTTTAGGGTCAAGTCTTTTAGGGATGCCAGGTGAAGTGGCTCAAAGGGTTTCCGCACCAAACCCTGTAACACGAGATTCAAATCACACGGAGGAACCGTCGCCCTGCGAACAGGCCGTAGCCAAAACACTGCTCTCAAAAAACGTTGCACGTCCGAGTGCGCCCCCAAGGAAACCCCCAAGATCTTAGCCCGGAAGCATGCGAGAGCTGCTAACTGTACCTTCAAGGAACTGGCCGCCAGACCTTTGTCAAAACCGTCCTGCAAAAAACTGAGGATGGCCGGCACGGAAGCCTTCGCCACTCGAATATCGTGCCGCGAACACCAATCCTCAAAAATACGCCAGATCCGTACGTACGTGAGAGACGTGGAAGACGTCCGCGCCCGAAGAAGCGTAGCAATGACCGAAGCAGAATAACCTTTCCTCTTCAACCGAGCCCTCTCAATGGCCATACCATAAGCGAGAATCGATCCACCTGAGGCATCCGGAGTGGCCCCTGAATCAAGAGATCCGGTAACGGAGGAAGACGCCACGCCATCCCGTCGAGAAGCCGGATCAGATCCGCATACCAAGGACGCCGGGGCCAATCGGGCGCCACCAGCAGGACCTTCCCGCGGTGCGCTTCGATGCGTTGAATCACTTGACCGATCAACGCCCACGGAGGAAAGACGTAGAGAAGACCGGAGACCGGCCAAGGACGAATGAGTGCGTCGATGCCTTCGGACATCCGCTCCCGCCGCCTGCTGAAGAAGCAACTTGTTTTCGCGGATTGAAAGGTGGCCGTGAGATCCATGACCGGAGTCCCCCACCGGCGCACAATCTGAGCGTAGATCTGCGGATGAAGCTCCCACTCCCCCGCATCCACTTGCACTCTGCTGAGGAAATCCGCCATCACGTTGTCCTTTCCCGCAATATGTGCTGCCGAAATTGCCAGGAGCCGGGACTCCACCCACTGAAACAGAAACTCCGACTCCTCCTCCATGGCTCTGCTGCCCGTTCTGCCCTGCCGATTGAGGTAGGCCACCGCTGCCGAATTGTCCAATAGAACTCTCACGGCGCGCCCCGTCACCGTAGATTCGAAAGCTTGCAGCGCCCTCAGCACCGCTCGAAGCTCGAGACGGTTTATCAACCAAGAGGCTTCCGGGGCGGACCAAGTGCCCTGCGCAATACGATCCGTACAGTGAGCTCCCCCAGCCCTGTAGGCTGGCATCCGTCATCACCGGCAACTAGTCCAGTTGTTCCAGAGACACCCCCATCTGCAGCGACTTCGTGTTCAGCCACTAGCGCAAGGAGAGGCGGACTCTCCTTGGGCAAAGCAGACGCTTGCTGAGCGCATCCGATTGATTCGACCAACGCCGCAAGAGGGCCCTCTGAAGTGGACGCATATGAAACCTGGCCCAGGGCACCACCTTCAGCGTCGCCGCCATCGTCCCCAAGACACGCAGGTACCACCAAGCTGACGGCGCCGGAAATCCCAAGAACTGATGCAGCAGAACCCGCAGGCTCCGTGCCCTGCGGTCCGGCAGGAATACGAGCCCTTCCGCGGTGTCGAAGCGCACCCCGAGGTATTCGAGGGATTGAGACGGCACTAAGTGGCTCTTTTTCTCGTTGATCACCCAACCGAGGCTCCGAAGGAGTTCCATCACCCGGCCGGTGGCTCGACGACTGTCGCTTTCGGACTCTGCCCGTATCAACCAATCGTCGAGGTAAGGATGAACCAAAAAGCCTTCCTTCCGCAACGCCGCCACCACCACCACCATGACCTTGGTGAAAATGCGGGGCGCTGTGGCCAAACCGAACGGCAACGCCCGAAACTGATAATGGCCCCAAGGGAGCGCGAACCGCAGAAACCGTTGATGAGCCGCCCGGATGGGAACGTGCAAGTAGGCCTCCGAAAGGTCCAAAGACGTCAAGAACTCGCCCTTGCGCACTGCCACTATGACGGAACGCAACGTCTCCATGCGAAAATGAGGTACACGCAGACAGCGGTTTACGCCTTTGAGGTCTAAAATAGGACGAAGGGACCCGTCCTTCTTTGGCACCACGAAATAAATGGAATATCGACCCATTCCGAGTTCGGATTCCGCGACCGGGACTACCGCCCCCAAGGCCACCAGGCGGTCCAATGTTAAACGTATGGCGAGCTCCTTCTGCGGACCCTTGCATGGGGACAGGACAAAGGAATCTTGGAGAGGACACGCAAACTCCAGAGCGTAGCCCTCCCTCACTATCTCCAGTACCCACTAGTCCGAGGTGATCTGGACCCAGGAGGGAAGAAAGTGTCGAAGACGAGCTCCGATCACCGGACTGCCCTCCGGGGCCCACCTCGCTTCATTGCGGCTTGCGGCTAAAAGAAGAGGAGGCAGAGAAGGAAGTCGCCGAGAACCCCCTCCCTGCTCCACCAAAGCCCCGAAAACCCGGGGATCTAGCGGTTGATCTGCCACGCTGGAAACCCCCAAAACGGGCAGAACGGAACCTACGAAAGTCTTTAAACTGACCGCGAGAAGACGGCACACTCCGAATCTGTCCAGGCTTATCTTCCGGAAGACGACCACCTTTGGACTCTCCGAGGTCCTTAACCAACTTATCCAGGTCATCCCCGAACAACAGCTTACCCTTAAAGGGGAGCTTGCTAAGGCGGGACTTAGAAGACCCATCGGCTGCCCAATTGCGGAGCCAAATGGTCCGGCGTGCAGCCACCAGGGAAGCCATACTGTTTGCTAGGGTTCTGATCAAATCATAATGAACATCCGCCAAATAAGCCAAACCCGATTCCAATCTCGTCACCTCTAACAACCCCTGCTGATCAAGACGAGAGTCCTGCCGCAAGTGTTGAGCCCAGCGCAAACAGGCTCTGGAGACCCAGGCTCCACAAATAGACGCTTGCAACGATAAAGCATTGGCCTCAAAGGCCTGCTTCAACAAACCATCCACCTTTCTATCCTGAGTGTCTTTCAGGGCCGCAGCACCCTCAACGGGAATCGTGGTCTTCTTGGTCACTGCCGACACCGCAGCGTCGACCCGGGGCGAGCGAAACTTCTCCTTGTCTTTGTCCGCCAAAGGATAGAGACAATTCATCGTCCGAATACCCTTCAATCCGGACTCAGGCTGGTCCCATTCTGCTTGAATCATCTGATCCACCACTCTATGGACCGGAAAGACAACCTGGGAATCGCGCACCGCCTGAATCAGAGGATCCTCTAAACCTTCCTCATCCACCGGCCGCGTCGCAGCCAAATTAAGCGCTTGGAGGGATTCCGTAACTAGAGGCACCAATTCCTCCTTGCGAAACACACGGATAATCCGAGCCTGGTCCTCAGGCTCAGGAATCTCCCCCTCCTCTAATTCAGCAACGCCCTCTTCGGGATCGATGTCCGACCACTCCGTCTCCTGCCAGTCCACCTCATCCGAGGGACGTAGCCGCTTTGCCGCTTTAGGGGCGTCCCCTCTCACCTCCTCACCCTGAGACGGAGGGGCAGGCGGCAGCAAACACAGTTCGGGCAACTTTCCCAAACGCCCTTTCTGAAAAGCCTGATGCATGAGAAGCACAAAATCCGGAGAGAAATCTCCCAAAAAGGCCTCGCCTGCCCCCTTTGATGGCGCAGCCCCTGGCACAGAAGGAGGAGAAGGAGAGGAAGGCCTGAGAAGACCCGGAGAAGGCTCTCCCTCAGCCGAGACTGGAGGGACTACAGACTGCAAAGGCCCAGCGACCTCCATCGGAGGGTCCAGGACAGAAGAGACAAGAGTACAGCCCTTGCACACCCCGGCGTCAGACACCGGGACCTTGCAGGATCCGCAGATCACGCACTGCGGATGCCCCGACATGAGGACAGCACTCCCCAGCAACAAACAAGGCTGAAAACAAAAAGTCCACTGACCAGAACAGAGCAGCAAGGGAAGGCCAGCCCCAGCAACCTGCCTGCAGTGCCCCGGGGGAGTAGGATAGGATGACGGGAAAAAACCCCAAGCCTTGCCAAAAGACGTTGGCCACCGCGGGCCCACGGTGTGCCTCTGAGCCGAAGAATCTGCTGCAGGAAGCCTTGCCGGCCTAGGAACGCCGCAGCAGGAGCCGCCGAAAAAGTGCGGGAGAAAGTGAAAGTAAAATGGCCGCCGCTCCCGCGGCCGGAAAAAAGGCGCGAGACACAAAAATAAAGAAATAAAAAGAAATTAAAGTAAAAAGTACCCCTGCTAAGGAAAACACACCGGTGTCAATCAAGGCAGCAAGAAAGAAAGGAAACGCGCCCCGGAGACAAGCTCCGCTTACCAGGCCGATCAGGAACGTGAGCCCCGCTGAGAGGAACTGCAACGCTACAGAGGCACGCTGACAGGAGATGCCCAGTAAGCGATCGTGCCTGGAAATGCTAAATCTCTCCCCCGTGCCAGTCTAGGGGAAGAGATCGCAAAGACAGCCGGAGCCCGAAGTGTCTCCACCAAGCAGGAAACAGAAGGGCAGTACAAGCTCGGCTCCCCCGTGTTCACGTCTTTTTTTTTTTTTTTTTAAAGCGACAGGTCCCCTGAATAAGGAAAATAAACAGATAGCAGAAAAATAAGGAAAACAACCCAAAAAACCTAACTAGTGTTGCCTAAAAGATCCTAAAGTGAGCCCAAGAACAGGCTCACACGTCCACCTGCTGCAAGGAGACTGGACACACTGGGGGGCTGATGGGAGCTCCAGCAGCATACATCCAGACATGGAAAAGACTCTGATTGGTCCAGTCTCCTGGCTGCGGGAGGAGGTGCACTACCCAGATGTGGAGGACTAAACTGGAGGACCGCTCAGGAACATAGTATCCACAATGACGCCTAAATCTTTTTCCTGGGTGGTGGTTCCTAATGTGGAACCTTGCATCGTGTAACCATAGTTTGGGTTGTTCTCCTAGGACAAGCAGGATGTGTCAGCCACACCTGGTGACGTCATCCGACGGCGCCGTGACGGAAGTGCTCTCTAGCTCAGAAGCTTCTGAGCATGTGTGAGGTGACCCCACCTCCCCGGTCCGCCCCCAGCCCGACCAGTTTTTCATTCTTCCGCCTTGCCTCAAGACGGATCTTAGCTCTCTCTCTCACCAATTGCAACCAATAATGCCTAAACCTGGATTTAAACAATGTCCAACATGCAAAAGGAAAATGAACATCTCCGATACTCACCTGAGCTGCCTCCGATGCCTCGGGGCATCCCATATCGTAGAGGACTGTGCCTGCTGCGCCCAGATGTCCTCCAGGGCAAAGAAAATCAGGGATCACTCCCTAAAGGAATTCTTGGCGGCTCCGGTACACGCTGCCGATCCCGGCACCTCAGAGCGCGGTAAGTCCGCTAAGGGGAAGGCTCCCGCTAAGAAAAAACTCCGGGCGGGCCTAGGCCCCGTGCCTCCTCCTCTGCCGGAGATATCTCTTCCCCCTGTGGCCTCCGCGGTGACTGGCTCAAGCGCCCCCACCGCCGGATGCTCCTCCGATATTCTGCAACGGGGCCCCAGAGAATCCATCGTGTCGCCGCGTTCTGGAGTTCCCCCTGATGCCTGCCGCCTCCCCAGACTCCCTCCATTGCCATGCGGTCCAGGCGGGGGCGGTCAAGATGGCGCCGCCCACGTGGTCCTGCCTGATTCCGTCCCCAGAGACTTAACTCCCAATCCGATGGCCAGGAGCGCCTCCTCCCACCGTGATGACGTCAGGAGTCTCCCTCACCGCGGGCTTCCCTCACCTCGAGCCAGCCCACGGAGGACTTCCCCGGATGCTCCCCCTCGCGCCGAGGATACCCTCCGCGCCAAGGGTTCTCATCACTGCAACCACAGCCGCAGCAGCCGCCACAAGCACCGCGCCGACAGCCGGGAGCCGTCTCACCGGCGCGGGGATAGCGGAAGCAGTCACACCAAACGGAACAAGAGCAAGAGGCACTCTCACCACAGGGACAGCACTGCCAGTGATTCCTCCCGCCACCGCGGGAGAAGCAGATCTCACTCGCAGAGTCACCGGAGCAGCAGGTCCTCTGCTTCCAGCACCTCTGAAGCTATATTACAGCTGTTACAACGGCTTGTGCAACAGACCGCTCCTGCGGGCAAGGACAGCTCCGTAGCAGCACCCTTGGATGTACAAATCCCAGAAAGGGGGGGGACTTCTCCCACCCCGGCCTCTCCAGAGCCTGATCCCCCTAGGGAGAGGAGCCCTTCCCCTATGCTGGGGCAGGACTCAGAGGGGAGCGCCCCAGAAGAAGGGGACCCCGAATCTCCGTCAACCAGATCCACTCTGGACGAGCAACTGGAGGCACAGGCTCCTGTGCCAGAAGACCTCACCTACCCTAAGTTCTTGAAGAAGGTTGTGGCAAAGCTAGGCCTCACCAACGCAGAGCCCTCCGACGAGAAGGATCCTGAGGTGATGAAATATCTCAGCGGACCCAAGCCAGCCTTGTCTCTTCCCCTTCACCGGAAACTTAAGGACAAACAATCCACCCTTTGGCAGTCCCCTGCCTCCGGACAAGCCTGCGCCAGACGTCTGGACAACAAATACCTTCTCCAGGCAGCCACGGGCTTTGACAAGGCCCAGCTCCCTCACCAATCTATTGTGGTAGCGTCAGCTCTCAAGAGAGCCAAGTCTTCACGCACACAAGCGACACATCCCCCTGGTCGGGACCCTAAACTCCTCGACGACCTAGGGCGGAAAGTTTTCCAGGGAGCGATGCTGAATGCCAAGATATCAGCTCATCAATTCCAGCACCTGCTGTTCCAAGACGCCCTCCTGGCAGATCTTAAGGACCAATTGCTCCAGCCTCCCAAGCAATCACAGCACGCAGCCACGTTCCAGGAACTAGCAGAATGCTCCAAACATCTGATGAGCACGGCTTTCGATGCCTTCGACACAGCCATCCGGACAGCGGGCACGGCCATTGCAGCCCGCCGCTGGGCCTGGCTGCGAGCTTCTGGCCTGTCAGACAACACTCATGACAGGATTGCTGACGCGCCCTGCTTAGGAGACTCCCTCTTTGGGGACAAGGTCGCTGATACAGTGAATGGTCTGAAAGAGGACTGCACCACGCTAAAGACTTTAGCGGCGGACGGACTCGAACGCCCCTCCTGGTCCCAGAAAGGGAGCTACTACCGCAAGCCCTTTGTCTCTTCAAAGAAATACTACGGCTCCAACCGGCAGTGGCAAGCACCGAAATTCAAGCAAAACTACAACAAAGCTTCCTTTCAAAGACAGCCACAAAGAGATCGCAAACAAAAACCAGCAAACGCTCAACAAGCTGGTAAGAACAGCTCCTCCTTCTGACAATCAGCACCGGCTGGCCACGCAGGTCCTTGCTGCCCCGCCGGTGGGAGGCCGCTTATCCAGCTTCCTTCCTGCCTGGCAGGTGATCACCACGGACAAGTGGGTCCTCCAGATTATCCAAGAGGGCTACCGCTTACGGTTCTCCTCCCCGCCATGGCAGCGCACACAACCCAGCAGCAAACCATCACCGCACCTGGAAGCTGCCCTTGCGGACCTCTTACAGCAGCTCATCAGAACTCGGACAATCGAACGGGTTCCCCCCGACGAGATCAACACTGGCTTCTACTCCCGATACTTCCTTATTCGCAAGAAGTCCGGGGGCCTACGCCCTATCCTGGACCTCCGCAAGCTGAACAACGTCCTCTGGAAAGAGAAGTTTCGAATGTACTCCCTGAACTCTATCCTTCCCCTCATCAGACCGGGAGATTGGATGGCGACTTTGGATCTACAGGATGCTTACTCTCACATCCCAATACATGCCTCTCACAGGAAATTCCTGCGGTTCATAGCAATGGGGTGCCACTACCAGTACCGGGTACTTCCTTTCGGTCTATCCCCAGCTCCCAGGGTCTTCACGAAGTGCATAGCTGTGGCAGCGGCACACCTTCGCAAACAAGGGCTCGCCATCTTTCCTTACCTGGACGACTGGCTGATATCGTCACCCTCCGCCACGGAACTCAGGGCGGCAGTTCAAGAGACTACCACCCTACTATCCAAGCTGGGTTTCCTGCTCAACACGGAGAAGTCTCGACTGGAACCCACCCAACGCACGGAGTTCATCGGGGCCATAATCGACACCACCTCAGCCAAGGCCTTCCTTCCCAGGCAATGGCAGGAGAACATCATCCGCCTCGCGAAGAAGGTGTCTTCCGCAAGACAGACCACTGCCCACGACATCTTGCGCCTATTAGGTCACATGGCAGCGACCACTTCAGTCCTAACCCTGGCCAGGCTGCACATGCGCACTCTACAGTGGCACCTGCGCTCCTACTGGAAACAACGGTCTCAAGCTCTCACTGCCCTGATCCCGATCAAACCGAGGGTTGCCCAGAGCCTCCAGTGGTGGATGGCGCCTGCCAATCTCTCCGAAGGCAAGAGTCTTCAACCCTGCGGCTACCAGCTCGTCCTGACCACGGACGCCTCCTCCACAGGCTGGGGAGCCCACCTGTTGCAGCTCAGTACGCAAGGAGCTTGGAACAGGACGGAACAATCCCTCCACATCAATGTCCTCGAACTCCGAGCGGTCAGGTATGCGCTCCAGACCTTCATGTCACATCTCGCAGGGAAGACAGTCCTGATCCAGACCGACAACCAAGTGACCATGTTCTACCTCAACAAGCAAGGGGGTACGGGCTCCCGCATTCTCTGCAGGGAGGCCCTCCAGACTTGGACATTGGCCTTGTCACACAACTGCCTTCTACAGGCCACGTACCTCCCGGGGGAGCAGAACGCGATTGCGGACAGACTAAGCAGGCAGCTCCAGCCCCACGAATGGACGCTGCACGAGGAGGTAGCGGAGTCCATCTTCCGACGTTGGGGGAAGCCATGGATAGACCTCTTTGCAACCGAAGACAATTCCAGATGCCCTCTATTCTGCTCAAGACGCCCCTCACCCCAGAGAGTGGCCTCAGATGCGTTCGCAATACCCTGGGGGGAGTGGAGGCTGGCTTACGCCTTTCCCCCAACCCCCCTCATGACAGCCACCGTACAGCGCATCATCAACGACAAGGCGCACGTCATCCTGATTGCGCCCCACTGGCCAAGGCAGATGTGGTTCCCCCTACTACTGCAGCTTTCGCAGGAACCTCCCATCCGGCTACCAATGAGACCAGACCTGCTCACGCAGAACGACGGCACCACCTGGCACCCCAACCTTCAGACTCTTGCTCTGACAGCCTGGAGACTGAGAGGTTGAACTTCCAAGAGCTCCATCTGCCGGCGGAGGTACAGCACATCGTACTGGCATCAAGGAGACCGTCCACGAGAAAGTCTTACAGTCTCAAGTGGAAACGTTTCAGTATCTGGTGCACAGGCCAAGGGATCCCGCCGGACTCGTGCCCCGTTTCGGTGGTGCTACAGTATCTCTCCTCGCTCTTCCGTCTGGGTTTGAAACCCCAGTCAATTAAGGTGCACCTCGCAGCCATCGCGTCCCTGCATCAGCCGCAGAACAACTCACCCACGGGCTCGATAGCCGCTCTGCCCATTGTGACCCGCTTCATGAGAGGTCTCAGGAACCTGCAGCCCCCGGTTCAGAGACCCGTTCCCTCGTGGGACCTCAACATCGTCCTCCAACAACTGACACGAGAACCTTTCGAGCCTCTGCCCTCGGCGGAATCTAAATTCCTGTCCTGGAAGACGCTTTTCCTCATCGCCATCACCTCCGCAAGGAGGGTGAGCGAGCTAGAAGCCTTGGTAACTCACCCCCCGTACACCAAGATTCACCACAACAGGGCGTCTCTCCGGACACACCCAAAGTTTGTTCCGAAAGTCTCTTCTGTCTTCCACATCAACCAATCAGTGGAACTACCGTCCTTCTTCCCTGCCCCTCATGGGTCACCAGAAGAACAACGACTACACTCACTGGACTGCGTCCGGGCCCTGCGCATCTACATCGAAAGAACGGCCTCTGTCCGGCAAGGGACCCAGCTTTTCGTGTCCTTCGACCCCAACAGACCGGGACGGCCTGTCACCAAGCGCACACTCTCCCACTGGATATCTGACTGCGTCTCCTACTGTCTTCAGAAGGCGGGCAGCCATCAAGCAGATAAGGCGAGCGCACACCAGCTCCGCGCACTGGCCACCTCTCTCGCAAGCGCACAGGAGGTCCCAGTAAGCGAGATATGTAAAGCCGCCACCTGGTCCTCGCACCTTACCTTCCAAAAGCACTATTGCCTTGATCTCCAAGCAGAAGCCGACAGCTCATTTGGCCGAGCAATCCTGTCCACCGTAGCAAGTTCCACCTTCCTGGACGTGACAGGAGCATCCGACCCAGTCTCAGCCCGAGGGCAGTAGTTCCTCTATTGTAGCCACCATGGACAAGGGTGGCCCACCTGTGGACCCCCCTCTTAGTTGTTATTGCACAATGTGATCACTACTTGCACAATGTTTGCACAATGTTTGCACGTTATTGCACTATTGTTCCACTGCACTGTTGTTGTTTGCACCCTGTTCTACCTCATGGCGTTTGCACTACTGTTGATGCTTGCACCGTCTTATTGCATTAGTTGCACCATAAACGTCTGTTCTTGCACAATAAGCGTTGTACTTCTCATGACTTGTCAGTGGTGTCCCACAGGCCTACTAGTCTGGCTCAGGCCCCCCTCAGCCTCAGCGCGTAACAAGTAGCTGGGGAGACACCAGGTGTGGCTGACACATCCTGCTTGTCCTAGGAGAAAGCAGAGTTACTTACCTGTAACGGAGTTCTCCGTGGACAGCAGGATAGGTCAGCCACACGATCCCGCCCACCTCCCCTCTGAGGGTGGCCTGCGATCCGCGCCCCAGCCTCTGGCCGAAGCTAATGACTCACTGGTCGGGCTGGGGGTGGACCGGGGAGGTGGGGTCACCTCACACATGCTCAGAAGCTTCTGAGCTAGAGAGCACTTCCGTCACGGCGCCGTCGGATGACGTCACCAGGTGTGGCTGACCTATCCTGCTGTCCACGGAGAACTCCGTTACAGGTAAGTAACTCTGCTTTTTCTTCCCTAGGTGCATAACCTTGCATTTGTCCACATTAAATTTCATCTGCCATTTTGATGCCCAGTCTTCCAATTTATCAAGATCCTCTTGCAATTTTCCACAATCCTCTTGGGTTTTAACAACTTTAAATAGTTTTGTGTCATCTGCAAATTTGATAACCTCACTCGTTATTCCACTTTCCAGGTCATTTATGAATATGTCAAAAAGCAGCGGACCCAGCACAGATCCCTGGGGTACACCACTATTCACCTTTCTCCATTGGGAAAATTGGCCATTTAGCCCTACCCTCTGCTTTCTATCTTTTAACCAGTTCCTGATCCACAATAGTACACTGCCTCCTATCCCATGACTCTTTAGTTTTGCCAAGTCTCTGATGAGGGACCTTGTCAAAGGCTTTCTGAAAGTCCAGATACACAATATCAACCGACTCACCTTTGTCCACCTGATTATTCACTCCTTCAAAAAAACATAACAGATTAGTAAGACAAGATCTTCCTTGTCTAAAGCCATGTTGGCTGTCTCCCATTAGGTCATGACTATCTACATGCTGAGTAATTTTATTCTTTATGATGGTTTCTACCATTTTTCCCGGTACTGATGTCAGGCTCACCGGTCTTTAGTTTCCCGGATCACCCCTGGAACCCTTTTTAAAAATTGGTGTTACATTGGCGATCCTCCAATATTCAGGTATTAGAGATGATTTTAATGATAGTTCACAGATTACTAATAGCAGGTCTGCAATCTCGTATTTCAGTTCTTTCAACACCCTTGGATGTATACCATCCGGCCCAGGTGATTTGCTACTCTTCAGTTTATCTAAAAGTTGTAATACATCTTCCCGATGTATCGATATTTCCTTCAATTCTTCCGCACCTTTAAATACCACTTCAGTCATGGGCAACATCCCTACATCTTCCTCAGTAAAGACTGAAGCAAAGAATTCATTCAATCTCTCACTATCGCCTTGTCGCCTCTTAGTGCTCCTTTAACCCCTTTATCATCTAATGGACCAACTGACTCTCTCACAGGTTTTTTGCTACGAATGTACTTGAAAAGGTCTTTACTTTGCGTTTTTGCTTCCGCAGCAAGCTTCTTCTCAAATTCTCCCTTTGCCTGCCTTATCAATGCCTTGCATTTTGACTTGCCAGTGCTTGTGCTGTTTCCAGGTTTCGTCGTTTGGCTCTTTTTTCCATTTCCTGAAAGATGCTTTTTTGGCAACAACAGCCTCTCTGACCTCACCTTTAAACCATGCTGGCAGTTTTTTGGACTTCCTTCCACTTTTCTTAAAGCGTGGAATACAGCTGGTCTGGGCTTCCAAGATAGTATTTTTCAACAACAGCCAAGCCTGATGTACGTCTTTAACCTTTGCAACTGCTTTTAGTTTTTTCTTAACTGTTTTCCTCATTTTATCATAGTTTCCCTTTCAAAAGTTAAAAGGTAGTACTGTGGATTTCCTTACTATCCCTCCTCCACTAATTAAATCAAAGGCGATCATGCTATGATCACTATTGCCAAGTGGCCCCAACACCCTTATCTCTTGCACTAGGATCTGGTGTTCCACTAAGGACTAGGTCTAATATGGCTTCCCCTCTGGTCGGTTCATGAACCAGCTGCTCCAAGAAGCAGTCATTTATTTCATCGAGGAACTTTATCTCCCTAGCATGTCCTGACGGGACACTGACCCAGTCGATACCAGGGTAGTTGAAATCACCCATTATTATTACTGCACTGTAACGTTTGTTAGCTTCCTTGATTTCTTTGAGCATTTCATCATCCATTTGGTCATTCTGGCAAGGCGCTCGATAGTACACCCCCACTGCCATTGCCTTCCCCCTTTTACATGGAATTTCAATCCATATAGATTCTACAGCAGATTTTGTTTCCTGCAAAACTTTAATCCTTTCTGACTCAATGCCCTCTCTAACATAGAGAGCAACCCCTCCACCAATTTGATCAGCTCTATCATTACGATATAGTTTGTACCCAGGTATCACAGTGTCCCACTGGTTGTCCTCCTTCCACCATGTCTCTGATATTCCAATCATATCTAACCTTTCATTTAGTGCTATATATTCTAACTCTCCCATCTTATTTTTTAGGCTTCTAGCATTTGCATACAAGCATTTTAGAGAATGTATTTTACTCATATTAATTTGGCTATTGTTAGACATGGGTAATTTGGGATCTTTAAGCTCAGTCTGCTCCATACTTGAGGGCATTTGGGCTACTTTACTCTTTTGTGGAACCTCTCTGCTCTCTGCTAGTCAAGAAGGCAAAGATTCAAAAGGAGGAGGAAGATTCAAAAGGAGGAAGAAATAGCCAATGCAATAAAATGGGGGGATAAAACATTTTTCAGATATATTATTGAGAAGAGGAAGGGCAAAAGTGGTATTGTCAGACTCAAGGGTGCAGGGGGGGAATATGTAGAAGCTGATAAGGATAAAGCGGAATTGCTTAACAAATATTTTTGTTCTGTGTTCACAGATGAAGAACCAGGAGCAGGACCTCAGAACACACCCACAAATAAGAACAGAAGCGAGGGACATCTTGAACAATTTTCAGAAGACTGTGTTCGTGAGAAACTAGCTCAACTTAAAGTAGACAAAGCGATGGGACCGGATGGGATACACCCTAGAATACTGAGGGAACTTGGGGACGTTCTAGCAACTCCACTGACTGACCTTTTCAATGCCTCATTGGAGTCGGGAGTGGTGCCAAAGGACTGGAGAGAGGCTCATGTGGTGCCTTTACACAAAAGCGGAAGTAAGGATGTGGTTGAAAACTACAGGCCGGTTAGTTTAACTTCGGTGGTGAGTAAATTATTGGAAACACTTCTGAAAGAGAAAATAGTGAGGTTTCTGGAGTCCAGCGGATTACAGGATCCGAGGCAGCATGGATTCACCAGAGGCAGGTCTTGTCAGACAAATCTGATTGATTTCTTTGACTGGGTGACCAGGGAGTTGGACCGAGGGAGAGCTCTAGATGTGGTGTATTTAGATTTCAGTAAATGGGAGGCGTGGCCTAGTGGTTAGGACAAGGTACTTCAGGCCAGAGGGCCGGGGGTTCAAGTCCTACCTGGGGACAGCAATCTCGGGCTGGAGGGACTGGGATTTCTAGTCCTATAGGCACTCCTTGTGGTCTTGGGCAAGCCACTTAACCCTCCATTGCCCATGTTCCCTGTATGTATTAGTGTATGTGTGTCATATCCCCTCATGTTAAATGTATCCCCCAATTGACTGCTTTGACCCGGTGAAAAGCGGGATATAAATACAGCTAAATAAATAAAGAAATAAATAAAGCCTTTGACACTGTTCCTCACAGGCGACTTATAAACAAACTGAGCACCCTAGGGATGGACCCTAAAGTTACTGCTTGGGTTAGAAATTGGTTGGGTGGGAGGCGACAAAGAGTACAAGTAAATGGAGCTCACTCTGAGGAGAAGGATGTTACCAGTGTTGTGCCCCAGGGATCTGTCCTTGGTCCGATTATTTTTAACATCTTTGTTAGTGATATAGCGGAAGGGCTGTCGGGTAAGGTTTGCCTCTTTGCAGATGATACCAAAATCTGCAATAGAGTAGACACCCAGGAAGGACATGAGGAGGGATCTAGCTAAGCTTGAAGAATGGTCTAGAATTTGGCAGCTGGGATTTAATGTTAAAAAATGGAAGGTCATGCATTTGGGCTGCAGCAATCCAAGGGAGCAATACAGTATAGGAGGTGAAGTACTTTTGTCCACTAAAGAAGAGCGGGACCTAGGCGTGGTTGTGTCTGATGATCTTAAAGTAGCTAAACAGGTAGAAAAGGCATCGGCAAAAGCTAGAAGGATGCTTGGGTGCATACGGAGAGGAATGGCTAGCAGAAAAAAGGAGGTGATAATGCCTCTGTAGAAGTCTTTGGTGCAACCTCATTTGGAGTATGGTGTGCAATTCTGGAGACCTCACCTTCAAAAGGATGTGAACAGGATGGAGTCGATGCAGAGGGTAACTACTAAAATGATTAATGGGCTTCATTATAAAGCATATGAGACTTAAGGATCTTAATATGTACACCTTAGAGGAAAGGCGGGATAGAGGTGATATGATTGAGATGTTTAAATACCTCCATGGCATAAATGTTCAGGGAGAGAGCCTCTTTCAATTGAAAGCAAGTTCTGCTACGAGGGGACATGGGATGAGGGTGAAGGGAGATAGATTCAGGAGTAATATGCGGAAATATTTCTTTACAGAAAGAGTAGTGGATCCATGGAATAGTCTCCCAGTGGAGGTGGTAGAGATGAGGACAGTAACTGAATTCAAAAAAGCATGGGACCAACACAGAGGATCTCTAAAGGTAAAAAGTGGACTGTTGTAGTTGTTGTTATGGAAGGACAGACTAGATAGGCCATGTGGTCTTTTTCTGTCATCATGTTTCTATGTTTCTATGTTTCATCACCGTCCTCTTTCCTATCACATATTGTAGTTCCTTTCTGATTTCTTTTTGTTACATGTTCTATTTTATCTTTTTGTAAACTGCCTTGTATGCCCCTCAAAGGGTGGTATATCAAGTGACAATTAAACGATAAATGATACACAAAACCTTTGATGTTGTCATCTTAGGATATATACTGATACAGCAACCCTGAAAATCCAGTTTTTTGACTCTTCTTAAGCAGTGAACACAAACAACTCAGTTGAAAAACACTAAGCAACTTTAACCTTAACAACCGACATTTAAGATAGAACTCGTGAGAGACAATTCATTTGGAAGAAGTATTTGGCTCTCGTACCATGAAGAAATCAGTGTCAGGCCCAATGCCTAGCAGGCAATTGCAAGGAAAACAGCAGAGCTTCCAAACCCATAAGACAGTCTTCCAGGATGGTCCTGGATTGGTCACGGAAAGGAAATGATCAGGTATGATTAAACTTTCTCCTTCCTTACCATACTACTACACCAGTGCAGACGAATGGGATGTACCCAAGCAGTCAGGACCCAGTATAGGAGGAAGACAACACTCTAGACAAAACTGCTCTGCCGAAGGCATCATCAGCTCCAATTTCTAAATGCAACACGCAGTGCTTCACATCAAGACAGATTCCACTCAAGAGACATCATGTGCCCTGGTGGAGCGAGCCTGCACTTCCACCAGCACTGGTTTTCCAGCCAAGATGTACACTGAAGCCACAGTTTCTTTAAACCATAGAAAAACTGAGAACTTAGCAGCTGCCTGGCCCTGCCTTGGACAGAGAGATGGTCTGATCAAAGGGCTGTCCCCAGAGTTGGTTCAAGGTGATGATGCCCTAAGCAAACCTTAAGTCTTATGCCCCCACTCCACTTTGGCTGTCAGAATCTATTGTTTAGCTTTGACTGTCTTGCTTTTTGCCACCCTTCAGAAACTGCTACCCTAGGAGATCATGTAGTTTGCATGGTAGTTGGCCTAGACCTGTCTGACCAATGAAAGTAGTTTGTCAGCTCCAAACATCAGAGAAGAGCTCTCCTCACATCCAGCAGACACAGAGAGGGGTCTGCCCTACAAACCTCCTCCGACAACAAGGGTAAGATTACCTCCCGATTGAGGTAGAAATAGGACAGCAGCTTAGTGAGAAAGGACCGCATCTTTTACAATGAAATTGCAGTCATCATCATGATCAAAAAGGATTCTCAAAAGGACAAGTCCTGCTGCTCTGACATACATCTGATGGACGCCACAGCCACCAGGAATGTCACCTTAAGCGTCAGATCTTTAAACAACTTTCACCAAATGGGCTTAAAGGATGGCTCCTTCAATGCCTTTGACACCAGAGACAAGCTCCAAAAGGGTACTATCGACCAAACTAGAGAGCAAAGCTGCTTCACTCCTTTGAGGATGCAAGAAACATCAATATGCACTGTCAAAAGCATGCCCTGGATATGTCCCGGGTTGCATGCCAGGGCCACCACTTCGACCATGAGTGAATTTAGGGCGAGCCCCTGATCCAGCTCTGCTTGAAGAGAAGGCCAACATTGCTCCCACATCCGCTCTTCTAGCCAGGGGCCCAAGAGGAGCACTGCCTCTCAAACTTTTCAGACCCTAACATAAGCTAGGGAGGCAAAGCCCTAAAGGTCCTGAGCATGGTATCTATCATGGCTCTAGAAAGTAGCCTCACCTTTACAGCTTATGCTTCTCAAGGGTCAAGCTGTAAGCGAAAAGGGTGTTGTCATCTCCATTACCGAGTGAGCTTGACAAAGAAGACCCTATTCCTGAGGCAGCAAAAGCGGGGGCTCTGCTAGCAGGGCGCACTAGATCTGCATACCACAGCCTGCTTGGCCTGTCCAGAGCCACCAGAATCACCAAGCCGGACGGGACCAAATCCTGTGAAGGAGACAACTCACCAAGAGCCACAGAAGGAAGACATACAGCGACCCATCCTGAGACTATGCCTGTAGAAGGGCATCCAAACCTGCCACCCATCGGTCCTTCCTGCAAATGAAAACGTTTTTAATTTTTTGCCTTGGCATTCTCCCCTCTGGTCATCAGATTGAACAATGGGGAGCCCTACGTTTTCACTATCAAGCTGAAGGTATGAGGACTCAACTCCCACTCCCTGGGAACCGCTATGTACTGGCTGCAGGTCAGCTGCTAACAAAGCAAGCAAGTTTTCTTCTGCCCTCTGGCATTGGGCAGGGACCTCAAGCACTACTCCAGTACACAGAGTCCCACCTTGCTTGTTGACATTAGCTACTGCCACAGCCTTTTCCAAGGACCATTCTGCCCATTAATGAAAGCTACAATTTCACCAAAGCCAGGTGGATTGCCCTGGCCTCTAACTGGTTGATGGACCACTCAGCTTTCTGAAGGACCACAGGCCATGAATCTTCTGGCCTTGACAATGCACTCCTCCATCTTTCAAGCTGGCGTCCATGGTGACTAGTGCTCAATCCGGGGTTTCTAATAGCATGCTGCACAGCAGATGGTTCATCTAAAGTCACCACTCCAATTGCTCCTTGACCTCCCTGGGGAGGGGAAGGGGGCCGGCTGAACTTCAACACTTCCTTCCTCTCATTCTGCCATGTCCAGTCTCTCCAAGAGCCCCTTCACTCCCATTACTGTCATGCCTCCTCTTTTTTCCCCCTGTACTCTCCTGCTCCTTTTGCTTCTTTCATCCGGGGATATCAATCCCAATTCTGGTCCCCCTAGGCATTTAATTTGCTCCCTTTGCAACCCCTCTTATCTTACTCATATCCCTCTCCTTCCTCCATCCTCTCTCCCTTTCTTATGCACCCTGTGGAATGTCTGCCTCCAACAAACTTATCTTTTTTCATGAGCTTTTTGTCACTAAAGCTCTGCATTTTCTTGCTCTACAGAGACTTGGGTTTCTCCCTGATGACTCTGCTATGGTTGCTGCACTCTCTCATGGAGGCTACCTTTTCTCCCACACACTTTGCCCAATTGGCCATGGCGCTGATGCTGGATTGTTACTCGCTCCTTCCTGTTGGCTTAAACCCCTCGTTCCGCCTCAGTAATATTCCTTTGCTTCTTCTGAAGTCCATTCCATCCATTATTTACTTAACTACTTCTCTGGGTAGCTGTCATATCGACTCCCTGACAAGTCCACCTCTTCCTTTCTCACTGACTTTGACTCTTGAGTTTTCTTCTTTCTGGACCGATCTTCCCTTTCCCTCATTCTTGGGGATTTTAATATTCATGTTGATGACCCCCCTGACTCTTATGCACCTAAGTTCCTTACCTTAAGCTCCTCATTCAACCTCCAGCTGTGTTCTACAGCCTTGACCTTTTTCTCCGACTGCCCTCTAACTTCTCCACCTCAGTCTGACCATCATCATTTGCTAACTTTCATTCTTAACCATTCTCTATCATAGTCTTATCCTGTCTCCACAACACATTTAGGAACGTTAAGGCAATGGACCCCTCTAATCTCTCCACTGCTGTCTCATCTTTCTCTTCCACTATGACATTGGAGTCTGATGACGAGGCAGCCTCTTCCTACAGCACTAAACTTTCCTCTGCTTTGGATTCTCTCGCTCCTCCCATTCCATGCCCTGCGAGGTGTACTATACTTCAACCCTAGCTAACCTCTAAAATCCGCTACCTATGTCAGGCCTTAACAAATTTTCTTGAAATCTAGAAAACAAGATAAAAATATGGAAATTACACTAACCTGGTAATTGTAGTTCCTGTAGGATCCAGTTTAGTCCTCCACAATCGGGTACTGCCCCTCTCACTGCAGCCTGTAGACTGGACCAATCAAATCTTCTGTAGTACATATCCAGCAGGAGCTCCCAGAAGCCCCCCAGTGTACTAGTAACAAAGCATACTGAACGAAGCAACACATCAGATTATTATCAGATTAACATTAAACCTTGTACTTCCCCCCCTGGAATAACCAACTCCCTCCCCAAACGAGGAAGTCAGAACACTGCACGGCGCCGGAATCGACGCCCCTAAATTGACACAGAGCTCCCCCCAGGTACTAAGGAGCTTACGGAACCCCAAAAGAAAGGGAAGAGCCATAGCTATAAGCACGACTGCCGCTAAGGTCCGAACGGGACGCAAAACTATCTTAGAATCTCCCGCTCGGGATAGCGCGCCGCAAGATCATGCAGATATTCGGGAGGGAAGGAGGACTAAACTGGATCCTACAGGAACTACAATTACCAGGTTAGTGTAATTTCCATTTCCTGTGCGGATATCCAGTTTAGTCCTCCACAATCGGGATGTAACAGAGCAGTTAAGACTGGGCGGGACCTTGTAGGCCGGCGCGCAAAACCGCCGAACCAAAACAGGAATCCCGAGCCGCTGACACATCCAAGCGATAGTGCCTGCTGAAAGCATGCAGAGACGACCAAGTGGCCGCCCTACAGATCTCCGCTGGTGGAACCAGACCATGCTCCGCCCAAGAGGCCGCCTGAGCCCTAGTAGAATGAGCCCGGAGCCCCTCCGGAACCGGCCGCCGCTGCAACAGATACGCGGAGGCGATCGCTTCTTTAAGCCATCGAGCAATGGAGGCCTTAGCCGCCGCCTCCCCTTTCCGTGCACCCCCAAAGAGCACAAAAAGCCGATCAGTCTTCCGAAATGACTCGGTAGACTGTAAATACCGACGCAGCGTGCGGCCCACATCAAGCCGGTGAAGCCCCTTGTCCACCGACTCGACCGAGGCCGCCGAAATCACTGGTAGAAATACTGCCTGATTCAGGTGAAAAGGAGACACCACCTTTGGCAGGAAGGAGGGAAACCGGACGGAGCACAACCCGCTCCGCAGAAAAAGACAAGAAAGGTTCTCGGCATGACAAGGCCTGTAGATCCGAGATGCGCCGTGCCGAGCAAATGGCTACCAGAAAAACCGTCTTCAACGCGAGATCCTTCAAGGATGCCCTCCGCAAGGGCTCAAAGGGTTCCCGAGCCAGGGCCCGCAGAACTAAATTCAAATCCCACGGAGGAATCACCGCTCTGCGGGAAGGCCGCAAATGAAACACGGCGGTCAAGAAACGCCGCACATCCGCATGAGCGCCAAGAAGGCGGCCCAAGACCTTGCCTCTATAGCAAGAGAGCGCGGCCAATTGGACCTTCAGGGAACTGGCCGCGAGACCCTTCTCGAAGCCATCCTGCAGAAAGCTGAGCACGACGGGCACCGAGACCGTCGCCGCCCGAACTCCACGCCGGGAGCACCAGTCCTCAAAAATTCTCCAAATTCGAACATAAGTAAGAGAAGTGGACGACTTTCTTGCCCGCAGTAAGGTGGAAATCACCGCGGGCGAATAACCCTTCTTTTTCAGCCGAGCCCTCTCAATGGCCAAACCGTAAGCGAGAACCGAGCCACCTGGGGCATCCGCAAGGGGCCCTGAAGAAGAAGATCCGGTAGCGCCGGAAGGCGCCACGGCACGCCGTCTCGAAGCCGAACGAGGTCGGCATACCAGGGCCTCCGGGGCCAATCCGGAGCCACCAGCAGCACCCGGCCCTGATGGCCCTCGATGCGCTGGACGACCCGACCGATCAGGGCCCACGGGGGGAAAACGTACAGCATCCCGGACGTCGGCCACGGCTGAATGAGAGCGTCGAGTCCTTCGGACATCCGCTCCCGCCGTCTGCTGAAGAAGCGACTTGTCTTGGCCGACTGGAAGGTCGCCATGAGATCCATGATGGGCGGACCCCACCGCCGAACTATCTGCGCATATACCTGAGGATTTAACTCCCACTCTCCGGGGTCCACCCGCACTCTGCTGAGAAAGTCGGCCTGGACATTGTCGGCGCCTGCAATGTGCGCCGCCGAGATCGCCGGCAGCCGAGTCTGCACCCAGCTGAACAAGGCCGTCGCTTCTGTTTCCAGGGCATCACTCCCTGTGCCCCCTTGGCGATTGATGTACGCCACCGTGGTCGCATTGTCCGACCAGACTCGGACCGCCCGGCCCAGGAGCAGAGGTTCCAGGGCCATCAGGGCTAGTCGGACCGCCCGAAGCTCGAGGCGGTTGATCGACCAAGACGCTTCCTGCGAGGACCACACCCCCTGCGTGAAGCGGGTCTCGCAGTGTGCTCCCCAGCCGACTAGGCTCGCATCCGTAGTGAGGGGGACCCACAGAGGAGGCTCCAAGGGAATCCCCCGCGTCAGGTTCTCGGAGGAGAGCCACCACCGAAGCGACCGCCGCACTGCCTTCGGGCAGGGCAGTCTCTTGTGCAAGGAATCGCACTGGTTGGACCAGCGACGAAGGAGCGCCCTCTGTAGCGGGCGCATGTGGAACCGCGCCCACGGAACCACCTCTAAGGTCGCCGCCATCGTTCCGAGAAGCCGTAGGTACCACCACGCCGACGGAGCGGGCATCCCCCGAAATAGTCGGACAAGAGCCCGCAACGTCAGGACGCGGCGCTCGGGAAGGCACACCAGCCCCCGAGCAGTGTCGAAGCGCACCCCCAGATACTCCAGGTCCTGCGAGGGCCGCAGACAACTCTTTCTTTCGTTCACCACCCAGCCGAGGGATCGCAGCAGAGCTACCACCCTGCTCGTGACCCGCAGGCACTCTCGACCGGATTTTGCTCGTATCAACCAGTCGTCCAGGCAAGGATGGACCAAAATGCCCTCCTTGCGCAAGGCCGCCGCAACCACCACCATCACCTTTGTGAAAGTGCGCGGGGCCGTAGCCAAGCCGAACGGCATGGCCCGGAACTGAAAGTGGCCCCACGGGAACGCGAAGCGGAGAAACCGCTGATGGGCTGGGTGTATCGGAATGTGCAGATAGGCCTCGGTAAGATCGAGGGACGTCAAAAACTCCCCCTTTCGCACCGCTACAATGACTGACCGCAGGGTTTCCATGCGGAAATGCGGCACTCTGAGCGCGCGATTCACGCCTTTGAGATCCAAAATCGGACGCAGAGAGTCGCCCTTTTTGGGTACCACAAAATAGATGGAGTAGCGACCAGCGCCTCTTTCCAAGGGAGGCACTGGAACCACCGCTCCCAGCGCTAACAATCGAGCCAGGGTCACGCGGATGTCCCTCGTCTTTTGCTCGCCCCTGCTGGGAGACAGAACAAAGGAATCTGGAAGTGGGAACGCAAATTCCAGAGCGTAACCCTCCTCTATAATTTGTAGCACCCAGCGATCCGACGTTATTTGGGCCCAAGAGGAAAGAAAGTCGCGCAAGCGACCGCCGACAAGCGGTCCTCCCTCCAGAGCCTGCCTGGCGTCATTGTGGCTTGCGTCCAAAGGAAGAACCCGAAGAAGAGCCGGCTGCGGAGAAGCCCCTGCCGGCTCCCCTGAAAGCCCGAAATCCTTGGCTACGGGCTCCAAACCGGCCCCGCTGCGAGGACCACTGGCGGGAGGGCCGAAACCTGCGCTGATCCCGAAAGGATCCCCGCGCCGACGAGGTGGACCGGTTGGACCTTGGTTTATCCTCCGGAAGCCGGCCCCCTTTGGACTCACCGAGATCCTTTACCAATTTCTCGAGAGCCTCCCCAAATAATAATCTGCCCTTAAACGGCAGCTTACTGAGGCGGGCCTTAGAAGAACTGTCCGCCGCCCAGCTGCGCAACCAGAGGGACCGGCGCGCTGCTACCGCGGATGCCATACTGTTAGCCAACGCGCGGATCAAATCATAAAACAGATCCGCCAGGTAAGCCGAGCCGGACTCCAGCCGGGTCACCTCCACCAGAGCCTGCTGGCCTAGTCCGGGGCTCGAGCGCAGTTGCTGTGACCACCGCAGACACGACCGAGCCACCCAAGCCCCACAGATAGAGGCCTGCAATGACACGGCATCCGTATCGAAGGTTTGCTTGAGCAAGTTATCAACCTTCGTATCCTGCCCGTCCTTGAGGGCCGCCGCCCCCTCAACCGGGATGGTGGTTTTCTTGGTCACTGCGGAGACCGCAGCATCCACCCGGGGGGACCTGAACAAGTCCCTGTCCTTGTCAGCAAGAGGATAAAGCCGATTCATGGTCCGAATCCCCTTCAAACCGGATTCCGGGTGCTCCCACTCCGCCTGGATCATCTGATCCACCACGCGGTGGACGGGAAAAACCACCTGGGCATCCCTGACTGCTTGAATCAGAGGATCCTCAAGACCCTCCTCCTCCAGGGGCCGCACCGCCGAAAGGTTTAGCGCCTGAAGGGACTCCGTGACCAGAGGAACCAGCTCGTCCCTACGGAACACTCGAATGACCCGAGCCTGATCTTCCGGCCCAGGGATCTCCCCATCCTCCAAATCCTCCGCTTCAGTCTCAGGATCGCCCTCTGCCTCGGAATCCAGGAGACCCAGGGCGTCCTGCTCTTGTCCCCCCAACCGAAGCCGCTTGCCCCCGGGCGATGAGGGACACTGAGCCGCCCCCAAGGACCCCGAGGGGAGGGAGGGGGGCCAGACAGCCGGCAACTGTCCGGACCTGCTCAGGCGAAATGCCTGATGCATGAGGAGTACAAAATCAGGGGAGAAGTCCATAGTAGAGGCAGCAACAGACGCCTGCTGGAGCGCAGCCACTGAACCACTGGCCGGAGGAACCGAGCCAGACTGAGGGATGCTTGGAGAAAGAACGCTGTCCCCGGAAGTAGAAGCATCCCCAGGGGTAGCCTGTTCCTGAACATTCACAGATTGCTCTAACTCAGAGGGCACTGCAGCACAGCCCCTGCAGATGCCAGAGTCAGTCCCTGCCGTCCTGCGGGACCCACAAATCACACACTGGGGCTTGGAAGCCATTCCAAGGCCACCTCTGCCCAGGGGAATAGAATAAGACAGCCACAGGAAAGCCCACACCACCTGGGCAATCCTATGCAAATCAGCCCCGATTTAAAAGTAACTTAACTTTTTTTTTTTTTTTTTTTTTACAAGAAACAAAATATATCCCAGGATCCCTGGGGTGCCCTGAGCAAAATCGCCAGAAAGAGGGACCCCAAAAACGCTAGGGGAACCTGTGCACAGCGATCAAAAATGCCTGGAAAAGCACTTTTAAAATCCAAAATGGCCGCCGCACTTTTTCACCCGCGGTAAAAAACGGCGCGAAAATATAAAAACCACCAAATAATATGGAAAACAAATAAAACGACCCTCTAACACAGGGCACACGAGCAGTTTGAATAAAAACTGCCAAATGGGCTCAGGAGAGCCTACAGAAACGCTGGCATCCCAGACAGAGCATTGCACACAAGAAAGAAAAAAATGAAATGCAAACTCCTACCAGCTCAGGAACAGAAGATTCAGCCACAATCTCCCAGTACCAGGCACTGCCTTATAGGTATGGCAATTCCCCGTCCTGTCTAGGGGAAGCTCACCCAGGGCTGATAAAATGTGCTAGGCAGGCAACAGCAGCCAGCAGGTCTGACTTTCTCCTAGTCTCCTGTGGCACAGCTCCAGGGAGACAGGCTTCTTTTGTCTTTCTTTTTTAAAGGCACAGCTAGCTACCAAAAACAAAAATAGTAGAGAAATGCCCCAAAACAAACCCTAAAAACAACTAACTAGTGTTGCTCCTGCAAAGGTCACTAAGTGTGCCCAGAGGACACACTTTTACGTCTACACACTGCAACGAGACTGGACACACTGGGGGGCTTCTGGGAGCTCCTGCTGGATATGTACTACAGAAGATTTGATTGGTCCAGTCTACAGGCTGCAGTGAGAGGGGCAGTACCCGATTGTGGAGGACTAAACTGGATATCCGCACAGGAACTAGGAGCACCTACTTTGGACACATCATGCAAAGAGAAATCACTGGAGAAAGACATAATGCTTGGCAAGGTAGAAGGTCACCGTAAAAGAGGAAGGCCAGCAATGAAATGGATCGATACAACAACAGCAGTTATGGATACCACTCTATCAACAATGGGCCACTTAGCTGAAGACCGAACAAAGTTTAGGTCAACTATCCAGAGGGTCGCCAGGAGTCGACAACGACTCAATGGCACTTAACAACAACATATTCATTATATATATATACTAACAAAATCAAGGGCATGCCATCATTTTTAACAATGTAAATATGGTTATACACATAATCGATGCTCTTCCTTTTTAATATATTTTGAAATATGACCTTGAGAATATACCAATGGAATTTGAAGACTGCCTGAAAAATCGATTTGCTGCTTTAGATACAAATGGCAGAGCTCCAGAAGAGTTATGGAATGACATCAAGAAGGTTGTGTTGGAAGAAAGCGAGAAGTCTCTACAAAAGGTGAAAAAGCAAAAACGGACAAAATGGATGACGGAAGAAACTCTGAAAATTGCCCAGAAACGCAGAGAAGCTAAATACAGCGGAGAAAGACAATAACAGAACTCAACAGAGATTTCCAACGTGCAGCAAGACAGGACAAGGAAAAGTACTACAACGATGCATGCAAGGAAACAGAAGCAGAAACTATTAGAGGAAGAACAAGATCGGCTTTCCTAAAGCTACGAGAGTTAAAGAAAAAGTTCCAGCCTCGAATTGGAATGTTACAAGATGCTCAAGGTTCTATGTTGAATGATGCTGAGAAGATCAAGAAAAGGTGGAAGGAATATACAAAGTTTTTATATGATAAAGATCAAGTGGACCAAATGATAATTACACTTACCTGGTAATTGTAGTTCCTTGAGTGACGACAGTTCAGTCCTCTACCTCTGGGTAGTCAACCTCCTCCTGCAGCTCTGGAGACTGGCATGTCAGAACTCTGACATCACTGCATATAGCCTGCTGTAGCTTCCCATCAGCCCCAGTGTGAACTATTAACAAAGCAGACTCAAAAGAGCAACAAATAAGCATCGTAATCAACCTTGCAAAACCAAATGAAACTTTCCGAAAACATTCAGAAACCCCATGACAATCTCACGCTACACTCTTCCCTGCTGACCCTACCAGCCAACAGAAGAAGACAGATAAAAATGAGAAATACAGACCTACCTGTGAACCTTTTCTTTCTCGCCGCCGAGTACATATGCTGCTGGAACGTCTCCCGGGTGGGAGTGAGGACTGAACTGTCGTCACTCAAGGAACTACAATTACCAGGTAAGTGTAATTATCATTTCCTTATCGTTCCTCCAGTTCAGTCCTCTACCTCTGGGATGTACCAGAGCAGTACTCAATGGGTAGTGCCTTTCCAGCCGGCACGTAACACCGCCGACCCAAAACAGGCATCGTTCGCCGCTGCCACGTCCAGTCGGCAATGCTTGCTGAAGGTATGCAGGGATGCCCAAGTAGCAGCTCTACAAATGTCCCCTGGCGGAACCAGGCTGTGCTCCACCCATGACGCGGCCTGCGCCCTGGTGGAATGCGCACGCAATCCTGGCGGAACCACCTGACCCTGCAACAAATAGGCGGACACGATAGCCTCGCGAATCCACCTGGCAATCGAAGCTTTCGCCGCCGCCTCTCCTTTACAAGTACCTCCGAACAGTACAAACAACCGGTCAGACTTGCGAAAGGAATGAGAAACTTTCAAATACTGCCGCAAAGCTCTTTTCACATCCAAGCGACGAAGCCCGCACTCCCGATCATCTCCGTCCAATGAGCCCAGGACTGGCAGAGATACTGTTTGATTAAGGTGAAAGGGGGAAACCACTTTGGGCACAAAGGACGGAACCGGCCGCAAGACCACCTTCTCCCTAGAGAACACCAGGAACGACTCACGGCATGAGAGCGCTTGCAACTCAGAGATACGCCTCGCAGAGCATATCGCCACAAGAAACACGGTCTTCAAAGTTAAATCCTTTACTGACGCTCGACGCAACGGCTCAAAGGGCGGCTTGGTTAAGGTCGTTAACACCAAATTAAGATCCAAAGGCGGAACTGATGCCCTACACGCCGGACGCAATCTTGTAATGGCTTTGAGGAAACGCAAGACATCCGCATGACCCCCCAGGCCACGCCTTGCACCTTTCCACGAAAACAAGAGAGAGCAGCCAACTGGCCGCCAGAACTCTCTCAAACCCCTCCTGAAGAAAGCATAATATCAAGGGGATGGACACTGTCGCAGCCCGAATTTGTCGCCTCGAACACCAATCCTCAAAGATCCGCCAGATACGAACATACGCCAGCGAGGTGGAACGAGATCTAGCCTTAAGCATCGTTGCAATGACAGACGGCGAATAACCTTTCTTTCTCAATCTGGCCCTTTCAATGGCCATACCGTAAGCAAGAACCGATCCACTTGAGGCATGACTAGAGGCCCTTGCCCCAGGAGATCCGCTCGATCTGGACACTGCCAAGGGGCTCCCGCTAACAGCCGCACCAGATCCGCGTACCACGGACGCCAAGGCCAATCGGGGGCCACCAAAAGAACTCTTCCCGGATGAGCTTCGATCCTCTGTATTACTCTGCCGATCAACGCCCACGGAGGAAAAATATACAGAAAACCCGAGGTCGGCCACCGCTGCAACAACGCGCCTATTCCTTCCGACATCCATTCTCTCCTTCTGCTGAAGAAGTGGCTGGCCTTTGCCGACTGGAAGGTCGCCATTAGATCCATTACCGGCACCTCCCAGCAGGCCACTATCTGAGCAAACACCTCCAGATGCAGCTCCCACTCTCCTGCGTCTACGTGGACTCTGCTGAGAAAGTCGGCCGTCACATTGTCCCTTCCCGCAATGTGCGCCGCCGAAATCGCCATTAACCGTTGCTGCACCCAGGCGAACAAAAGGTCTGCCTCTTCCTCCATGGCTGCACTCCCTGTGCCGCCCTGACGATTGATGTAGGCGACCGTCGCCGAATTGTCGGACAGCACCCGAACCGCCCGAACCACTATCGCTGACTCGAATGCCTGCAGAGCTAGCCAAACTGCCCGAAGCTCCAGGCGGTTGATCAACCACGCCATCTCCAGCGGCGACCACAATCCCTGCGCAAACTGACCTTCGCAGTGGGCTCCCCAGCCTCCCAGACTGGCATCCGTTATCAATGGCAGCCAATCCAGCTGTTCCAGGGGCATTCCGGCATCCAGAGAGGCTGGGCGCAACCACCACCGGAGAGACTGCCGGACCTTGAGTGGACAAGGAAGCTGCACGCTCAATGAATCCATCTGATGCGACCACCGGTGCAGAAGCGCCCTCTGCAGAGGACGCATGTGCACCTTGGCCCAAGGCACCGCTTCCAGCGTCGCTGCCATGGTTCCTAACAGCTGCAGATAAGACCATGCCGAAGGAGCCGGCGTTGCTCTGAACCTGCGCACCAGCCCCCTGAGACCCTGAGCCCTGCGCTCTGGTAGAAACATCTGACCGGTCTCCGTGTCGAACAGAACCCCAAGATATTCCAGCCTCTGAGAGGGTGAAAGGCAACTCTTGGCCGAATTGACCACCCAACCCAGACTCTGCAAGAATTGCAATACTCTGGTGGTTGCCTGCACGCTTTCCTCCCTGGACTTGGCTCGGATCAACCAATCGTCGAGATAAGGGTGTGCACTAGAATTCCTTCTTTGCGCAACGCCGCCACTACCACCACCATGATCTTGGTGAAAGTCCGCGGTGCCGTTGCCAGGTCGAAAGGCAACGCCTGGAACTGATAATGTCCCCAAGGAAAGGCGAATCTGAGAAATCGCTGATGAGCTGTGCGAATGGGAATGTGCAAATAGGCTTCCGTGAGATCTAACGACGTCAAATACTCCCCTCGCCGCACTGCCACAATCACTGACCGAAGAGTCTCCATCCGAAAGTGCGGGACTCGCAAACACCGGTTTACGCCCTTCAGATCCAAAATAGGACGCAACGCTCCACACTTCTTTGGCACCACGAAATAAATGGAGTACCGCCCCTCGCCGTATTCTGCCCTGGGCACCTGCACCACAGCTCCTAATTGTAGCAGACGTTGCAACATACTTTGAACTGCTAAGGTCCTCTTTGGCCCTCTGCAAGGGGTCATGACAAAGGAATCCCGCACCAGCCGAGCGAACTCCGAATTACTTCTAGCACCCACTGATCGGATGTGATGTGGGTCCAAGCAGAAAGAAACCCACTCAACCTCCCGCCGATCGGAGGACCTTCCGCTGGGACCCGCCGCATTTCATTGTGGCTTCCGAGACACGGCCGAGGAATTGGAGAATCCCCTAGTCGCTCCCCGAAATCCCTGGCTGCGTGCCACAAAAACGCCCCCTCTGCGAATTTCCATAGCGGGACGGCCGAAATCTTCGGAAACTCCTAAACTGACCACGCGTACTCGGAAAGGATTTACTCTGTTTAGGCTTATCCTCCGGACGTCTGCCACTCTTGGACTCTCCTAGATCCTTTACCAACTTGTCCAGGTCTTCCCCAAAGAGCAGCCTACCCTTGAAGGGCAATTTTCTGAATCTAGCCTTGGACGAGCCGTCTGCCGCCCAATTTCGCAACCAAACGGATCTGCACGCAGCCACCACTGAGGCCTTGCTATTCGCCAGGGCCCGAATGAGGTCGTAATGGACATCCGCCAAATAGGCCGTCCCCGACTCTAAACGGCCCAGCTCTTTAATCTCTTCCTGTTCTAGATGTGGGGAAAGACGCAGCCGTTGAACCCAGCGCAGACAGGCCCACGCTATCCAAGCACCGCAGATCGACACCTGTAAAGAGAGTGCATCCGCCTCAAAGGCCTGCTTGAGCAAACCGTCCACTTTGCGGTCCTGAGCATCCTTTAGGGCCGCACTGCCTTCCACCGGTATAGTAGTTTTCTTCGTAACGGCTGCCACCGCAGCATCCACCTAAGGTAAACAGAACCTTTCTTTATCCTTATCGGCCAAGGGGTAAAGCCTATTCATCGTGCGGATGCCCCTAAGACCAGCTTCTGGGTGATCCCACTCGTCCTGGATCATCTTGTCAATGACTCGGTGAAATGGAAACACCACTTGCGTTTGCCTCACCGCTTGTATCATCGGATCTTCAACCTCCTCTTCATTGACCGGTTGCGTTGCAAGATTCAACATCTGCATAGCCTCCGTGATCAACGCGGCTAGCTCATCCCTGCAGAAAACTCTTATGATCTTTGCCTGGTCCTCGGGTTCTTGGATTTCTCCTTCTTCGAGACCCTCCAAGCCTTCCTCACGTTCCCAATCCGGGTCCTCAACCTCCGGCCATTCCGCATCCACGGAGGGAAGAACCTGTGCTCTCGCTCTCTTAGGAGCTGAGGACCCCTCGACCTTCTCCTCAGTACCCAAGTGCTGAGACAGCGCCGAGAGTGGCCATGCCGCAGAGAACTTGCCCTGCCGCTGCAAGCAAAAGGCCTGATGCATCATTAAGATAAAATCAGGACAAAAGTTCCCCAGGTCTGTTAGACCCTGGACCGAAGCGGCTCCTGAAGGTCCTGCCATCTCCTCCAGCACAGACCCCTGCACCACAGACTGCACCGACTCTGTCCCCGCTCCATCCAACGCACCTTGCGCTTCAGGGGGGTCCTTGCACTCCATCTGAGATTCCACTGCGGATGAAAGGGAAGCACAGGCACGGCAAATCCCTGAGTCAGCCACTGTGCCTCTCCGTGTGCCGCAAACAATACACTGCGGTCGCGCCGCCCTACCCCTGCCAGAGACTCAAACTCCTTGCACAGGTCTCAATGGTCTGGGTTCTTGTGCTTACCCCTTTAACTCTATAAACCTATAGTTATATTTAGTTATTGTGTCTTTTCTTGTTTTTTTTTATCTGCAATGAAAGAAAATCTCTATGCTTAATCCGTAGCGCCAATAAGCCCCTTGCAAATCTGCTGAAACGGGCAGAAAGGAAAACCCTGTCTGAACACCCCCCTCGCAATGAGGAGAGCGCCAAAAATCAATTAACAGAAAACAACAGAAAACAAAGAAAGGAAAGGGAAAAGGACCACCAAACGCTATCCCGACCCCACCGAAAGAGATAACAAGGCCGACGATCCGAGCAGCATAAGTCTCTCCTCTGCACTGCAGCCACGCGGGCTTTGCAAAATGGCCGCCACCGCTCCGGGAAGGCTGAAAAACAGAAAAGGCGCCAAACGGCTCAGGCTCTCCAACAACGCTCCCTGAGCCCACCCAGCCTCCGGGGCCCCCGCTGCCTGGACCCGGTTCTCTGAACCCCGGACAGGACTGCGAAAGAGCCCAAACCATTGACCCGGCGATCCGCCACTCACCCGCAGAAGCAAGCACCCCTCCAAGCGCTGCTCTCGAAGGCACTGGTTACCACACGACTCACTGCAGCTGCGTTCCCTCAAGCAGCGCAGAGTCGGTGTGAAGGGCTCGTTAGTCAGGAGAGAGACCCGGATCCGGACTGCAGTACCTCAGAAAGGGTAGGGAGCAGGCAAGAACATAACTAGAAACCTTGTCTCCCCCCACCTAGTTTCTCCTTTTTTTTTTTTTTCAAAACACTGTACACAATCTTTCTAAACTCCCCAAATAAGCCAAAATAGAAGAAATTAAACCATCAACCTATCCTACAGATGCCTTATCTGTTACTTCAGTGAGCCCAACCTGGGCTCACAACGTCCTTCTGCTGCAAGGAGACTGGTCACACTGGGGCTGATGGGAAGCTACAGCAGGCTATATGCAGTGATGTCAGAGTTCTGACATGCCAGTCTCCAGAGCTGCAGGAGGCTGACTACCCAGAGGTAGAGGACTGAACTGGAGGAACGATAAGAAACAGCCGTTTCAACCTGTACATTATGATCGGGAACCATTGGTGATGAAAGAAGAAGTTAAAGCAGCATTGAAAGCCTTATCAAAGAACAATATTACAAATTAAACCCTTTAGGTCCGGACACAGCAAATCACACAAAAAAACAAACCTAAATCATGCGACCCCCATTTGTAATCATTTTTTGTCGGAGCTAAACCGTAGGAAGGTCGAAATGGAAAACGACCTTCACCAAGCGGGCAGCTACTTTTTCTCAAGAAAGGTTCTTCACCAAAATTTTCATATTTCTCAAAATCAATATCAAAATAGTATAAACTTATCTCAGTTCCTTTAAACGCTGGTATATAGAGTCCAGATGCACGACGCGCACATTTCGGGCTCCTATGCCCTGTATCAAGTGCAAAATCACAGAATATCATATATAGCAGCCAAACATAAAAACGCCGTCAAAGCAGCTGTGGTCTTATTTCGCAATGGCCGATCACCGTTTTATAAAAGAAGAACCCACCAATACAAAAGTGCGACCTACATACATCAGAGAGCAAGGACATATAATCAAATATACTACAAAAGTAGAGTTACAATTCGTGTCCCATCGTCGATGAAATTCCTGACGTGTTATAGGATGACACCATTCAATGCCCTCCATTGTTGAATCACAATAAATACAAGTATGACAAGCAACATGTCCATGAACAGGTTCCTGGTATACACGAATTGTAACTCTACTTTTGTAGTATATTTGATTATATATCCTTGCTCTCTGATGTATGTAGGCCGCACTATCAGACCTATAAAACAGCGTCTAATGGAACATGCTTCCCGACATCGATGTGGGGTTGGATCTGCTCCTATGGTTTCCCACTGTTCTGCAAAATCTCATCAGTTTAACCAGCTTTGCTGGACTGTAATAGACCATGTTCCTTTGGATCCTCAAGGGGGACATAGGGAGGATCGTCTTCAACGTCTTGAGCAGCGATGAATTTTCCTCCTGGGTACTGTGGAGCCAGGTGGTTTGAATCGGGAGATTGACTGGCAAAACCTTTTGTGAATGATGAGGTCGTCACTGCTCTATTTATCCAATCATAGCTGGGATTCCCCGTCATGTGGGGTTTTCTCTGCTTTTGAATTGGTGGGTTCTTCTTTTATAAAACGGTGATCGGCCATTGCGAAATAAGACCACAGCTGCTTTGACGGTGTTTTTGTGTTTGGCTGCTATATATGATATTCTGTGATTTTGCACTTGATACAGGGCATAGGAGCCCGAAACGTGCGCGTCGTGCATCTGGACTCTATATACCAGCGTTTAAAGGAACTGAGATAAGTTTATACTATTTTGATATTGATTTTGAGAAATATGAAAATTTTGGTGAAGAACCTTTCTTGAGAAAAAGTAGCTGCCCGCTTGGTGAAGGTCGTTTTCCATTTCGACCTTCCTACGGTTTAGCTCCGACAAAAAATGATTATAAATGGGGGTCGCATGATTTAGGTTTGGTTTTTTGTGTGATTATCAAAGAACAAAGCACCAGGCATTGATAGCATTCCCATAGAAGTATTACAGCAATCTGATGCAGCTTTTACCGTACTTACAAGGCTCTGCCAAGAAATATGGAAGACAACATCATGGCCAACTGACTGGAAAAGTTCTGTGTTTATACCAATACTAAAGAAAGGTGATCCAACTGACTGTGGAAATTATCGCACAATCGCTCTGATCTCACTTGCCAGCAAGATTCTACTGAAGATTATTCAAAAGAGACTACAATCATACCTGGAACAAGAACTACCTGAAGTGCAAGCAGGGTTCAGGAAAGGGCGAGGAACGAGAGACATCATTGCGGACGTGAAATGGATCCTTGAAAAGACTAAAGAATACCAAAAGGATATCTATTTGTGCTTTATCGACTATAGCAAGGCTTTTGACTGTGTAAACCATGAGAAACTCTGGGCCACATTAAGAAGCATGGGTATACCAGAACACCTGATCGTACTCTTGCACAATCTGTACATTGATGAAGCAGCAGCAGTTCGAACGGAACAAGGAGAAACAGAATGGTTTAAAATGAGCAAAGGCGTAAGACAAGGCTGCATACTTTCCCCCTACCTGTTTAATTTATATGCAGAACAAATCATCAGAGAAGCAGGATTGTATGAAGACAACAGAGGTGTGAAGATTGGTGGAAGACTCATCAACAACCTTCGCTATGCTGATGATACCACATTACTGGCTGAAAGTGAAGATGACCTGAAACATTTGCTTCTCACAATCAATGAACATATTTTATTTATTTATTTATTTAGCATACATTTGTATACCGCTACTTCCAGCGATCAGTAGCGGTTTGATTACAGACGGAAGACTAGCAAATCATGACAAATTTTGAGGAATATACACATTGATTCGAAAGGGAAAGCACAGCACAGCACACAGAGAGTGGGTCTAAGGAGGGGGGGTCAGAAATTTACATATTTACATATATACATAACTGCATAGTCTCAAAATGGGCCTGCACCTTAATGTAAAGAAGACAAAGATCATAACAACTGGCATAATCAACAGGTTCATCGTTGAAGGAGAAGAAATTGAAATCGTGAACAACTTTAACCTACTTGGATCAACTATCAATAAAGAAGAAACAAGCAGTCAAGAAATCAGACGACGCATTGCTCTTGGCAGAATGGCTATGAAAGACCTAGATAAGATTCTCAAGAGCAGAGATGTCTCTCCATACAAAGATTCAACTTGTTCAAGCCATGGTATTTTCAATAACATCATATGGATGTGAAAGCTGGACAGTGAAAAAGATAGGAAGAAAATTGATGCCTCTGAATTATGGTGCTGGCGGAGAATACTGTGTATACCATGGACTGCCCGAAGAACAAACCAGTCGGTACTAGAGGAGATCAAAGGTTAAATTAGACTTACCTGCTAATTGTTGTTCCTTAAGGAACTCTAGTCCAGTCCCGAAACCTGAGAGTTCTGTACCTCCTCCAGCAGCTTTGGAGACTGAAACACGTCATCGCTTTGATGACACCAGTATAAGTAGGCTAGGACCGCCTCCTCCCATCAGTACCTATTGACAAAGCAGACTCAGCAGAGCAACAAATAAGTAGTTAATCCCACTCTTAGTCTACGTATTCCTAATGAACTACCTAAACCCCTCGCACAGTAAAGGCTAACCGAACATGTATTTACTGTTTTTTGGGGTTTTTTTATATATAATGGTCTTGCACTGTCAGGACGCAGCACAAGAGAAAAAGAAAAGTCAAAGAGCAAGAGAGCGAGAAAAGACTTCTATAACCATCGGACTTTGAAACGACTTCAGGCTGACTCATCTCTGGAACAAAGAACCGGGTGGGATCCGGGACTGGACTAGAGTTTCTTAAGGAACAACAATTAGCAGGTAAGTCTAATTTATCCTTCCTTTTCGTCCCTCTAGTCCAGTCCCGGAACCTAAAAGGATGTAACATAGCAGTAAAGATCAACGGGAGGGCCCCGCTAGAGCAGCCTGAAGAACTGACGAACCAAACTGCACGTCCCACGCCGCCTGAACATCTAGTCTATAATGCTTGGCAAAAGAAGTCAAAGAAGACCAGGTCACCGCTCTACAAATCTCCGCAGCCGGCACTAAGCTAAACTCCGCCCAGGAAGCCGCCTGTGCCCTAGTCGAATGGGCCCGGAGCCCTTCCGGAACCACCTTACCTGCCAAAATATATGCCGCTGCAATAGCCTCCTTCAGCCACCTGGCAATGGATGCCTTAGAGGCCGCCTCCCCCTTTCTCGGACCCCCAAACACCACAAATAACTGGTCCGATCTACGAAAACCCTCCGACCGACGAAGGTACTTCTTTAAGACTCGCCACACATCCAGAAGCCGTAACCTGCCTCCCATGGCCTCATTCTCTTCTGAAAACACTGGCAATGACACTGGCTGATTTACGTGAAAAGACGAAACTACCTTGGGCAAAAAAGCTGGCACCGTCCTCAACACCACCTTCTGATGAGAAAAAGACAGAAACGGCTCCTTGCAGGACAGAGCCTGCAACTCCGAAATCCTCCGAGCTGAACAAATGGCCACTAGGAAAACTGTTTTAAGGGTCAAATCCTTCAGGGACGCCCCCCCCCCCCCCCCAACAGCTCAAAGGGAGGCCTGACCAAAGCTTCCAAAACCAGATTCAGGTCCCAAGAGGGAACGAAGCAGCGGCGAGGAGGCCTCAGGAGTAGCACAGCCCGCAAAAACCTCTTGACGTCGGCATGCGCTCCTAGGGCCTCACCATGGACCTTACCCCGGTAGCACGAAATCGCCGCCAACTGCACCCTCAGCGAACTAACTGCCAACCCTTTCTCATAGCCATCCTGCAGGAATGCCAAAATCTGCGGAATCGACGCCGACGGGCAAAAACGCCTGTCCTCACACCAGCTCTCAAAAATGCGCCAAACCCGCACATAGGCCAAGGACGTGGACCTGCGCCTCGCCTTCAGCAAGGTAGAGATGACTGCCGCCGAGTATCCCCTGGACCTCATCTTCGCCCTTTCAAGAGCCAAGCCGTAAGCGAGAATCGATCCACCTGAGGCATGCGAAGGGGACCCTGCAGGAGCAGGTCCTCCCGTACCGGGAGCCGCCAGGGACGGTCTACCAAAAGACGAACCAGATCCGTGTACCACGGCCACCGAGGCCAATCCGGGGCCACCAGAACCACACGCCCTGGGTGCCGCTTGATGAGCTGCAGCACCCGGCCGATGAGCGCCCAAGGCGGGAAAACGTAGACGAGACCCTCAACTGGCCACTCCTGCGACAAGGCATCGAGACCTTCTGACATCCTTTCCCTGCGCCTGCTGTAAAACCGGGTTACTTTCGCAGACGCAAAGGTCGCCATCAGATCCATGACCGGCGGCCCCCAGCGCTCTACCACTAGCGCAAACACGTCCGGGTGGAGCTCCCACTCTCCCGGATCCACCCTCTGACGACTCAGATAATCCGCCTCTACATTCTCCACTCCTGCCACGTGCTGTGCTGAGATGGCGATCAGATTCTCCTCGGACCAGGCTAACAGCTGAGCCGCCTCTTCTTCCAGAGCCGCGCTCCCCGTGCCTCCTTGCCGGTTGATGTAGGCAACTGTGGTCGCATTGTCGGAAAGTACTCGAACCGCCAACTTCCCCAGAAACGACTGGAACTCCACCAAGGCCCAAAACACTGCCCTCATTTCCAGCCTGTTGATCGACCACTCCTTTTCGCAGACCGACCACTGTCCCTGCGCTAGCCGGCCTTCGCAATGCGCTCCCCAGCCCGAGAGACTTGCGTCTGTCGTCACCGCTCGCCAGGCTGGGGTCTCCAGGGGCATTCCTTTCTCCAGGTTCTCCCGTTTTGACCACCAGAGGAGCTTGTGTCTCACCTCCTGCGGACAGACCAACCGCTGTGTCAGCGCATCCGACTGATGCGACCATCGCCGAAGAAGGGCCCTTTGCAATGGCCTCATGTGAGCCCTGGCCCACGGAACGACCTCTATCGAGGCCGCCATTGTGCCGAGCAACTGCAGGTATTGCCACACAGTAGGAGCTGATTGCGCTACAAACCGCCGCACCAGCCTCTGCAACCCCTGCAAACGATCCTCTGGAAGAAAAACCTTCCCTTGCGCCGTGTGGAACCGGGCTCCTAGATACGACAGAGACTACGATGGAACCAACCTGCTCTTGGCGAAGTTGACCACCCTTCCCAGGCTCTGCAGCATCTGAACTACCCGTGTCGTGGCCTTTCTGATCTCCTCCTCCGACTTCACCCGAATTAGCCAGTCGCCCAAATAAGGATGCACCAGGACACCCTCCTGGCGCAGAGCGGCTGCCACCACTACCATAACCTTGGTGAACGTCCGTGGCGCCGTCGCCAGGCCGAACGGCAATGCTTGGAATTGGAAATGTCCCATTGGCACCGCAAACCGAAGGAACCGCTGGTGCTCTCGCCGAATGGGAATATGCAGATAGGCCTCTGACAGGTCCAAAGAAGTTAGGAACTCTCCCTGCCGAACCGCCGCAATCACGGAATGCAGAGTCTCCATACGGAAATGCGAGACCAGGAGACAGCGATTCACTCCCTTTAAATCCAAAATGGGCCGGAAGGCGCCGTCTTTCTTTGGGACCACAAAATAGATGGAGTATCGACCGGACCCGCACTGCTCTGACGGAACCGGAACCACTGCCCGAAGCTGTAGCAACCTTTGGAGCGTCTCCTGCACAGCCCGGTACTTGACCCGCGCCCTGCACGGAGACTGAACAAACAAATCTACCACTGGACGCTGGAGCTCCAGAGCATAACCCTCTCGAATAACCTCCAACACCCACTGATCCGACGTCAGCTGGACCCAGGCAGGGTAAAAGTCTCACAACCGCCCTCCTATGGAAACGCACCCCACCTGAGCCCCCCTTATCTCATTGTGGGTTTTTACCGTTCGAGGAGGAGAAGGACGAAAAACCTCTACCTGCCCCTCGAAAACCGCATAAACCTTGTTCTCGCGGCAGCGACCTACCCTGCTGAAACTGACCGAAGCGGTGGGTCCGAAATCTACGAAACTCTCTCTGGGAGCCCTTGGCGGCCGGGGAAGGGCGGCCCTGCTTCGGTTTATCCTCCGGCAACCCCGACCCCCTTTAGACTCCCCGAGGTCCTTAACCAACTTATCCAGATCCTCACCAAACAATAGCTTCCCCCGAAAAGGTAGCTTACGAAGCCGTGCCTTGGAAGAACTGTCTGCCGCCCAGCTGCACAACCACAAGTAACGCCGGGCTGCTACCACGGACGCCATACTCTTGGCCAATCCCCGGATTAGATCATAATGAATATCCGCTAGATAGGGGGAGCCGGACTCCAGACGAGACAACTCATCCACCTGCTCACCCGCCGGGTCCACCTGCAGACGCTGGGACCAACGCAGACAAGCCCTAGCTACCCAAGCCCCTGCGATAGAGGCCTGCATGGACAGCGCGCTGATATCAAATACCTGTTTTAATAAAGTATCCAACTTTCTGTCCTGCGCATCCTTAAGCGCAGCCGACCCTTCGACCGGAATCGTCGTCCTCTTAGTAACCACCAAAACAGCCGCGTCCACTCTTGGAGAGCGAAAGAAGTCTCTGTCCTGCTCCGACAACGGATAAAGCCTAGCCAACGCTCTAGACCCCTTAAGCGCTGCCTCCGGCAGGTCCCATTCCTCCTGTATCATCTTCCTGAACACTCTATGCATGGGAAACACTTGCTGTGTCGTACGGACCACTTGCAATAACTGATCCTCCAGGGCATCCTCCTCCGCGGGAGCTGCGGTCTGCATATTAAGCAGCTTAAGGGTCTCGGTAATCAGTGCCGGTAATTCCTCCCTCCGAAACACTTTGACTACCCGGACCTGTTGTTCGGGATCAGGCAATTCACCTTCTTCCAACTCCTCCGCCGAGTCCTCTTCAAACTATCCCTCAGGGGCCTCCAGCTCCACCAAGGATGAAGCTGTTCCCAAGTCCACCTCTGCCCCCTTACTTCTCTTAACAGGGGTGCTCACAGACTGAGGTCCCAAAGGGGCCCCGAGGCGCTTCTCACCCTGCGCCCTGACCGGCATCGAGGCCACACCTGGCTACAGCAGAGCAAAAGCCTGCTGCATTAAAGCAAAGAAATCCGGCGGTACGAAAGGCTGACCCCCAGCGGAGCGGAGCCGTGCCCCGGAGGAAGAGACAACTCCCCCTCCGAAGAGGGCCCCGCCACAGGTTCTGAGGAGGCCAGAGAGGAAGGGAGGCCGACCCCTGGGCCTGAGACGGACCACCCTGCCCCCCCGAATCCCCCCCCCGAGCGTCTGCTCCATCAAGGCTGCCTCCTGGGTGCAGCCTCTACACACACCTAACTCCAGAAGGGCGCCTCGCCTCATGCCACAAACCAAACGAGGCCTAGCCGGCATACTAACCGCAAACTTGCGAACCGCCGGGGCCTCCGGAGTCCTAAGTCACTGCTGTGCCAACAAACTACTTCCCTAGGAGTTAAATGCTAAAACGGGCTGCTACACTCCTAGTATCTAGGAAGCCTGAGTCTGTTCTCGTTTTATCAAATTAGTGAACCTCTGTCACTCCCAGAGACCCCCGGTCCTCCAGGCCTCTGCCAGCAAGCGCAGTACAGCATTGCCCACTGAAAAAAAACCACGGGATAGGGGAGAAAATGGCCGCTCGCCCGCTTCCCACGCGAACGGCCTGCAGCCGGCGCCGCGATCCCGCTATGTGAAAGAGACTGCGCTGTGCGCCCCGCGGCGTCTGCACACGCGGCCGGCCCCCCCCCCCCCGAACGGAAGATTAAGGCTTACCAGCTCTTCCTTCAACAGGGGGCCTCAATCTACACCCCGGAGCTCAGCCATAGCAGTGGTTTCGGCTCCGAGTGGAGAGACGCGCTCAGGCCTGCCGTGCTGCAGTCAACCACGTTGTCGGCTGCGCCTGCCACCTGCTCCTCCCCCTTTCAAGCGGGATCGGGAGCAGGGAGGCTCTTCTTGCCGGTTCCAAAAATGCACCCCAAATCGCTGCCCCACTAACAAGGAGGTGGGGGGGAGGGGGGGAGGCTGAAAAGAAATACAGAAAGAAAAAAAGGAAGAAAAGGGACAGAGAAACCAGGATCCCTGCTGCTCTGCCCTGACACCGCTGCCTCCACCTAGAAAAGAAAAAAACAAATAAAAAGATCAAATAAAAGATCAAATTCCCAGCAGGGGTCTAATTGCTCTAATCTGTTTATTTGTTACTGAACTGAGCCCAGAACCTAGGCTCAGCACCTTCTCCAGCTGCTATGGAGACAAACTACTGATGGGAGGAGGCGGTCCTAGCCTACTTATACTGGTGTCATCAAAGCGATGACGCGTTTCAGTCTCCAAAGCTGCTGGAGGAGGTACAGAACTCTCAGGTTCCGGGACTGGACTAGAGGACGAAAAGGAACCTAAGCTTTCTTTAGAAGCTCAGATGACAAGACTTCGACTTTCATACTTTGGACACATCATGCGAAGAGAGAGATCATTAGAGAAAGACATCATGCTTGGCAAGATAGAAGGTCAGCGCAAAAGAGGAAGGCCAGCAATGAGATGGATCGATACAATAACAGCACCTATGGGTACCAGTCTGTCAACAATGACTCAAGATCGAACACAATTTAGGATAGCTATCCAGAGGGTCGCCATGAGTCGACTCCGACTCGACGGCACTTAACAACAACAACATATTTTGAATTCCACGGCTTTATCAGAAAAGGGATTTAATGAACATGTGAACTATTGCATAAATGTCAGCTACCTTGTTTCAACATACCTTTTGCTCTGTACCACCTTGCACTGCAGAAATATAAGTAACAAAGTAAAAACTCCTGCAGAGCTAGTATTGAAAAATAGTCTCAATAGATTCATAGTCAAAAGTGAAAAATGTTCAAATTCTACTCTATGAAAAAAAAAAACAATCTTGGTCAAATGCATCATAAATACAGTATATCAATATGAGGCCTCTATGCCAATCCATTCATTTTCTTCTCAAAGAACCCAATAATGTACATGTTGTTTGTACCAGAAATATAAGAATCATTAGTAACTTCTTACTATAATTGAAAATGTAGCTGGATTTCCAATTGGTGGACCCCTTTATCAAGAGATGCTACAACTGTGGACAACTTTCTTCCATCCTCAGCAGTTTTGAAGACACATCTCATTTAATTTTTCAAGACTTTTTTTCTGAACTATTTGGAGAGTTTTACTATCAAAAATTAACAAGATACCTTCACTGATTAACAATACTGAGCATGGTCTAGACTAGAATAAAATGTGTTTGTGCTATTTAAAGCTATGTTTCTGAAAGAACTACAGAAATTGGAACTACGATTGTTCCAGTGCTTCCAAAAAGCTTTACTTGAGCTTACCAATATACTGACCACTATCAACATGCTTCAATATATTAACATATTATAAATCAAGTAGGCTGACCATCCAGTTATATTGCTAGATTGATTACAAGCTTGATCAACTAAGTCCTCCTTTCTGTATGCACATCACTATTATTGTCCATGAGCAGCAATCTCTTTTGTATGAGCCATGCTTCCCTGGTATCCTGCTGACAAAATCAAACCTATTATACATAATTGACTAATATTTTAATTTTGAAATTTCAGCATTGTTTTATTGTACTTTGTCTTGATGACTCATGAGGGCTGGAACAGGAAGGCGAAATTAGATCTTATCTGCTAATTGTCTTTCTTTGAGTCCCTCCAGACCAGTCCAGTTACGCTTGGGTAGTCACCATCCTCCAGAAGCTGAGAAATGAGCATGTCAGGATTCTGAGATCCTAGTAGAAAAGTTCCCCCTTGAGCCTCAGCATCCAGTCTCTTACTGACAAAGCAGCCTTCACCTCAAACTCTGAAACACCTCTACCACCACACTTAAAACTGTACCAACACCCTTCATATCACAACAGTAAACCATCATTTATGTAGATACTTATTTTCCATTTCTTTTTTTCTTTTTTTTTTTTAAACGTCTTTGTTGAGATAGCCTTGGTGAGTCATAGACACATGTGGGAAGCATACCCTGCTAGGGTGCCCATTCACCCCTGGAAGGAACCCAGTAACCTGCAGTGCTATACCTCTTACTCGAAGCCCACACCCATATCCCTGGTCTCTGTCACGTGTGTGGCCTGGAGGGACTCAACAAGGTAAGGTCTAATTTTGCCTTCCTAATAGTCCCTCCAGGCCAGTCCAGTTACGCTTAGGATGTAGAAAAGGAGTGTCTAATCATGGGAGGGACCTGCAAGATCAGCTCTGAGAACCACGGAACCAAACCTAGCATTGTCCACCACCTGTCCATCCAGACGATAATGCCTAGTAAACTTATGCAAAAATGACCAGGTTGCCGTTCTGCAGATCTCCACCGGAGGAACCAGACCCGCTTCTGCCTAGGATGCCACTTAAGACAGTGTCGAGTGCGCCTGAAGGCCCATGGGCGGAGTCCATCCCCACTGTTCATAAGCTGTAGAAATAGTCCGCTTCACCCAACAGGCAACTGTGGCCTTTGGAGCCACCTCCCCTGCCCGAAGGCCCCCAAACAACACAAACAATCTGTTCAACTTGTGCAAGGACTCTGGCTTCTGAAGATATTTGTGCAAAATCCTGCGCAGATCAAGAAGGTGTAACTGCCTGTCCTCCGTGGAGTCTCCCAACTCCGGGAATTCTGGCAACGTGACCGTCTGGTTCACGTGAAAGGAAATGGTCGCAAGACCACCTTCTCTTTGGAAAAAAAACGCAAAAAGGGCTCCCTACAGGACAGAGCCTGAAGCTCCAAAACTCAGCATGCGGAACAGAATGCCACCAAAATGCTGTCTTCAAAGTGAGATTCTTGAGCGACGCCCTCGCGAGCGGCTCAAATGGAGCTGCCATCAAGACTGACAATACCGGTTGAGGTCCCAAGCCGGGACCATCCTCCTCCTAGGCGGCCTTAACTGTTGCACCACCTTGAGAAAACGAGCCACATACGGATTCGCTGACAGAGTATGCCCATGAATCCAGCCCCTGTAGCAGAAAAGGGCTGCAATCTGAACCTTAAGGGAATTAAGTGCAAGCCTTTTTTCCAACTCATGCTGCAAAAACTAAAAAGATCTCCGGGTAGCTGACAACTGAAGGGTCTCAGACTATGCTCTGCACACCAGCCTTTGAATATCCGCCACACTCTCATGTACGCCAAGGTAGTGGATCGTTTCCTGGTCTGTAACATGGTCGTGATGACTGCAGGGGCGAAGCCCCACCATCTCAACCGCGCCCATTCAAGAGCCATGCTGTAAGCAAAAACCAAGCCACCTAAGGCATCAGGACCGGCACCTGGACCAGAAGGTTGATCCTGTCGTAGAGCTGCCAGGGTTGCGACACCAACAACCGCCTGAGGTCTGCATACCAGGGTCACCTCAAGAGCGTCCAGGCTTTCTGACATATGGTCCCTGCGTCTGCTGAAGAATCTGCCCGTCTTTGCGTTCGCCTGCATTGCTATAAGGTCCATGACTGGCTGTCCCCAACATTCCATGAGGATGTGGAACACTGCAGGATTGAGGTCCCATTCGCCCGGATCTAATTGGTTCCAGCTGAGTAAATCCACCTGGACATTCTCCCTCCCTGCCACATGTGCTGCTGACAGGGGCATCAAGTTCTGCTCCGACCAGGTCAAGATGATCTGACTGCTCCAATAGGGCTGCACTGCCCGTTCCCCTCTGTCAGTTGATATAAGCCACCGTGGTGGCATTGTCTGAAAAGACTCTTACCGCTTTGTTCGCAATCCATGGAAGAAAGTATTGAAGAGTCAGGAACACTGTCCTCATCTCTACGCAGCTGATGGACCACAAGCTCTCCTCCTGAATCCACTGACCCTGCATTATCCGAGAGTCGCAATGTGCTACCCAGCCTGTAAGTCTGGCGTCTGTCACCACCAGCGTCCAAGTTGGGCACTCCCAGGCTGAGACATGTGTCCTCCAAGCATTCCGACCGCTGCCGCATGGATTGTGACTGTGGAGCCCTGCAGGACAGCAGGGCTTGCCGTAAAGGACGCATGTGTACCCTGGCCCAGAGAACCAGGTCCAGAGCCACTGTCATAGAGCCCAACAACTGCAGATAATACCATGCCGCTGGCGCCGTCCTGTTCAGAAATCTGCGGACCTGTCCCTGTATCTTGCAAATGCGCTTCTCTGGAAGGGAAACCAATCTTGCTTCCGTATCGAATTGAGCACCTAAGTATACCAGGAGTTGCACCGGCCGAAGCTGACTCTTGGTCAAATTGATTACCCAGCCAATGTCTCTCAAAACCTCTAGAACTCGCGCAGTTGCTGAGACTAAATCTTCCCTGGACTTTGCACTGATGAGCCAATCGTCCAGATATGAGTGCACCAGGATACCTTCCTGTCGCAAAGCCGCTGCCACTACTATCATAACCTTGGTAAAAATGCGTGGAGCGGTGGCCAGTCTGAAGGGCAAAGCCCGAAACTGAAAATTCCCCATCAGTACCGTGAATCGCAGGTACTGCTGATGTTCTGGCCAGACAGGAATATGCAAATATGGCTCTGTGAGATCCAAGGCCGGAAGGTACTCTCCTTGCTTCACTGCTCAGATGACAGACCGCAGGGTCTCCATCCGGAAGTGCAGGACTCTTAATGCCCGATTGATGTACTTGAGATCCAGGATAGACCGAAAACTCCCTACCTTTTTTGGTATCACAAAGTAGATGGAGTATCGACCTGAGCGGCACTGTTCTGATGATACCTGAACCACAGCCCCCAGCTGCAGCAACAGGCAGACAGTATCCCGGACTGCCTCTGCTTTCTGTGGTGCCTTGAAGGGTGAGCGAACAAAAGCTTTGTGAAACGGTCTGGCGAATTTGAGAGCATATCCCTCCCGAATTATCTCCAAGACCCACTGGTCACTCATAATGACGGCCCAGGTAGCATAAAACTGCTGCAACTGACCCCCTACTGGCACCACCACCTGGGAGTCCCTGGCTTCATTGTGGCTTCTTGTTCTGTCCCGGAGAAGCGGAGTAATACCCCCGTCCAAGCCACCAGAAGCCACGAAAGGACTGACTGCATGACCCAAAATGTCCTCTCTGACAGGGGGAGAAACGCGCCCTCAAAATCGCCAAAAGTCTTTAGTGTGTCCCCGCTGAGGCCTTAGGCCCGCTTGCCAGAAGATGGGCCCGCTGAGCCTTAGGCCCTCTTCTGGCAAGTGGCCTCCCTTAGAATCCTCCATGTCCTTCACTATCTTCTCTAACACCTTCCCAAAGAGCAGCTTGTCCTTTAAGGGGAGCTTTCTGAGCCGTGACTTGGAGGTGGCATCGGCTGCCCAATTCCTTAGCCAAAGGAAATGGCGAGCAGCAACAACCGAGGACATGGTTTTGGAAGCCACCCAAACGAGATCATAAAACACATCCGCCATTTAGGCTGCAGCCAACTCTAGCCTGCAACCTTCCGTCGCAGTTGAATCCCCGAGACCCCTAGGTGTTAACCCTTCGATCCACCCAATGGAGGACCTGGATACATAGGCCCCACAAATGGACATCTGCAGCGACAACATGCTGGAGTCATAAGCCTGTTTAAGCAGCGACGCCAATCTCCGATCCTGAAGGTTCTAGAGAGCCACCCTGCCTTCCACGGGGATAGTGGTCTTTTTGGTCACCGCCACAACTAACACATTGACCTTGGGCATCTGCAGGAGATCCCGGTCCTCCTGTGGAATGGGGTACAGTCTCCCTAATGCTCGACCACCCCTCAGTGTGGCCTCAGGAAATTCCCACACTGACTCAATCATTCTCTTGATTATCCTGTGCACTGGGAAGCACATTTGAGCCCCTTGATGCCCTGCAACAATGGGTCCTCCAGGGGCTCCTCCACCAGGGGAGTGGGCATGATACTGAGCACTGTCAGAGACTGGGAGATGAGAGCTGCTAGTTCCTCTTTATGGATGACCAGAAAAACATTAGGGTCCTCACCTGAAGGGATCCTACCTTTCTCCACTTCCAGGACCGCCTGTTCTCCCCAAAGGTTTGGGGGTCCCTCCCCTAGGTCCTCTGAGGCCCAAGACTGAGGGGAGTCCTGAGCCGGCCAGGTCTCAGGATGCCCCTGCTGCGCTTTGCCATAGGAACCTCCAGAAAAGTGTCCTCCTGAAGCAGTGCCATCTCTGTCTCCAAGAATAGTTGCTAGCCAACTCCCCCTCCTGGGCCTGCTTTCTGTTATGAAGAGACAGAATGAAATCCGGGGAGAAAAACCTTTCTGGTGACTGTGGAACTGCTTCTGTTGCTGGCCGCGGTACTGAAGCACTGACTTTCTGTGGTGCAGACCTAGATTTTTTCTTCCTGCACCTCTGGGGAAATGGCCAACACAGAGGAAATGACCGTGGTTCCCGCCAAATCCCCTGCGGCCTCTCTTACCAGCTCCTGCTCCGAAGCTGTCCCTGTGTCCATGCATGCGCCTGGTAAGGGAAATGGAAATTACACTTACCTGGTAATTGTTGTTCCTTTAGTGACTCCAGTTTAGTCCTCCACCTCTGGGTAGTGTACCTCCTCCTGCAGCATGGAGACTGGGCATGTCAAAGTCGTGACATCAATGGATATAGCCTGCTGGTATCTCCCATCAGCCCCAGTGTACTATTAACAAAGCAGACTCAAAGGAGCAACAAATAAGTAGCCATAACATAACTTTAACTGAAACAACCACAATAAGTGAACTAAACTACCAATCCCTCAACAAGAAGGACTTTCTCGTTTATTTTGTTACATGCACATTGCTCCTAGACTTTTATTCTCCATGTTCAACCCCTTACGCCGAATCAGAGAAGAGAAAGTAAAACAGGTCATTGACCAATACTCACTGCGATCCAGAGACTGAAAGGATTTCTCCATTCCACGAGACGGAAGCTCCTCCCCATCTGAAAAGAACCACATAACTGATCATCCCCCGGGCGGGAATGAGGACTAAACTGGAGTCACTAAAGGAACAACAATTACCAGGTAAGTGTAATTTCCATTTCCTTATCATTCCTCCAGTTTAGTCCTCCACCTCTGGGATGTATCAGAGCAGTAATCATTGGGAGGGACCTTTTCACCCGGATCGTACCACTGCCAACCCGAAGCAGGCCTCATCTGCTGTCATAACGTTCAAGCGGCAGTGCCAACGGAACGTATGAAAAGAAGACCAAGTAGCCGTTCTGTAAATTTCCACAGACGAGACCAAGACATGTATCGCCCAAGACGTCGCTTGCGCTCTAGAAGAATAAGCCTGCCAACCTTCTGGTGCCTGACGGCCCTGCAACATATATGCAGACGCCATAGCTTCCCAGACCCCTCTGGAAAAAGATGCTCTGGCCGCCGCTTCCCCTTTACGAGGACCACCAAACAGCACGAAAAATCGTTCTGATGCCATTAAAGTCCGAAGTCAATAAGAACTGCGTCCGACAATAATGGAAACTACTCCGGCTGCTTCAGAGACATTCCGGCTTACAACAAGCTCGGACGCCGACCCCAATGAAGAGACTGCCTGACCTTGAGGTAACATGGGAGCCGTTTGTTCAAGAAATCGGACTGATGCAACCACCGGTAAAGCCACGCTCTCTGCAAAGGCCGCATAAGACATCTGGCTCCAAGGCACTGCTCCCAGAGTCGCCTCCATTGTTCCCAGCACGCACAGATACATCCACACTGAGAGAACCGGAATGGTCTTGAACTCGCACACCAATCGCCAAATTACTTGAACTCGCCAGTCCGGTAGAAACACCTGTCCTCCCTGCGTAACGAACCACCCCCCCAGATACCCTAGCTCCTGGGAGGGTACCACACGGCTTTTGGTCTGGTTGACCACCCAGCCGAGACCTTGCAAAACTTTAACATGAACGCTCTCGGCCTTGGCTCGAATGAAGCAATCGTTGAGACACGTAAGAACGAGAATCCCTTCCTTGCATAATGCCACTGTGACCACCGCCATAATCTTGGTGAAAGTTGGAGGTGTTGTCACCAGACCAAAGGGAATGCCTGGAATTAATAGTGTCCCCAAAGCAGAGCGAACCTCAAAACTTTTGATGAGTCGCTCTGATGGGAATATGCAAGTATGCCTCCGTAAGGTCGTGGGAAGTCAAGGATTCTCCCCGTCGCACTGCCACCATGACCGACTGCAACGTTTCCATCCTGAAATGCGGTACCCGACAACACCTCTTGACCCCTTTTTGATCTAATATAGGACGCAAGACTCTGTCTGTCTATGGCACCACGAGATAAACGGAGTATGGACCCACGCCGTAGACTGCAACCGACACCGGAACGACTACTCCCATTTGCAAAGGGCGATCTAACAAAACGCAAACCGCCAGGGTTTTCCGTTGACCTATCTGTTATTCCTGGAACATAGACAGATGAGAAGCTCCTATGTGCAGTGGTATTGCTATACCAGAAAGAGGTGTTATGCCATGGACCTGCCATTTCCCTTCAATTCCTGGAGCATCCATCGCAACCGTAACTGGTCTTCATCGGATGATGACCCTGTAAGACTTCATTTGCAATCAGCTTGGAGTCACACCTGATCTGTATCTTCTTCCCAGCTATTACACTGGCACCAGCTACAGCTCCCTACAGATCCCGCCAATGTCTGGCCACTAGACCTTGCTGTTGAGTGTTGAGCGAGATTCCTTCTTTCCAGGAGCTGCGAAGTGTACCTCTGCAGAAACCCCTGACAGAAGAGGAGACACTGGTCCAGCAATCTAATCCCAGAATTCTGCGTCTCAGTGCACAGCACTCCAGTTAAACCAATGTCCTCATTCAGAAGTAAAGAAATATATATATATATTTTTTTTTTTAAAATTTATATTTTATAAACAGTTTATAAACACAGCAAACAACGCTAAGAGCACAGCTCTTCCAACAGCCAGCACCATAAGGTGCCGGGTACATTTCCAACTCCCTCATAACATCAAGCCCCAAACATGCTGCTCCCCCCAACCTGAAGTGTGCCATCTCCCCCGCTCCCGCTCCCCCTCCCCCACCCCCTTAATGCGTCATTCAACCTGATGCAGAGGCTTCGCCCCCCTCCCCTCCCACCCCCCTTTCCCCAACCACCCCCCCTACCGCCCCCCCTCTCCCTGCAGCACCTCCACATTCTAAGCGAAGATACCCCAGCACCTTGCTCCATTGCTTCTCAAATCGATCCATCTTCTGCCGCCGTACGGCGGTTAGCTTTTCCATTAAATATACCTGCCTAAGTCTATCCACACAGTGTATCACCTGCGGGGCATCCTTCTGCTTCCATCTATATGCCACCTCGCAGCGGGCAGCACTAATGCACGCCATGATCTGCCTCTTGTCCTGTTCCGGGCCCCCTTCACTCCACCACCCCATCAAAAACCCGCTGGGGTCTAAGGCCACCTCTCGGCCTCCCACCACCTCCCTAATCCAATGCTGAATTGCCCTCCAAAAACCCCTAATCTTAGGGTAGCTCCACCATATGTGGAAGAAGGTTCCCTCCTCCCCACATTCCCTCCAACAGCTACGGGACACTCCGGGAAACATTTTATTCAGGCGGGTGGGCGTGTAATACCAACGCATCACCACTTTATACCAATTCTCCCGTATAGCTGCTGACAGGGGCAAGTATCGCACCTGGTCCAGGAGGCTTCGCCACTGGCTCTCCTCCAACTCCCTACCCAGGTCCCGTTCCCACTCACTGATATACCTGTGCTTGCCAACCCGTGGACCCTGTATAGCGCAGAAGTTAAGCCTGCCGAGAGTTGTTTCCCGTACCACACTGACTCCAGTGGCGTATAATCTCGCTCCAATCCCTCCCGCCCTAACTTCTTCCACAGAAAGTGCACCACTTGCCCATAATAAAACCGATCCGCTGCCCTCAGACCAAACCTCTCCCTCAACTCATCAAAGGGGACCCATTCCCCCCGTCCACAAACTGATAGAAGTACTTCAAGCCCCCTCGCGCCCACCTGCTGTAACCCCCCCCCCCCCTCCTGGCCCGGGTAAAACTCCTCCGTGTGGCACAGTTCCCTCATCAATGAAAACTGAGCCCCCCCCCCCTTCCACTCCTGGCTCCTAAGTTTATCCCACTCTCGTAAAACATGCAAGACATAAGGGTTATCCCCCTCCTTCACCCCCCGCTCCCCCTTCCTCATCCATGGGAAACAGGCTAGCGGTCGCCCCATTCCACACCCCTTTTCCATTTCCACATAATTCTTCTGCTCCCTCCCATCCTGCCAATCCATCACATAGCGTGCCTGCGCCGCCCAGTAATACCCCTGCAAATTTGGCACCCCCAGTCCCCCCTCCTCCCTGCGTCTATACATCACCGCCCGCGCTATCCGGGGCGGTCTCCTCCTCCAAATATATTGATTAACCTTTCTCTGCATTCCTCGCAAATGCGTCCCCGGGATAGGGATAGGCAAAGCCTGAAAATAATACAATAAGCGCGGGAACACATTCATTTTGATCGCTGCTATTCTACCCAGCCATGAAATCTCCGAGCGCTCCCAACGTTGTATATCCCGCCTGACCTCCCTCCATAGGGCTCCGTAGTTTGCCTCATACAAACCCTGCGGCTGGGCCGTAATATTAACCCCCAGATACTTAATATTTTTCGCTGTCCATCGAAAGGGGTACACTGCCCGCAGCCTCTCAACCATCGGCTTAGGCAAACTAATGGCCAGGGCCTCAGTTTTCTCTAGATTCATTTTGAACCCCGAGACATCACCATACTTTCCCAGCTGCACCATAAGTTCCGGCAGGGACTCTTCCGGCTTCGTCACAACCAGCAAGACGTCATCCGCAAATAAAGATATCTTGTGTTGGCGCCCCCCCCCCCTTCTGCAGCCCCCATATCTTCCCCCTAACCACTAGGAGTGGCCTAGTGGTTAGGACAAGGTACTTCAGGCCGGAGGGCCGAGGGTTCAAGTCCCACCTGGGGACAGCAATCTCAGGCCGGAGGGACTGGGATTTCTAGTCCTATAGGTACTCATTGTGGTCTTGGGCAAGCCACTTAACCCTCCATTGCCCATGTTCCCTGTAAGTATTAGCGTATGTGTGTCATATCCCCTCGTGTTAAATGTATCTCCCAATTGACCGCTTTGACCCGGTGAAAAGCATGATATAAATACAGCTAAATAATTACACCGAATGGCCTGGGCTAAGGGCTCAATAGCGATAGCGAACAGCAACGGCGACAGGGAGCAACCCTGCCTTGTCCCCCTCTCCAGCTCTAGAGCCGCCGTATACCGCCCATTGATCTTCACCCTCGCCTGAGGTCCCCAGTAGAGGGCCTGTACCCATCTCATATACTTGGGGCCCATCCCCATCTTTCTCATTACCATAAATAAAAACTCCCAATCCACCCTGTCAAACGCTTTCTCAGCGTCAATAGACAGCAACAGAGCCTGCTCCCCCGCCCCCCACAGTGCCTCCAACACTCGTTTGATATTATCGGAGGCCTGCCGTCCCAGTATGAAGCCTGTTTGGTCCAGCCCTATCAATCCCGGTAGCAACCCTGCCAATCTCCTGGCCAGCACTTTCACGATGATTTTCACGTCCACATTCAGCAAGGAGATTGGGCGATACGACCCACACTGCGCCGGATCGCACCCCCCTTTCAACAATACTGTAATCCCCGCCGTGAGCATTTCCGAGGACAAATGGCCCCCTTCCGTCTGTATCCCATTAGCAACATTCACCAGCTCATCGAGCACCTCCTCCCGGAATGTTTTGTAGAAGGCTCCCGTTAGGCCATCGAGCCCCGGGGCCTTCCCCTGCGGTAGCTCCCCCAAGGCCTGCTCAACCTCGGCCCTAGTGATGTCACCCTCCAGTCCCTGAATGGCCACCTCCCCTAACCGAGTCAGCTTTATCCCTTCCAAATAGTCTTTCCCCTGCACGGGCCCCCCCCCCCCCCGCCTTCTTTTTGTAGAGCTCCCGATAAAATTTGCAAAATTGCTCCCCAATAGCCTTCTCAGATCGTAGAATCCCCCCTTTATCCCATCTATGACCGTTTGCAGCTCCCGGTTCCGTAATTTTTTGGCCAGCAGTCTCCCCGCCCGGTCCCCCCACTCATAATAACTCTGCTTTACCCTGTCGAGCTTAAACCCAATCTCCGTTACCTGTAATTGGTTTAACTCCATCCAAAGCTGATTTAGCTGCCTAAGGTCCTGTGGCTTTCCCCGAGCCGTATACCTTTCCACTACCTGCTTTATCTCCCAGTGCAAGGCCTCCTCCCGGGCCAAACGTTGTTTTTTGTATCGGGCCGCCCACATCACCAACCTCCCCCTCACCACTGCCTTCATACCCTCCCACAGTCCCACTCTCCCCACTTCCCCACTGTCATTGATCGCCCAATATTCTTGGAGGCAAAGCTTAACATCCTTCACCACTTCCTCCCTTTTCAATAGACTTTCATTAAGTCTCCAAAATCGCACTCCCCCCTCCCCCAAGCTATGGCCAATGGACACCCACGTCGGTGCGTGGTCAGACCAGGTAATATTCCCGATCTCTGCCTCCTGCACCTGGTTTTCCCACCGGCCATCAACCAGGAGGTAATCAATTCTACTGAAACTGTCATGGGAGGAGGAGTAAAACGTATACTCCCTACACCCCTCATGGTGCTGTCGCCACATATCACGCAAGTGGTATCTCTGCATTATGCGCTTCAGCACCCTGCGGGCCTGGTTCCTTCCACCCCCCCCCCTTAGCTTGTCTATCCCACTGCGGATCGAGGGCCAGGTTGAAGTCACCCCCCAGGATAAGTCTCCCTTGGGCATGTTTCGCCAAGAAATCCCTCACCCCCCTCCAGAACATGGCCTGCCGCTCATTTGGCGCATAGACATTGACCAAGGTTACCACCTCCCCCTGCCAGTCCCCACCCAACAACAACACCCTACCATCCTGATCCCGGGCTTCAACTCTCACCTTGAAGGAGCTACCCTGCCGGAGCAGTATGACTACTCCCCCCTTCTTGCTCGCCTCTGCCCCCCTTGGGCCCCCAAAGTACTGGTGCAGGTACTGCACATTTCGCAGCAACCCCTCGTTTTTCCGCCGCAAATGAGTCTCCTGCACCAGTACGACCTCCCAACCCAATCTCAGAGTTTCCCGAAACAACTGGTGCCACTTGCGTGGTTCATTCAACCCTTTAGCATTAATGGACCCTACCTTCCCCCTACCCCCCATGGAAAGTTCCGTCCTCCCCCACTACCATCCATAACCTCAGTGTGCTGGGCTCCCCCTCCCCCCCCACCCCCCATTACCACTCCCTCCGGAGCCTTCATCAGCACCCCAGTGACCCCCCCGTGGCGTTCCCTCCTTTCTCCTTACCCGTGCTGCCTCCCCACCTTCTCCCTCCCCACAACCCCCCCCCAGCCTAGTCTTCTTCAATAGGGATCAGCAGTACGATACCATGCCCTTACCCTTTGCTAACAGCACCAATACCCTACCCCTCCCACCCTCCAGAGCAGCCAGCCCCGCAAACAAGACAATTCCCCCCTCATTCAACACATCTGCAGACATTTATCAAACCAGCATAACAGTACCAAGTACCAAGGAGTCTAGTGCAGGTTCTTCCTGCCACGATAAGCTTCACCAGTAGGCCTCCTCCCCCCTCAGTCCCCAGTTGCCCCCTCCTCAGGTCTCTGGGGTTCGTGCTCTCTGGACAGTCTGGTGAGCCACCGGCTCTTGTTCTCCACCCGTTGCCACTTCATCCCCGCATTTTGGGGTTGCGCCCGCTGCTCCCGCAGCTGTCCTCTCAACTGGCTCTCCGGGATATTCTTCACCCCCAACTCTTTCAGCACTTGCCAATCCCCCTCCGCCTTCTGGATCTTGCGCGAAGTACCCTGCACGGTCACCAAAAGTCCAAAGGGATACAGCCATTTATACCGCCATCCCTCTCTGCGGAGTAGCGCTGTTACACCTCTCAGCTCCCACCTCCGCTGCAGCGTGCCGGCAGATAAGTCCTGGTACAGTTCAATCGTGGCCCCCTCCCACTTAAAGGGCCCGATCTTCCGGCCACTGCCAGCAGCTTCCCCTTCACTTTAAAGGAGCTCAGGCATGCTATTATGTCCCTGGGCGTATTGTCTCGCACTGGGCCAAGACTGCGGTGGGCCCTTTCCATGCTCAATTGTACCTCCTCTCCCTCTCCCGAGGGATCCGCGGCCTTCAAGATGGCTCGGAACAGCTGTAGTAGTGTCTCCTCGCAGTTCTTAAATCTGTGCTCCTCCGGCACTCCACGCACCCGCACATTACTCCGCCTCGATCTGTCCTCCAGATCTTCAGTCTTCGCCTTCAATAGATCTTGTGCTTGGGCCAATTCCGCCCACCCTGCACGCAGGTCTCCCACCGTGCTCGCTTGATGTTCCAGCATCTCTTCCACACCTTCCACTCTGGCCCCGAGCTCCTGCACCTCTCGCCGCACTGCACCCAGAGTCTCCTTCAGTTCCCTTTGGTACCGGCTCATTTCAGCCTTCAGCTCTTCCTTAAACTCGGTCAGCCACTCCTTTAGGCCCCCTAAGGACACGGGGTCCAGGCTCTGCTCGCCCTTGGAGTCGGAGCGCTCTACTCTCTCGTCCGCCATCTTGTCCGCATGGTCGGCGCTCTCCATATCCCCCAGCGCTGCGTAAGGGGAGCGGTATGCCGCCAAACGCTGCTTTACCGACTTGCGCTCTGACTCTTTAGTCATCTGCCTGCTCCGTCCGTCCCCTGATGCCGGGGTAGGGTCGCTCGTTGCTAGCTTTCTCTTCAAACGCCCCAGAGCTCGCTCAGAAAGCTGCCATCTCGCTTCCTGACGTCACTGGAAATATATATTTTTTTAACCAACAAGCATCCAATGCTTTGATTAATACGGTCTGCCACCAGTGTGGCTGAGAAGAGAAATATTTGCCTTAGAAAGCTGGTCTTAAGAGTATTTGTAATGGAGTAGCCAAGCACAATGGATAAGCCTAATGGCAGATAAGTCTAGCACATTGGGGTCTGATAGCGCAAATGCTATTTGCAAGAGCCAGGAAGAAAGGAAAATAAATCTTAGCTGAAACTTTGATGAACAACATACCACCTATACAAAATAGAAAGACCGCAGGGATTTTACTTGCAGATTAACCATTTGACACCTCGACATAGCGGTTCAAATGTCCATAGAAATTAGAAGCGAAGGTACTGGATACCTCGGAGCAACAAATTGCAATCAAGGGACTCCAGGAAGACCCAAAATGGAAACCCAATTAACGAATGACTATTCCTCTTTTTTCAGTAGCAAATTATTGTCCCCGCAAAACATAAGGGAACTCAGAAATCAGCTTCTCTGGACCTTTACCGTGGATTAATGGCAAACCTAGACATTTTCCCAGCAAGGGAACTGCTCCCGCGCTGCATAAGGGGAGCAGGAAAGGTGTAGGTCTACTTCCATAAGACCAAGGAATGATAAGAACTCCCCTTACGAGGCCGCCATCACTACTAATGATAACTGTTCCATTCAACAGTGAAATGCCCAGGGACAGTGAAGTATTGCCTTGAGATCTAGAAATAACGGAGACCATGGACTAAGGAGAACAGTGCTCGATGCTGAAAAACTTCCACGGTCTCGGAAGCAAGGCTCCTAACTGGCAAATATGATCCCAACCTTGGGAATTGAAAGTGCTCTCTGCTGTCCTTTGTCAAGGCAGCAGAACCAACTAATCTGGTCCCGGGCGAGCAAATTCTAGAGAATACCCTTTGCAGATTATCCCGAACGCTCATTGCTCTGCCGATTCTAGTCCCCGGTCGGAAGAAACTCCCACAGACTTCCAGTCATCGACTGAGCTGCCCTCTGTGCCGGGCTGGCTTTTTGGCACTCCCCAAACGGGCTGGCACACCCTGACCATAGACAGATGGAAGGATCTGATTTGCTCTCTACCTACTATCTTTATTCTGGTTTCTGAGTGTTTATCAGACCTTGCACAGGAGAGAACACCACAGTGTCAACAGTTTAGATCACCTGATCAGTCACACAACATCCTGGGGTAGATTTCCTTTTAAATAGTGCTAAGTTTCAATCCTACCAGAAACTTATGAACCCCGGGCCAAGGAAATACCTGAACCCCCAAAAAGCTTGAGTATATCCCCGGACTACCAGCTATGCGGCGGAGCCATCTCCGGATAAAGGACCCCAAGGAGCACCATGGATGCGTGTATCTCTCTGAGCTTAGATGCGGACAGAAGATTTTTTTTACTTCTCCTCCCAGGGAAATGCATAAGCACCTGGCCAGAGCAACAGAAATCCTTTCTAACTGCCCTAGTCATTTCTCATATAGCCGAACTGCTCCCCCGCCGCCAACATTTAGTGCCCCTGCTAAGCCAAGGATACTAAGCCTGACGAGAAGGGAACAACCAGGAAACAGGCTTGAAATGAATGTAAACTCAATTAAAACCCTAAGATACAAGGAGTCCACTTGGGATCAGTGTCCCCCAGTTACCTGCACTGCAGCTGAGCTGAGAAGCCAAGCAGTGTCAGTTCTGGCCAGCCTTCGGAAGAGGCCCACTCCACAGCACCGGTGCTGAAAGTGTAGTGATATTTTCCTTTCTCTACGCCACCTGCTAGCCAATCCAGGAGCTGAAAGTGGAACTTGACCAGAGACCGCCTAAAGAGCTAAACTGTCGTCCTTTAGCTCCCACATACACCTAAAACCCCTCAGCAACGAAGGAACAAACCCTTCATTTTTTTTTTAAACAACTAAAATGAATAAGAACTACATTAAATTAAATTAAATTACATGGAAGCAAATAACCTGTGGAAAATAATTCTAACCGCCAGACCAGGCGGTTCAAAAAAACAGCGGGTGTCACCGCTTTGACCCGGTGACACCGCTTTGACCCGGTGAAAAGCGGGATATAAATACAGCTAAATAAATAAAATAAAAAAAAGAAACCGAGACTGTGGCCGTGAGAAGAAAATGTAGTCTGCCTCGCGCTTGCAAAAGCGCAGGGAGTCAACGGCTCGCGCTTCACCCGGCCTGTTACATCGCCAAAACACCCGAGATTGAAGTGGGAACTGATCATATCCCCACCTTTGCCTCAGAGCAATCTGAAAATATATCTGCAAATACCTCTGCCTCACGCCCTTAAAATGCGTGGGAAGAACTGCCTGCGACTCTTCAAGGCGTGCTTTCCCGCCAAACACTCCCGATTAGGGCCAGCAGGTCTCTCCAAACTTTAGAAGTGCGTTATTCACCTACCCTGCTCAGCGCTGACTTTGCCCCCACTGAATCTTCCGCCGCCTCATACGGCTGCCCTACGATCCGCAGTGCTGTTCTGAAGCACAGAACAGCTACCGCTGAAAGGGCCTTCCTGCACTGGCTGCTTCTGCGGATCATCCCAGGAATTAATGTGGGGCAACACCGCCGCTGAAAGGCAGGACTTTAATCTGCTGTTCAGCTCCCCTCCGTCCAAGCCAGGAGGGAAGATCAGCACAAAGTCGGAGGGGCTTGAGAGAGAAAGGGATAGCGCCAGCCAGTACCCAGGTCGACCCCCCCTGGCCTCCCTCTTCACTGAAGACCCACATTAACTTGGATGAAATTAACTTACATTATATAGGAAAAAAAAATAAATATTAAACCTATCTATGTCACTAATGCTGCTTATCTTTCCTCTAGTGAGCCCAGCACCTAGGCTCACTACGTCCTCCTGCTGCATGGAGACTGAACACACTGGGGCTGATGGGAGATACCAGCAGGCTATATCCGGTGATGTCACGACTTTGACATGCCCAGTCTCCATGCTGCAGGAGGATCAGACCTTGCACAGGAGAGAACACCACAGTGTCAACAGTTTAGATCACCTGATCAGTCACACAACATCCTGGGGTAGATTTCCTTTTAAATAGTGCTAAGTTTCAATCCTACCAGAAACTTATGAACCCCGGGCCAAGGAAATACCTGAACCCCCAAAAAGCTTGAGTATATCCCCGGACTACCAGCTATGCGGCGGAGCCATCTCCGGATAAAGGACCCCAAGGAGCACCATGGATGCGTGTATCTCTCTGAGCTTAGATGCGGACAGAAGATTTTTTTTACTTCTCCTCCCAGGGAAATGCATAAGCACCTGGCCAGAGCAACAGAAATCCTTTCTAACTGCCCTAGTCATTTCTCATATAGCCGAACTGCTCCCCCGCCGCCAACATTTAGTGCCCCTGCTAAGCCAAGGATACTAAGCCTGACGAGAAGGGAACAACCAGGAAACAGGCTTGAAATGAATGTAAACTCAATTAAAACCCTAAGATACAAGGAGTCCACTTGGGATCAGTGTCCCCCAGTTACCTGCACTGCAGCTGAGCTGAGAAGCCAAGCAGTGTCAGTTCTGGCCAGCCTTCGGAAGAGGCCCACTCCACAGCACCGGTGCTGAAAGTGTAGTGATATTTTCCTTTCTCTACGCCACCTGCTAGCCAATCCAGGAGCTGAAAGTGGAACTTGACCAGAGACCGCCTAAAGAGCTAAACTGTCGTCCTTTAGCTCCCACATACACCTAAAACCCCTCAGCAACGACGGAACAAACCCTTCATTTTTTTTTTAAACAACTAAAATGAATAAGAACTACATTAAATTAAATTAAATTACATGGAAGCAAATAACCTGTGGAAAATAATTCTAACCGCCAGACGAGGTAATTAGATCTTACCTGCTAATTATTGTTCCTGAAGGAACGACAGTCCAGTCCCTTACTTCAGGGTTACGCAACCCTTCCAGCAGCTTGGAGGCTGAGCCCAACCTTTTTGGGGTGGAGCGGTATATATACCACTGGTGCCACCCACCAACTCCAGTAAACGACTGTCAAAGCAGATATAACCAACCTAGATAACTCAGAAAACATAAGTAAACAAACTCAAATCTAAGTAATTTTTTTTTTTTTTTTTTTTTTTTTTAACCAGGAGAAGTTAGTAGGAGAGGAGGTCCAGGGAGAAGGTAGGAGAACTGCCATGGTGCGTGCCTTTTCTCCAGCCTGACCCACCAACACACCTGAAACCGCCCTCAGGCCGCAGACCCCTAACAAAGAGAACGGCCGGAATGGCTACAGAACTAGGGAGGGTAGTAGGGACTGGACTGTCGTTCCTTCAGGAACAATAATTAGCAGGTAAGATCTAATTACCTCTTCCTTATCGTCACTCCAGTCCAGTCCCTTACTTCAGGGAAGTACCAGAGCAGTACCAGCCCGGGCGGGATCCGCCATTCCGGAACGTAGCACTGCCTGTGCAAACCTAGAGTCCGACGAGCTCTGCACATCCAGCCTGTAGTGCTTGGTGAAGGAGTGCAGAGAGGACCAAGTCGCTGCCCTACAGATATCCAGGGGAGGTACTAGACTGAACTCCGCCCAAGAGGTAGCCTGTGCTCGAGTTGAGTGAGCGCGCAAGCCCCCTGGGACCTGTTTCCCCTTAAGGATATAGGCGGAAGCGATCGCCTCCCTGATCCATCTGGAAATTGAGGCCTTGGCTGCCGCCTCACCCTTGTGGGGCCCTCCGAACTGTACAAAGAGTCGTTCGGATTTCCGAAAGGGCGCCGTGCGGGAGAGGTAGCGCTTCAAGGCTCTGGGGACGTCTAGCAGATGGAGCTTACTGTCTCCCCCTACTGCCCCCTCCGGTCGGAGAGTCGGAGAGAGATGGACTGGTTGACATGGAAGGGGGAGATCACCTTAGGTAAAAAGGAAGGAACCGTCCTAAGTACTACCTTATCCCTGAGGAAGGACAGAAAGGGAGGCCGAGAAGACAGGGCTTGTAGTTCGGAGACTCGTCTGGCTGAGCAAATGGCCACCAGGAACACCGTTTTCAGCGTCAGATCCTTCAAGGAGGCCTTCTTCAAAGGCTCAAACGGACCCGTGGCTAGGGAATTCAGAACTAGGTTAAGGTCCCAAGGGGGTATGACCGATCTTCGTTGTGGTCGGAGCCGCTTGACCGCTTTCAAGAACCTTGCAACGTCCGCGTTTGTTCCCAAGGCTTTTCCACCCACCTTGCCCCTATAGCACGCGATGGCCGCCAGTTGTACTCTCAGGGAGCTGTGAGCTAAACCCTTGTCGAGGCCCGCTTGCAAGAACTCCAGCACCTCCGGGACCGAGGCCGACAGGGGATTCTTCCGGCGTTCTGTACACCATGCTTCAAAGATACGCCAGACTCTTACGTAGGAAAGACAGGTGGAGCGCTTCCTCGCGCTCAACATGGTCGCGATTACTGCCGGTGAGTAGCCGCGCTTCAAGAGCCGCGCCCTTTCAATAGCCATGCCGTAAGCGAGAATCGATCCACGTGTGGCATCTGAACTGGTCCTTGCTTGAGTAGGTCCTTCCTGACCGGAAGGTGCCATGGTCGGTCGGCGATCATCCTTACCAGATCCGCATACCAAGGACGACGAGGCCAATCCGGGGCAATAAGGACTACTAGACCCCGGTGAGCTTCCACCCGCTGGAGGACCTTCCCGATTAGAGCCCAAGGGGGGAAGACATAAAGGAGCCCTTCCGTGGGCCACCTTTGAGACAGGGCATCCAGGCCCTCGGACATCCTTTCCTTTCTCCTGCTGAAGAATCTGCTTGCTTTGGCGGATGTGAACCTTGCCATGAGGTCCATTACTGGAGGACCCCACCGGGCCACTATCTGGTCGAAGACCTCTTGATGCAGTTCCCACTCGCCGTGATCTATCTTGTACCTGCTGAGGTAATCGGCCATGATGTTGTCCGTACCTGCCACGTGCTGTGCTGAGAGCGCCTCCAGGTGGACTTCCGCCCACTTGAACAGGGAGTCCGCCTCCTTTTCCAATGCCGGACTGCTGGTGCCCCCCTGGTGATTGATGTACGCCACGGCGGTGACATTGTCGGAGAGGACGCGAATCGCTTTCCCTCGCACTGAAGGCTGAAGAGCCCTGAGCGCCCGTGTGACCGCTCTCAATTCCAGGCGGTTGATAGGCCAAAGGGATTCTACTGCCGACCATTGCCCCTGGACAAACTGGTCCTCGAAATGAGCCCCCCAGCCTGCCAGGCTGGCGTCTGTCGTCAAGAGTACCCACTGAGGAGGCTCTAGGGGCATTCCGCGACTCAAGTTCCTTGGGCACCTCCACCAGAGAAGAGAGTGTCTGGTCCGAGGAGCACAGGGGAGCAGTCGAGACAAGGGGTGCTGTTGCGGAGACCACCGCCGCAATAGAGACCGCTGTAAGGGGCGCATGTGAGCTCTGGCCCACGGAACGACTTCTATTGCCGCCGCCATGGTACCCAACAATTGCAGGTAATGCCTCGCTGAAGGAAGCCGTCTGACCATGAACTGTGAGACTAGAGTTCTCAGGTCCTTTAGCCTTGAGCTGGACAGAAAGACCCTGCCCTTGCCTGTGTGGAAACTTGCTCCGAGATATTCGAGCTCCTGTGATGGAACCAAACTGCTCTTTGCTCGATTGATGACCCATCCTAGTTCTTCCAGAACTTGAACTACTTCGGCTGTTGCTTGGCGACTTTCCTCCTCTGACTTTGCCCGGATCAGCCAGTCGTCCAGATAGGGGTGCACTAAGATTCCCTTCTTTCGTAGGGCGGCCGCTACTACCACCATCACCTTGGTAAAGGTTCTGGGCGCTGTTGCTAGCCCGAAGGGTAGCGCCTGAAATTGAAAATGACCTCGAGGTACCGCGAATCTGAGGAACTGCTGATGGGCCCTTCTGACCGGGATATGTAAGTACGCTTCTGTCAGATCCAGCGATGTTAGGAACTCTCCGGCCCTCACGGCCGCTATCACTGACCTTAGGGTCTCCATCCGGAAGTGAGGTATCTTGAGGCAGCGGTTGACCTGTTTTAGGTCGAGGATCGGGCGAAAGGATCCCTCCTTTTTTGGGACGACGAAGTAAATCGAGTACCGACCCGTACCGCATTGGTCTGGGGGCACCAGGACTACGGCCCCGAGAGCTATGAGGCGGGAAAGTGTCGACTCCACGGCTTCTCTTTTTGCTGCGGAGCCGCAGGGAGACTGAACAAAAGCTGGGAGTATTTGCTTTGCAAATTCGAGGGAGTATCCTTCTCGAATCACTTCCAGCACCCATTGATCGGACGTGACTCGGGACCAGGCGGGAAGAAACTGCCTCAGGCGACCGCCTACCGGCACTCCGTCCTCCCGGACCCCCTGTATCTCATTGTTGCTTTCTGGGACCCGAGGAGAAGGAGGAGGAAGAGGATGAGAAACCTCTGCCCCGAAACCCTCTGGCACCTTGACCCCTAGCGTTAAAACGACCCCTGAGGAAAGGGTTAGGTCTGTTCAAGCGGAACCTCCGGGGTTCTCTGGATTGGTTCCGAGAAGGGGCAGAAGATCGTGTTTGCTTGATCCTGTCCTCCGGAAGTCTGCCGCCCTTGGACTCGCCCAGGTCCTTTACCAACTTGTCCAAGTCTTCTCCGAACAAAAGTTTCCCTTTAAAGGGGAGGCGACTCAGGCGAGCTTTGGAGGAGGCATCCGCGGCCCAATTCCGGAGCCACAAGTAGCGTCTGGCTGCCACCACCGAGGCCATGTTCTTTGCTAAGCTCCGGATGAGGTCATACTGGCTATCTGCCAAGAAGGCCGTACCTGATTCCAACCTTGCCGAGGTGGCTAGGACCCCATCGGAGGAACCCTCCTCCGCCTGGAGTTGCTGAGACCACCTCAAACATGCTCGTGCCACCCATGCTCCCGAAACTGAGGCTTGTAAGGCAAGAGCGCTCACGTCGAAGGCTTGCTTAAGGAGCGTGTCCAATCTTCTGTCCTGGGCATCCTTCAGCGCCGCGCTGCCCTCCACTGGGATGGTGGTTTTCTTCGTTACTGCCGAGACCGCCGCATCCACTCTGGGGGACTTCAGAAGTTCTTTGTCTGCCTCAGGGAGAGGGTAGAGCCGAGACATGGCCCTGACTCCTCTCAACGCTGACTCTGGTTGATCCCACTCCTCCTGAATCATCTGACGTACCACTCTGTGGACAGGGAGTATCCGAGGCTACGTTGAGAGCTTTCAGGGAGTCATTAATTAAAGCGGGCAACTCCTCCCGCCTGAATACTCTGATTATGCGAGAGTGGTCCTCCTCCGGGATCTCCCCTTCCTCCAGCTCCTCCTCTTCCTCCTCCTCCTTTTCCGAGGGCTCCTCCTCTGGCAAGTCCTGGGAAAGTGGAGTGAGGGGCTCTTCAACTGCCAGCCTGGGACGCTTCGAGGAAATCCCCGAGTCCTGGGAGTTAGATCTCATGGGTCTGACCAGTTTGCCTTCAGACGACGGACCCGCTTCCCCTGGGCCAAGACCCCTCTTACGCAGGCAATAGGCCTGGTGCAGCAGGAGAATGAAATCAGGGGAGAAGTCCCCTGCTCCCCCTTCTCCTGCCGGCAGGGAGGAGGAAGGAGCTGGGGGAAGGAGGGTCTCTGAGTGCGAGGGAGGGGACAGCTGAGGCGCTGCTTCTCCCTCTAAGGGATCAGAAGACCCCTGCGAGGCCTGGGACATGGCCAGGCTGATTTCCTGTTCCACAGAGGAAGCAACAGCGGCGCAGCCCCTGCAGACCCCTGCCTCAGATGCAGTGCCCCTTCTAGTGCCACAAGAGGGACACCTCGGTTTGGCCGTCATGTTCTTGGGAGAGATCTCCTAGTTGCCTCCCCCAACAAAAAGATACTGTTCCCCCTCAGACTAAACAAAATCAATAAACAAGATTAAATCCAATTTAATTACATTAAAATCAATAAAAATAAATTAAAATAAATTAACTAAACTAAATTAGGCTAATAACCGGTCCCCCCCTTACAATATTAGACCCAGCAGGTTCTCCAGGGCTGGGGGGGGGCTATGTTGCAATATTTCCCCCTCAATATCTCATTAAACGCCAAAAAAGCTGTAGCAGGAAAACTTCTATAAATTTGCTAACAGCTTAAGCTGTATACTTGCGGTTCAGGAGCTCTTCAGTTCCAGGCCCGAGACCGCCGTTCTCCTTAGGGGCTCAACACGTGCTAGGCCGCAGCCACGTGGAGCCCTAGATGAATCGCCTGCAAACGCTGGCCTCTGCTGTCCCCCGCGCTCCGGCGGTAAGGGGGAGAGAGGAAACTGAAGCCCGCACAATTTCGGAGCTCACGCTGCCCGCCGCACTTCTCTTCCGCCGCTGAAACAGCGCGTCGCCGTAAGAAGAGAAGGGGGGGAGAAGAGGATTCGGCTCTCCCCGCGTGCACGGCGCGTCCTCCAGCGCTCAGCCGCCAGCTGGGCTTCGGCGCGAGGACGGGCCGGATCTGAGGCAGGCAGACCGGAGAGTAGGCAGCACGGGCAGTGAGAGGAGCTGTGGACTTTCCTCCTCGCTGCTGCCCGATCCGCAGAGAATCAGCTTCAGTACGCTGCGGGGAGGGAGGGAGGGAGGGGGGGGGGGGGAAAGGAGTACTCCGGAGAGAATCAAATAGGATACCAAAGATCCTGTGAATCAAATGAGTTAAATAAATCAAATTCAATTAAAATTAAATAAATTCAATAAATTAAATAAAAAGGAATTTAAGAGGAAAGAAGGACTCCAGTAAGCCCTAGGCTTACGGGACCCTCCAGCTGCTTGGAGGCTGAGTATACTGGAGTTGGTGGGTGGCACCAGTGGTATATATACCGCTCCACCCCAAAAAGGTTGGGCTCAGCCTCCAAGCTGCTGGAAGGGTTGCGTAACCCTGAAGTAAGGGACTGGACTGGAGTGACGATAAGGAACAGGCGGTTCAAAAAAACAGCGGGTGTCACCGCTTTGACCCGGTGACACCGCTTTGACCCGGTGAAAAGCGGGATATAAATACAGCTAAATAAATAAAATAAAAAAAAGAAACCGAGACTGTGGCCGTGAGAAGAAAATGTAGTCTGCCTCGCGCTTGCAAAAGCGCAGGGAGTCAACGGCTCGCGCTTCACCCGGCCTGTTACATCGCCAAAACACCCGAGATTGAAGTGGGAACTGATCATATCCCCACCTTTGCCTCAGAGCAATCTGAAAATATATCTGCAAATACCTCTGCCTCACGCCCTTAAAATGCGTGGGAAGAACTGCCTGCGACTCTTCAAGGCGTGCTTTCCCGCCAAACACTCCCGATTAGGGCCAGCAGGTCTCTCCAAACTTTAGAAGTGCGTTATTCACCTACCCTGCTCAGCGCTGACTTTGCCCCCACTGAATCTTCCGCCGCCTCATACGGCTGCCCTACGATCCGCAGTGCTGTTCTGAAGCACAGAACAGCTACCGCTGAAAGGGCCTTCCTGCACTGGCTGCTTCTGCGGATCATCCCAGGAATTAATGTGGGGCAACACCGCCGCTGAAAGGCAGGACTTTAATCTGCTGTTCAGCTCCCCTCCGTCCAAGCCAGGAGGGAAGATCAGCACAAAGTCGGAGGGGCTTGAGAGAGAAAGGGATAGCGCCAGCCAGTACCCAGGTCGACCCCCCTCGCCTCCCTCTTCACTGAAGACCCACATTAACTTGGATGAAATTAACTTACATTATATAGGAAAAAAAAATAAATATTAAACCTATCTATGTCACTAATGCTGCTTATCTTTCCTCTAGTGAGCCCAGCACCTAGGCTCACTACGTCCTCCTGCTGCATGGAGACTGAACACACTGGGGCTGATGGGAGATACCAGCAGGCTATATCCGGTGATGTCACGACTTTGACATGCCCAGTCTCCATGCTGCAGGAGGTGGTACACTACCCAGAGGGGGAGGACTAAACTGGAGGAACGATAAGGAAACTGCAATTGAAAACTCCTGCCCTTTCTAAAACACTGCTGGCAGAACACCGAGGAAGCGATGCCGCAGCTGCCTTCAGAAACGGAACACCGAGAATGCTGTGACCGCATACACTTCCCTCCCCTTCCTCCTCTCATGCACCCGAGCACGCTGAAGGGGGAAGAGAGGCACTCCCGGGCCTGCTTAATACCACTGCGAAAGAACTGATGGAGAGAGGGACACTTACCGGACCGAGCTTGCATCGCTCAGAGCTGCTTCTACCAAACCACCTGCTGCCGCTGGTCCTCCGATTATGCAGCACAGCAACAACCAAGCCCAGGGAACCCAAACCCCTGTAGCTAACAGGAGCTCAACTGGGATACCCCGCTGAGAAGGGAGAAAGGGACCTGGAGCTCCCAAGTAGTTTAACCCTGAGCAGAAGGAAGGAAGTCAGGGTTTGCCCACACTGTCTGCCTCCCTTTTTAGGCTATCCTAGCAATCTGCTTCTCCAGATTTTAAAGGCTTCTCCTCAACTATCTGAAGTTTTTTTATTTTCTTCTCCTAATGCAAGGCTCCTTGATCTTTATCCTTAATTCTTATCTTTAATCATCTTCCACCAGTTACTGGGAGCTCTTCCTCCAGCTGCTGAGAACTGACAGACTGGATGCTGAGGCTCGAGGGGGAGTTTTTCTACTGGGATCTCAGAATCCCGACACGCTCAGTTCTCAGCTGCTGGAGGATGGTGACTACCCAAGCGTAACTGGACTGCCCTGGAGGGATGATTAGGAATAAAAAAATCACTAAATTACATTACAGAAAGGTAATACACATAGCAAGAGAAAGATATAATAGTGTACACTAGCCAATAAGACAGACATGCTCAGTACTTTCACACTGTGTGAACTGGCATCTCATATACTGTTGGATAGGTTGTGACTCACTAGGACATGTTTAATAAAGCACGGTAGCTAGGAGCACAGGGTTTCGTGTGGGGCTAATGTGCATTTTGGTCACAGCGCAGCTGTGCTAATGATGCCTCCAGGCCTGAGAGACACTATTAATGCAGGTGCAACTACAGCTAGTCTCCTTCCACGCGAAAGCTGCACCCGCTGTGCCACAATGTTACCAACATGGAATGGGCACGCTGCCAACACAGAACAATGCCCTGGCACCTCCCCAACATATCCCAGGGTCAGGAATCATATAGGGGACAAATAGGCAGTTGTCCAAGGAGTCTACCTCCATAGAAGCACACACTAGATCCTGACAGCCACAGAAATCCAAACAGCCCTGCAAGAAGAGTAGCCACAAATATGCCCACAAGGTTAAGGTCTGATCCCCATATACACCATCAACATTGCCACTTCCTATACTACTGCCCAAGACCCCTGCACTGGTCTGCATACAACAGAGGCTGTCCTGCACCTAAGGAGCCAGTCCCCATGCCATCATCTGTTGCAGTGGAGATGATCACAGAAACCCAAGTGGCAAACAATGGCAGGAGGAGCGTGGAGCAGGAGCACCAGCAGCAGTCAATGGGGTGCAGCAGCGGCCAAGAAAGCAAATAGAATGTTAGGAATCGTAAGGAAAGGAATGGAGAATAAAACTAAGGATATTATAATGTCTCTGTATCGTTCTATGGTGCAACCGCATCTTGAATATTGTGTGCAATTCTGGTTGCCGTATCTTAAAAAGGATATAATAGAATTAGAAAAGGTACAGAGAAGAGCCACCAAAATGATAAAGGGGGTGGAAGGATATTCCTATGAGGAAAGGATTAAAAGGTTGGAGCTCTTCAACTTGGAAAAGAGACGGCTAAGGAGAGATACGAGTATGATAGAGATTTATAAATCAATGAATGGAGTGGAATGGGTAAACATAAATCAGTTGTTTACGCCATCATAAAACAGAAAGACTAGGGGTCATGCAATGAAGCTACAATGTAACCTATTTAAGACTCATAAGAGAAAATATTTTTCACTCAATGCGTAGTCAAACTCTGGAATTTGTTACCAGAGGATGTAGTAAAAGTTGTTAGTGTAGCTAGGTTTAAAAAAATCCTGGACGAAAGGTCCATAAACCATTACCAGCCTCTGTTGTAAGCAAGAACAAAAGACCAACCCCCCTCCCCTGTCCCTTGTACATAAGAATGTATATAGCTCATAATGTAAATAGCCCAAAAGAATCTAATATACACCAACACAAACACACAATCTGTATCACTGCATGAACACACTTGAACTACTCTTATGATTGCTTGCTGTGGAAACCGCCTTAATTAAAGGAGAAGGCGGTATAGAAAAACGTTTAAATAAATAAATAAATAATTAAAAGGGACCTGGGAAATTCACTGCTTACTCCAAACAAGCATTGTAGAACCTGTGTACCTTTTTAGGAACCTGTCAGGTACTTGTGACCTGGATTGGCCACTGTTGGAAACAGGATACTGGGCTTGAAGGACCTTGGTCTGACCCAGTATGGTATTTCTTATGTTCTTATGGGTATCTTTATTTTTCTTTATCTTTATTTCGTTTCTGGATATACCACCTTGGCCTAGGCATACAGGCGGTTTACGACATACAATAAAAAGACTGCAAGAAGGAAAAAGGAAAGGAATGCCAATTAACTGACAGGACAGTGGAGGTAAAGAACAGTGAAGGACAGTGATAGAAGTAGAAAGAGAAGAGGAGAGGATGAACCTACAAGGAGACCAGAGTGGGGCTGGAGAAGTTCAGAGTACTCATGGTGGAGGGGTGGGTAGGTCAAAGGCTAGCTCAAAGAGGTGAGTCTTTAAGGCAGCCTTAAACCTGGTGAAAGAGAGTTCAGAACAGAAGGTGTGCAGGAGAGAATTCCACAGTGCAGGACCCAGGAATAAGAAAGCTGCACCCCGCGTGCGTTCAAGGCGATCCCTAGAGACGGAGGGAAGAGCTAAGCGGTGGCTCTGAACAGAGCACAGAAGGCAGTAGGGATTATGAAAATGCAAAAGGTTGGCCAGATACTGGGGAGTGGAGGTGTGAATGATCCTGTGCACAAACGTAAGAATTTTATATTGAAAATGGAAGTGGATAGGTAACCAGTGGAGGCAAATGAGGAGCAGAGAAACATGATTGAAACTAAAGGAATGGGTGAGAAGGTTTGCTGCTGTGTTCTGAAGTAACTGGAGTCTATGGAGCTGATATTGTGAAAGGCCGGACAAAACAACACTGCAGTAATCAATTTGAGAGATGACAAGAGAAAGAAGGTGAGTAGTCAGGGAGGAGAGCGTGAGAAAAGGCCGAACTGCACAAATTTGACGGAACTGGTAGAAGGAGCGACAAACAAGGAATGAAACGTGCTCAGCAAAGGAGTGAGAAGAGTCCCAGATAACCCCAAGATAACGGAAAGAGGGGACCAGAGGGATAGTGGTAGAAGAGAGGAGAGGAGCTAATGAGGGAGAGGAGGCCTCAAAGATAATCCAAGTAGCTGCTGTTTTAAAAGAATTGAAATGAAGGTAATTAGAGGACAGCCAAGAGAATGGTGGTCAAACAGGAGTTTAGCAGGGAAAGATCAGGGGCAGAGCAATCAGTGTGATGAAGGAGGATAATATCATCCGTGTAATAGTACGTGGAAATTCCAGACTGTTGAATCAATAAGGCAAGTGGGGCTAGAAAAACGTTGAAAAGGAGAGAAGACAAGACTGAGCCCTGAGGGACACCACAGCAGAGAGTAACAGAGGGGGAGGCCGAGGTTACTGAGTGAACAGAAAATGAGCAAACAGTGAGGAATGATCGAAACCATTGTAAGGGTATGCCAGAAACACCAAGATCAGAGAGAAGTGAAAGAAGTGTACAGTGGTCAACAAGGTCAAAAGCGGATGAAAGATTGAGAGAGACAGCAAATGTAAAGTCACCGCGTTCATGGGCTGTGTGAAACTCATTGAGAAGGGAAAGAAGGATAGACTTAGTACTGTGACCCTCACGAAAGCCAGACTGACGGGGGTGAAGACCATTAGTGGATGCAAGATGAGAGAATAGCTGTGTGAAGACAAACCATTCTAGGAGTTTAGAAAGGAAAGGAAGGTTAGAGTCCGGACGCCAATTGGTGAGAACAGAGGGATCAAGGGATGGTTTCTTGAGGAGTGGACGAATTATCGCATGTTTCCATGGGACAGGGACACAACCAGTGGAGAGACAAGCATTAAGCAAAAGTAGCCAGTTAGAAGGGATTGGGTCCAAAACACAGGTCATCTTCCGTGAGGAGGAAAGGGTCTTGGACAAGTCAGCAGCAGAGATCAGATGGAAAGATGATCAGACATGGGACAGTGAGGGTTCTGCAGGAGAGGCATCGGGGAAGACAATAAGTTATGCAAGAGAGGAGGAGGGTGGGGAGGAAAGGTTGAGTGAAAAGAAAGGACCTTGTTGGAGAAGGAGTCTGCTAAGCTAGTGGGATCTGGGATCACAGATGAGAGCGAGGAATTAAGGGGGGTGGATAGTGATTTAAACACCGAATAAAGTTGTCAGGAAGATTGGGAGGATCTGGAAATCAAGTTGAAACAATATTCTTGTTTGGCAGTGGAATAAAGTTGTCAGGAAGATTGGGAGGATCTGGAAATCAAGTTGGAATAATATTCTTGTTCTATGAAAACCTGTTCTATGTAATGAGTTGTTCTTGTTCTCTGTAAACCATGCTGATTTCAAAATAGTGTGGTATATTAAAAACAAATAAATAAAATAAATAAATAAATGATCAGAAAGCGATACTCATGATCTCGCTGACGAAAGATTTTAAGGGTACCAGGAGAGGGGTGAGAGCGCCATATGCACTTTGCCTGCCGGAAGTGAGTCTGATGAAGACAAAGGCCCGGATAATACTAAGGGTGGTGAGCAGGGTTGCAGGAAACACATGCCGAGATGGGGGGGGACTAGGGGTTCAAGGGCTGTTGAAAGAATGGTGTTCCATATGCGAGTCTGTGAGTCAGGAGACAGCCAAGAAAATCGGATGGGAAAAGTTGATTCGCCAAAGGGAAATGCTGCAGAGTGAGAGGAGAGACACGCCGCCTGTGTTGTTACAGAAGGCGGGAGAGGGAGGAGAAGCAGATGAGCGAGAAAGCTGCAAAATGAAGCATACACAATGGTAGTCTGTCCAAGGGAGAGGAAGGGCAGATATCGCAGAGGGAAAAGAGATGGAAGATGAAGAAGTAATAAGTAGATCAAGGGTATATCCTGCTATATGTTTAGATAAAGTGACCCAGCACCCCCCTTCACTTCTCCACATGGACACTGAGGGGGAGGGAATGTCAGGACAGCTAGAGCTGGTGAGGGGTTGGAAGTCAGGTCTTGGGCTCAGCTCAGCCACATAGGGTTGGAGACGGCTGAAGACAACTGAGGGTGGGGTGGGGGCATGCAAATGAGATGATGCACATAATGGCAAATGGAAGGACTGGCACATCTCTGTGCTGTCTGACCATCACCTCTCCTGCATGTGGGACCCTGTAGCAGTGTGTATTTACACCTGGGGGGGCTATGCTGCAGTGATGGGCTGTTCCTGGAGGGGGGGGCATGGCCTCTCACCCTGACCATAGAAGGATGTGTCTGAGGCCTACCAGCTCATGAGCAGATATCTACATTTCCATCATCAAACATGGGTTTGCTTAGTCACAGCCCCTTGCTCAGTATTTCTTTGCCCTGGCCTAGAAGATGAGGTATTCTACAGACCTTGGAAGTTCATATGGGCCTTCATTTCTCAGACAGCTGGAGTTACTTGTCTCCAGGGGGCATGTAGGTTGTCTTCCCATGGTGAGTCTGACACCCTTCTCCCCCCCTCCCCCCAGAGGTTTAGGCCATAGGGGTGTGTGGACCATGAAGGTTGTATCTGGACACCATGAACCCTATGTGGTGGAAGGGTTCAGTGCATCAGTAATCTGTCCTCCAAATCTATGTGGACCCTGTGTTGAACCTCCAGGCTACAGCACGACCACGTCTCACTAGCAAGTATTCTGTGCCAGATGTCTATAAAGGAAGCTAAATCCTCTCCGACACTAGAGGCTTGTCAGCCTTCAACTGCAGCTAAGTAATCAGACGGGGTGAGAGGGGTCCATGTGCCTGGTCCATATGCCAGGCACCTCTGACACCCTGCCTCCATCCAAACGGGTCCACTGCTCAATCAGATGCTGTATCTGCACCCTATCCCACACAGGCAGGGCCACATACGGTCTTTATGCATGTCTTAGCTTTCCTGATTTGCATGCCTCACCCCCTTGTACTTTGCCCATTGCTCTGAGCCGTGCTGCAGCTTGTGCTATGCCCAGGTCAGCCATCTCTGTCCTTCACTCCTCTTAGTGGGGTAGGGGCACAGGCTGTCTGGTATCTGCAGAGGTTTGGTAGCTTACTGCCACCCATAACACTATAATTGGTAGCAAGCAATAGCGGGGCACTCATAACATGCACTGCAGCCATGCACTCCCTACTACCGCACTAGTGATATGCCTCACTCACAAGGTATATATGCTCCAGCCACGTGTTCCCTAATACTCTGCTAGTGACACGCCTAACACAGCGGTATTACCTTATCGTGACTACAATCCCTGAATTTACCATGGCCACACTACCTCCACCATGGCAAAAATGCACACTAATCGCATGTTACCTTCATGCTATTTGCAGCACTTTAGTAAATATGCCGCATTGTACCTATAAACCACTATAACACAGAATGTTGTAGATGGCACATGACATTCATGAAAAAAAATTACAAATAAATTTCTATAGCATTCCTATTAATTTTAAGATTACAAATAGCATAATTCTAAAATAGATATGTCCTTTATTAATCAACTTTGGTCCACGGTGCAGTAACATTTATATTTTAGTTTCTGGATATTTATTTGGACTGGCTTTCTAAGAAAGTTATTATTGTGAAATGTTTGCTAAAAGGTAGCAGCTTACCATACATTCAGCCCCAAAAATTAGCACAGGGCTGGCACCGGACCCATGATAATGAATGCAGGGCGTCACCATATAATTAGCACAAGTCCAGCACCACCCCCAAACTAATCCAATTGCCACGAGCACTGTGGGTGCAGTTATCAACACCCACTGAGGTGGCAGTAAGTGCACCCATGATGAGAAGCTGATGGGGAGCATAGATATCCAATGCGCAGTCAACACCCATGCTCCACCCCTCACCTGCCAGTCTCCATCCTCAACCCATGCTAAGCAGTTAGTATGAGATTTTTAGTATGGCCACGTTTTTAACGCATGCTAACAGTTACCACATGCTAACCATCAGCACACGTTAGTAAACATGCCTGTTATTTTCCTACTGAAGCTTCAAGTCAATATACATGTTGCCATAATATCTATTTTACACAGACTCTTCGGGGGGGGGGGGGATGTTCAAAATTTGGCATCAAGTAGAAACTATAAAAATGGCATTCCTGCTCATTCCAAGTTGCTCAATTTCATAAAATTTGGAAAAACTAAGTCTTTAAGGATTACTATTTATAAACCGTAATTGTACAGAATAGTAAATATTTTTTTTACAGATGCTAGTATCTTTTAATTTTTACTTCACAGAAATCAAGGTGTCTTATTATTTTGTTTTTGTATTATAGATTCTTTGTATGTTGTGTTTTAATTACTGTAATTTTAATGCTTATATGTGTGAGTTGTAACCCACTTAAGATTTTTTAAAATATGTATTTATATGATTTACATCCCACATTAACAGTGAAGAGTACTGTACCAATTCCACCTTCAAAAATGAAGTGGCATAAGTGAATTTAAAAGCTTCTGTACAACAGCATCTGTGCAGAACTGTCATGATGGTCCAATAAATGCATCACATCCTTTTCAGAAAGGATTAGGAAACAAAAGGTTTCAAGGCAGTACCAGCCTAAGGTTTGTTAAACAGCTAGGAAGCTGCCTCTAGAGTGTATGGGTAGATGCTGAAAGGACATCAGAGTGGTACTTAAATCTGCATACAACGCTATCCATGAAAATATAAGGAGACAGAAAGAAAAGCAAAATTTGTGAACTGGGCCCCAGTACTGCTAGTCTTCAAATTACCAATCTTAAAACCACGATAAAATTATACTGAGCAGACTGTCATATTATGAAACTGATGTCTTCACGCCTAATAATTCATTTTTCTACAGGCATGCAGAATAGGACTATTTAAAAGATGCTTGCTCCCTCATGGAGAAGATATGATTTAAACAATTACCAACCATCATCGGTTATGAATCCGATCTTTAGCATAACAATAGTATGTTTTTGTTAAAAGAAAAATAACTGCAATACATTTCCACTCTAGCATTAACGCACATACGAAGCTGAGATAGAAGAATGTTACTCGACCTTTCGTCCCCTGCATGCTCAGAGTCTGTCAAGTTTTTGTCAAGAACTGGGTTAGGGGGATTGGAGAAAAGGCTTTCAAAAGCCATGTCAACTGATATGTAGCTGAGGGTCACGCTTTCTTTTTTGTGGGGTAGGGGGAATAAATAAAATCAGTCCCCTTCTCTCTTTTTTTAGGCGCCACAGCACCAGACTATGGCGCCTCACGTTATAATCCGCACTCTTTGCTCGTGGAACGTAAAATAAATTGTATCTTTCCGCGGTTCCAAAAAGGAAACGTTTTACGTCACGGCCGGGCTTGGAGATATTGCCGCGGATTGATACGCTGTTGGATTCTCGTGTGCTAGGGCCCGGTGCACGAAGTGACGGAAAGGGCAGGGAGGGGTGGGTTACTGTAGCTGGCGCAACAACGAACTCACGTCGGGAAGCGAATTCCCTGCTTCCTTCAGGTCACTATTATCACGGCTAAAGGGCATATATGAAAGGCTCGCAGGCTACCGGTACCAGAACGGTTTGCCGCGCAGATTCAGAAGCCGCGACGCCACCGGAAGCCGTGAGGTTACAGGGACCGGAAGGCTCAATGCGCAGACTCGGAAGCTTCTCGCGTAGAAACAATAAGAAAGAAGAGAGGGAGATTGAATGTAGAAAGGCAACTCCCCTGTCTGAAGTCATCAGCCAGGGAGATCATCTTGTGGATGGCAGAATGCACTCACCGTTCGAAACTCAAATATTTAGTAGAGGTAAAACAGACAAAGAAATAGGATAGGTGTCTGTAAGCAAAAGTAATGTACTGGGGAGATGGGCAAGAGTTGGTAAAGGATCATAGTATAGTTTGATTTATTTTCTTTTTTACAGATGAATTTCTAATTTAATTTTGACTTGTTTAGTAAGGATTTAAATGCTTTTGTGTCCACACATCAGATCAATAAGCGATGGTCCTTTTTTCACGACTCAGACCTCATGATTATCTTAGTCAAAATTAACAGGAAAATTCCCCTAATTTTTCTTCAGTAGGAAACTTCATTCTTTTTTAATAATAGTCATGATCTAATCATTCCTCATTGAGGTTTGATGGTAGGTGGGGTGCAGGGGTGGCTCAAAGCAATCTTAGGCCAGAGATGAGCTTCCCCTCCAAGCAGGGGCGGCTTAAGGCAATCTGCTGCCTGAGGCAAGGGATGAGATGCTGCCCTGTAATGGGGGAGAGGTGAGGCTTTCTCAGAACTCCAATCGGACTGAACCTAACCAAAAAGCCGATTAGATTATATGGAGGAAATGCAAGCTGTTTGCACACCAAGGAACTAAAAGAGCAAGAACCACAACACAGTTTATAAAACTAAATTATTTTTATTTCCATTCTCTTATATACCATGCTATTCTGCATCAGTGCGGTTTACATTGAACAGGGTATTATAACTTGGAGATAACTATTTTACAGGGAACATGGGCTATGGAGGGTTAAGTGGCTTGCCCAAGACCACAAGGAGCACCTGTGGGACTAGAAACCCCAGTCCTTCCAGCCCAAGGTTGCTGTCCTCTAGTGGGATTTGAACCCCCAACCTTCCAGCCTGAAGTACCTTGCCCCAACCACTAGGCTACTCTTCCACTCCATTTAGTTGTTATGAACTACGTTATGGTTCGTGCTTTTTCTTTTTGAACATATCTTTTGCATACACAAAACCCCCTTCCTCAACAGTGGGTGCAGAGCAGAACCAGGACATTCACCCACAGAACTCCAGTATCTTATAAAAAAAAAATCTGATTCTGATCATCTCACTAACAACAACAACAAACATTCTCCAGTATTGTGAACTAATACAAAACCCTACAACAAAGTCACTGAGTATCTATAGAGCAAATCTACCATACCATAGCAGCACCAACTTCCAAAACTCACTTAAGGAGGCCATCCAAAAAAAAATCACTGTAAATACTACAGTGGGCCCCGGAACATCCAAACTTTGAAAAGCTGAACAATTCAGATTACTACAATACAGATCCCTGTATACAAACTCCATGTTAACAGAGCACCCGGTCTTGGTCACACACTCAAAACACAGACCCTCATCAAGTACAGAATAAGTGACCATAATCTAAAAATAAGCTTACGTAGATAAAAATTAAACTGCATCCACAAGAAGCCAGATTTGCATACAGTGCAATACTAGAGCAATAAAAGAGATTAATTTCCATGTACTGTTTAAAATATAAAGATTCAATAATTATTAGGTCACGTTTTAGAGTGGAAAACTTTGTCAAATAATCAAAAAACACACTCCATATACATCAAAAATGTTATGTTCAGTTTTCAAGGGTAAAAAGCATAATTTACCAAAATTTTCTTTGTTCACAAAAGGAGGTCTCAGACCTAGCGGGCTTTAATTAGGCATAAGGGAACCCAAATACCATAGCCCTATTGCATCAATGACCATCCTTTCTAATAAAACAGCACAAGACTGTATACAAAAGCAAAAGTCAGATCATCACCACATAGCTTATACAGAAAATCTCTTCCAGAACAGCATGATCTGTTTGCCTCCCCAACACCTCACTTTGGCACCCTGCTACTACTAGTACTACTATTTATCACTTATAGAGCGCCACGCATGCAGCGCTGTACAGCCAACCAACAGGAGTTAGCCAGAATGAAAAGACAGTCCCTGCCCGTCAGAGTCATGCTCATCGGAGCTTACAATCTAGTGAGAACATTACAGGGTACAGGTCAGATTAGTGCAAGGTACAGTAAGGTCAATACAAGGCACAGTAAGGTCAATACAGTATGGTTATGAGAGTTGACGGGGGTTAAGATAAGATAAGGATAGAGGTCAGGATCTGAAAGCGACGGTGAAGAGGTGAGTCTTCAACCTGGATTTGAAGAGGGCTAGGGAGGGTGCCTGGCGTATAGACACAGGTAGGCTGTTCCAGGCGTGAGGTGCAGCAAGGTGAAAGCGAAGTTGGGAGTTAGCGGTGCGGGTGAACGGCATTGATAGAAGTGATTGGCTAGCGGAGCGCAGGTTCCAAGAGGGGATGTAGGGAGAAATAAGAGATAAGAGGTATTGAGGGGCCACTGAGTGAATGCATTTATAGTTCAGTAGGAGAAGTTTGAATTGGATGCGGAACTGGATAGGGAGCCAGTGAAGCGACTTGAGAAGAGGAGTAATGTGGGCATGGCGAGGCTGGCGGAAGATTATTCGGGCAGCGTGATTTTGTATAGATTGAAGGGGAAGGAGGTGGCTGATGGGGAGACCAGCAAGGAGTAGGTTGCAATAATCGAGGTGAGAGGAAATTAAGGAGTGGATAAGCGTTTTGGTGGTGTGTTCAGAGAGGAAGGGGCGGATTTTGCCAATGTTGTAGAGGAAGAAACGGCAGGTCTTAGCTACATGCTGGATATGTGTGGCGAAGGAGAGGGAGGTGTCAAAGATAACCCCTAGGTTGCGGGCCGAGGGAACAGGAAGGATAGTAGCTCCGTCCACATAGACTGAGAAAGGAGGAGGAATTGGGGGGAAAGACAAGGAGTTCAGTCTTAGCCATGTTCAGTTTCAATCGGCGAAGAGACATCCAGGCAGCGATGTCGGAGAGGCAGGCAGAGATCTTGGACTGGGTTTCTGGAGAAATAGTAGGTGTAGATTTGGGAGTCATCAGCGTAGAGATGGTACTGAAAGCCGTGGGAGGAGATAAGCACGCCAAGGGCTTGGGTGTAGAGTGAGAAAAGGAGGAGGCCCAAGACGGATCACCCCTCAAGCGTTTCTCTGAAAAGCTTTGTCAGGAGGAATCTGAACAAACTTAACAAAGAAACAAAAACATGCTTGAACTCGTTTACAACCTATAATCCACCTCGACATCAACCTCATAACAAATCAAACATGAAAGATACAAACTTTAGTGAACTACATTTACCTTAAAAAGATATTAGACTGCGAACGTTCACAGCGTGGCTTCCCTTCACCATAGCCAACATTCTCACAAAAAAACGCCATGCGTGCAAACTGGAAACCAGAACCGTTATTGAAATGCATGCTGTAGTGACGTCATTGGGATTTCCCATCAAAAGGGAAACCCTTGCGTTTAAACTTTACCGCCTGACATTCACCATACTACAGCAGTCTATTTTCTTCAGATATGCCGCTCAAACCTACTTCTCAGCCAAAACATACAGATTATACTCACACACAAACCCCCCAATCTATCTGCACATTTAATCCACCTGGAGCTACTGTCTGTAGACAGAAGATCCAGCGCTGCTCACATAAGTTCTGTCTACAGACAGTAGCTCCAGGTGGATTAAATGTGCACTACAGCATGCATTTCAATAACGGTTCTGGTTTCTAGATCGCATGCGCAGCGTTTTTTTGTGAGAAGTGTTGGCTATGGTGAAGGGAAGCCATGCTGTGAATATTTGCAGTCTAATATCTGTTTAAGGTAAATGTAGTTCGCTAAAGTTTGTATCTTTCATGTTTGATTTGTTATGAGGTTGATGTCAAGGTGGATTATAGGTTGTAAACGAGTTCAAGTATGTTTTTGTTTCTTTGTTAACAGTTTGTTCAGATTCCTCCTGGCAAAGCTTTTCAGCGAAACGCTTGAGGGGCGCCAAAGTGAGGCGCTGGTGAGGCAAACAGATCATGCTGTTTTGTGAAGAGATTTTCTGTATAAGCTAAGTTATGTGGTGATGATCTGATTTTTGCTTTTGTATACAGTTTTGTGCTGTTTTATTAGAAAGGATGGTCATTGATGCAATAGGGCTATGGTATTTGGGTTCCCTTATGCCTAATTAAAGCCCGCTAGGTCTGAGACCTCCTTTTGTGAAATTTGTGAACAAAGAACATTTTGGTAAATTATGCTTTTTACCCTTGAAAAACTGAACATAACATTTTTGATGTATATGGAGTGTGTTTTTTAAAATATAAAGATAGCACCAAGTCCAGTCATTAAATTGAAAATAAAAATGTCTTCTAACTTGATTGCCTGTCCATTTTATTCTCTGATCATGTAGGTTCCAATCTGAGGCTTTTGCTTTCCTCTCCCAGTGCACCCTCCTGTCTACTTTCCCCCAGGGACAGCATGAGCATGAATCAGGGCCATGTGTGGAGACTCACTGTGGCATCATTTGCAAAAATTTAGTATATTTTAAAATGTATATGCCACCCATCTAAAATCCTAGGTGGCTTCTAAATATAAACATGCAATTTAGTAAAACAAATGTTACAATAAAACAAACATAATAATAAAACATGAAATTTGATTAATGAAAAGCCACTTACCCAGCCCCCCCAATCAAACCATTATAAATAACTGCACATCAGATTTATTTTATGACCAGATTATTGATGAAGATATAAAATGAGAAACTAATCCTGGTAGCCATGAATTCAAATGCTGGATTGGATTGTGTTAGAGCTGGAAAAGTCTGGAATTCCGCAGCGGTGAAGCTATCAGGCTACTAAACAAAATTAAACTGAGACGTTCCCTGAAAATTTGAACTTTCCTTGAATCTGAACTAACAAAATATTTTAAATTTCAGTTTGGCAGCATAAAGAATGCAGAACTGCAAATCTCAAAAACAATACATATTCTACTACCTCCCACCTCATATATGAGCAATAGCTGATCTCTCACAATTCAGAAAAGCTATTAAACATTACTTATTCTGCCTTCATTTTACCCACCCTAACCTAACACATTCACATCCAACACCTCATCTCATCCACACAACATCTGACGTACCAACAACATAATTCTCATGATTTACAAAGGAAATCCAACAACAGGCACATTACCAGGGAAAATGGTAGAAACCATCATAAAGAACAAAATTACACAGCATGTGGATAGCCATGGCCTAATGGGAGACAGCCAACATGGCTTTAGACAAGGAAGATCTTGTCTTACTAATCTGATCTGTTTTTTTGAAGGTGTGCATAAACAGGTAGACAAAGGTGAGTCTGTTGATATAGTGTATCTGGACTTTCAGAAAGCTTTTGACAAGGTCCCCCATCAGAGACTTTTGGCAAAGCTAAAAAGTCATGGGATAGGAGGCAGTGTACTATTGTGGATCGGGAACTGGTTAAAAGATAGAAAGCAGAGGGTAGGGCTAAATGGCCAATATTCCCAATGGAAAAAGGTGAATAGTGGAGTACCCCAGGGATCTGTACTGGGTCCCCTACTTTTTGACATATTCATAAATGACCTGGAAAAAGGAATAACTAGTGAGGTTATCAAATTTGCAGATGACACAAAACTGTTTAAAGTTGTTAAAACCCAAGAGGATTGTGGAAAACTGCAGGAGGATCTGGATAAATTGGAAGACTGGGCATCCAAATGGCAGATGAAATTTAATGTGGACAAGTGCAAAGTTATGCACCTAGGAAAGAACAACCCACACTATAGTTACACGATGCAAGGCTCCACATTAGAAACCACCACCCAGGAAAAAGATTTAGGAGTCATTGTGGATAACATGTTAAAACCCTCCGCCCAGTGTGCAGCGGCGGCCAAGAAAGCAAATAGAATGCTAGGTATCATAAGGAAAGGGATGGAGAATAAAACAAAGGATATTATAATGCCTCTGTATCGCTCCATGGTACGACCGCACCTTGAATATTGTGTGCAATTCTGGTCACCGTATCTTAAAAAGGACATAGAGTTATTAGAAAAAGTACAGAGAAGAGCCACCAAATTGGTGAAGGGGATGGAAGGCTACTCCTATGAAGAGAGGCTAAAAAGGTTAGGGCTCTTTAACCTGGAAAAGAGACGGCTGAGGGGAGATATGATAGAGGTCTATAAATTAATGAATGGAGTGGAACGGATAAACGTGGATCAATTGTTTACGCTATCAGAATATAGAAGGACTAGGGGACATGTAATGAAGCTACAGGGTAAACTATTTAAGACAAATAAGAGAAAATATTTCTTCACTCAACGTGTAATCAAACTCTGGAATCTGTTACCGGAGGATGTAGTAAGGGCTGTTAGTATAGCTGGGTTTAAAAAAGGTTTGGACAAGTTCCTGGAGGAAAGGTCCATAAACCACTATTAAAAAGGGACCCAGGATATCAATGCTTGACCTAGTACAAGCACTGCAGAACCTGTGTCTTTTGGGGAAACTGCTAGGTACGTATGACCTAGATTGGCCACTGTTGGAAACAGGATACTGGGCTTGATGGACCTCGGTCTGACCCAGTATGGCATTTCTTATGTTCTTATGTTCTTATGTTCTCAATGAGCATGATTACATTACTACTCTAATAGATAAGATAACTTAAATAACTATAAGCTCCTTTGTTTTGAACTGTATATAGTTACCCTGTTACTTCCAAGTTATAATCCCTGTTACAATGTAAGCAAAAGATCGTGTTTCTAATGCAAAATGTTGTTATTATGTAAACCGCACTGATACTAAATAGCGCGGTATATAAGAATTTGTAATAAATAAATAAATAAAATAAATACTACCCCCCACCCCGCCTAACCAACACTCTACAATTGACCTCACCAAGAACCCAGAGTACAGGACCCATACAGCAAATCTACTATTCCATAACAGCACTAACTTCCAAAACTCACACAAATGGAGCGTACCCAGGAAAGGGCAGCACCATAAATATTGCAGTGGACCCTAGAAGATCCATATTCCTATTCAGAAAACTGAACAAGCCAGATTACTACAGCTCCCTACATAGAAACTCCATGCTAGCAGAACATGTAGCCTCAGTCACACATATGCAGAACAGAGATAGATCTTCATCAAGTAGGGATATATCAGTACAAACGAAAAACAGACATATGTAGTCAAAAAATGTTTTTTTTTTATAATACTTTATTTAAATCCACCAAGAAAATACAAACAAACAGGATCAACCAACAAAGCCTCCACGAGGGGTGTACTCTTATCCCCTCCGGGAGACAACAGGAAAATTCAACAGGTGGCTTATATCATTTTATCCCCTCCCCCACCCTCGACCCACCCACCCATCCCACTCCCTCCCTTCCACCCCCACCCCCCCACACACTCCCTCAGCAACAAATTAAAACCCCGTACAGGACGTGGCATCCACAGCTACCCACCCCATCTCCCCCATGGCCAGTTCCCCTTCAACTCCCCACTTGTAGAATTTCATTGCGGCTTCGGGCCCCTAGTTGTTGAATATAAGGTTCCCATATTGACATAAACACTGTCCAACGCTTGACACTGCCCCGTGCGATCCTACATTCCATCAACATCAGGTGGTGGAAACTGTTCCGCCATTCACTAAAAGTTGGCGGCATACGTTCTCTCCATAACCGGAGAAGCGGCCCTTTACCCACCAGACAAGCCTTCCGCATAAGCAAACGCGCCCCTACTTTTGCAGGCCAGGGAGGCGCCAGCTGATCCAAAACCACAAAAAACCCGGTCCATCTAATCCGTTGTTGCAACAGCTGACTAAGAAAATCGCGTATCTTAGCCCAATATGGCCGCACTCTACGACATCCCCACCACATGTGCAGCAAAGTCGCCAAAGGTTCAGAGCAGCGGGGGCAGCTGCCATCTGTCTCCAACCGACTACGAAGGGCACGTCGTGGCGAAAAGTGTACTCTAGTCACACACTTGAATTGAATCTCTCTCCAACGAGCCCCCTGCGCCACACGAACAATCCGTTTCAATGCCTTACCCACTAACCCCGGGGCCACCTCACTGCCCGATTCCACAGCCCAAGCCAACTCAACCTCTCGGTAGTTGGGAAGTATCCGGTAGCAATCCAACCGACGCTTCAACTGAGAAATGGACGGGGGGTTATCCTCCCCTAACGCAAAGAATTCCAAAATCTGGGCCGAGCGGTCAACGTGTAGTGCTTCCCTCGGTAATGAGGCCACATAGTGAGATACCTGTATATAGGCAAAACAATATTTAGTGGGCAGGTTGTATTCCCGACTCAGAGCTAGAAAGGCCTTACAACATCCCGATTGGTCGACTATATGCCCTACATTCCGTATACCACGTACCCACCAGTCCCGAAACGCGACTGTTTCGGACCCCGGGGGGAATTGAACATTCCCCCGTAGGGGTAACCAACTGGAAGCATTCCATGGTGTATTCCAATATTTATTAAGCTGCTACCATGTACGTCTAGCCGAGTCCACTAAAACACTCCTCCGGACCAACTCCGACAAATCACCTTGCCGCCCATGCAAGACCCCCAGCAGCGTCCCCGGAGCTACTAAGCACTCTTCTATGACTCGAGGCGTATAAACATCCGTCCCACCTAGCCAGTCTCCCAGATGCCTCGCTTGGCACGCCAGGGCATACAGCTTCAGGTCGGGCAGCCCTATACCCCCTTCCCTCCACTTCCCCAATAACCTACCCCATGGAATTCGAGCCCTCTTCCCTCCCCAAAGAAACGCCTTAATGGAAGCTTCTACCCTGCGCAGATCTCGATTTAAAAGCCAGACAGGCAAGGTCTGCAACCAGTACAAGATACGTGGCAATATTACCATCTGTATAGCCGCAATCCTCCCAGACAAAGACAATGGAAGAGACTCCCAGGCCTTCAGCTGCAGCGCCAGGCGCCGCAGGATATGATCTAGATTACTTTTATAAAGCGCTTGTGGTTTGCGAGGCAGAACTATACCCAAATAAACAAAGTCCTCGTCTGCCCACCGGAGGGGAAAGAGGCCGCCCCAGGACCCCCGGAGCCGCCCCAGAGTATCCAATGCTTCGGATTTATCTTTATTAATGCGAAAGCCTGTGAGGGCCCCAAATCGCCCAAATTCCGCCAACAGATTCTGGAGAGAGACAGCCGGGGTGGTCACATGTACCAACAGGTCGTCCGCGAAAGCTGAAATCACAAATTCCTGCGAACCCATCGCCACACCTTGGATCCCTCCGGAGTTCACAACCGTGCGAATCAAGGGGTCCAGTGAAAGAACAAATAACAGCGGAGATAGGGGGCATCCCTGACGCGTACCCCGCTCCAAAGCAAAACCTTCTGAGAGCACTCCGTTACACAGAATCCCCGCCGTCGGTGTTATTTATAAACTTCGCACTAGTTTGCAGAAAGCAGCCCCTATGCCATAATGCGGCATCAGCTCCCATAGATATTGCCAATTCACTCTATCAAATGCCTTTTCGGCGTCAAAACTGACCAGTAGCGAGGGTATGTGTTGCGCATGTACCCATTCCAAGGAGGCTAGAATCTTCCGAAGATTCCTGACGGCGTAACGGCCTTTTACAAAGCCCACTTGGGCATCATGAACGAGATTCCCCAACACTTCTGCCAGCCGTAAAGCCAAAGCTTTCGCAAGAACTTTGAGGTCAAAATTGAGGAGGGAGATAGGCCGATAGGAGGCCGCGAACACCGGATCTTTACCGGGCTTTGGGATCAGGGTAATATAGGCATGGTTCTGCCCCCACCGAAAGGCCTCTCGTTCTCCCCTCACACTAAAGACTTCCCTCAGCACAGGGCTGATATCATTACCAAGGATCTTGTAGAATTCGGCACCCAAGCCATCCGGCCCTGGAGCCTTACAGCAACTAGCCGCAGAGATAACCTGTTGTATCTCTTGGGAGGTAATGGGCTGATCTAACACCCCCTTCTGCGCCTCTGTAAGCCGTGGCAGGTTCAGATCTCGCAGATAGTCGGACAGGGTTGCGTCAGATCCAGAGTCAGCTTTGTATAAGGACTGGAAGAAGTCTCGAAAAACCCGCGCAATTTCCTCCGTCTTCTTATACACTGTCCCCTGGTCATCCCGAAGTGCCGCCACCAGAGAGGAGCCTCGCCGGCCCCTCAAACTGCGGGCCAACAATTTCCCTGGTTTATCGCCGTAGCAATGCAGCCGATATCGGTAATAAAGAACCGATTTCTTGGCTTTCTGGTGCAGAAGCTCGTTTAGGGCTACCTGGGTTTCCCAAAGCTTCCTCCTATTCTCGTCCGATGAGAAATGGGCACATCTACGCCGAAGTTTAGTAACCAGTTGTTCTAGTGCGATGATACGTTCCGCGAGTATCCTGCGCTTCCGGGCTGCGAATCCAATAATATCCCCCCTAAGAACCACCTTCGCCGTTTCCCATACCAGTTCAGGATCATCCACATGGACCTGATGATCACTGAGAAACTCAGTCCAGCTTTGACGCAAAAAATGATGAAACTGCGCATCGTAATACAACTCCATCGGGAACCGCCAAAGGCGCGTCCTAGCAATGTCGCACCCCCACTTCAAATCCAACCAAACCAAGGCATGGTCCGACACCTCTAGGGGGCCAATCTGAGCCTCCTCTGTATGAGCAAACAAATCCCCTGACACCAACAAATAGTCTATGCGGGCACTAGTGCCGTGCGCCCTGGACTGGTGCGTAAAATCTTTTTCAGAGGGATGCAACAGCCGCCACGGGTCAATTGCTCCAAGTCTCTTACAGAACCTTTGCAATAGTCGAGAGGACAGCCCCCTCTCCCTCGTCGCTCCCCCCCGAGACGTATCCAATCCCACGTCCATGACCCCATTAAAGTCCCCCCCCCAGGATCAAGGGGGAATCGGGGAGCTGTTCCACCCTGGAGGCCGAACTACTATAAAAGCCAGAGTCTGGCATATTAGGTCCGTAGAAAGCCCCCAGCGTCACTGGCTTTCCCTCCAATTGGCCCTGGATCAGGATAGACCTACCGACAGCATCCGCAATAACAGTCTCCGCCACGAATCTAATCTTCTTGTGGACCAAAATAGCTACCCCCCCCTTTGTTCCCGACCGCCGGGGATCCCCAGACTTGTCCCACCCAGGTCCTACAGAGTTTGCTATGCTCCTCAGCTGTCTGGTGGGTCTCCTGTAGCAGGGCTATATCGCACTTATGTCGAGCTAGTGCTTGAAGAACTTTATATCTTTTAATAGGATTACCCAAGCCACAAACATTCCAGGTAATAACCCTCAATGTGACGGGGCAGTGTCAAGGCTCCTACAAAGGGAAAAATCTAAACGGATCAGAGGGACTTCCCCAGCCTGAAGACCCCCATTGTTCTCCACCTGTTCAGTGCTGTGTTGCCAATTCTTAAACCCCAGAGTGTGAACCCTCCCATCCCATATCATCCCCACCCTCTCCCCTTCCCCATCTCCTTCCCCCCCTCTCCCTGCCATCCCGTCTCGTCCGTCTTCCAGATCGGACAACTTCCATTGGCAATCAAGCCCCCCCCTGACACGCACACATTCCCAATGATCCCCTCTACCCAGCTGTGAAGGAGTGCTGTACTCCCCCTACTAACCCACCGTCTCCTCCCCTCCCCTTACTACTCCTAGGATTCAATCCACCCCATGCAGGGGCCGGGTCGGGCATAGCCTAGACCCCCCTCCAAGATTGGCGAATACTCCCCGACCTCGATGCACCACTCCTCCTTTCCTCCAAAGCTAGGCCATCCCCCTCATATCTTGCGCTCATTAATCCACCCGCTTCTAATGGGGGGGGGGGAACGCTCTACTAACCTAAATTGACCCGGGGAGGTGCGAGCGCATCCGGAACCCACCTTCAAGTCTACCTGTCGAGTCTCTACCCAACCTCCAACCCTATCTACTCCCCCATCTAGCAAACGCCTCCACCCCTAGTTAGCACATCCAAACCCCCCCCCCTCGAGAATGTAGCCCGGCAGAACTAGGGCCTAGACGCATCACCCCCTCCAGGCTACCCCCTCCCTCCTATCCCCTCTCTCGCATAGCCCACCTCCAACCAACAGTCGACCAGGCCCCCTAGAGTCCGACACGCACTCCCCCTCCCCTAGGAGCCGGCCCAAAAAAGTATACCCAGACCCTCCCCCCTCCCTCCATGCCCAACAAATTACCTGGAGCAAAAACAATCAGGAAAGGAAATAAAAGGGAGAGGAAAGAACACTGTAAATTAATAGGATAACCCAGCGCTGCAGTAACACTGTTATTAACAGCTGAAACAGTTGCATTCAGTTATTTTGTAGCTATCCCCGGCAACTTAGTAACATGCTCGCTAGACAGGTGCCTCCACCCCACTCCAGCATCTCGCAACTCCAGGCAGTGGAAGGAGAGTGAGAAACAGAGGGTATAAAAACTGAACAGAAGGTATAAAAACTGAACAGAAGGGCGGGGGAGCCCTATGAGAGGGGCCCCGGCAGCCCAGACCATATGTCCCATCAAAGCTGATCTCGGCATCGGCCGCTCGTTTCAGTGCACGCCTCCCGAGCATCCTCTTACTTCTCATAGTCGGGTCCCCAAGTCTAATGTCTGTTCAGGAGTTAGAGTTTGCAGGCATATTCAAAGACCCCAAAAAAGTCGCCGCTGCCTCCGGCGTCGAGAAGTAGCTTGTGTGGCCCTGGTATTCCACTCGCAGCCGTGCCGGGTAAAGAAGAGAAAAGCGTATTCCTTTCTTCAGCAGTTGTGCACAGCAATTAGAGAAGGCCCGACGTTGCTGACTGACCAGGGCCGAGTAGTCTTGGAAGACCAGGATGTGCTCGCCGTCATGTGCATGCCCCTTACGACTTCTAGCAGCCCGGAGCACCTCCTCTTTGCGGCGATAATCTAGGAAGCGGGCAATTACTGCACGTGGGCGCTGTGCTTGATCTCGCCGGGGGCCTAAGCGGTGCACTCGCTCTAACCGCACGGGGTTATCGCCCTGGCCCCCCAGCAGTTTCCCAATCCAAGCCTGCAAGTATCCATACAGGGCGCCATCTAAAACAGTTTCAGAGATGCCCACAAACCGCAGGTTCTTGCGCCTCCCGCGGTTTTCCAAATCGTCCAGTTTTTCCCCCTGATGCTTGACAAGGGTCTCCAGGGCCGCCACTCGGGCCTGCAGTGGGTGCAGGATATCTTCAACATTAGAGACACGCGTCTCTACCTGCTCCACCCGTCCCGTAAAGTCAACCACGCGCTGGTCCACAGCGTGAATCCGTTCCTGGAGATCTTGAAAACGGGCATCAAGCGCTTGAACCACGGCAGCCGACACTTCCGCGACCAGACCCTGGGTGCCTCCCGATCCCGGGCTGCTGGGCGCCCCCTCCGCCATCTTGGCCTCAGGTATTCGGGGCTTTTCCCGACGTATAGATTTTGATGCCATCTAGTCAGTAGTTTCGCCCCCGGCACGTCGGTCCAATCACTCCACCTTCAGCCACACAAACAGATACCGGGTAGTGGAGAAATCCACATAAAGTGGGCTTTTGTTGCTGATTTGCAGGGTGAGCTACTCGGAGCCGATCAGAACGTGACCGATCAGCTCATTGCCAAACCGGAAGTCTCTCAAAAAATGCTTTTACTCATTACTGTTAGGTTTACAGGATTTCTTTCCCAAAATTATACTTTATTGCAGAGTGAGGCGAGAGAAAGAATTCTCACACACGCACACACAGGCATCTACATTGTTGGCAAAAACTAACATAATGGCTCAGCACGAGTGCAACTAACGCCACCTAAGTGGGTGGCCTTAGTTGCACCGGCAGCTATTTTGCCATGTTGAAATGTGTTAACTGCAGGGGGATTTAACTGCCTCCCTGCAGTTGGCCTATGGCTCTGCATAATCAAACTCTGAAATTAGTTACCAGAGGATGCAGTAAAAGCTGTTAGTGTGGTTGGGTTTATAAAAGGTTTGGACAAGTTCCTGGAGGAAAGATCCATAAACTATTATTAAAGAGGACCTGGGAAATCCACTGCTGGCCCTGGGTGCCTTTTTGGGAACCTGCCAGGTACTTGTGACCTGGATTGGCCATTGTTCAAAACAGGATTCTGGGCTTGATGGACCGTGATCTGACCCGGATTGGCCATTGTTCAAAACAGGATTCTGGGCTTGATGGACCGTGATCTGACCCAGTATGGCATTTCTTATGTTTATATGTTATCAGTGCAGAAACATGTTGCTAAATATGCCAAACAAGAGGGTTCAACGGCACCCATGCAGCATCTCCCACTTCCACAAAAAAAAGAGTGACTTGTCACCCCAATACAGCACTTCCCGCTCTCTGAAAAACAAGAGGAGCTTGGTGTCCCCAACACAACACCCCCCATTCCAACATAAACACCAAGAAGTGCTTGGCAACCCCATCCTAATTCCTGAAACTGTGCATTGGACCATCATGGTGTTAATGTAAATATATATTCCATAAAAAACAAAGGAAATGCAAGATGCACACCAAGGAACTAAAAGAAAAAGTTATAAACTGTGTTATGGTTCTCACTTTTTCTTTTTGAATATCTATTCTGCATCCACAGAAACCTCTCCCTCAACAATAGTTGCAGAGCAGAAGTAGGACATTCACCCACAGAACTCAATATATTTTAAACAAATCTGATTCTTGTCATCTCACTAACAAACATTCTCCAGTACCTGGCATATTGGGAACTAATATAAAACCCTACAGAAGTCACCTAAGATCTACAAAGCCAAATCTCTACCATACCATACCAGCATAATCTTCCAAAACTCATACAAGGGGACCTACACACCATCCCAAGGGACTGATCACATCAGGGGTGGAAGCAGGAGCTACCATTTCCTCCTGCTCCCCCCGCCAAGGCAATCGGGCAGCCAGGACTCCAGCTTAAAAGAGAGCACACTACAAGGGGTTGTTCTCTTCATCGGACACACCATCCCAAAGGACTGATTACATCGGGGGGGAAGCAGGAGCTACCATTCCCTCTTGCTCCCCCCACCAAGGCGATCAGGCAGCCAGGACTCCAGCTTAAAAGAGAGCACGCATCAGGCGTGCCTGCGCCTGGTGGGCCCGCGCCTGAGGGCCTCGCCAGAGGTCCCTTTGGCGTGGCCCTTAGGCGGGGAACTGTGGCACAGGAACGGTGATCATTAATAAGGTCTATTCAAAAACTTCAAGAAAAGCATTCCCACCATTGGAAGCAACTGCACGGATGACCACCATGAGATCCACGTACCAGTAAGTTCGAAGGCAAATAGCTACAACATTTAACTCTAATACATAGTCTTTTCAAGGTTGCTGCACCTCAACAGAAACACACATCTCACCAACAAATCTGTACATTGAAGACGCAGGACATACACAGCAACCGAACTCCCGCTCAAACAGACACAGAATAACATCAATGTGTGCTAACATTTGCTGATTAATTACCATCTGCCCAACCAATTCTGAACGCCAGAAGTTCAAGCTGATCCTAAAGCTTTATCCCATATTGCCTCTGTTCTTTCCTAATCGGGTTTGTGGGAACAAATTTAACATCCAGAAATCAATGAATTTATTTGCTCCACGTATTAACTATTCCAAAAAATACCACAGGAATCGGGGAACAGGTCTCAGACTAATTCGGGGAGGAATGTGAGAGGTAAACCTCTTCACCGTACCTTTCCCCTTTATTGCATCAAGGACCTGAACTTGTTTTTCCCCTTTCTTTTGTTACTTAAAGTTCTTATAACGAAAGCTCGCTCACTTATTTCAATGATATTTCAATAATATTAATCTGTAGAGATGAAAAGAGTCAGAGCTCAACAACTCCGTTATGCAGATGTTCCTAATTCATTTCAAAACTTAGCTCGATGCTTATCTGTTAAAGCAGTCGGAGTCTGGGCTCAAATCCCAACGCAAATCCTCAGCGCCCATGCGTTTCACCGACTCTGCGGTTTCATCGGGGGCTGACTTCTTTTATAGAAAACTTGCAACTGGCGTTCAGCGTTGTTAAAACGCAAATCCTCAGCGCTCATGCGTTTCACCGACTCTACGGTGTCATCGGGGGCTGACTTCTTTTATAGAAAACTTGCAACTGTCATTCTGCGTTGTTAATTCTAAAAAATAAGAAGCAAAGCAAGTTCAACCAGCTCAGTATTTTTGGTATACTTTCAATATTTAAGGACTAGATTTCCATTCATCAAAGACACCAGTATCATAACAATCTGAGACCTTCCCTCACCGTTCTCTCTCCAGGTTTGTGGATTCAATGAAAAAACGCCGCGCATGCATAAATCGGGTGAACACCGTCACCCTTTATACTGGTTCTTCCTACTATAGTTCAATTAATGGGGACAGCTGTAAAGGCAAAACATTTACCAGTTCTCCTATGGTCACCGTAGCACCCAGTGGCTCATCTCCTCTTACTGGTCCACCCTTCAAAACTGAAACTTCGCCTCTCTTCCACATCTCTAAAGCACCAATAACCACCCACTATGTGTTGTTCGTCCCACAGCCAACATTCACGGCCCGGGCTCAAACACAGGCTGTCCAATCGATCTGTGTGTTTAGACCCCCGGGGTGAGTAGATCGTAACGTGTAGATCCAACGTTGCTCACATCGTAACAAGCATTGATCTCTTGTTTTACCCGCAAAGCCCATACACCCTTGATCGATACAGAAACAGTGCAATTGAGTGAATTGATGATCCATTCTTAAACAATGAGCAACTATCGGTGCCTCTACCTTCTTGCACCGCAATCTACTGCGGTGCTCGCCAATTCTAATTCGCAGGGAACGAATAGTTTTACCTAGTATAATAGCTGGCAAGGGCAGAAGATACCATACACCATGTGAGTTGACCCGCAAGACGTTCGCTGTTTTAGGGCATATGTTACATCATGATAGGTGAACTCCGTCAATTCCAAAGTGATATCACAGATGGTACATTCACCACATTTCATATGGCCCCGTTGAATATGATCTCCCAGAGAGTTTAGTGGTCACAATACTGTCGGACTCAACAACTCCTTCAGAGTTTTGTGCCGTTGCCATACGCAGCGGATCGTTTTATCTTCTAAACCTGGGATATTATGGAGCACATTCATATGGCGTTTGAGAATCTTCTTCAGATGACTACTATAAGGTGAAAACTTTGTAATCAAATTCACTTGTTTCTCATCTGATCGTTCTTTTTCTCCTTGATGTTGTAACGACAGATCCCTATTATTAAATCTCGCTCGTGTGTATGCCCGCTTGATGACACTATCCGGATATCCTCTATCCTGAAAATTCTTTTGTAAAATCTTAGACTGCTTCCTGAACTCAATATCTTCTGAGCAATTGCGCCTGTAGCGTAAAAATTGTGAAAACGGAAGACTGTTTTTGAGTTGAACCGGATGAGCGCTGCGATAATGTAACAGCGCATTTTTATCCACCTTCTTTTTATAAACGGAAGTGAGCCAATGATTTTCTCCCTTAGAAACTTCCACATCCAGATATACTATGTGTGTTACATCATAAGAAATGGTGAATTGGATGTGAGGATCCCGTTGATTCAACTAGACAAAAAATTCTTTCAAATATCTTTCTTGACCAGTCCAGATCATAAAAATGTCATCGATATACCTACCCCAAAAGGGGATATATTGCTGAAATGAAGAAGAATGGAGGGTTAAGTGGCTTGCCCAAGGCCACAAGGAGTGCCTATAGGACTAGAAACCCCAGTCCCTCCGGCTTGAGATTGCTGTCCCCAGGTTAATGCTCCTGTAATGTCAGTAACACAAAACTTTGGCACAAAACTTGTGAGCTATACAATCCCTGCTATAGCTCTTGCTCTTGCATGGTATTTCTAAGTGATCGCAAACATGGAAGGAGGTGGCAGAAGGTCCTTCTGCAAATAGCAGGCTCCATCCTGAATTTCTGAGCTTAGCGCTTGCTGGCACAGTTTGAAGTTCCCCTAGGTTCTGAATAGTCAAGTGAAAAGAAAGTGGGGAAGAGAGAAGGGATGAGAAAGATAGGTGAGGAATGCTGGGCAGGGGGTGGAAAGAAAGGAGATTAAAAGAATGCTTCTGGACAGGGAAAGGAAGAGGGAGAATAAGGCAGTACTTCCCAAAACATTTTTCAATGTGACCTTATTTAGCAGTTCAAAACAGATAAGACCCAAATGATGACCAAAGTAATTTATTACTCAAACATCATTATAAGCAGAACATTCATTGTCTTCAGTAGCATACCAATATGTAAATCCATGTTTATTAAAGTAATTATTAATTTATGTTTTCATAATGCCTGATACGCTTCTCCTACTGAAACATCTCAATGCCACCCTCACGCTGCTCATCATCCCTTCTATCTCATGCCCTAGACTGAACCACTCATACATTGCCCATTCCCCAGCATTTCCTTTCTCACTCACCCACCAAGTTTACTTTCTCTTCTCTGTGCCCACAGACTCAATCTGTTTTCTCTACTTCCCACTTCAGTTCACCTCCTCATTCACTGTCACTCCCCTGCAGTCACCGCTTCTCTTTCTCCCTCACACTCTCCACAGACCTAATCATTCTTCCACTCTCCCTCACTCCTTTACTTTCACCACCTAGGCTCATCCCATCAATTTTCTCTCTACTTTACTCTTACTCCCTCCTCCCCAAATCAGTCATTCATGTGGACTACACTCCCCCCCAGCTCACCCATCACCCTCTCCTTTCTAGACTCAACCCCAAGGCTGACACCCTCTTATTCTTTCCTCCAACCACATCAGCCCCTGTCTCCTTCAGCTCTCTTTCCCCTCCCCTGCTGGTCCCTGTTCAGTACTTTCAACTCTGTCTGATCAGAGCCAGCAGAAAGAGGAGGAGAAAAATAGGGATACCTCCAGTCCATTTCTCCTTCTAGTTGGGAGGAAGGGGCAATGATCAGTGGCAAAGTAGGCCTGCATCTTCAGTGATGATGCACATCTGAGGTGACAGAGGAAGGCCGGGATCTGTAGTGATATGCATGCTGAAGGTGAAGGAGAAAAGCCTGAATCTGAAGTGGTAATCTGTGCTGGAGGTCAATGAGATAGTGAATGTGGGAGTACAAGCAACAGTATGCAGTGTAGCAGGACACCAATATGTCCCTGACTTGAGTAACTAGAAGGAACATTTTGGGTTCCGGTTCCAGAGCAGTGCCATTCAAAGGTAATGAGGGGTAGGATAGCCTGGGAGGGATGTATAAGATGGTGTGGGAAGGGGCAAATTGCCTTCTTCACAGGAGACCATGAGGAGCAGGAGCAAGGGAAGGGGGAGGTCAGGTAGTGGGGCTTCTCTGTGGAACAGAGCTAAAATTACAAAGGACTGGAGCTGCTAACAACTCCCAAAACCATACTAATAAATGGTCTGTATTCCACCCCATAAGTGAAAAACAACTTCTTGAAACAATAATTAAGATCAGTACCACAACATCTCACCTCGATCCTTGTCCAGTCTCCTGGATAAAGGCAACAAAGACTGAACTAGCCCCTATAATTCTTAACATCGTCAACCACTCACTATCCCATGGAATTGTGCCAAACTCGCTTCCGTCATTCGCCCTTTACTTAAAAACACATCCTTCAACAAGGATGACCCTACCTTCTACCGCCCCATAGCAAGCATTCCTTTCCTAGCTTAAATAATTGAAAAAATTAGTCCAAATACAATTACAGGACTTCATTGACCTCGATGCGCCCCTAGACACCCACCAATACGGTTTCTTCCTTATTATGGCATTGAAACCCTTCTCTTAGTATTATTTGACACACTCATCTGTGGCCTGGACAACCCGAACCAAGCCGTCATCATGATATTCCTACATATCACTGCCACATTTGACAGCGTCGCCCACACCATCCTCCTGTCCAGACTGGCAGAAATAGGTATTTCTGGAACAGCATTAAATTGGTTCAAATCCTACATATCTAACTGCCATCAATTCATAAAGATCAACCAGGAATCAACAACATTTCCCCAAGAACAGGATATCCCACAAGGTTCTGCCCTATCAGCACTATTATTTAATCTGTACATTCAACCTATCTGCATGATCTTCAAAAAATACAACATCAAATATCATATCTATGCCGATGACCTAATGGTATATGCCCCATTTGACATCAAAAATCCCCAATTCAGCAACATCACTGACTGCATAACTGAAGCAGAATCATGGTTAAATGCAAACAACATGCAAATAAACCTTAAGAAAACCGAAATCTTATTCACAACTAGAAGTCAGAATTTTACACCCCCCTCTTCCTTTAAACTCCATAATATTGAACTTCTAGTCAAACAGGAAATAAAATATCTAGAGGTTATTATCGACACAGCATTCACTATGACTGCCCAAGTCAAGCAAACTGCTAGAACAGTATTCTTTAAATTAAAAACTTTACAGCACCTCAGATCGATCCTTGACATTCAAGACTTCAGATCAGTAGTCCAAGCGTTGATTACCCCTCACTTGGACTACTGCAATAGTCTCTTATTGGGTCTACTTAAAAAAGACAATCCACCCACTACAACTAGCACTAAAAGTAACTGTTGGGATTATTTCCAAATCATACACTACTGACCACATCACCCCTATACTCTATAACTTCCATTGGCTCCCCATTTCATCCAGAATAAAATATAAAATGTTAGTCTCAACTTTTAAACTTCACAATAATATCGCTCCATCCTACCTATCCACCCTGATCCAATCTCAACCTGATACTAGAATGAGAAGAGCAAGTACCTCCTATCCCTACACCCCTCAGTAAGAAAAACAAAAAAAGTGATTAGCAACAGAGCCTTCAGGTATTCCGCCCCTATCTTCTGGAACTCCCTCCCAGACTCCATCAGATCAACATGTAAATATTTAAGACACAGCTACCACGATACAACTGTGTAAGCTGACCTGTACATAGTTTACTGTATTATAGTTTAAAATGTTCCCTGTAACCAAGTTTCTGTAATTTTTGTTCAATGTAAACTACCCCTGATCATTGGAAGGGGCGGTATATAAGAGCCATTAAATAAATAAAAATAAATAAGGACCTATAGACATTTCGAAAACTCCTAAAAACAAGTCTTTTCTCAGAATATTAGAACCCTTCAATTCCCCCCACTCCCTCTCCCACCTCGCTAAGCAACACATCTCCACCCCACCCTGATACAATTGCATCTCCATAACCTGCTCTGTTATAATATACCATGTATATAGTTCAGATGCAGCTTCGGCGATACTTCTGTATTAGTCCCTAGCTGACCTGTATATAGTTTTATAGTACTATAGTTCAAATGTTCTCTGTTCTGTGTAACCAGGTTTCTGAAAATTTGTTCAGTGTAAACCGCCCCAATTGATGGAAGGGGCAGTATATAAGAAATGTTAAATACATAAATAAATAAAGCAGCACTATAAATACTCCAGAGGGCCCTAGAATATCCATACACCCATTTGAAAAGCTGAACAAGTCAAATTACTACAGTTCAGTAGAGATCCCTATGTACAAACTCCATGTTAACAGAACACCCAGCCTCAGTCACACACTCAGAACACAGACCCTCACCAAGTACAGAATAAGTGACTACAACCTAAAGTAAAAATAAAAATATGTAGACAAAAATTAAACTGAAAACCCAGGAAACCAGACTCTGCATGCAGTGCAACTTCATATAAATAAGAGATGCAGTTCCCCATACTGTGTAAAATATAAAGATAGCGCAGAGTCCAATCACTAAAATGAAAATAAAATTATTTTTCTACCTTTGTTATCTGACCATTTTATTCTCTGATCATGCTGGTCCCAATCTGAGGCTTCTGCTTTCCTGTCTTCTCTTAGCTCTCTTTCTATGTTCTATAGTCCATCTGCCATTTCTTTTCTCTTTTTGTTTTCTTCACTTCCTTCCATCAGTCTATTTCCAGTCCCAGTAACCCTACCCAGTATCAGCCCCCTTTCCAGTCCTCCCCTCCCAGTACCTTCCAGTGTCAAACCCCTTGCATTCCCAAGACTGGCCACTGTTGAACATTCCCTTCCAATCCCCCATCCTTCCCCTTCTAGTCCAAATACCATCCCAGGTATCAGCTCAATTCCACTCCCAGTGCCACCCCCCTCTGTCAACTCCCTTCCAGTCACTCTACCCTCTGTTCATCCACCTTCCAGTGCCATCCCCACGTGTCAGCTCCCTTCCAGCCCTGGTGGCCCCTCCCTTCCAGCGTCCTCCCCATTACCAACCACCTAACAATCCCATCTCCAAGTGTCAGCATCCCTCCAGTCCCACCCCTAGGTGTCATCGCCCTTCCAGTACCATCCTCAGGTATCAGCACCCTTCCAGCCCTCTCCTTTCCCTGTGTCAGCTCCCTTCCAGCTCCCACCTTCCCCCCCCCCTCCCCTCAGTGTCAGCTCCTTTCCTGCCCCCTCCTTCCCCTGGCAGCCCCTCTCAGCATCCGCTCCCTTCCAGTCCCATTCTCACATCCCCCCCACATCAGCCCATTTGTAGCCCTAGCCCCCCGGTTTTCTTCCAAGGCCAGCAGTTCTCTCCTGCCCTCCCCACCATCAACCCATTTCCAGTTCTAGCCCCCAGTCTTCTTCCAGGGCCATCAGCCCATTTCCAGTCCCAGCCTATTTCCAGTCCTATCAGCCCATTCCAGTCCTAGCCCCCCCATCAGTCCATTTCAGTGCTAACCCCTCCCCCCGATTAGCCCATTTCCAGTGCTAGCCCCCCTCGCCCATTACCAGTCCTAGCCTCCCCTAATCAGCCCATTACAAGCACCCCCCCATTCAGCCGATTACCAGTCCTAGCCCTCCAGATCAATCCATTACTAGTCCTAGCGCCCCCCCCCCCCAATCAGCCCATTTCCAATCCTAGCCCCTCCCCTCCAGAAGAGCTCTGTGCCTGTCTAACCAGCTTCAGATGGAGCCAGGGAGGCCTGAAGCCCGGCGTCCCGACTCATCTCTGCTGAGCCACGAAAAAGAACAGCATGTCCCTCCTTTCCTGTGTCTCTGTTAAAGTTGAGCCCAGCGGTGTGCTGAGTGTCGGGAGCATTTCCTGTCTTGCACAAGACAGGAAATGCTCTTGTTTTATCCTCAGCATGCCGTTGGGCTCAACTTTAACAGAGCCACAGGAAAGAAGAGAAATGCTGTTCTTTCTCGCGGCTCTGCAGAGGTGAGCCAGGGTTCCGGGCTTCAAGCTGCTCAGGAAAGTACAGGGCCTCCTGGGGCGGGTGAATCTGCCACTGCCGAGAAGCAGCAGCAGCTTATCCACCCTTTTTTTTCCTTTTAACTTTGAAGGTGGAGTGAGGTGGGCAGGCGGCTGTTTTGGGGGCATTTTTTGACGCCCTTAAAAGTTTGTCACCTGAGGCGACCGCCTCACTCCACCTCATTATAGAGCTGTCCCTACCTCCAAGGTATCCAAAATGGAAGGGCCTTCTCAGAACTCTAGTCAGGGAGAAGAGGGGGAGGTCTGTTCACTTAGAACTAGGGTTGCCAATGGGTCGGCTTTTATATGATCAGGCCGGCTGTGCGCAGACCATTAAAACCAGCATTTAAAAAGCCATTTTTGGGGGGGGGGGCTGTCAAGATTCCAGTGGGAACATGTGACCGGCTTTCTCTCCTTCCTTCCCATTGTGGGCAGAAGAGGGGAGAACTGCGGTCTCAGTGCATGCTGTCTGCCTGTGGGGACCTCATCTCCCATGAACAGAAGAGGAAAGATCTCTTCTTTCTGTCCGTGGGAGATCGGAAAACCAGTGATCGCTGGGAGATCGGAAAACCAGTGATCGCCTGCAGCAACAGATTCCTGCTGCAGAAGGAAGGGGAAGGCCAGCTATCACCTGTAGCAACACAAAGGTTTTGTGGGAAGGAGGAAGAGGAACAGAGAGAAGGCAGGGAAAATTTAAAGGGGCAGTGGGTTTAGAAAAGTAGGATGGAGAAGATTTTAATGCATGGGATGGAAGTACTAGGGGTTTGGTGAAGGGGGTGAGTCTGAAAGGGAAACAGAATAAGGGAGTCAGCAGAAGAGGGGTTGGAGGGGGAGAGAAGAGTGAAAGGTGCATTTGCCTTCCCCTTGAACACACCACACACACGTGCACCCCAGCTCCACACTACATACACACATAGGTACCCCACATCCACCTTACACACACTATTAAAGCACACCTTTTGTGTAAGCGATGGTTGTCACTTATTTTACTTGATACGGTTTCTTTTTTATGATACCTTTTGCTTTTTATTCTTTTCTGTTTGTCTGTTCTTTGACATTTTTAGGGGGCAGGGGTACAGCATAAGGGGTGAAACACTTCTGCCATGAAAGAAGAGCGAGACCTAGAGGTGATTTTCTAATGATCTTAAGGTGGCTAAACAGGTAGAAAAGGCAACAGCGAAAGCCAGAAGGATGTTTGGGTGCACAGGAAGAGGAATAGCCAGCAGGGAGAAGGAGGTCATAAGTCTATAGTGAGACTGAATTTAAGGTACTATGCAGTTCTGGAGACCACACCTGCAAAAGGATATAAAAAGGATGGAGTCAGTGCAGAGGTTGACTACCAAAATGGTCAGTGAGCTTCATCATAAGGCATATGGGGACAGGCTTAAAGATCTCAATAGGTATACTTTGGAAGAAAGACGATAGAGGAGAGATATGACAGAGACGTTTAAATAAATCTATGGCTTAAATGCACAGGAGAGGCCCTTTCAATTGAAAGAAAATTCTGCAACGAGGGGGGGCACAGGATGAAGATTAAAGGGGATAGACTTAGGAGTAATTTTTAAAAATATTTCTTTACAGAAATAGTGGTAGATGCGTGTGATATTCTCACAGAAGAAGTAGAGACAAAGACAGTATCTGAATTGAAGAAAGTATGGGACAAATGGGGAAGATCTCTAAAGGGAAAAAAAGGAACTAATAGTAGTTGGTGTGGAAGGCCAGACTGGATAGGCTGTATCGTATTTAATTTATGGAAGGGTAGGGGCATGGTAAAGAAGAGGCAAGAAACAAGGATGTCGGGATTTTCTCTTTCAAAACATGAGCTTGTACCTTTGTGAGAATGTTGTTCGCACAGGGCCCCACGTGAACTTCATTCTTGCACAAATGGATGGCTTCAGAGGGAGCTGGGAAAGCCCGCGTGAGGCCCCGGCTCCCTCTGCACAGCCGCCAGCGTGAAGAGTGTTTTCCTTCATGCTGGCAGCTGTTACTGTGAAGCGCACGAGTGCCGGGAAATGCCCTTTAACCTTTCCCAGCATTCAGTGCACTTCACAGTAGCAGCCGCAAGGGTGAGGAAAAACACTCTTCACGCTGGCGGCTGTGCAGAGGGAGCCAGGGCCTCGCGCAGGCTTCCCCGGCTCACTTCTGAAGTCCCTCAGACTGCCGCAGGGCTCTTCGTCAGGTGGGCAGGGGGTCTAGCTTGGGGGGGGGGGGCTAGGACTGGAAATGAGCTGATGGGAGGGTAAGCTGGGACTAGAAATGGGCTGATGGGAGGGGGAAGCGTGGACTGGAAATGGGCTGATCGGGGGGCTAGGACTGAAAATGAGCTGATGGGAGGGTAAGCTGGGACTGGAAATGGGCTGATAGGGGGACTAGGACTGGAAATTAGCTGATGGGAGGGGGAAGCTTGGACTGGAAATGAGCTGATGGGGAGGGCCAAGACTGGAAATGATAACGACAAGAAAGGTTTCCTGCTAATCTTCATGGACATCTCTGAAGCTTTTGACACAATATCCCACTCCATGTTGATACAACAACTACAGGAAATTGGTTTACGCAACAACACCATAAAATGGTTTGGCTCCTACCTTAACAACCAAACTCAGCAGTTCATATGTGGTGAAAACAAATCAATGAAGTTCAGTGTACCGCACGGCATCCCTCAAGGTTCTGCTTTATCATCCATTCTATTCAACATATACATACAACCCATTTGTAACATAATCAAACACCACAAGATGCATCATCATCTATATGCAGATGATATCATGGTTTATACTCCCATCAACTTATTTGATCCAGACCTGACTCCCATAACCAAGTGTCTAGATGACATAATTACTTGGCTTACTAACAATTCACTATCAGTGAACTGGGATAAGACGGAAGCAATGTTCATCTCTAGAAACACTACTTTCTCGGCCCCACAAACAATTGCTATCCGCGACAAATATATTCCAATAAAAAAAGAAGTAAAGTACTTGGGCATCACTCTGGACAAAAACCTGACTCTACAGACACACATAAACAAAACCGCCTCCAAAGCACACCACAAACTAAAACTCATCTGAAGACTCAAGCCTATCCTATTCAATGATCACTTTCACTTGGTATGCCAAGTGTGGCAAAGTCAGCTATCCTGAGAGTGGGGGAGGTGAGAAGCATAACAAATTCACCCTAGTTAATGGTCCCCTTCTAGGAGTGCAGGGAGAGAAAGCCACAGCCAGGTTTCAAAGACAGAAAACCCCCAGCTGGAACAGGTTTCAGCCAATGACTGATAAAATAAGAAAGAGGGATTGCAAGCACGAGGACCAAAGCCCTTACTTTAACAAGTGCACTGATTATTCTAATATTAGGAGGCAGGGAGATTACCAACACCTGGGGAAGAAAGAGGTGGGGTTAAGACCCTGGAGGTATAAGCCTGGGTTAGATTATGCAGAGAGGGAGAGACGAGAAGGAGAGCAGCCGGGAGAGCAGCTGAGACAGAAGCAGAGAGAAGGAGTGGATTCTTGGAGAAGAGCTGAGCTACCCAGAGCTGAGAGAGCTGAATTCCCTGCAATAGGTTGGCAACAGAGGTGGGGACCAGGAAGTGGAGAAGCTTTCAGACCACCGGAGAGGTTGTCAGCTGAGCAGTCTGACCAGGTCGGTGAGTCAAAACCCATGCAGTTGGGAGAACCAGTGTCAGAGTTGGGGAAAGAAGATTGCTTTATGGATTGCTCTCTATGCCAAGCTCTAGACAGGAGGTCTTGAGGAAAAGCTAGCCCTGAAAGAAGTAATTCTCCTTGGAAGTTAACCATATGGCAGAAGCAGTGTGGAGGTAAATTACTGTCTGTTTTAAAAGGGAAATTTACTGCAACGTAAGCTCGATCAGCAAGCTCTGATTCATGCTCGTTTGTCACCTGTGTTTGAACTGTGCAACGGCAAGAAAAGCCAAGTTAGCTGCTATAAGAGTTTTTGCTTGCTCCTCTCCTATATGAAAAGCCTGCTAAGAGTTTTGATAATAGCTTGGAATGTTTGTTTTGTTCTAAGTTTGGTTTCATGTAGAAATGCAGCCTAGAGAGGTTTTGAGGCTGGCTGAAACCAAACTGCTGTAGAAGAATTAAGCCTGAAATTTTCTTTATGCTCTGATTAACAAGAACTAAAAAGGAAGTGGCAGCCTAGTTTCTAAAGGCAATTGCTTCTGCAAGTAAGAGGACTTTAAAAAAACATTTCTGAGTTCTTTTGGTTTGTTTGCCATTATTTGCTGTACCTTAAGCAAATCCTACAGTTATAATCCTGTAAATGATACCTTGAACCTGCTGTGTTTTGTGTTATGGAAATAAACTTTCTGTTACAAGCCTTACCCTCGGTTACCTCAACTAAAAACCTTCTACTTAAAGCACCAACATATTTTTAGCAGTACTACACTTCCCAGAAGCCAACACGAAGAAATAGGCTGCTAGGAGCTGATAGAAGGAGGAATCCTCAACCACCACGCCCCTCGACCACTAGAGGCAAGTGGCTTCGGGCGTTGTGCTTGTGACACAAGCAATAATCACCCCTATTCTGGATTATGCAAATTCGCTTTATCAAGGACTACCTAAACAATCCTTTTACCCTCTCCAATTGGTTCAAAATACAGCAGCTAGGATTATCAGAAATATTTCCAAAAAAGAACATATCACCCCAATCCTACAACAACTTCACTGGCTCCCCATCCTTTCACGTGCACGATTCAAAGCAACTCTAAAATCTTCCAAATCTTTCACAATATCTCGGCCACTGCCCTTCAAAGCCTGATAATCAAGGACTCCAGCATAAGGCCCAGGCATAGTAATATGATAAATACACTCACTACATCTGCTGAATACCAGTGCTCCAATCAGTCTTCAGTCAGAAGAGCTCCATCACTCGCTGCCCCCATGCCTTGGAACTGTTTATTGGTTCATATGAGATCCACACAGGACATTAAGGACTACCGCAAGATGTTAAAAACGCTTCTATTTTCTGAGCACTACGGTTCCTCCCAATAATCATAGCCAGCATTTTTATTCCCCTTTACCCCTACTAAAATTGTATTTAATATCCCATTGTGAACCACTTTGATTGAAGGAAAAGGTGGTATATAAAACTGGATAAATAAATTAATTAATGGGCTGATGGGGAGCTGGAATAGGACTGGAAATGGCTGATGGGGAGCTTGGACTGGAAATGGGCTAATGGGGGGGGGGCTAGGATTGGAAATGAGCTGATGGGGAGCTTGGACTGGACATGGACTGATGGGGGGCTAGGACAGGACATGAGCTGATGGGAGGGTAAGCTGGGACTGGAAATGGGCTGATGGGGGGGGGGGAAGCTTGGCCTGGAAATGGGTTGATGGGGGGCGGGAATAGGACTGGAAATAGCTGATGGGGGTCTAGGACTGGAAACGGGCTGATGGGGGGGGGCTAGGATTGGAAATTGGTTGATGGGCTAGGACTGGAAATAAGCTGATGGGAGGGCAAGCTGGGACTGGAAATGGGCTGATGGGAGGGGGAAGCTTGGACTGGAAATCAGCTGATGGGGGGTAAGCTGGGACTGGAAATGGGTTGATGGGGGAGCTAGGATTGGAAAAGAGCTGATGGGAGGGTAAGCTGGGACTGGAAGTGGGCTGATGGGAGGGGGAAGCTTGGGCTGGAAATGGGCTGATGAGGGGGGGCTAGGACTGGAAATGAGCTGATGGGAGGGTAAGCTTGGACTGAAAATGGGCTGATGGGAGGGGAAGCTTGGACTGGAAATGGACTGATGGGGAGGGCCAAGACTGGAAATGGGCTGATAAGGAACTGGAATAGGACTGGAAATGGCTAATGGGGGTCTAGGACTGGAAATGGGCTGATCAGGGGGAGCTTGGACTGGAAATGGGCTGATGGAGCTGGAATAGGACTGGAAATGGGCTGATGGGGGTTCTAGGATTGGAAATTGGCTGATAGTGGGCTGGAATAGGACTGGAAAGGAGCATATGGGGGGGCTAGGACTGGAAATGGGCTGATGGGAGGGGGAAGCTTGGGCTGAAAAAGGGCTGATGGGGGGCGGGGGCTAGGACGGGAAATGAGCTGATGGGAGGGAAAGCTTGGACTGGAAATGGGCTGATGGGGAGGGCCAAGACTGGAAATGGGCTGATTTTGGAACTGGAATAGGACTGCAAATGGCTGATAGGGAGCTTTGACTGGAAATGGGCTGATGGGGGGGGGGGGGGCGGGAATAGGACTGGAAATGGCTAATGGGGGTCTAGGACTGGGAATGGGCTGATCAGGGGGACTGGAAATGGGCTGATGGGAGCTGGAATAGGACTGGAAATGGGCTGATGGGGGGGTCTAGGATTGGAAATTGGCTGATAGGGGCTGGAATAGGACTGGAAAAGAGCATATGGGGGGCTAGGACTGGAAATGGGCTGATGGGAGCTGGAATAGGACTGGAAATGGGCTAATGGGGGGCTAGGATTGGAAATTGTCTGATGGGGGTCTTGGACTGGAAATGGGCTGATATTTATTTATTTTCTCTTACATACCGTGCTATTCTGCATCAGTGTGGTTTACATTGAACAAACTGAAATTACATTGAACAGGGCATTATAACTTGGAGATAACTATTTTACAGGGAACATGGGCTATGGAGGGTTAAGTGGCTTGCCCAAGACCACAAGGAGCACCTGTGGGACTAGAAACCCCAGTCCTTCCAGCCCAAGGTTGCTGTCCTCTAGTGCAGGGGTCTCAAACTCAAATTGCTTTGAGGGCCAAATGAGGACTTGTAAAATAACCCGGGGGCCGCATGAGATGTGGGATCTCATTTGCATAAGGGACCTCATTTGCATAAATATTTGCATAATGTTACCATACCCTAACTTTTAGTAAACATGCCTCTTAATGAGTGCATGAATAAAGAAAGACTAAAAGATTTCTACATTACTATAATCCAGTGGCAACCGCCAGGCACATTAGGAACTACTACAAACAAACACTGCCCATTTAGAACCCATAGCAAACCCGCCATATCCTAACAGCACTACCAGGACTCACAAAGCACCATACCCTACCTATCAAAAGGCAACACTGCAAATATTAAATCAATACATTTCAGAGAATAACAATACATGACCTACTGGGGACAGAGAACAAGTAGCAATGTCGAATAGGAATTACATAAACAGAATACCTCAGCTCAGTTACACATGCAGAATACACCATCACCAAACAAGGAATCAAAATTTAGAAACAAGACAATTTAAACTGGGACCCCCCAAAAGCCAAACTTGGAATGTACAACAACACTGTAGAAATAAAACTATAAATTAATTTCCTCTTGTACTAAACAAAGCGCAGATGTTATTGATGCACATTTCCCAGAACTGACATATTCCAGTTAATAAATTCAAAATAAAGATATTTTTTTACCTTTTGTGCATTTTTTTTCAGTTCCAGCCACTTTCTTCTGGTTTCTTCGTGCCTTCTGCTAACTCTCCATCGTCTGCTGTCCATTTGTCCTTCTCTCTTCTAGCTTTTTCCATTCTCCCTCTACATCTGCTTTAACATATTAATCTTTCTCCTTTTGCTCTTTCCTCATTCCTATTTTCATCCACTCAAATTTTACCCCTCCATCCTCAATCCCCACTTACCTGGCCAATTGTAGATTTGTCTTCCCTCCCACACAAAATATTTTCCCCTCTCCATTTCACTCTCCCAGCTCCATCCCATTCTAATCCTCCCCCAACATCAGCTCCCTTCTAGTTCCAGTCCCACACAGCACCCCCTCCCTTCTAGTCACTGCATCAGCCCATTTTCAGTCCTAGCCCCCCATCAGCCCATTTCCAATCGTAGCTCCCCCCATCAGCCCATTTCCAGTGCTAGCTCCCTCCCCTCACAGCCCATTTCCATTCCAAGCCCCCCTCCCCATCAGCCATTTGCAGTTCAAGCCCCCCTTCCACTCAGCCCATTTCCAGTCCTAGCAGACCCCCCAGCCTATTATCAGTCCTAGCCCCCCCATAGCCGATTACCAGTCCTAACCCCCCTTAGCCCACTTCCAGTCTTACCCCTCATAGCCCATTACCAGTCCTAACCCCCCCCATCACCTCATTTTCAGTGTTACCCCCATCACCCCATTTTCAGTTACCCCCTCATAGGCCATTACCAGTACTACCCCCCCATCACCCCATTTTCAGTTACCCCCTCATAGGCCATTACCAGTACTAACCCCCCCCATCACCTCATTTTCAGTGTTACCCCCATCACCCCATTTTCAGTTACCCCCTCATAGGCCATTAACAGTTCTAACCCCCCATCACACCATTTTCAGTGTTACCCCCATCACCCCATTTTCAGTTACCCCCTCATAGGCCATTACCAGTCCTAACCCCCCCCCATCACCCCATTTTCAGTGTTACCCCCATCACCCCATTTTCAGTTACCCCCCTCATAGGCCATTACCAGTCCTAGCCCCCCCCCCCCCCATAGCCCATTACCAGTCCTAACCCCCCTCCCACCATCAGCCAAATTAGATGAAAAAAAAATGTATATTTGCTGCTGCTGCAGTATTAAGCGTCCCGTGGGCCCCTCTGCCTGGTCCTCTCCTCCCTGCAGCATTCAGCTCCAAAAGCGGTGGCTTTCAGAGCCGCGAAGAGAGAGAGAGTTTCTCTTGCGCGGTTCTGAAGACTCTCGCGCTGCTCTTCAGAACCACGCGAGAGAAACTCTCTCTCTTTGCAGCTCTGAAAGCCGCCGCTTTTGGAGCTGATACTGCAGGGAGGAGAGGACCAGGCAGAGGGGCCCGCGGGACGCTTAATACTGCGGCAGCAAGTTTGGAATTTTTTTTTTTTTTACTCGCCGGTACTTCGCGGGCCGCACAAGATGCTCTCGCGGGCCGCGTGTTTGAGACCCCTGCTCTAGTGGGATTTGAACCCCCGACCTTCCGGCCTGAAGTACCTTGCCCCAACCACTAGACCACTCCTCCACTCCTGGGGGCTGGAATAGGACTGGAAATGGGCTGATGGAGCGGCTAGGATTGGAAATTGGCTGATGGGAGCTTGGACTAGAAATGGGCTGATGGGGGCTGGATTATTTATTTTTTTATTTATGTAAAAGGATTTATATACCGCTTTATCCTGAAATCAAAGTGAATTACACAGCAAACAAATCAGGTAGTTGGGTGCGTGGGTGTGGGCATGCAGTGGTAAGTCGAGGTGTGTGTGTGAGTGTGGTTGGCTGTAGTTGATTGCGTGGTGAGCTATATACAGTATGAGCTATGTACAGAAACTCTTTACATGTTGGTTGGCAGAGCTATGTACAGAAACCTTTTACATTTTGGTGGGTAGAGAGATATGTCGTTGGGCCGTTCATGTGATTTGTTGTAGTGTTCTGCGAAGAGCGTTGCTTTGAGCATCTTCCGGAAATCTTTGAGGTCTGTTGTTGATCTCAAGTTTTCGGGGAGTGAGTTCCATAGCGTGGGTGTGGCCAGGGATAGTGCTCTTCTTGAAGTGTCTTTTCTTGTTTTGGCAAAGGCTTTGGGTATGTTGATAGTGTCTGATGTGCCTCTCCTTCTGGGTCTGGTGCCTGGGTCAGGTTTGATGAGGGGGTTTAGACTATCTGCGGAGATGTTCTGTTTGATTTTGAATGTGTTTAGAAGTACTTTGTAGCGGATGTGGGCACTGATTAGGAGCCAGTGGAGGTGGTTGAGAATGGGGGTGATGTGGTCGTGCCTTGAAAATCCTGTTATTATTCGGGCGGCCGTGTTTTGGGCCATCTGTAATGGCCGGGTGGCTTGTTTTGAGAGTCCGAGGTAGATGGGGTTGCAGTAGTCTAGGATGGGAGTGATAAGAGCTTGATCGACGGTGCGGAAGTGATCCTGTGAGAGGATTGGCTTCAGGCGTCTTATGGTTCTCATCTTTAGGTATGCGTTCCTTGTGGTTTTGGCGATGTGAGATTGGAGGTTCAGATCTTTGTCGATTGTCACCCCGAGATACTTTATTTCGTGTTTTATTGGTATTGCGGTGTCGTTCAGCTTGATGACAGGAGGAGTGAAGGTAGAGTTTCTGGTGATTAGTGCTTCTGTCTTGTTGTAGTTTACGGTTAAGTTGTTTTCCAGTAGCCAGCTAGTCATCTGTTGCAGGCAGTTGGCTATGCTGGAGTAGTCTGGGTTGTCAAGGTTGATGGGGATGTATATCATGATGTCGTCTGCGTAGATGGTATGTTGTATTTTGTTGTTTTTGATGATAGAGCAGATAAGTTGTATATACAGGTTGAATAACAAGGCTGAGAGAGAGGAGCTTTGTGGTACACCCTGGGTGGCTCTCATAGGTCAGGAGGTGGCTGAACCATGTTTGACTTGGAGTTGTCTGTCTGTGAGGTAAGATATGAACCAGTTCAAAGTGGTGCCGTGTAGACCAAGTCCCTGAAGTCTTGATTGTAGAGTTTTGTGGTTGACGGTGTCGAAGGCAACGGAGATGTCTGTGAAGATCATGATGACGCCCTTCTTGATGTTGTCGATGACCTGGATCAGATTGTCGAAGAGGTAATCTGTAGTGTTTCAATGCCGTGGTTTGGGCGGAAACCATGTTGATTGCAGTCCAGAGGGGCATGGGTGTTGATGTGGTCTTGGAGCTGTTGTTGAACCACCTTCTCAATGATCTTTGCCAGGAGGGGGAGGCTTGAGATGGGTCTGTAGGCGGCTGGATTGGTTTTACTTAGCTGGAATTTTTTCGGGATTGGGCATATTGTCACTAGCTTTAGTGTGCTGGACATGATACCCTGGGTTAGGGAGTTGTGTACCATATTGTGGATGAAATGGATGAGTTCCGCTTTAGCTGCTTTTATCCAGACCACAGGACAGGGGTCTTTGGGGGCGGTGCTGGTGTTGAGTGATGCGATGATGTGTGATAAATGATCAGTTGAAGGAATGCTGAATTTTTCCTAGATGTGGTTGGGTGGGTTCAGTTTGCAGGTATCATTCGTGGTCGGCTGGGGAGAGGCGGTGAACTTGGCCTGTAGGTAGTCTGCGAATGTTTGAGGATCTGTTTGATCCGAGTTCTTGGGGTTGGGTTCCTTGGTGAGTGTTTTTACTATCTCAAATAGTATGTTGGCGGATTTGAGGATTAGGTTGGTGTAGTAGTCCCTTTTCTTCTGGTTGATGAGGTTGTTGTATTCTTTTTGCTTTGATTGGTATAGGTCCTGTGTGGTGGAGGATTTGGTGCATCTCCAGCAACGTTCTATTTGTCTTAGGGCTTTTTTTGCTTCTCGGATTTCTTTTGAGTACCAGGGGGTGGTCCTGGTTTTGGGGTTGTGTCTTTTGCGAGTACTGGAATCAGTGGCTTTGGCTGCTGAATTGATGGTGCTGTTCCAGTTTGCGATTTGTTCATTTAGGTCCTCTGTGTTTGTGAGCAGGTGGGGTAGGGTGTCCTGAAGGAAAGTATCTTTGTCGAAGTTTTTGAATCTCCTCTGATTGGCTTGGTTGTCTTGATGATTGTTGTGGTTTGTCAGCTCTAAGTTGATTTTTATTATGTGGTGGTCCGACCAGGGCACTGCTGTGATTGATGGACTTGTGGTGATGTCATTTTCGATGAGTTTGTTGGGGGCAAAGATGAGGTCGGGAGATTATCCGTGTTTGTGTGTGGGGGCGTTGATGATTTGGACTGGAAAGGAGCATATGGGGGGCTAGGACTGGAAATGGACTGATGCGGGTGTATGGGAGAATGGGACTAGAAGGGAGCGGATGCTGGGTGGGTCTAGAACTAGAAGGGAACTAATTTTGGGGGAGGACTAGATAGGGATGGGGAATGAGGATGGAGAGTGGAAAAGATATTTTGTGTGGGTGGAAAGAAAATCTGTGATTGGAAGGGTGAAATTTACTAATGGGAATTTTTCTAAATCTTGGGGAAAAAGGAATTCTTTAGATTAAAGCTGATTAATCCATGAACCCAGTGTATTTGTTAAATCAGTCAGGGCCTAGTAGCAGCAAAGAGCTTTCAGTTTAAATTTAAAATACAGCAGAGAGCTTTCTGGTTAAATTTAGACACCAAGAATCCCTCTATCCAAACAAAGGCTGTGGGACTCCCCCTGGAAATTGGTCACATATTACCTTAGAAGCACAGGACAGGTACTCTGTAGCAGCCAGCTTTTAATAAGTCTTTTAATTATCCCGGTATTGACTGGGTCAGTGTCAGGGCAGAACATGCTAGGGAGATAACATTTCTAGATGAACTAAATGACTGCTTCTTAGAGCAGCTGGTTCCTGAACCGACCAGAGGGGAAGCCATTTTGGACCTAGTCCTTAGTGGAACACCATGTCTGGTGCAAGAGATAAGGGTGTTGGGGCCACTTGACAATAGTGATCATAGTATGATCGCGTTTGATTTAATTAATGGAGGATGGATGGTAATGAAATCCACCTTTTAAATTTCAAAAGGGAGACTATGATAAAATGAGGAAAATAGGAAAAACCTAAAAGGAGCAGTTGCAAAGGTTAGACTTACATCGTTTGGGTATTGTTTAAAAATACTATCTTGGCAGCCTAGACCAGCTGTATTCCATGCTTTAAGAAAAGTGGAAGGATATCCAAAAAACTGTCAACATGGTTTAAAGGTGAGGTCAGAAAGGCTGTTGTTGCCAAAAAAGCATCTTTCAGGAAATGGAAAAAAGAGCCAAATGACGAAACCTGGAAACAGCACAAGCACTGGCAAGTTAAATGCAAGGCATTGATATTGCAGGCAACGAGAGAATTTGAGAAGAAGCTTGCTGTGGAAGCAAAAACTCTTAATAAAGACTTTTTCAAGTACATTTGTAGCAAAAATCCTGTGAGTCAATTGGACCATTAGATAATAGAGGGGTAAAAGGGGCACTAAGAGGGGACAAGGCCATAGTGGAGAGACTGAATCAATTCTTTGCTTCGGTCTTTACTGAGTTAGATGTAGGGATGTTACCCATGACTGAAGTTGTATTTAAAGGTGATACTGAGGTGTGGAAGGCCATGGCCTATATAATAGCCTGTACATGTATGAGAGGCCTGCAAGCTAGGCCTGAGTCCCCACCCCCACTTAGAAGTAGTAGTGCTGAGAAAGAGCAAAGTCAGTGAAGGTCTGAGGATCTGCCTTAAATCGCTCTAAACTGCTTTTGATAAAATTGTGTTAATCCTTATTCAATGCTTTTATGCTGATGATAGATATGTTCCAGTGTTTTGCATTCTCACATTCTCTGAGCCTAGCAATGACCTTGTAGTAGGAATGTATTTATGTCTAGAAACTGAGCTTTAGTTAGAATAGCCTGAGAAGGGGGAACAGGGTGTTAGGCCCAGTGAGGGTCCCCGATTGGATAGATGCAGGGGGCGTTGGGACCAATAGAAAGTCTGCCTGTATCAAACTGTGAAACTTGTATATAAGGAAGTTGTTCCTGTTCGCCATTGCTCAGTCCTTTTTGAAGCTTGACTTACTGAGCCTGTGCACAATAAATTGGCATGGATCTTTGAACTGACTCCTGGTATTATTTATTGCATGCTTATCAGCTGCTACATATTCTTGGTGCGTTGGCCGGGAATGTGCGGGTGGTGGATGGTATTCAAGTGAATATACCACGACTTCTCGCCTCAAGATGTTTGGTCCGGCTGGTGCCGTACCTGACTGATCGCAGGGGAGCCTCTGGCGCCGCCCGCTCCTCTTGTGTCGGGGGGGGGGCTCCTCCTTGCCTCCGCAGGTTGCTCGTTCTGGCTGGCCTACACCTCCGAACCCGAGGGGAGTCCAGGACCCAACCCATGTACTGGTTTGGTATCGGGACCGGATCCGGTGAGTAGCAATTTCTGCTAATCAGTCAGTCTGTCAGCCCGTCGGGAGTCTGGAATAAGTGCTTGAGAGTCTGATCACCTCTCGGGACGGTCCTAGTAGGTCTCAGAAGTCTTAAAGGTATAAGCAGAGACTGAACCCACCAACCCCTCAGCCAGTCAGTCAGTCAGGTTTTATTGGGATTTATTCTGTTTATTGGGATTCAATTACATTGGGATTTATTCTGTCTTGAATGTCTGCTCGTGTGAATGAGAGGTCTTGAATACAGACCAAGCGAGGTGCATTTTCCAGGTCGCGAACAGGAGAAAGTGTTTGGTGTTTGTCTGTTGTTTGTATTTGTTATCTGTTGAAACCGCTGGTTTCCCTTCTAATGTAAGATTATTCTGTCGAGTAATTCATGAAACAGTTTACCGATTGAGGAATGGTACTGAGAAAGATCGAGAAGAAATAACAGAAATAAAACAACAAAACGACTCAGGAGTCTCTTCTAGGTACAAAGACAGCTGTCTCACTGATTTCAGTGTGAGTCTCTAGCAAGCAGAGAGAGAAGGGGGTGTGTCTTTCACACAGCCCGGAGACAGAAACAAAGGAATTCCTGGAGAAAGGAATGTATCCTTTAACGCTTTGAAGGTTTACTTTCGATTTATTCTACGTTCTGCAGCTGGGTTAATTTGTGCATATTTCAGGAAATTGTACCTGTTTTATTCAATATGTTCTCATAGTGATGTTCCTTCTGCTATGGTCATGTATTGTGTATCATTTGATAGGAGTGTTTGGTCGGAATTTTGGATCCCGACAGTTTTGGGCTCAGCCTGGAAAGGGTTGAGTTCTCCCCTGTTCTTAACTGTTCTTGTACGGACAGTAAACACTGTTCAAACAGAAATGATAGAGAAATTAAGGAAACTGCTTTTATTTTTCCTTTGACCTTCGAAGTAGAGGTTAAGAGCCCTGACAGGACAATGAAGCATCCTGAGCCAGTAGTTACCAGCTTGCAACTTAAAAAATGATTGAAATTGTGTCTCTGATATAGAGGACATAATTATTGTTCATAAATTATGGGAACAACAAAAAGAGCTGTAACTATATTTATTTAGGATTTAACATTCTCAAACAATGTTTTATTTTAACCCTTAGTGTTTACAGCTGCTCTGTAATTTACGGCTGCTTTGAAAGTCAGGAAAGAGACCTACTGTTTATTTTGTTAAGATAATGCCTGTCTTTCCCAAACTGTAAGATGTGTCAGTGTCCAGAGAAACAATGTACTGTGTTTTGAAAGGTCTTTTAAAATCTCAGTTTCAGAAGTACAGTCTTAGTTTAAAGCCTAGGTTTAGACAGTTGCTATTTAGAATGAGCACATACATCTATTATGCTTATTGCAACTAATCTAAGCTTATGTTTTCTGCCTACCCTTTGTTTAATATTGTTGCACAGTTCTGACTCGTAGTCCTCGGGAAAATGCAGTCTGACTGCCCGCCCCCTCTGTCTGTTGTCAAGTATGTCATCATGTGGGGGAAGGGGTCGGAGTCCACGCAGATTCTGTTGAAATGTATGACTAGGAATTTTAGCAAGGGATTTGCTGGAGACTACGGACTTAAAATGTCTCCATCCTGATTAGAAATGCTCTGTGAAAGGGAGTGGCCAGTGTTAGCTACTTCATGGCCCGTGAGGGCACCTTTGATGATATTAGTGTAGTTTCCCGTGTTCATCAGCTTGTGCAAAAAATGTTCCCTGATCAGTTCCCCTACATAGACTCCTGGTTAAATGGTTGTGAAAAGAGCGAAAAAAAAAAGCCCTTCTGGATAAAGCGTTGCTATGAGAAACAGTGTAGGAGATTAGTAGCAACCACAAGTGATGTGCTGCTATTTTGTGGTAACGTGCTGTTCCATGTTCCTCCTCTTCTCCTATCTGTTTGACTGTCTCTGTCCTCTTCTCTGTCCTATCATATAAATGGCGTTCCTTTCCTTTTTCCTCAAATGATATATTATTGTAAACCGCTCTAATGCCTCTGGCCTGAGCGGTATATCAAATTCAAAATAAACATAAATAAACATAAAGGGAGGGGGGCCTGGAAGTCTGGCTCTTAGAAACAAAAAAGCTGCCCGTTTATTCTGCCCCAGAATCTCCAGACATTCCACTCTGTCCGTCCCAGTATCTTTATAGGTCAGTCCCCTCAGCTCTGCCACCACTCCGGGCAGAGCCTAGGGCAGGGGGGGATACCTCCCTGCAGATGTACCCCAAGTAGTTCACCAGCCACCTCCGCAGCAGGAGGACGTGCACCCCCTCTTGACTGGAAGCCCCGGCTCAGTTTAAAGTACTCCGAGTGGGCCGCAGTCCACCGATGACACTACAAGCAGGGATTAATTTGCCAGTTCAGGGTCACTCACAGCCAGCGCCCGAGAACATGAAGTGGAACCCAGACAGACCCAATTGCCGTATACCTTCAGAAGTACAACTACCAGTAAAAGGGATGGTCACGTTATACCATTGCGCCAGGTCCAGGGCCTACCCACCCTTAATACCGAAGGCCAACCGACCAGCCTTTTTTCTGTGCCTTTTCCACCACTGATTTACTGAACTGAAAGACGCATTATGCCTCCTACACTGAGAAGCCTTAGGATTTGATTGAACTAATGAACAGTATTATGCAGACCCATCAGCTTTGATGGCCTCAAGTGGGATCCAAATAGTGCAAGCAGCCCTCACTATATACCCCATGCGATCCAGCAGCCCAGGAGAATTTGCGCATGGTAAACGCAGCTTTTGTCAGTCAGTCCCAGAGAGACATAAGACGAAAAGTACAGAAAATGCGGGCATGAATACAGCACAGTTAATGGAAGTGTTTGTGCATCGTGAAAATGACAGAGAAAGTGAACGTAAGATGAAGAAGAAAGCAGAGGAGGGGGATTTTCTAGCCGAAGGAGCGGAGGACATGGAAGGGGCCGTGGAAGTAACTGGTCCCCACTGGGTGCAAATCAGTGCGCCCATTGTAGAGAAGAAGGACATTGAAAAAGTGAATGCCCGTATTTGGACTCCACCCCCAGGAGGGGAGGAGGGAGTACTTGGAGAACAGGAGGTGGAAGAATAAACCGAGCACAGTTTCAGCAAGAGAGGGAAGAAGCTATTGAGGGAGTGGCAGTTGCAACAGGCTATGACATGGATGAAATGGATGAAGACTAGGCCAGACCGGGCTCCAAGTTCACCCTGGGTCCCCAGGAGCCTATGGTCAGTTTGAAAATAGGGGAGCAGAACACTCAGTGGTGGCAAAGCCAGTAGCCCCTTTGTCTTCTCGATGCAAAAGGGGGGACAGAAAATAGCGCACCAGTTCCTGTATATGCCTGAATGCCCTATTCCACTTTTGATATGCTTGCCAAGCTTCAGGTGCAAATATCTTTCGCTGAAGGAGGAGAAATGCAAATGACTGCGAATTCAAAACCCGCTGGACTGATGGTGCTGACTGTCCCCCGAGAAGGAGAGTAACGGTTCTATAGTGCATCTCCAACCAAGCCAGCTAGTTCCTGTATACCTCCTAACCTATAGCCCCACCTGAAGTATGGGCAGAAGATAATCCACCTGGCCTAGCGAAGAACATAGCCCCTGTCATCGTCACCCTCAAGCCAGGAGCGGAACCAGTGCATGCGAAGCAGTATCCTCTTCCCCGACCAGCCATTGAAGGTATCCACTGCCATCTACTGAAACTGCTGAAGTATGGACTTCTCAAGGAGTGCCAGTCACTTTGGAACACCCCCCTTCTCCCAGTCAAGAAACCTGGGACAGTACAAGATCTGAGGCGAATGAATGCTGCAGCTGAAACTATACACCCAGTGGTATCAAATCCTTATACTCTCTTGGGACTGATCCCTGCTGAGGCTACTCATTTCACCATCCTGGACCTGAAAGAGGCCTTCTTCTGTATACACCTAGCCCCCACCAGTCAACTTTTGTTCGCTTTTGAATGGCAAGACCCCACAACAGGAAGGCGGGGCCAACTCACCTGGACTCAATTACCCTAAGAATTCCAGAATTCACCTACTCTTTTCAGTGCTGCTTAAATCAAGATCTCTCAAGCTACTCAGTGAACCCAGGACACAGGGTTCTTCTTCAGTATATGGGCGACCTGCTCATAGCCACAAATTCAGAAAGTGAATATCTACAAGCCACCAGTGAACTCTTGCACCTTCTAAATGAGGCTGGATACAAAGTCTCAAGAGCCAAGGCGCAATTATGTTAAACTGAAGTTAAATATTTGGGATTCCAGTTAACCAGCAGAATACGACGCTTGGGACCAGAACGCCAAGAAGCTGTATGCAGTATTCCTGCTCCAACCACCAGGAGGCAAGTGAGAGCCTTCTTGGGTGCCGCAGGGTACTGACGTATATGGATCCCCAATTTCGCTCTGTTGGCAAAACCAATGTATCAAGCTACCAAAGGAATGGAAAAGTCTCCGACGGAATGGGGACCTGAACAGGATGCTCTGATGTCATCACCAGTTCTGGGCCTGCCAGATGTCCAGAAACCTTTGCGCCTCTATATTCATGAGTCACAAGGAAATGCTTTGGGAGTGCTGACTCAATCTCTGTTGCAGCTACAGCCCTCCTAGGGAGCGCAGCAGACAAGCTCTGGGACAGAATCTTCTAGTTACTGAACCACATTCTGTTCTGACCCTCTGGCTCACAAATTCCCGAATATTGAAGTATCAGAGTATGCTGTGTGAAAACCTCCAGATACAATTGAAGGTCAGTCAAGCTTTAAATCCTGCTACGTTGTTACCAATTGGTCCTAGCCCCCCCTGATCATGACTGTCTCGAAATTATGGACACTGTATTCTCAAGTCCCCCGAATTTGACTGATGTCCCTTTGGAGAACCCAGAACGGACTTTCTCATCATCAATGGACATCGTTGTGCCAGCTTTGCCCCCAGGAACTTCAGCACAGAAAACTGAATTGATAGCTCTCTTTAGAGCACTGACGATAGGAACAATAGGAAAAGGGCTCTGTCTAAATGTTTATTTTTATTTAATATTTATTTATTTAATACACACTTATATACCGCTACTTCCAGCGATCAGCAGCGGTTCGATTCATCTTTGGGGTTGTCAATCAAGACTGGGAGGGGATGTTACATACATAGATCTAAGGGTAGGTCACAGCACACAGGGTTAGTGTCTTGGGGACTGGATTACACATTTTTACATTTATACACAATGTGTACACAGATTCCAAGTATGCCCTTACAACCTTGCATGCACATGGGGCCCTGTACAAAGAATGAGGGCTGATAACCTCAGGAAGCAAGTCCAGTAAGAATGGCCCCAAGATATTTACATTATCAGATGCATACTGCCTACAGACCTCAGAATTTAGGAAGAGTAGATTGTATGAATAGAACCCTGGAATCTCAGTTATCTAATCTTTGTCAAGAGGTTCACCTGAAGTGGCCCCAGTTCTGAGTTCTTTCTATAGCCCTTCTTAGGATATGCTTAGCCCCTACTGAGTCTTTAGGAGTTTCCCCTTTTGAGATTCTGTGTGGGCGACCCCTGTCTATTGTACAAGGAATACAAGAAGATATGAAACATCGGATCTAAAATTACTAGACAGGAACTATTGGTTTTAAGTTCTGTTTTGCAGAGTCTTCAGACATGGATACAAACTCAGCTGCCCATCCATCGAACAGAACCCCTGCATCCTCTCAAGCCTGGAGTCTCGGTGTTGATCAAAGAGTGGAGAAAGACACCATTGATACCGTATTGGAAGAGACCTTATGTTGTCATCTTAATAACCCCAACAGCAGTTAAAGTTGCAGAGCTTGAACCCTGGATTCATCACAGTCGAGTAAAGTCAGCAGCCGTTGATAGCACTGTAGAAAGGAAGGCAGCTACAAAAGTATTAGCTATGTGGCAATATTACCCTATACCCCAAGAGATGCTGTTACACGAGTATAATATGTGATTTAATTCCCACCCTTTCTAACTTGCGGGTGAGAATAATCAAAGAGGGGAATGTGGTAGGCCATGGCCTATATAATAGCCTGTACATGTATGAAAGGCCTGCAAGCTAGGCCTGAGTCCCCACCCCCACTTAGAAGTAGTAGTGCTGAGAAAGAGCAAAGTCAGTGAAGGTCTGAGGATCTGCCTTAAACCGCTCTAAAGTGCTTTTGATAAGTTTGTGTTAATCCTTATTCAATGCTTTTATGCTGATGATAGATATGTTCCAGTGTTTTGCATTCTCACATTCTCTGAGCCTAGCAATGACCTTGTAGTAGGAATGTATTTATGTCTAGAAACTGAGCTTTAGTTAGAATAGCCTGAGAAGGGGGAACAGGGTGTTAGGCCCAGTGAGGGTCCCCGATTGGATAGATGCAGGGGGCGTTGGGACCAATAGAAAGTCTGCCTGTATCAAACTGTGAAACTTGTATATAAGGAAGTTGTTCCTGTTCGCCATAGCTCAGTCATTTTTGAAGCTTGACTTACTGAGCCTGTGCACAATAAATTGGCATGGATCTTTGAACTGACTCTTGGTATTATTTATTGCATGCTTATCAGCTGCTACAGAGGAAGAATTGAAAGAAATATCGATACCCCGGGAAGATGTATTACAACTATTTGATAAACTGAAGAGTAGCAAATCACCTGAACCGGATGGTATACATCCAAGGGTATTGAAAGAACTGAAATATGAGATTGCAGACTTGCTATTAGTAATCTGTGAACTCTCATTAAAATCATCTGTAATACCTGAAGATTGGAGGATGGCCAATGTAACGCCAATTTTTAAAAAGGGTTCCATGGGTGATACAGGAAACTACAGACTGGTGAGCCTGACGTCAGTACCTGGAAAAATGGTAGAAACCATTATAAAGAACAAAATTACTGAACATGTAGATAGTCATGGCTTAATGGGAGACAGCCAACATGGCTTTAGACAAGGAAGATCTTGTCTTACTAATCTGTTATGGTTTTTTTGAAGGTGTGAATAAACAGGTAGACAAAGGTGAGTCCATTGATATAGTGTATCGGACTTTCAGAAAGCCTTTGGCAAGGTCCCTCATCAGAGATGTTTGGCAAAACTAAAAAGTCATGGGATAGGAGGCAGTGTACTATTGTGGATCAGGAACTGGTTAAAAGATAGAAAGCAGAGGGTAGGGCTAAATGGCCAGTTTTCCCAATGAAGAAAGGCGAATAGTGGAGTACCCCAGGGATCTGTGCTGGGTTCACTGCTTTTTAACATATTCATAAATAACCTGGAAAAGGGAATAACGAGTGAAGTTATCAGATTTGCAGATGACACAAAACTATTTAAAGTTGTTAAACCCCATGAGGATTGTGGAAAATTGCAAGAGGATCTTGGTAAATTGGAAGACTGGGCATCCAAATGGCAGATGAAATTTAATGTGGACAAGTGCAAAGTTATGCACCTAGGAAAGAAGAACCCAAACTATGGTTACACAATGCAAGGTTCCAGATTAGGAAACACCACCCAGGAAAAAAAATTAGGCATCATTGTGGATAACATGTTAAAACCCTCCACCCAGTATGCAGCATTGACCAAGAGAACAAATATGCTAGGTATCATAAGGAAAGGAATGAAAATAAAACAAAGGATATTATAATGCCTCTCTATCTTTCCATGGTGTGACTGCTCCTTTAATATTGTGTGCAATTCTGGTCGCCATATCTTAAAAAGGATATAGCTTTATTAGAAAAGGTACAGAGAAGAGCTACCAAAATGTTAAAGGGGATGGAAGGATACCCCTATGAAAAGAGGCTATAAAGCTAGGGCTCTTCAACCTGGAAAAGAGACGGCTGAGGGGAGATATGATAGAGGTCTATAAATTAATGAATGAAGTGGTACGGGTAACCATAGATCGACTGTTTACGTCATCAGAATATAGAAAGAGTAGGGGACATGCAATGAAGCTGCAGGGTAACCTATTTAAGACTAATAAGAGAAAATATTTTTTCACTCAACGTGTAATCAAACTCTGGAATTTGTTACCGGAGGATGTAGTAAAAGCTGTTAGTGTAGCCGGGTTTAAAAAAGGTTTCGACAAGTTCCTGGAGGAAAGGTCCATAAACCATTATTAAAAGGGACCTGGGATATCACTGTTTGACCCAATACAAGCATTTTGGAACCTCTGTCTTTTGGGGAAACTGCTAGGTAATTATGACCTAGATTGGCCACTGTTGGAAACAGGATACTGGGCTTGATTGACCTTGGTCTGAGCCAGTATGGCATATCTTATGTTCTTATGATCCTTCTGTCCTATTCAAAATGCTATGGGGGTCTTGTGCCTGCCCCTTTGGGGTGTTTGCAAGGGGGCCCTCGTCTGAAGTGTTTGTGGCATCCTCCCAACCTTTCCCTGAACCTGTATGTAAGCTTGTGGCCTCTCAATGAGAGTCAATGGAGTTAAGTCTGAGGGGGCCTTTCAGCTCCCTTGGATGGAGGCTCTGGTCACAGCCATGACGAAGTGCACTTCTATCCTGATGCAAGGGGGCACTGTTGCCAAAATCTCATGTAGGAAAGTAGAAGCTCTCCTCCAAAATGACTTTTTCAGCTCACCTGCATTAGTGGTATTGTAGCAAATATACAGTAGCTGCTTTCCAGCAGTAGACCTGGGTTCAATTCCCTGACTATGCGGCTTGGCCTTCTTTCCCCTCTCTTCCTTTGCCATACTCAAAAGCAGTGTTCCTCTAAGGACTAGAGGCTTGTGTACAAAATTTTCAGCCCATGTGTAAACATTTCCACTGACCAAATCTTTAAGCAAATGTGTGCAGTGGAAGCTATTAATTAAAAATCATATTAAATTGACAAAATTAAGGAAATTCGTTTTATTGTTAACTTTTAAAAATTACATTTTTTACTCATATAAAAATGGTGCCTGCCCATTTTATAGCCACTAGCTTTTGAAAACTGACCAATCAGAATCAGTGCAGTTGCTATTACCTTTTTTTAAAGAACTTATATCTTACATCTGAGCCTAATACTGGCTTTCTGCACTCTCCTCACCTGGATCCTCACTGGGTTCATGAGGTGGGTGCCATCAGTATCTAACAAACTCTCCATTTTCCATATTGTCCTGCTAGACCAGTCCAGACAAGTGGGTTGTGTTCCCCTACCAGTAGATTGGTGAAGGCAAAGAACCAATGAAAAGCTGAGGTTTCAATGACATCACTCCCATGCCCTCTATAAGCCTCAGCCACCAGAGATCCCTTCAGTATTTCTTTGTCTCCAGGTGGATGGATTTTCTACTCTCTGAAGAAAATCTGAGGATTGAGAGGAAAAGATTGATTAAACGGCCGTGAACAACCACCTTGAGGGTGACGTGTGAAGCTTCACTAGACTGCAGTCTTTTTGGTAGCTATAGGAGGAGGGGAAATTAGAAACAGAGAAAAATGACGACAGAAAAAGACCACATGGCCTATCTAGTCTGTCCTTCCATATCAACAACTACAACAGTCCTCTTTTTTCCTTTAGAGATCCTCTGTGTTTGTCCCATGCTTTTTTGAATTCAGATACTGTCCTCATCTCTACCACTTCCACTGGGAGACTATTCCACGGATCCACCACTCTTTCAGTAAAGAAATATTTCTGCATATCACTCCTCAATCTATCCCTCTTCACCCTCATCCCATGTCCCCTCATAGCAGAACTTGCTTTCAATTGAAAGAGGCTCTCCCCCTGTGCATTTATGCCACAGAAGTATTTAAACGTCTCAATCATATCACCTCTATCCCGCCTTTCCTCTAAGGTGTACATATTAAGATCCTTAAGTCTGTCTTCATATGCTTTAAAATGAAGACCACTAACCATTTTAGTAGCCACCTCTGCACCGACTCCATCCTGTTTATATCCTTTTGAAGGTGCGGTCTCCATAATTGCACACTATACTCCAAATGAGGTTGCACCAAAGACTTATATTGGTTCAACTCCATGCTTTTATTATAATAGGAGCCTGTTGAGCAGCCACAAAATTGAAAGGATCTGGAAGAGTGCAGCAGCCTCATACAACCTCAGTGCCCCTCCCTCTTTCTCTGCTCCCCCCTGCTCTCTCCTGAAGATTGCAGAACACTCTCAGAGGGTCTGTCTGCCAGTCATCTTACAAGCAGTGCTGCAAAAGCCAGTGGAAAAAATATCATGGGAGTAGAGCTGAGCTCGGCATGGGGTTCTCAGGGGGTGAGTACCAAGGCTTGACCTCATCATTCTCCTTGTTGAAGGCTTCTGATTCCGTCTATGTGGGACACAATTTGTGGTACATAAGAACATAAGATATGCCATACTGGGTCAGACCAAGGTCCATCAAGCCCAGTATTCTGTTTCCAACAGTGGCCTATCTAGGTCATATGTACCTAGCAGTTTCCCCAAGAGACACAAGTTCCACAATGCTTGTACTGGGTCAAGCATTGATATCTTCGGTCACTTCTTAATAATGGTTTATGGACCTTTCCTCCAGGAACTTGTCCAAACTTTTTTTAAACCCAGCTACACTAACAGCCTAAATTTACTACATCCTCCGGTAACAAATTCCAGAGTTTGATTACACATTGAGTGAAAAAATATTTTCTTTTATTAGTCTTAAATAGTTTACCCTGTAGCTTCATTGTATGTCCCCTAGTCTTTCTATATTCTGATAACGTAAACAATCGATTTACGTTTACCCGTTCCACTCCGTTCATTAATTTATAGACTTCTATCATATCTCCCCTCAGCCGTCTCTTTTCCAGGTTAAAGAGCCCTAACCTTTTTAGCCTTTCTTCATAGGAGTATCCTTCCATCCCCTTTACCATTTTGGTGGCTCTTCTCTGAACCTTTTCTAAAATCGCTATATCCTTTTTAAGATACGGTGACCAGAATTGCACACAACATTCAAGGTGCGGTCTCACCATGGAACGATATAGAGGCATTATAATATATTTTGTTTTATTTTCCATTCCTTTCCTTATCATACCTAGCATTCTATTTGCTCTCTTGGCTGCCGCTGCACACTGGGCCGAGGGTTTTAACATGGTATCCACAATGACGCCTAAATCTTTTTCCTGGGTGGTGGTTCCTAATGTGGAACCTTGCATCGTGTAACCATAGTTTGGGTTGTTCTTCCCTAGGTGCATAACCTTGCACTTGTCCACATTAAATTTCATCTGCCATTTTGATGCCCAGTCTTCCAATTTATCAAGATCCTCTTGCAATTTTTCACAATCCTCTTGGGTTTTAACAACTTTAAATAGTTTTGTGTCATCTGCAAATTTGATAACCTCACTCGTTATTCCACTTTCCAGGTCATTTATGAATATGTCAAAAAGCAGCGGACCCAGCACAGATCCCTGGGGTACACCACTATTCACCTTTCTCCATTGGGAAAATTGGCCATTTAGCCCTACCCTCTGCTTTCTATCTTTTAACCAGTTCCTGATCCACAATAGTACACTGCCTCCTATCCCATGACTCTTTAGTTTTGCCAAAAGTCTCTGATGAGGGACCTTGTCAAAGGCTTTCTGAAAGTCCAGATACACAATATCAACTGACTCACCTTTGTCCACCTATTTATTCACTCCTTCAAAAAAACATAACAGATTAGTAAGACAAGATCTTCCTTGTCTAAAGCCATGTTGGCTGTCTCCCATTAGGTTGTGACTATCTACATGCTGAGTAATTTTATTCTTTATGATGGTTTCTACCATTTTTCCTGGTACTGACGTCAGGCTCACCGGTCTGTAGTTTCCCGGATCACCCCTGGAACCCTTTTTAAAAATTGGTGTTACATTGGCGATCCTCCAGTCTTCAGGTATTAGAGATGATTTTAATGATAGTTCACAGATTACTGATAGCAGGTCTACAATCTCATATTTCAGTTCTTTCAACACCCTTGGATGTATACCATCCAGCCCAGGTGATTTGCTACTCTTCAGTTTATCTAATAGTTGTAAGACATCTTCCCGATGTATCGATATTTCCTTCAATTCTTCCGCACCTTTAAATACCACTTCAGTCATGGGTAACATCCCTACATCTTCCTCAGTAAAGACCGAAGCAAAGAATTCATTCAGTCTCTCCGCTGATGATAGTGTTGGGGTTTCCCGCTGTTTTCTGCCCATGTTAGTACCTCATAGCATTTTCACCTCTTGTGCGCCTGGTGGTCATGCAGTCTCTGTATATGTGTTCCGTCCAAGTGACTCCAATGTGCGTTCCTACCCTAGCACCTCTAACGTGCATTGCAGTAAAAACGCAGTTAATGTGTGCCTTTGGGCTGCTGGCCTTAGTGCGTGCTGTTGTGATACTTGCCTAAACTCTCTATGGGGTATGTTTACTAAAAGCCGCACAATTGCGTGCCGCACAATAGCGCACGGAAACGCAGCACTCAAATGCTCAGAAACGCTCTTAAACGGCCCGCAAAAGTGCGCGTGGGCCCCGCACAATTGCGCGGCGCACCAACGCACCCCGCACAAGTACCCGGCCCGCAAATGTCCGATAGAGGCGTGGAAAGGCATTCTGAGGGCGGAGGAAGGCTCCCGAGGGGCGGAGAGACGGGGTCAATGGGCGGGGAAGGGGAGGGGAGAGGCTCCCCGCACATGATCGGGGCCGAATTCACAGGTTAAAAATAGCGCGAGTGAAACACTCACGGTAGAGGGCATTTAAAGGGAAGAGAAACCATTTCGCGTCAGCAATGTACAGGGAAACCGGGGAAACCTGCAAAACGTGAGCAGTGTGATACATGTGCACAGAACAAAAGTGCAAATAAAGATAGAAAAAGACCCAAACAAAAATATTAAAAATAGGAAGGCAGCTGGGGAACCCCGATAATAATGGGCAAACATAAGAAACACACCCAGGAAAGCTCAAAAACAATGAAATGAAGGTTGGAAGGGGCTACGGAGGGGAGACCCTTCCAAAACCCATTTCCTTTTTTCTGAGCCTTCCTGGGAGTGTTTGCTATGGTTGCCCATTAATATCACTGTTGCCCAGCTTGGTTATATTTATCCCCAGTTGTTCGTGGTCGGTTGAGGGGTGTATTTGCACTTATGTCACCAGACATGGTGACGGAGCCCACAGTACAAATGTGCAGAGCAGGGTTTTTGACTCTGTTGGTCAGGTTTCCCACCCCCAGGGACTGCACTATCACTGTGGCCACAATGTGGTGCAGCGGACAAAGGCAGTACCTCTAGGACCAGAGGGTCACAGGTTCAAATCCAAGTTGGGGCTCCTGCCAACCCAGTCCCCATATTTTACCCACCACTAAACAGAGATAGTACAGACACTCCTTTATTGCAGAGAACATAAGCATGGTTCACACACCCATTTTGTACCCAACACCGCACACACACCATAACAATGGGCATTACCGACAGCCGAGTCCCCCAAATGCAGTCCTGGAGTGCCACAACGCAATCAGGTCATATGCTTTTCCAAGATACGGACATGCCAGCATGTTGGCGGTAGGGTACAGGTGGTGGAGGGGGCAGTGGCTGCTAGCCACAGAAGACAGTGGCCGAGCCATGTGCAGGCTGGCACGTCCACTGCAACATAGGCCCTGTCGGATGTACAGTCATGGACTTCCCAGGGAATTCAGCACATCTGTGGCAACACAGTGGTGCAGTGCACACAGACAGTGTGTGCAGGAACAAAAGGTCACAGGTTCAAAGCCCAGCTGGGGCTACTACCAATCCTGTCCACATATTTTCCCCACAACTAAACTATGTTAGTAAGGGCAATCCTTTATTGCTGGGGACATACGCATTGGTCATACGCCTATCTTTTACACCACCAAGCACAGACACCATGACCAGGGGCATTACCTAGAGCAGAGTCTCACAAATGCAGTCCTGGAGGACCACACACCATTCAGGATCCATGCTGCCACACATACAAATAACTGTGCTGTATATCTATGCACCACCCCCATGGCATGTAGATGTAGCTCATGCATATTCATGAGGGACAGCAGGAAACCCCAACCAGTGTATTGCAAACCTGGACTGGATATGGGAACCTCTGCCGTACAGCAGCAGCCAACAGGGGCAGACACACCCACACCCACAGGCCCCATTGGCCAATGCCTCCTGGAGAGGCAGGACATTGGGCCCTGCGTGCAGCACCCAATACCAGCACTTGCATACCTTAGCAATGTCACCCTACACCTGGGTATATGGTACACAGCTCTCAAACGTTTGCTATGAGTACTGGCAGATAGATATCCCTACGTTACGCACAGTCTGCTCTTTGAGCTCCATCATAACAATCTATCTGATGTCTGCGGTGTGTGCGTCAGGTCTGGCCCCTGACAGTGTTTACCACCCTGGGGAGTGACCCCCAACCGTACTGCATACCATACCCATGCCTGTACTGTGCCCAGGACTGGTGTGGTGGGCAAGGATTCTGAACCCCTCTATAGTAGCACAATGCTGGCATACGTGTGGGAGTGTGTGTCTGTCTATACAGTGTGTGTTGGCTGCAAACACTGTCCACAGCCCACACTGCCAGCACTGTTGCCAGTTTTGGCCTGATGATGTGCATAATGAGCAGCAAGGTACCATGGGTATAGCTCAGACAGGGTGGGCTGGCCAGGATGCATCTGCACAGGGCATAGGGCACTGGCAGGGACATTGTAGTGGCCGTCCACCACCTCCACAGACAGGGTGACCGCTGTATGTGCTGCTGGGCTTTCACTCCACCCTGACTGTGCAGTGACGGCAGCATGGCTAGGCACCCCCATAGTGCTTCATAGCATTTCCCTCATGTGATATATATGGGCACCTGTTGGGGCCTAGTCACTGATGTATCTGCTTGTGTGTGTTGCCATCCCAGTTGTGGGTGCATGCATTTCCAGCGGGACTAACCAGCAGACTGTTCACAGCTGGTATGTGCCCTGCTGGAGTGCCGTGCAGTGGCTGATGGCTTGATGCAGGGGAATATCAGATGGTGGTGGGGTGCATCTTAGCATATCCAGGCCTACTGTCTGTCTGATATTGTGGTCTGGGTGTGTGTGTGGGGCTGCTTGGACTGCCCTGTAGGGTGTCTGTTCCCCAACAGGACTGGGGTTGATGGTCCACTCTACTGCCAACATTGCAAGGGGGGGGGAGGAGAAATCTGTTGATGGGAGACCCTGTTTGCCACCCTCAGGGGGGGGGGGTGGTGCATGGCCCACCTAGGGGGTTCCCCTGACTGAGACATCCAAGGTGTTCCTGCAGAAACTACCTATCTGACAGATTATGACTGTTTTGGAGCTCTACCATGGCCTCTCTCAGCCATGGAGGGTGCTGTGGACCTGGTCCAGGGCGCCTCATCGCACACTCAGGGTGAGCACAGTTCCCGCACAATGTGACTGTGTGTAGCTACTCTGTGCCAGTTAAACACCCGGTCAGTACCTCCTACCTGGCCAAGGTGCTGTGTGGGTGCACACGGACACGTCCCCCTACCAGGCCGGGGAGCTGTTGGGGTGCATTCCCCATCTTGTGTTCATCTGTGGACAGCTGATTTGCATGTGCAGTGCATCATGGGTATGGGTGGCCTAACCCTATCCTGGTTACCACTGCAGACTGTCTGTGTGGTGACATGCAGGCTCTCTGCAGCCAGCCAGGGGCTTGCTGGCAGCTATATAGCTGTAGCCCAATGGTTACTTCACTGCCTGTGGAGCCAGAGGTAATGGGTTCAAGCCCACAGTGGGGTTATTTGATAGGGTTGTCCAAAGCTTTTTTTAGATTTAATGTACATATGTTGCTGCCATCAAACACACCCTCAGTGTACTGTACCCATATGGTGCCTCTGAGGGTGCTTTATAGGGCGCCCTATAGGGCACCTTATGGTTGCTGTCCATATAAGGTGCACTATACATTATCCTGTGATGCAACATATATGGTGCCCTATAGGGGACATTCTAGGGTGCCTTGGCGGACAGTGAACTTTAACATGTGCCTTATGGGCCGCCTTATGTTAACACGCTTTGTGAGTGCGTTTGCTAGTAGTGATAACTGAAATAAAAATAAATTGCCCCCTACAGCACTCATCCCCATAATATGCACTGCCTCAGTGAGCCTTCTTCATTGGGCACTGTGGGGGATTGAACCCCTGATCCCTGCACCATTGGTCAGTGTCTTAATCATTGTGCTGTGGCTCTGGTCCTGTGCTTGGGCATCAGCGCACTGCCTTATGCCGCCCAAACTTAACAGTGCACCGCCTTATGCCGCCCAAGATTAACAGTGCACCTCCTTATGCCGCCCAAAATTAATATGCCTCCTAAAGCACCTTTACCCATTAAAATTAATGCCTCAGCCAGCCCTTTTTGTTGCACACATTGGGGAATTGAACCCATGGTAGCTGCACCAGCTGTCAGTGTCTTAACCATTGTACTATGACTCTGTTCCTTTGTGTGTGTATATCAGGGCGCCACTTAGCCTTCCCACACACTATTTTGCACGGCGCACATTAGCGCGCCGCGCAAATGTGCGATCGCTTACTCACGTTTTTTTTCTTTTTTCTGCCTGACCCGCCCACTCCTTATATGGCACAGGCACACTACCGCGGCCACGCACGTTAGAAATGTTTAGTAAACATGCCCCTATGTCTTCTTCCAGGAAACGTTGTTTGACCTGTGGCAAGCATGGTGCCTCATCTCTGAATTCTGGACTCTGCTCTTCTGCATGGTAGTTTCTGAGTTGTCCCTGGAGGGCCTGATCCCCCTCTTTCAGCCAGGGGATGCAATTAGTCCATGCTTGCCTGCCTCAGGGCAGGAGTGACAGATGGCACTATGGGTAATTTTATCCAGCCGGCTGGAGGATCCAGCGACCGTGCTGTGAGCCACTCATCATCCTCTAATGGGTCTGTGGCAGCTGTGCCCCCTGATGTTGTGGGATCATTTCCAAGGTGAGAACTTCCGGACTCCAGATTGTCCTCCCCAGAACGTTTTCCTTTTTGCAGCAGGTCTGGTCCTTCTGGCATGAAAATTCAGGCCCTGCAGTCTCATGCGGTGCAGGTGGAGAGTGGAATCTGTGTTCAATTGCTTTTCACTAAGCGTCCCTGGCGTGGTGCGCCCCCTGGAGATGGGGAACAGCTGGGAGCTGTCCGAGATTTTGACTCTGACTTTGATTCAGATGGCTTGGTACTGTGCTCTGACGTGGATGTAGAAGATTGTAAGGAGTCTCCCCCTCTAACCCAGGCCATGGGCAACAAAGCAGCAGCACAAAGCCGCCATTTTTAAAATACTGCCGCTGCCACCCACCTCCCCCTAAGATGGAATCAATGCCAGCTTGGGGCGGTGGCTTGGCTTGGCTAGGGTTTCTGCCTGGGGCAGCAGAAACCCTTGGGCTGACCCTGGGTATGATCCACCTATTCCAGAAGGAGGAGCTGGCAGTGCTGATTGCCAGGGTCTCATCCGCCTTGAACTTGACGGATGCTTCTGGCACAGAGCAGGGGTGCGAAAATCCACTACTGTCTTCCCATTTCTGAATGTGATCAAGGATATAATCCAATCGGAGTGGGACTCTCCCGACTCCCTACCAAGATCTCTGTTCTTCCAGAGGAAGAATGCGTTGAGTGGTTTAGCATTCCCAAAGTGGATGCGCAGGTCATAACGGTTACCATTTCTGTGGAAGGCAGATTGGCCTTAAAGGATTTTTTTGGACCGTAAACTGGATTTGTGGTTGAAGAGGCAGTTTTTGCCAAAGTGGGGACTATTCTTCAGCTGACGGTATGTACTAGCCTGAAGTCTCAAGCTCTGCTCCAGTGGATTCATTCTCTTCCGCCAGATGATAATACTCCTCTTTTGGAGTCGACTACAGTCTTCCTTTCTGATGCCATGTATGACCTGTTACGTTTGGTGAGGAGACAGAGGAAGGAGCAAACCTCTTGCAGGCCAAAGGAGGAACGAACGGAGCAAGAGATGTGGGTTGGAACCAGACTGCTTTATTGAAAATAAGTCCCTACGCGTTTCGGCTTGCGCCTTCTTCGGGGGACATACAGCTACCAGAGAATAAATGAACAAACAGTATTAAAATAAAATGGGGCAGCATATATCACAATTAGTAATAAATATATAAAATAAATTCAAAACAATAAGTCAAAAAACATCGAAACGTATTACCAAATATAAATTAAAAAATATATTAAAAATATATATATTTAAAACCATATTAAACAAATTAAAAAACAGAAGGGCCGAGACAAAAACCAAACAATCGTATCTAAAATTTACGGACTATGGAGCAAAATCTGATCAACATATGATATACATATAAATATAATAATAAGAAAAATAACAATAATAAGAACAATTAAAAAATAAATGTATGACAATCATATATACAAAGCCAAGACCAATAGAAAACGAATTAAAATATTTAGGTTACTCCAGACGTATAAATCATATACGGTAACAACAGTTATGAATCTAATAAAGAAATACAATCATAATTAAAAGCAATAAATAAATAAATACATAAAATCATAAAATAATGATTATATTAAAAGAGGTAATAAAAATAATAATAATAATAATAAATATAAATATAAAAATAAAACTAAACATAAAAAAGAGATGAGAAACTGATGAGGAGTAAAAAATGGCTGCAAGAAAATAATCATGTACACAACCTACCAGTGCTGTGTTAAATGGAGTGTCTCATTAAGACAGTTTTTCGAATCACTCTATGATAGCTGGAAAAAGAAGAGCTGAACACTTTAGAGCGAATTATACAACTAATAATAAATAATCAGAAGTTGAACAATGCATAAAAATGCAATTATGAAAAGGAATACAAGATACAAAATAGCATGTGTGTATATGTGAAATTAAGCAGCATATCATTGTCTGGTGATAGATATTGTCAAAAGAGAAAGGCTATGTGTGTCCATATATGAGGCTAAGACAATCTATTATCATCTGATTTTGGATACATGCTAAGATATGCAAAAGAAATAAAAAACTTAAGAGAGATGATGTTATATGTGAGCTATAAACAAGACAATTGGTAAGAAACAACACTAGTTAAAATACATGTTGAATATAAAAAATATATATATTAGACCAACATTGTAAGAGGAGTGGTGTACTCATCCTGAGTGATAAAACAAATTCAGTGAAAACATGATGACATTGAAAGCCAACATAGGGGTATGTTTACTAAGATCCCGGTAAAGTGCGGGCCGCGGTAGAGTGCGGGTGCCATATAAGGAGTGGGCGTTTCGCGCTGAAGAGGGAAATGCGTGATTTGCATATGCGGTAAGGTGCGGGTCGCCCATATGCGCCCCGCACATTAGCGCATGAGGTGGCTGCACAGGAGGAATAAGTGGCGTGCTGATGTGCAATCATGAGAGCAAAGCTACAGCACAATGGTTAGACCACCCACCACTGGTGCAGGGTTCAGTGGTTCAATCCCCCACAGTGTACAATGAAGACAGCTGTCAGAGGCGTAATGTTAGGAGGTAGATAAATAATGGGTGGCATAAGGCAGAGCGCTGCTGGGCCTGAAGCAGCACGCTACTGTTTTTGTTGGCCTGTGAATCCTGGGAGGCATAAGTGGCGCATTGATATAATAGCAGAAGAACTGAGCCACAGCACAATGGTTAGAACACTGACCAAAGGTGCAGGGAGCATGGGTTCAATCCCCCACAATGCTCACTGAAGAAAGCTGGCTGTGGTGTTATTTTAGAAGGTATGCAAAATATGGGCAGCATAAGGCGTTGCGCTGCTGGGCCTAAAGAGGCGCCCAAATGTTTTTGGAGGCCTGTGAATCGTGGGAGGCATAGGTGGCGCATTGATATAAAAGCAGAAGAACTGAGCCACAGCACAATGGTTAGAACACTGACCAAAGGTGCAGGGAGCATGGGTTCAATCCCCCACAGTGCTCACTGAAGAAAGCTGGCTGTGGTGTTATTTTAGAAGGTATGCAAAATATGGGCAGCATAAGGCGTTGCGCTGCTGGGCCTAAAGAGGCGCCCAAATGTTTTTGGAGGCCTGTGAATCGTGGGAGGCATAGGTGGCGCATTGATATGAAAGCAGAAGAACTGAGCCACAGCACAATGGTTAGAACACTAACCAAAGGTGCAGGGAGCATGGGTTCAATCCCCCACAGTGCTCACTGAAGAAAGCTGGCTGTGGTGTTATTTTAGAAGGTATGCAAAATATGGGCAGCATAAGGCGTTGCGCTGCTGGGCCTAAAGAGGCGCCCAAATGTTTTTGGAGGCCTGTGAATCGTGGGAGGCATAGGTGGCGTATTGATATGAAAGCAGAAGAACTGAGCCACAGCACAATGGTTAGAACACTAACCAAAGGTGCAGGGAGCATGGGTTCAATCCCCCACAGTGCTCACTGAAGAAAGCTGGCTGTGGTGTTATTTTAGAAGGTATGCAAAATATGGGCAGCATAAGGCGTTGCGCTGCTGGGCCTAAAGAGGCGCCCAAATGTTTTTGGAGGCCTGTGAATCGTGGGAGGCATAGGTGGCGTATTGATATGAAAGCAGAAGAACTGAGCCACAGCACAATGGTTAGAACACTGACCAAAGGTGCAGGGAGCATGGGTTCAAGCCACCACAGTGCACACTGAAGGAAGCTGTCTGTGGCGTTCATTGACAAAGTATGGGTGGCATAAGGTGTAGCGCTGCTGGGCATAAGGGTGTGTGCTAATGGTTTTGGAAGCATAATGATGTTGGAGAGCCATATGGTGGTGCGCTGATGTGCAAGGCCAGAAACACAATCATATCGCAATGGGTAAGGGAATGAGTAGGGGTCAGGGGTGCAACCCCCAACAATGGCAAATGAACATGGCTTGTTGAGTGTTCACCTGTTAGGGTTAATATAGCTTTAGGAGGCACATCTCGTATATCTGTGCAATAACTTATTCAAGCACATGTACTTTCACAGCACTGTAACATAACATGCCCCTGAAGTTACCCCATAGGACACATGTGTAAATGGATTGTCCGCCATGGCACCGTACAATGTTGTTGAAAGCGTGTGCGATGGGGCGCCATGTAGGGTGCCCTATGAGGCAGATAAAGGTAACAGCACTGTTTCTGTTGGCAGCACTGCATTGTGATGTTTGGAAATGGTAAGTAGGTGTGCTGACCCAGGTCTGACATCCTTGTTTTAGTAGTGAGGGGCTGCACCCAGCCCCTGGCGACTGATATCCACAGGGGTTCAGAGTAAATGTCATTGTAATCAGTTGCCTGGGTCTGTCTGCAGCCCCCCCCCCCCTTGCTAAATCATCAATGGCAGACCTGCGTCTGCCATTACTGATTTAGCTATGAGGTGCTGCTGACAGGCCCCGGGGACAGATATCAACAGGGGAGCAGAGTTCATATTATCCTGGAAAATGCCCTATCCCCTTTGGAGACTGAAATCCCAATATGAACATAGGTCCATTACATACAAGGTATGGTGAGAAACCACATACTCCTATGTAATGTATGCCTACAACTGGTGAAGACAGTCAATGATGTTGCAGGGGTCATGGTTTAGTATTTTCTGGGAAGTAGGTTAGCTGAGTTATGTTCCATTTCTGTGTGCAAGTGTACAGAAATCCGTGCGTCCATCTAAAGAGAACTACACCCTTGTGCCATATATAACTGGCCATTTTACGGTGCATCAGATGGAACATTCCCTATATATCCCGTTAGCAAAGGAAACCCTTAATATCTCCCTGAGGCCATGTTGAAAGTCTGTCAACTCCCAAGGCACTATCGTAGGCACCCCATAAGCTGTCTGAATCAAAGGTGTGGCAGAAGATGCCCTAAGGATGTATAGGTGAAATCAGCAATGTTAGGCAACAACAGCAACATTGCACAATTTGAATGTTAAAACACGTATGTGGCAAACACACATGTAACATGAACACTGCACAGAGCTGAGAACATAGACAATATCTAACTAAAAGAACGATGTAGATTCGTTGATGGCATGCAGAAACCAGCTTCAGTCCATGTGACAGCCATAAAATTTGAAAAACATATTGTGGCCAACGAGATCCATGCACAGAGTGATGGTAATGTGCCATGATGTAATGACTGTGTGTGACAGAGGATGGGAAGATGTGGCCAGCAGAGGTGGCTGCAATGGCAGGATAAGTGAAATAACAGGATGACTGTGGAGTACAGGTGCTAGGCTGAGCATACACAGGGGAGGCAAGCAGGGCGAGCTGCAATGTATGAATGTGATGGAGTTCACGATGTGGGGAAGCAGCATGCACATCAGGGTAAGATGGCACACAGCTGGCAGACAGAGGATGGACACAAGGATGTTTCAGAACTCAGATGAGGGTACAATGTGGTCATACCACACATCACCAAAGATATGACACGCAGACAAATGAAACGCACCAATGCAGGACAAGCATACAAATCCAAGACAGCAGACAGGGAGCACACCGATTACCACCACCACAAATGGCCATGCCTAAACCGGTAGGCCACACCGCCAATGTGAGCACATTAGCAAAGTCTGCATACAAAAAACACTGCATATCAGTACACCAAACGCCTGCTGGTTGTCAAAACAAGCAAACCACCAAAATAAATAGTGAGCAAATGCACATGCACATCTGCTATGTACCGATCTACGTCCACTCAGTATTTGGCACCAGGGACACCTGCACCAACACAAGGGAATGTTCTGCAGTGAATACAGCATGTACATTTAAAAAAAAAAAAACACCAGGGCAGCACATGATGCTCTGTGGATCAGGTGAATAATGATGATTGTGTCGGGATAAAGATCAACATGCAAACAGGTGTACCACACACACCACCAGAATCACAGCCAAAACAAATCACTACGTGCATTGGCATGTTAAAACCATAAAGTAAGAGACCTCTGTAACAACGAATATATTATGGGGATGCAGCACACAGGATGCACCCTGTGGTACAGTGAAAAGAGGGAAGGGTGTATGTAGAGGTGAGTAAGCTGGTGGTACGTAATGGTGCATTTAAGCCAGTGTGTCCAAAAACCCTACAATCTGAATAAAACCTCCAAACCACAGAGTTCAAACACATCACTGTAGACAATCCCACAAACTGCAAAATGAGCACACTGTAACACAAATCCCCCAAAGGGAGTGTGTTTATGTCAACCATTCATTCACAGTGATGTGCCATATGGCTGGCACATACACAGCTGTCACTGTGCAAGGATGTGAGCAGATGTGCACCATGGACATGACCAGTAAAGGACCCCATAAAGGGACAGTATGCTCAAATAGTGTAGAACTAACATAGTGAATAGAAAACTGGCTTGGCCCCAAAAAAACCAGTGATAAATTCACAGTAGCACCCCCTGTGGCGTACGGTAAGTCAGGTAACCCTCCATTTCCATGGAAAACATACCACCTCATCTACATCCAGTGACCTTGACAAGAAAACAATGTAGTCTGTGGGTCACAAGGAGTCAGGACTGATACAGAGGCACACATTGCAGTCCAGGTCTGTCACCATGATCAATCATCAAACCGAGAAAGTGGCTGTCAAATACATATATTTATTTTGCTAACACATCACAAATAGTGTAGACAGTGCCATCATAATATCAAGGCTGACCGTATCCCTTTGAAAGTGGGAAACACCCTTAGCAGCTCGCAAATCCACCTCCTACACTAATCTTACTTTGTTGACCACACATTAGTGGCACATAATATAATGTGCATCAGGTGCATGCTGTGCACTCGTTAGCAGACCCCCTGCCCCCACCTGGTGTTGCTTGGCCCAAATGTGTTCCCAACATATAAGTGCAGGTACAGAGTAGACGCTGCATGCTGCGGACCCAACACACCTCATCTGTTCCTCAAAACATGCCCATCTGACAACACAGGAGTCAGACAAACATCAAAAACGTCTATTGACAAATGTTTTACATGTCAATACACATGCAATACAAGTAATGAGGAGGCTCTCATCCTAATGCCTGATCTACGAAGCAAACCAGCCACAATGTGGACAAAAACAATCTGAAACATCATAATAACCATATGGTAACAGGTAGCACAGGCACATGAACACAGACATAATCCCAAGTAAACATCCTGCAGAAACATGCACATATAACACCATCAAGGAGGTCACCCTGCCCTTTCTTTTTGTGTAGACACTGTTTGGCCACATATAGCATGATACATGGAATGCACAAGTGAAAAAGTAGAACGGTCACACACACTGCCACACTACAAACATAATGTGGCAATGTGAGTGTCCCTAGCATAGGGCATAATCTGGTCCGTTGAAATGGCAAATGGAAGGTCTGTACACATATGCACACTGTCATGTATGCACAGTAAACAAACACAAGATGTAGCATGTGAAGAAGGACATTTTGTACAAACTTATTACAGGGAACCACACATAAGTCATAGCCCCACATGCTGTGTCTCACAAACATAGTCAGTCATATGCACAAGCAACAGCCACATTGCAATATGATACAGTGATGACACACATGCCCTGAAAAACCCTTGGGTCATTGAAAATCTCAGTCTAAGATGTCGGTGTGCTTGAAAGCATTGTGGAGGTAAAGACGGTATCATGTCCAGGTGGAAAGCAGCAACACGTTGACAATAGGATTGGCCCATAGTCAGCCACATGCCAAAAACATGGGTGTATGTTTGTGTTGTAAGGAAACCACCATCATATTGTGGGTGGCATGACACACCCTTGGGACAAAGTCCTTTAAAGCTCAACTGTGTCTGAATGTAGCACGTACGCTGTCCATGTCAGTTGCTGCTGCACAAGGGGGAATCAGTGTCCAAAGTCAAAATAGTATCAGCATTCCAGAAGGTTAGGTTACCAGGGTTATTTCAGCTATGGCCATGCATAGTCAAGTGTTAGTGTGCAATATGGCACAGTCCTTCAAAGTTTATGTGTGTCCTCTACATTGAGCATCACTCACTGCATAACCGTAGCATCAACATCGCGTTGGACACCTCTGTCATGGGGAAATCAGCAGTTAAAGAGTAATACTGTCCCTCGCAGTCATTTGATCCAATCTCATAGCTCAAACATGCAATGGCGAAATGTTTTGGTAAAGAGTTGCATGGTGTACTGTCCTCCATCAAGTGGTTGGTGGTGACAACAGATGCTCTGTAAGAGATGCGTCTGGTATGTCCTTTGTGCTGTGTCAGGAGAGGATACGTATGTTATGGTTAGACACTTTGCAAAATAAACACAACTGTCAGACCGTCACACCATACAAAATGCAGAATAAAGGGATGCATAGGCAAACATGACATGATATCAATAGTAAAATAAACATTCTGGCCAACATAAGTAATGGTAAACACAGACACGGGTGGCACATGGATATGGTCATGTCCATGCTCATGTCACACAAGTGTCTCACACCTACACACAATATGCATCTATTCATGTGAGCATAAAGGAAATCTAACATAAACAGGAGACACATATGAGATCATCACCAGTTAAATACAAACGTACATATCCAAATAACAAAGGTGAAACCTACCTTGTGTTTGCAACAGGTGTATGTCATCAATCCCTTGAGCCACTAAACAGCCAGCTTACGTCACAATGAAAGGAGACAATGTCAGCAAAAGGTGTAGAATCACAATGTCAAACCACTGTTGATGCATGTCACCATTATGTTCATATCTGAAAGGCACCAAAGTTTCACAACAGTGCTTTCTCTAAACAGCAGACACATGTCTAATCACAGCACACAACACATGCAGATAATGGTCACAAGTTAAACCCCCCTATGTATGAGTTATGCCTGTTGCCAATTATGTGAAGGTGCACAAACCCCTCACAGCAGATGAAAATGTACTATGTCTGATCAAGCCATCATCACACATGCAACCTATAAAAACAGACACACACACAGTATGTAAAGTTCAGCGTCCCATCTGTAACACATGGCCTGTATGTGCACAGGTGGATATCTGTACATATAAAGGCCCATGGAACATGCTATGATACCGTTTTGTTGGCTGATAGTACATTGTTGGGGACGTTGAAAGTGGTGGTAAAATACACCAAACCACAACCTACACACACATGCATGTATGTTGTACATGTCGCATTGAGACTGTGCCAGAGGACATGCTGAACACAAGCGCATGGGGATAAGAGTGAACATAGCAAGAGATGGCTTACGGAGGCACAGGTGAAAAAAAGTAAATAACAGCATCTGCCCAATATGAGAAATCTCAAGACACATATTATTCACATGACTACAGGCACACACAATGTCTATGTAGATCGACCTACCCAAAATCACGGCATTTTCAAGGATGTAGAGTCACATGGCAATGCATCTCAAAAACAGTATCCGTACAAAGTATGTCCTGTGCATTTGGAGACACAAGAGAAGCCAACATATGTTATGTGCTACCTGTGTATCACTGACTGCACCTTCATGCCTGCAGCTGTCAGACCACAATACATCACACAATGAGTGACTGCTGTATATCACAAAGTACAGATGTCTTACATGTAATAGGCATCATGGAGGTGTTGTAGGCTATCTTTATGGTGTCTGTAATCTCTCTGTTTCCTGTCCTAACTATCTGTCTTTTTACACACAGAGAAATAGATGTGTGTGCTACCAGCATGGTTCCACCTCATGCCAAGGTTGTAATAATACCATACACTCACCATATTGCCAACAATGATCCCTGTCCATGTTTACTGGTGACCAGATTGTGTATGTCAACAAATTGACAATTGCTACAACACATTGGAAATATGCAGGTGGTCCTCCCGTATCCACTGTTCAATGACCTATCCTGCTGCGTACATCTCATACCTGCAGTAATAATGACACCTATGTGCAGATGATATGCACAAATAGGTTCTCATATTACCGTCATGTAGTCAACAACACACACACATGTCTGCCTGTGAGTAAACCATGATGGCTGTATGCCATCCCACTGTGTGTCAATGACAATGTCAAAGCATGCATACCCTAGATGTGTAGGCCTGAGAAATACCTGTACCCTATCTCTTTGCTTGTATGCCAACATAACCGTCACTTGCTCGTGTCTGCAATGTATTTCCTCATATAGACTCTTTTCCCCTGACCTACACACATACACAGCCTGTAGCACATGCATGATGTCTGATGTTGTGATAGCATCAGCGAGATATGCTGTATATAACTCTATGTAAAGTTTATGTGTATATATCTTATAGTTTCCATGTTATTCTCCCCTTATGACTGTACCCCTGTTCTATGTAAGCACATTGTGTTATGTAAAAACATTGTTGCATTGTTCAGTTGTAATGTAAACCGCACTGATCTTAATAGTGCGGTATATAAGAAAATAAATAAATAAATGCCATGTACGCCAATAAAAACCTGTCATACCACAAGCCACTCCCACATTTATGGGTCAACTTGGCTACTACTAAACACTCCTTGCTGTTTTGGCCTGTTTCATCTCAACATGTGTGTAGAGATGCATCACTGCACTGACGGTAAACTCTACAAATAAAACATTTAGCAACCACACCCCCTTGATGGGCAATGTCCAGGTCACCATCCTTAAACATATCCATGTTGTGTATACTAGTTGACCAATACATTTCGACACACTGTAGGGATGACATTTACAGTCTTCAAACATAGTTCTTACCATCCAGACATAGTTGCACTAAGCATGTGTACTCTGCCATGTATGACTTTTAGCCACACACATGATGAGAACACAAACATAGGCATGTCAGAGGAGCTGAACTACCACCAAAACCACACTATTTGGTGTACTATTAACACACCCCAAAGGACAATTGTCCACAAACACGGACTACCCCCCAACGTGTAAATCTCACCATATGACAGATACTGTGCTCAAACCACAGCATCTTACCAAAACCTTGCATGTGCACAACAGCTGCATCTCCCAGAAGCAGACACTAAATGGGAATGTGACCGTTCAAATTTCCTAAAAAAGGATCAACAACCACACACATCATCAGCCAACAAATGTTGTTGTGCCCTGCCCACATTCTTTGTGTCACACTCATGCCTATATGTGATGTTGGCATTGTGATTCAAATGCACATGGAGTGTGGCATCCACATTCTACCTTTACATAGACATCAAACTCAGTAACCATTACGCACATAATATAAAACATTAGTGTGCAAAGATAACTAATACGTACATGAGAAGATCTCTGCAATTAACCTCCTCCTGACCGCTGTGCCCTCCCGTGTGTCAGCACTGGCACGCTCAGGGGGGCACGTTGGATCCTCCTCAAGATCCTCATTAATCTCTGCAGGGATATTGTGCCTGAGAGCAATGTTGTGCAGGATGCAACAGGCTATGATTATCTCGGCAACAGTGCGTGCTTTATATTGTAAGGCCCCGCCTGTCCTATCCAGACACCTGAAGCGGCTCTTTAACACGCCAAAGGTGCGCTCAATGACTGAGCGACTGGAGGCATGGGCCTCATTGTACCTCTGCTCTGCACGTGTCCGTGGCTGACGCACAGGAGTCAGCAGCCAGGGGCGACACCCATATCCTGCATCACCTGCAGAAAGAAATGTTGCATGTGAATGCAGGAGTTCATTTCAAACATTAATTCCACTTCATAACACATGAGAAAACAATGCACAACACATGCTGATGGAACGATACAACAACACAACTAGGCTGCATTAAAAAAAAATAAAAGGATGACAGAAAATGAGCACATGGCCTCTCGAGTACGTACATCCATCGCAAATAAAAGAACACGTCCATCTATCTCTGCATAGATTGTGTGTGTGTGTGTGTGTGTGTGTGTGTGCAACATGCATATTGTCATGCAGTTACTGTCCAGATCTGCCTCACCGCCACTGTGAGACCACAACAGCAATCCACTAATCACATAATCAAAGTATATGTTTGAACAGTAACCCTTGAAAACCATGCTGACATCTACGTCAGCGACACCTCCCCCCCCCCCCCCCAACATGTATGCCATGGAGGTATGGCACAATGTACACTATATCACCTATACACATCATGTTGTGTAGGGTACACATATGCATATTTGTCAGTAAATCCCCATATGCTGTATAGTATTGGTGGCAAATTACTGTAATAGCCATCCTTTGCAGTGTATCCATTTTGTCTGCATTCTTTGGAAGTTGTGGATGTCAAACATGCATACTGTACCCCTAATGAGTGTGGGCCAAATACATATACATACGGAAATTACCCTCCTGCGTAGTTGGTTGTGAAACCGGTTTGTATGCACCCACTTATTGCCCTTGCTTTAACCGTCACCAATCCATAATGTTCACATATATGAGGATGTCCAGACAAGATGATACTAACGTCTGCTCATCTACAGTGCACAAAGGTACTGTAACACCTATATTGTGTTTCCAAAAACCCTTGACATAGCCAATAAGTGTGGACAGAGATATGCACACATGTTGTCACTGTAGAAAAGCTCAAAAACACCCATAAGATATTGCTCTACACCCCCTCATGTTATCCTTTGCTTCCAGGGTGACAACTGCATTACAGAGTGTGTGGGTTAAACTAAGACACACATGACACGGGTTACGTGTATGGATTATCAACAACATCAATGTTACATGCCATACAATTATGAGGCAACTATTAAACATCATCACAGGTGTATGTGAAGGGCAACACCCCCCCCCCCCCCAAGACTTGTTCGCTGTTGCCTCCAAAACACATTATGGGGACATCAGCAACAACAGAGCCACATGCACAGGGGTGTCTGCAGATGTACACCATGTGCATGTTATGATCATATACTGTTAGGATGCTCATGTGCAATGGTTAATGTTAGTAGTGTAAATGGACCTATAGACGGCTGTAATAATTTAAACGTACAGCAGTCCTCTATATAACATTTCTCAGATATTACCTGCATGTTCTGATATGAACAAGTTGCATCATATGGGACTACAAATACACACATGTAGAAAGTCATACATCGATAGGTGATCCTGACATACTCACCCAGCAATATACAGTCCCCATAACGGTGCTCCTCAAATTGCGTGAATACTGCCGAGTGATGCAGGATATAGGAGTCATGGGTGGACCCTGGAAACCTAGGGACCACATTCAGAATATGCAGATTTGCATCACATACAACCTGAACATTCAGGGAATGGTAGTGTTTGCGGTTGCGGAACGCTACCTCCCTGTCTCTAGGCGGGACCAGGGCAACATGTGTGTAATCAATAGCTCCCATCACGTGTGGTATCCTGGCTAATGCCTCAAAGGCCTGGTTCAGGGTCCTCCATTGTTGCCTAGTGTGGGGTATGGCTATGTAATTCCCCACCCGGCTGACCATGGCACGCAGTACCTGGTGGAGACATCGTGAGAAGGTGGGGCGGCTCATACCACCTACTGCGGCCACAGATGACTGGAAACAGCCAGAGGCAAAGAAATGTAAGGCAGCAAGGAGCTTGACTAAACCTGGTATGGCATGGGACCGATCAGTCATGGGCTGGAGGTCAGGTCTTAGATCCTCATACAGCTCCCTAATAGCCCTTGTGCTCAGTCGGTAAAGGGAGATGACCTGGTCCTCTCTCATGTCCTGGAGCTGGGCCCTGGGCCTGTAGAGGCGTGGCTGCCGAGCCTGCACCTCGGCACGCCTCCTGCGCCGTGCACGAACAGCAGCAGCTTGGACAGCCCCCACAGCTGCAGGCCTGATTTGCTGCGGGACTACACCCATGCCCTGTGCCACAGCTCCATGGACACCATCTCCCCTGTCCGGCAACTGCAGCATCTGCCCACTACACAGGACACATGCCTGAAGATAAATATGTGCCATTAACTCCTCCCGCCCAACTACACAAACACACTCAGACAAACAGACAAATCTAACTAAGCAGTCTACAAACTACAAACCACACAACAACATACACCCACAAGAAAATACAATAACCAATACAAACAACAATCTAATGGACAAATACATCTGTTTGGATTCACCTCCTTTCTGTCTCAAAACACACTCCTACTCTTCCTCGCCTACAACCCTCAACGTGGACAAGCATGTCACGTTCACTTATAGGGTTTATTTTTTCCCCTTCCGTCTAACGCGCATGCGCATATGCTCGCATGCGTCGCGCTTGCGTCGCGCGCATGCGCCAATCTACACATGGGTGTCCGCCTGTGTGGTGTTACGCACATGCGCATCGCCACACGCATGCGTACAACGCACACAGACGCCCATGCGGCACACCCGTCGTAATCCGTGTGTCCCAGGGCGCATGTGCGTGTGTCCGCGTACGGACACCAATGCGTAAGCGTGCACGAGGATGGCGCATGAGCGCCACACCTGCACAATTGCGCATGTGCAATGAAAAAGCGTGGAAAACCCTATAAATAAGGCTGCACACATGCCACACGTTGAGGGTTGTTAGAGGAGTTATACATACAGACAGAGAGTTAGAGAGTGAGCTAGAGACACAGCCTGTGTTGGGAGTAGTTCACAGGAAGGAGTCAGATAGAAAGTTACAGAGAGCAATAGGGCAAGAACCTGTGCTCGAAGTGCTGCAGACAAAGGAGGGAGATAGAGAGGTACAGCGAATTTGAAGGGGGCCGTCTGCCATAGGAGTAGGCCACACAAGACAGGGAGAGAATAATTGTTACAAGTATTGTTGGACCGTGTAATTTTGACTTTTTGACCTTAAAGTCTACCTTTGCTATTGTGTTGTGGACTCTGTGCTGTATTGTACTGCCCTTGTCCACTTTTGTTTCCTCTGTGTTATTTTCTGTTAAGGTGAGTGTGTTTGCGGTGAGAGGATCCTATGCTGAAGAGGGAGATGGAGAGGGACAGCGCCAGAGCAGATCAGGGTGAGGGGGTGGAGGATGTGGGGCAGCAGGTTGGTGGTGAGACACCCAGGGCACACACCTCCCAGCCTAGCCAGGAACAGGCAGGACCATCTGTTGGACCACAGCAGGTAGAGTACAGGCAAACGGGCAAAAGGAAAAGGATAACTGTGCCTGTTACACAGAGGAAGAGAGCTGTAAGGTTCAGTGACAGGGAGAACCATATTTTACTGTCACATGTGATAGAAAATTATGATGTCTTATTTGGGCGTTTGAGCAGCCGCACAACAGTGGCCACCAGAATGGCAGTGTGGGAGGATGTTCGCGAGGCACTGTCTGAGGCAGGGTGTCCCCCACGTGATGTGGAAAGTTTAAAAAAACGGTACTCAGATATTAAAAGAGGGGTACGTCAGCACATGCTTGCAGAAAGACAACATGCTATGGGCACAGGTGGCGGGGGCCCCTTCATACCAACACTCTCGCCCCTTGAACAAGAGCTGGCAGCACGTTTGGGACATATCTACCTCCGTGGACTTCCTGAAGCCCTAGATACGGCACATCCTCGAGCAGGTATGTATAGTAAGCGTCACCTACAGGTTAATGTGTATTATTACCATTCCGTAGAGATCAGTCATCTGCACAGACACTTACTTACGTGTGACCAAATCAACATCATATTGCTATCCTGGAGGCACATGTGTGGGAAATATCCCTCTACAACCTGATTGTTTGACAGGTCCCTGGTCAACATAACACTTTCTTTCCCAAACCATCCCCTACACATCTGTAACTAGGAAACACACACACAACTGTCACTACAACAACGCCACACCTGTGATTGTCATCCCCTGTATGAGTGTGAGGGCCATTGATTAGGTCATGTTTGTGTGTCATTGTATCAGCACAGTGCCACATGTGCATCTCAGTGGGGCAGAGGAGCTGGCTACTTGTCGTCCGCTACACAATGAGTCCCTGCTGATCACATGTAACAATGAGCACATAATATGTCATAACAAATATGTGCCATATTCACTATCCCACACAGACATACAGTGTTTGGCAAAATCAGATGTAAGGGTGTGGCCATCCACAGGCATGTGTGTACATATGTGGCATAGATGCCGAAATGGAGGGGATGTTGAAACATGTTGAATGGAAACATGACCAGAAACATGGCAAACATGCAATTTTTGCTCTGCCAAACCACACACATGTGTCGCAGGAACAGCTACATGGTGTGGAAACACACGTCTGGCATGGTGTATTGGGTACTGTATGCAGCACAAATGCGCCAACCCAACACAGCATGTCTGTGGTGTCATTAGCACACACGTAAATATATGTGGATTGCTTAAACATAGGTGTTCTCTCTGTGATTGTTCACAATCCAGGTGACTACAGTGTAATGGGGGTTGCTGAGGAGGAGGAGGAGGATGTTTTGGAGGAGGAGGAGCAGGTGGACATCCCAATCCCAATCCCAATGAGTTTGGTCGAGACAGAGCCTCCAGTGTCAGGGGGCAGCATAACTGCAGATGAGGGGTCCCTGGACCAACCCGTACACACCAGATCACCACTGGAGGCTGCAGCAATCCAGCACACGCAACAACCCAGCCCGTCCGTAGGCACAGCTACATCTGTCCCAGAGATGATGATGGCGGAGATGAGGGTCTATGGTGCATCAACACATCGCGATGCTGAAGGTGGGTGAAAAAAGGACTGTCACAACCACAACACAAGCAGCACCACTCTGTAGTTGTTGTTTGTGTGCTGGATGTTGCTACCTTACTTTACACTATGTTACATGTATGGCTCATTTATATGGGGCATGTGAGGAACAAATGGTTTGTGCTATCGTAAATGAGGTTAACATGTTACAAATCACAACAGGCTAAGGTCAGGTGAGACACACAGATGCAGACCTGAGAGCAATGGCGTGTACGGTGAGGCACGTTCTCAGTTAATTAAGAAATTCAGATATTGCCCTGGCACTAGTATGCCTCTTTGAAGACACTCACATGTCTTGTATACAACAGTATGACAAATAACCCATACTCAGCCAAAACCAAGACCACATAGAAGTCAATGTAACCTTCCTCAGTGATGTAACCTCACCAAGCCACCATTACTCACAGTCTGCATCTCGAGGTAATAAGAACAATAGCATATGCAGAGAGCTACTCTAATGTGTAAGGTCACCCATAGACAAGGAGTTCCAGAGCTCAATCAAGCATACACAAATCACATCTGTGTGATTAGGGAAAGCACATATTGGCAGTGTCTGGCAACGTTCAAAACTAACATAGACTGCATTGCACACAGACAAGCCCACCAACATGTCCCCTGTCAGTAACCCCACCAAACCATCACCAAATCGCATCCGTTGTGAACTAATACATCACAGTGTGATTGACGGCCTTGGTGTCATTACTCTGTGATGGTCCCCTTTATCATAGGCGGCTAACGTGACATAGCTGTTGTATGTAACCAATACAATGAGGAGTATTACACATGCATATTAATGAGCATATGGATAAAAAAGGACTATAACCTTAACCACTTTGTGCACTGTACTGCAAAAGACAATACACAGGAGGAAGCTCAACAAAATCTGCCCGTGTAGAGACAATATCATACACACTGTATCCTGACCCCAATACCTGGATTCAGACATCACCATACACAACCTAGCAAACCACAACACTGACAATATCACAGCAGCACATTACAGAATGTACTGCGGAATGGTAGCAATTGTCAATGTCAAGTATGAGTGTCAGAATCAAATGACCTCAATTACCTTTCAAAAGACAACCATACAACATCATAAACCAGCTACTAAACCGCAATGAAATTAACACCAACATTAAAACACGAGACCAACAAGGCAACCATGGAATGAAAGGCAACTGTGTAGAGGTTAACATGTGAATGAGATCTGAGGTAGAAATAATGATATCTATGATCAATCATTACAGTGACACATACATTGTCCCTTGCACAAGACACAGTAAATAACGTAATGTGTGAAGTTATGTAACACCTCCATATGTCTGTCAAAATATAAAAGGAAGGTCTAGTCTGACATATTGTGCATGCTTAATCAAGTTGCAATTGATCCAGCCACATTCAGCAGAACTATGCATGAGTTGTGCTCACTCAGCATCGTCACATGTCTAGTTGGCAGACGGGCTCCAATATATTGTTCTGTCCATCAGAACATTTACCTGCTGCTTGAACATACACATCATTTCCCAATTGTTTGTCCCGCACATCCCTCACACCTGCTCAAGTGATCATCATGGCCCTCTCAAAACCACACATAACCTCACAGGGACAGGTATATGGTAGATGTATCACCCCTCCCACACAAAACATATATACCTCTCTGCCTGAAAGTGTCAGAGCAACATCACATTATGTTCATTCGCCAGCATAGACTGCCTTGCAGTTCCTGACCCACACAGCATCCAATTCAGTGCCAGTCCTTGCAATAGGCAATTTCCAAAAGATACCTCAGTCATCCATTAACAGTTTGAAAACCCCTCATCGGCCACTAGTTAAGCAAACGTCCCCATCATACCATACATATTCCTGTCCTACAACAAAACCCCATCCCATGTCAAAACCTACGTCAACATCACACACGGTGACGTCAGCAAAATAACATCCATGATGCTACAAACAGTGCAATCAACACAAGCATCGTATTGTAACCCCAAAAGCCACACCAGACAAAGTAAGACACAACATCCCCCAAACATCTCATGTGGAGGCCTATCTCTGAAACACGCAAATCCCTACAGCACACATGGGCCAGTATACCACAGTTCATGAGTGCTCCAAACTCCCCATAGACCATTAAGGGTCCTAGCACCATACAAATGACATCTTACGCTGTAAACCCTCATTGAAAACACATATTGTGTTGTAACCCAACACAAGCAACACCCCTACGCATGTCACGCCCTCACCTCCACACCCCCATTGGCTATGTGATGCTTTGCCAATATGCACTGTGCAATTGCCATATTGCAGCACCAGTAGCAGATTGGTGTGTTGGGGGGGGGGGGGGAACAGGCCCTCACTCCGCTAAGTCCCTCTGGAGGGCCATAAGGTTTGCAGACAGAAACATAGTTTGCATTGCGTCACATCTAAAACAATGTTGTATAGATATCCTATCCATCGCACCCTTGTGTCTAACACAGAGCCTAGGCATATCATCAAATGCGCTCATGTGTCCCTAACAGACACGGAAGGGAGACACTCTCCATCTACAAATCATCTAAGTCGTTGCTGAGGTAATAACAGAACAGTGGGAGACCTGCAGGCATACCATTATGTCATTGGGGCAACGTCAGCAGGGTGAGGTGGGTAGGCAAATCATCTGTGGAAGTTGGGGAAAACTAATGTCCCCTGCGTTGGGAACACCTCGGAAAATGTGGCGGTCCCTGTGCAAATAGATAAGTGATCAATGGATGGCTTAGCCCTGTTTGGAACTCACACACATAAAACACCATATGTGTGAGAAATGCCTATGTTTGAAATGTAAAAGACTAGACAACCACCAGCTACAACCCCTCATGCCTACTGATATCCAAAACAGACCCTGCCAACTCAGGCTTTCCTGCCCGTCAACAGTTAGTACCACTAGCTGTGTTCATCCCCTCATACACCGTCATTGTTTCCCTTGGTATGGTCCACCTATGGTGGGTCCCTCTGTGACTGGCAGTTTTTGTCCAAACCCCCATATTTGTTCTCATTTCCTAATATATGATCCCCCCCAAACCGCCCTCTGTGTTACACAAGGTTGTTGAAACCCTCAGGTCTCACATATGTGCAGTCAGCAACTGCACGTGTGAACGTCAGCCGTCATATCCCTGTCCTCACATTGCATCCCACAGATTCCCCAAACTATCTCCTGTAACCATGAGCAATTGTGTTAATCACTCCAGCTGTGACCTCAATGTTGCTGGCGTTTTCAATACTTTCCACTCTCGCCTCCCTAATGCTGCTCAGCACAGTCATTTGTGCTGTGCTGCATGCTGCAACCTCCCCTACACAATGGAAAGGTGATAGTTATCATTGCACAATCCTGTTGAGACGTCTGTACTATGTGGAGTGTGTCTGCACATCCTGCAGGTTGTGGTGTTGCCCACCCACATCTAGGTCCTGTAAAGTGTCGTTTAGGGTTTGAAGACCTCTAACAATGTGTTAATTATGTATGTAAACTCTATCTATGTTATAATTGGACTCTGCCTTATCACATATTCTATATTTTTTGATGTGCATTACATGTATCTGTACTACGGTGTATGTAGTGGAGAGGTATCTCATAGACCACCCTGTATCCAATGCACAGGCATCCAACGCGTTCTGGACAGGATACGCATAGCAGTGCAGCAGAACACGAGAGGGAGGTGTGCTGAGCTGCGCCAATCACGTGAGGAGGTACGAGCCATGCCCCTCACACAGATAGGTGAAGCCCTTGAGGGCATGCTTGATGTGCTGCGCCGAGCTGTACCTGCACCACCACCACCACCACCACCGGTTCATGAGGTGGCCATGGACCCACGAGGGGGGAGGGGCCAACGTGGCAGGCGTGACCGACCACGTAGACGTTAAACTATGCTGTTATCCTCATTTTTGTTAACAGTTGTCTAAGCCTGTCTCTGTTGCAATGATCTTTTTCAGCATATATGTATATAGTTCACCCTGTTTTTGAGATGTCTGTATGTGCGATATTTGAAAAGCTCAGAGATGACAATCCTATGTTTCATAGTGTGTTCTTGACATGGCTGTGATGGAAATCCACAACACTTATGTTGACATTTTAGTATAACTACATTGATGTGACTTAAAAGCTGTGACAATAAACAGCTGGCAATAACTTCATACACCGTGTGTGTCCAGTGACTGTCCATGTGGTCCCGTGTGTATCTATGAAATTGGTGGGGGGGGGGGGCCCAGACTACATACTTGCATCCCCCGGACCCGTGCTGCAGCTACCTTGCCACAGGCACCCTACCATGTTTATGATGCTCACATATGCAAGCTGTCCTGTGCACATTGTGTCATCACAGTCTATGAGCTGCTCTGGCACAGTGTGCACACACATCCATGTCAAAACTGTGGGAACTATGTTGTACATTACCTGTGTTGTTGCCATATGCATCAATGTGTCCAACCCCTCTTACACGAGTAATTGGTGGCAGATGTGTAAAACCTTGCCGTGGCTAGTGTAATGATCGCATTCCGTCCACCCCACCATGGTGAGGCATGTGACAGTGGCAGAAATGCGTAACATGAATTAATTGGTTGGTTATATATTTTGTAAATATGTGGTCAGCTATTCGCTAACGTGTGCGTTGTGTGACTCTGGGACAGGTGCTACGGTGCAACATATGACGCAAGAACCTCAATATCAGACACTTACCCACATGGTCAACCACCCAAAACGTACTGTAGAGCCACTTGAGTTACGCACAGCATGTTTACCCTTCAAAACCATATCTGTCTTCACAAATATCACATACTGCCATCCACGAGTCTTATGCTGAGTGAGGCACACAAGCATTACAAGGTGTGTTTAACATATGTTTAATATAAACCAAAAAAAAAATGGGACAACTATTTACATTTACAGGGAGGGGGGATCATACCATCACCCGCCCCCCTAACACACACCCTCCCCACCCCTTTTACCCACAACGCCCTGAACAAAGTTCCCTCCACAATCCCCCACCCCCAACATGACCACACCCTCCCTCAGCATGCCCAGTGCTGGAAGACAGGGCAACACAGGGCACATATGTGGACGTCACTTGCGCCATTACTGACGCCAGTGACGCCATTGAGGGGGTGGTTGGCGACATGGCAGACTCACCACCTCGGCTACCACCCTCTCAATGACTCCCGCAAGCCATTGCTGAGAGTGGATCAGCTGGTGGATCCGTTGCTCCATCGCATGCAGGGCCCCAGACAGATTGTCCCCGCATCTGCCACCCCCCACACCCAGTGGCTCAGGTGTTTGTGTGGTGGCATCTGCGTAGCCCCTGGGTGGGGCCCTCCATGGTGGAGACAACCGTTGTGGCTGGGGGGAGCCCACAGTGCCCTGTGATGCCCTGTCTTCCACATCACTTTCCCACACCCCCTCTGGCCCCCCCTCCCCCCTGGCACCCCCCCAATCAGCCCCTCCAAATCGCCATCTGGCCCCTGGTGGGTGTCATCTGATGGAGATGCGTCTGTGGCCGCCTCCACCACCACCACCTCCTCCTCCTCCTCCTCCTCTTCCTCCTCCTGTTCCCCCTCCTCCGATGTTGTGAGGACCACCACCTCGTCCACATGTGGTGTAGTGGGACGTCTCAGGAGGGGTGCGGAGGTGGTGGGCACGTCTTCTGTGACATCACCATCTGTGGAAGACGACAGGGATCAGAACTCTGTTAGGTCTCTAATCTAGCAACGTCTACATCTGCAGTGGCCACACAGGCTTTGTTGCCAATGGGACATCGGTTACTGATTTGACACTCTGATAATACGCAAATTCAACCTTTTGTGAGCTCTCACCCTGGAGTCCGCTGCAGGTAGTTGGCATGGTGGAGGCGCAGCTCCCTCCCCTTCTTTCTTCCGGAGATCCTCGACCTGGGGATGGTAATTGAAAGGTTGGGGGCATTAGTGCACAAGGTCCAACCCTGTTGCTGGGTGTCCCCCATAACAATCACACATCCCTTGTGGCCAATGTTTTGCTGGGCTACCAGCCGCCACTGTTGTATGTGGTGTCTCAGATATAGCATAGTTCAACACATGGTCACATTGGTCGGATCCCCATGGGCAACAGACATCTGTCATCAAATGTGCATAATGTGTGTGTGGTGGCAAGGGAGCACCGGGTCCATGCTGAACCACATCCTGTGTGAACATCTTATGGGCAGGATCCCACAGTGTTCATTCTACGCTGCCTCTCGCCCCTGTCCCCCAAGCATGGCTCTCTGAAGTAACAGCTATACAGCTTACAACAGGCAAGAACCTGCAAAGGTTCTGTGGGAGTCTGAACAGAGACATAGTAAGGAGACACACACAACCCACGAGTAGATGGGTGGTGTGGGATTACCATAAGCTGCTGTTCCTGCAAGATCACCTCTTACAGGGAATTAACTATGCTTTCCTTGACCTACAACGCAAAACATGGCAATCCTGTGTCCACACACCTATTATGTACATTTTACAAAGGTGGCAAGGCACCAGTGTTGCAGAGGATGTATGGGTGGAAGCTCATCCTTCCCCCAACTGTGTTGTAGCGAGACACTGGAGTGTGAGTGACAGAACAGTAACTGTTGTACATATGGAGGGAGTTGTGTGTTTCTCTGTTGGTTTTTCTGTTTTGTCTTTTGTTTCTTCTGGTACTGTTTTTTTTGCATAGCAGAATATTCAACCATGAAAGGCGTGCAGGGGACCATCATGTGCAGCTTACGTGAAGCGGGGGGAAGCCAGACCCGGTAGGTGGACGCAAGGTATGTTTTTACTAGCAAAAACATGACCGGGTATGACGCTCAGGGGTGGATGTCCATGACTGACACACGGAGAATGTGCCATCATGCAAACAAACAGAGACTGCTGGGTTCTAGTGCCAGATAAACGGCATATACACTCGGCCATGGCAGTTGTTCTAGCAAACGTTCCGTGGAATTGTAGAGTCCTACCTCCATGTGTCGTCTATTTGACACTATTGTTTAGGTGACTGGGTGATGATGCTGAAGGCTGGGTCCTGTGTGGATGCAATGGGACCACTCACATTCACCCTGCAAGGTAGGACGCAGGCCAAACTACAATTTACAGCATTCAACTGTGTACAGGCTACAGGGATAAAGTACACTCGTTGTTGCAATTACAGCTGGACTCCTCCATAGGCGATGCTGTGTTGTATGCGTCCATGGGAGGACGTGCTAATGTTACAAACATTGCGTGTTGTGGATGCAGCTATAGGCATAGTGATTCACTTATATGTCTTGGTTGATGTGATTACAGTGTTGCTAATCTCATATCACAGGTCCTGTGAAACCCTCTGTCAATGTACGTGTTGGGGCTCTCAGGAGTGTTTTTGGAAATGACTACCATGACAAAAAAACTGCGAATCCCATGTTCCAGGAGGTGTTATCCGGCCCACGACATGTCTGCCTCAGGTCTCCTATGATACCCACTAGGGCGTACATGTGATTGACAGGGGTTTGACCACAGATAGACTTCTGAAGTAGGTGGCAAGGACAAACATCTATGGGCTGGCCCACACACAGTTCCGGAACCATTGTTTGCAGTATAAGGCGTGAGGGATACACATTTTCATGCATCGTGAGGACAAGGTCCGCTTTCCAATGACTTGTTTGTTTAGGAGAACATCACAATAAAAATGTTACATCTGTATGGTACCTGGATTGCCCTGTGCAAAGTTTGCTGTCAAACAAACAGCAACATTTATGGACATCCTGAACAGAGGGGACTGTAAATCAATGGTTGAGCCAGCACTAGCCAGTCTCTCAGGTGCAGATGAGGGTGGTTCCATATGTTCCAGAATTATATCCGGCAGTGTACAGCATAATTCAGCTGGCCCAGATACAGGGGGAAAAGGCAGGGGTTCATATGTAGATTTCCGAGGGTATGCAATAGGTTTTAGTGAGGCTTGAGACTATGCGGATACATATAGGGTCCGCTCTTAGGGGTTCACATTACGCGATATGCAGATTCTGGTAATGTAGAGGGTAAGGGAATATAGACATGTCCTTTGGCCATTTGACCTGTGCCACATCCCTGGAGTGATAGCTGTTGGGCATGCATTGGTTGTGTTGAGGCCGTTGTAGGTTGTCCATATGATTGAAAGGGACAATTATGTTTATATGTTACGTGTTGGCCAGTCGTTGTGCAATAGTCACTGGGAGTGGACTACAAGTCAAGATACATTTGGCTATGGCCACAACGCACTAGGTTCCTGCACGGGTGTTAAAGGTTGTGTTTTATTTGCAAGCCTGAATGTGACATGATCTATCGGGTAGTGTGGGTGGGCAAACACACACATCTCAGGTGTGTCGACCACCCAAGAGACACCAGACTGCTTACCATTCCATGTTTTTTGACGTGGTGTATAATAAGTACGTGATTGTACAGTGTGAACTTCTGTGCCATTGGTCCGGTTGAGGTGAATGCAGGTCATTCATATTTTTGCAGGTTTCTCCAAACCAAAACATTTTTTACATACTTGAGTCTCTAGACAGTTTAACTGTTGCCTTGTTGCAGGTGTCTATAGAACATGTGCATGTATACAGCCCACATTACACCACATCTGGTTGTGTGATTGTGGTCTGAGGGTCGTTGTGCTAGACAGGTGACCCCTATATGCGTTTGTGGCTGACTGCGGCACCTGTGCAGGCTAACAGCTTTATGTGGGTTTGTGGTCACTGTCACATCCGTGAAGTTATCCTTATTGGTTCTGTCCATTGGGACAAGACTGTGGCCACTGTGGCTGCTCTCATGTGGACACACTCGTTGGGAGCCACATGCCACCACAACATGTCATGTGAGTGCACAGGCTGGTAGCCCTGTGTTGCTCCAGAGCAGCTGAATGCATCGCACTGACGATGACCGCTGCAACCATGGGTACTGCTGTGAACCTAACATTGCACAATAGACGCAAATAGCATCTCAGTAACTTATGTCTTTGGAGTGTTGGATAGCTAGACATGCACCTAAGAGTTAAGGCATTTTATGTCGGTGTGGTTTGGGCAAGATTGCACGGATAGCTGACAGGGTCCACATATCTTGTGGGGGTACCTAGATTGGGTAGGCCGAGAGAGCCCTCCACAATATCCTTTCAAATGTGGATGTCATGTGCCAGTCATCAACACTTTGGCCCCACACAAACATTCCGTTCCTATGTACCGAGCTGCAGAACACAACCATGGACTTTGGGGTACACTGTGGGTGATTTGTGCACAACCTGGATAAGCACATCATCATACTTGTGGTTTCCTTAATGGGTGTTTGACCAAAGGAGGGTCCGTTGTGCCTTGTGGGCAGAGACAATGTGGGTGCACATCCGTTTGTGATGTGAGACGAGCATCAGCGTAGCAGATTGTGTTGGTCACGGACTATGTTTACAACAGTGGGTTCCTTTACAAATGTCAGCTGTAACAGACCACATTGTCACCCACCTCTGTGAAAAGCTCAAGATGTTGCTTTGAGCTCCCTGTAGCTGGTAGGTTGACCTGACATAGTGTGGTGATAGGCAGCCACCCTTGTGCGGGATGTT